>JALXJV020000018.1:16928960-17528960 GCA_024633595.2 Lepomis macrochirus | reverse complement strand
CTGGCTGGCTGTCAGCATGCTCAGAGTCACACTCTGTCACCAGGAAAGGAAGGGAGAAGGAGGAAAGTGAGGGAAAAAACAGCAGAAGGAGCGATGGGGATGACAGGTAGAAAAAGAGAGAACAAAAGAGAAGACAAGCAAAGGAATGTAGGGAATCATGCCAAAATGCTACATATCAATTTTGGCAAACAAAGACCTCTGAATGATCAGTCTTTTATCAGATTGTCCTGCAGCCATTTTGGAAGCAAAGATTTAGAAGTTACTTTCAGCTCCAGTCTTAGCCCTGAAAGTGTTTTGAATTCATGCCAAGAGTCAATTTGAATGTTAAAATGGTGGGAAGAAAACACTTCAAATGCAAAAATGATAGAGAAGGAGTCAGGGAGAGGTAGCGGAGAGACCAAGTAAATAAGAACAGAGGAGGAATAGATGAAAAATATAAAAATAGATGAGTACATTTGCAAAGGAGGGAGACAAAATGAGAAGAGAAAAAAATTAAGACCAGGAAGAGAGGAAAGAGGGATGACATGGTGATTGGTAAAGTTGGGGCAGAGGGATAAGTAAAGGGATGGAAAAGATGGACGACAGAGGAGTGAGGAAGAGACAAAGGCTGGTTGAAAAAGAAGTACCATGGGATTTGAGACAGATAAAGAGAGAAGAGAACAGGTGGATGGTGGTGCTGAGAGAAAACAGAATAGCTTGGGGAGAGTGAAAAAACAAGTGAGTTTGTGAGAGAAAGAGACAGAATGGCTTGTTTTGCTATTAAACAAAAAGTGATTAAATTTTAAGGCCTTTCTCACATGCAATCTATCAGCAAACCTGCATGCACACCTATTCCCTCCTACCCACATCACACAACACACACACACACACACACACACACATACACACACACACATCATCAAACTAACTGTGTATTTATTTATTCGTTCATTTATACATTGGTCCATTCCATCTCGATCACCTGCCTCACCAAATGAGGGCTGACACTCAGTCTAATTGAGATGCATTTTAGCATTGGGATGCTAATCAGAGGGCTTGTATGCAAGGGTGCCATTCGCACAGGAGGCTGAAATATGCAGCAGAGCTAAATTATATATTTATAATAGCTAATGGCTCCTGGTGTCCTATCACTGCACTGCAATACATATTTAATAACCCTACCTGGCTGTGTGACTGCCTGTGTGAGCAGGCCTGCCAAGCTCACTCTCCAGGGAAAAATGTCAAGCCACTGACAGTGTAGGAGAGGACAGATGATGGAAAGGGATGGTGTGTGCGTGCGTGTGTGTCGGTGTGAGACAGAAGATCACTTGCTGGCTCATCTTTGACAGAGAGTAAGAATGAACTATCTTAGGGATCATTATTTTTGTATATAAAAATGTTTATGATCTCTATTTCTGTTTGTGATCTCTATTTGAAAAAAAATCTCTGAGTTCACTAGCCTTATTTCAGATGTAAATAAGCAGATTAAAAAATCAATAATACAAAAATCTGGTTGATACCATTTGCAATACAACCATTCTGTATTTGAACCTTTCCTTGTTTTCTTACTTACTTTAATTTTTTTTAAAATTTTTAATGGATAATTAGCAGCACATTTGTGTTTGCTCCACAGTTTTTTCCTCACACAATGATACTGGAAGATTTTATGAGCTCATTGCAAGAGGACATTGTTTACTTCTAGCTATGATTGTCAGCATCTTCTTTCAGCTAAAATATGGAAATGTTTGGGTGTGTGGGGACTAAAGTCTGGATGAAAGTTGGTTTAAATTAGTTTGCTCCTTTTCTAAAAAAATATGGTTTGAAAAAAATCAGCCAGAACAACCAGAAAACGACACGTCCTTAACTACCAAATACAGTATGTATATAAGATTGTTACATACTTGTGTAGGTTATGTAAGGTGGTCTTTTGTTATTGTTGCAGTTATTCAGTAGGAAAGCAGTTGCTATTTGTGCAATGACGTCCTGTCACATGGTTACATGTATTCATTTATCTCCAACCCTGGTTTGAAATTCGTATGTGTGTGTGTGCATGCACGCATGCCTGTTGTTTGTGTCCAAGTTGCTGATTTTGCCTGTCCATGTGCTTGGCTTTCCCATGACTGGTTGCATCCATGGGCAATGTTTGAAGGGATTGGGTTTTTTTGTACTCAAAAATACTCCTCCTGATTTATTCAGCATACGCTCCTGGGATTAAGAGTCTTGGCAAGCACATACTGTATACACACACAAACACACACATACACGTGCCGGCACACATGCATAGATACACATGTGCATCCTTTCATACGGGTTAATCTGGTTTTGAGACTAAATTAAATTTATGAGGCACATTATGGCTCAATTTAGGCAAATTATAATGCCTTCGGGCAATCACAGTGACAGATTGAGATCAACACTGATAAAGGAGAAAAAAGAACAAGAGATCAGCGAGAGCAAGAGCAGAGTGACAGCGGGATGAGTCTGTCATTTTGTTTGCCCACTCATTTCCCAAAGCTGGTCAAAGTCCCTGATTCAATCCACTAACCCTCTGTATTTTCTCAGCCAGGCTGTCATGTCCCCTCCTCCATCTGTACAGCTGTAGAAAAGACGGCAGTCATGTCACCTGTCTTGCAGCACATATTAAACAGATTAAAGGAAATCCCACATGTTTAGTTGTAAAGCTCTTGTAAGATAAATTGTTACAGCTAGGAATCTCTATACCATGCTGTAAAAATAAACCATAATACAAAAATTATCCACTTGTGTATCTAGTGTGAAGATATTCCTTTTTTTAATCATTCATATCAGTCCATGTAAACAGCAGCAATGTCATTACTTAAATTGCTTGCTTTTTACTGCAACACATTATAAGTATTGTTGACACTGTTCACACCCATGTCTATATTTCCCCTCCTGTAATTACTTAACAGATATGGATGAGTGATGTACTGTACAGTTCTTAATGCCAGAATTTAATCAGTGCTGAGTGATCTCGGTTGTCCCCTCATTCTCTACCAATCAGCATTAGTGACAGGTCACTTTAGGTCCGAGTTATAATGATACTGAATGTGGTTTTCTACATCTGGCTTCTAAAGAGAGCTTTAGATGACAAAGAAAGTACCATGTAACCGAGCAGGATCTTGCTATGAATCTAAATGTAACATCTTTACTGTGTTATAAAGAAATATTGTAAGATAACTTTGCTAACGTAGCTTCTTCTTACAGCTAGCTTGCTGAAGAATCTGTGATGTGGTGCCACAAAGCATAACGCTGTTCTCGCAATAAGTTTGGTACAATGCTACAAATACCAGAGTCAGTGTACATGAAACTGTTATTTTAAGGTTGAATTACTACATTATGTAGCTTTAACTAATTGTCCTATTAAAACAGATAGTAAAAATAGTGTTTTTAATAGTGGAAAGATGGTTTGTGATATACAGTATGTGTGAGGGTTACCCTGAGGGTAAGGAAGTGTTTGCATGCACCCCAAGGGACCTGCATTTATTGTTATGTTTTTCTCCTAGTTTTTCTCAAAGCAGCTAGTTGAGCTGTAATTTCAAAGCTGTCAGCTTTACTGCTGCTGACGGTGTGTGAGTGTGCATTATGTGTAACAGGTTGTTTAGTGGTCCTGCAAGCCCCCATCTGCCCATATGTTATATCCTTAGTTATATAGAGATATTAAGAGATAGACATGTGGATCGTAAAGAAAGTAATAGTCATATGGCTGCTGTGTCTCCTCAGGCTGTCTCAAAAGAGCTTCTCTCTGTTCTGCTCCACTCTGTTCCTTATATGCTACAGCATATTTTTTTACTGCATACATCTTCTCTTCCCTTACCTCATGCTGTGTCTTGCTCTAGTATATTATTTTATGCTGTTACATCACATTAGCTTTTGTTACATCACATTAAAGTTCATGTCACGCCTTACTGTAACTGCATTGGGATCACGCTCACACACACCCAGCTAAAAAAATGCCTGCCAAACCTGTCAGAGAATTATGAATGTAAAGTGTGTGTTTGGATGTTTGACAGCAGAGGAGCCATCTGCCATAAATGATTTCTGACTGTTGTTGTACAGGCTGACCTCAAATAGCTGTGCTTATTGTAGAGCTGTGGCTTGATGCCTCCAAAAGGTTAACGAGAGAGAGAGGGGTAGTTTCTGTCATTTATTCAGAGTCTGCAGTTTGGGAGGTTGTGGATGAAATTAAATGAAATTTAATCATTGTGGGAAGTGCCTCTGTCTCACAATCTCTCTCCAAATGATTTATTTTCTTATCCATACTTGTTTTTATGGGATGATTTCGATGGAAACTAAATGCAGACAAGGACAGTGGTTAAACCACTTGCCCATTAATTCATTTGTTACAGATGTGAGACAGGAGCAAAATGAACAGCCTGGTGCTGTCAGTATCTGGCTTTCCACTGCACAGCTGCGTGGGGCCTCTCTATTATGATTCTGAGGTTACAGGAAAAAAAATTCTAGGACTGTTTAAAGCTTAATGATCCCCGTTGGGACGCTGGGTCATTATACAGCAGCAGCGGTAACAGTTGAAGCGTTTTAGACTTATTTCAATACTTCAGTAAATTGGAGTTAATATAAAGAATAAGTGAATAAAGATTTACTTATTGAGCATATGTATCATTGTGCCCAGCCTATTACCAGTCTGAGCAAAATAGAAAGCAGGCATTTCAAAACTGAAATCAGATATAGGCTTAACCAGAGACAGCAGCTTTGTGATATATTACTCTACTATTAGAGGACACCAGGAATAAGCCTGCCCATCAGTAAAAGCAGAGAGATGGTTCACTGCAGGCCATTCATCTGCCATTGATCTGCTTCTGTTAAATTGATCATAAATGCAGTAGCAACTAATGCTACCAACAAACTAATTGGTCAATCAATTTAATATTCATATAGAACACTGAGCAGAGGAGGAAGGCAGAGATGAGGGGTAGCAATTAGCGGATGACTCATAGACAGTGAGTAATACAGGTGGAAAGAAATCATTTACACACTGTGTAAAACACAAATAAATAAATAAAATCAAGCAAAATAAAACACTCAAGGGATTATCTAAACATCAACAGTATCTAGTAGTTATCTTTGCAGCAATTCTATAGTGGTAAACATGACAAACATGTCCAGTTCTGTCTGGATAAACGACCAAATATTAACACATACATAGTCTATATCTGCACTATATTGTTGATGTGTTGTTATAGTAACTTCTGTTCTTGTGTGTGTCTGAGTGTGTGTACTGTATGTATACTTCAGAGAAAACATGTACAAATCAGTTATACTGAAGGCAGCAGTGTCACGTTCTGCCTGTCGGCTACAATTCAGTTTAGCTCTCTGTGGGTATTTGATATTTTGATCATTCAGTATTTGTCTTCTAGTATGTTGGGTTTTGGTTTCTGTCCTGTGTCCAGTAATCTAGTTTATGTCTGTGTTTTGTCTTGTCCTGTTTCCCAGTTGGTTCTGTCTCTGTTCCCTACTTCATTCTGTTAGTCAGTTGTTTCCATGTTTCCTGTTTTGCGGTTCGGTTCCTGGTCTTGTGTTCTCTGTTTAGCTTTGTGTATTCCCTTGTTCAGTTACTGGTTCTGTTTAGCTCACTTTGTACCTGTCTGTCACGTATTCTGTGTAGCCTTGTTTATTATGTTATTCATCCGCCTCTTTAAGTTTACTTAGTATCTGTCTTGTCACTTAGGTTTAGCCCTGTGTCTTAGCCTCTTCATCTTAGCCCTGCAACTTAGCTCCTGGTTCTGTGTCTCAGTTCATGTCTTAGTGTTTACTTCTTCTACTCTTGTGTGTTCTGGGTTAACTATGTCTCTGCCGACCTGCCTCTACCCTGGTTGTCTCTGCCTGCCTGCCTGCCTGTCTCTCTGTTTTCCTGCTGTCTCTCTGCCTGCCTCGTTAACCTGATCCCGGTCATCTGTGTTGCTCCCTCCCAGCTCGTTAACTCATGTGTGTATATATTCTTGTTTGTTTCCTCAAATGTGTCTGGTCATTGTAGTGTTGTGTTCTCACTCAGTCATGTTTGTTGGGAGAAGTGTTCTGTCTGCCTGTTTGGACTTTCCAGTCATCTGCATGTAAGCCTGTTACCTGTTCTCATTTGGATTAAATACCCTGTACTGCATCTGCTCTGCCTTGGTGTCTTGCATTTGGGCTCTCACCTCCTCTGCGCTCACCCATGAATCGTGACAAGCACTATGTTTGTGTTTACTTTGGTTTTGCTGACAGTATTTGTTCTGGGCTAGGTCTTATCAGCATCATTGCAAAAGTCACAGTGATGCACTTTCAGGCATCATTTCCACTCTATATCACCATCATTCACTAGTGCACTCTCTCATCTGTAACTTATCAGCCTATGCTTTTGGGTGAGCACTCATTCACACAGGCAAGACAATTTTATGCATTTCTATGAAAAAATATTACCCCCTAAAACATTGTGAGACTGCTTTCTTGCTTTTACAAATCATACATGTCATATTTTACCACCACACCTCCCCGAACCAGTGATTAAAAAAAATAAAATCGACAGTGTCGACAGGCGGGTACAACCTAAATACGAAAAGGAAAAATGAAGGGCTTTAAATTTCAAATGGGGTTTAAAGATGGAGCAAGGAAAAAGTGAGGGAGGAAGACAAATGAGGGATGGGGGGAGAGTGGATGAGAGGAGACACCCACAGTGACACAGAGAGATGAAAAACCTGCTGAGAGAGACATTTAGTCATCACCAAGCGGGATGAGAGTTGGCTCGGTCCCAGCCCCCTCTCAACTCAGAAGATTTACTTGTCGTTGTGCCTCCAAACCTCCTCATTATCATCTTTTCTATCACTCTATCTTCCCGAAAGCAAGACACGACAACCAAAGGGAGGGAAGGGAGCGGGGTAGAGAGAAAGAGGAAGACACCTTTGATTTACATGCCTCTTTGAAACTGAGATTGCATCTCATTATCATGTGCTATAGTTTATTGTATTTAGCTGTCAAATGAAAAAAATATGGAACAGAAGGGATGAGCTGTCTGCTGAGCCATCAAAGCTGCTCTCTGTGTGGTGGCCTGCAAGCACTGGCGGCTTTCTGCTCTCTCAAACTTGGTAGCCTAAACACATAAGCACACTCTTCCACAGGCACTAAGAGATTCCAGCTCTTACACATCAAATAGCAGTGAAGCACCAAATCAGACACAAAAAGGACAATTCTCACTTGGGCACACAGACACACACTGGTATTAACAATCAAAGGCTGAGATTACAGCTGAATAAATACATTTCCACTTGAATATAGATGAATCCTTGAATCTCTGCTGGTGTGCATTCTGAATATGTTGTGTGTTATGCGTCAGCACCTGTGTGTATTTCTGTGTGAACAACTGTGTATGTCTGCACACAGTGAAAAGTAGATGAAGAAAAGTTAAAATGCATCTCAATGTTTGCCCCAAGACCTTGATTTCCATTAGTCTGTGCCTGTTGGCAAAGCTTTCTTCCACAGCATGGCTAAATTGATTTACTGCATTGTTGCACCAGGGGCTAAAACACATAACATGCAACTAAATCACACAGGCAAGTGAAACATAGAAACCCAGGTGTGCCCACTGGTGCATTCATCAATATAAATTTTAGTCATGAGAGAGAGAGAGAGAGAGAAAGAGAGGGGAGAGAGAGTGTGTGTCAAATTGTCTTTCCATTACAAAATAGCATATAAATTTTGTTTTATTTTTTTCACATCATGTCAAACCTCTTCAAATGTGAGTGAAAAGCACCAACAACTACATCAGTTCAGATTCCTTCTTTTCCCCACTTTCCCAGTTTACCAAATCCTCCACTTTTTCATCTCCCCTGCCTCCACCCCTTTCTCATACCTTTAGTTGAGCCTCTCAGGCAGCGTCTCTCTGTAGGCTACTTCGTTACAAAGCAGCTGCCAGCAAGCTCCA
This sequence comes from Lepomis macrochirus, assembly GCA_024633595.2. Classification (NCBI taxonomy): domain Eukaryota; kingdom Metazoa; phylum Chordata; class Actinopteri; order Centrarchiformes; family Centrarchidae; genus Lepomis; species Lepomis macrochirus. The sequence continues at coordinate 17,521,048 of JALXJV020000018.1, read as the reverse complement.
CCAAACAGACTTCTGCAAAAATGGTTTAAGGTTATAGGATTAGGGCCATGACTGGGGTTAGACTCTGCCAATCCTAGCGAAGGATGCTGGATTTGCATGCAGCCTGAAAGGGGCTCAAGCCAGAGCATCTTTCTAGAGCACATAGCACATGTAGTACTGTTCTGTACTCACTGAGAAGACGAGATGCACAGCTTTATGACAACACAAAACTGGTGATTGGTTCACAGGGAGCAAATTACTTATTACTTATTACTCATTACAGGGAGCAAGTTACTTATGAAATGAATTTTACCTGAAATAGTAAGTTGATGTGACAAAGAGTCAAGACATGAGAATCACCAGGAAATATGTGAAATGAAATGTAGAAGGGTCAGCAGAGAGAAAACAAGAAGATGGAAAATGACAATGAGAAAATATTGAGATGAAGAAGACAGAGATTGCATTGTACACAAATAATAGATATATCAGATGAAGAAAGTGAAATACACACAAGAGGGAAGCCACTAGAAAGTAGTGAGAGGAGGCTATGCTGGCAGAAGCTGTAGATTGTATGAGGAAGCTAAATGTGCTAGCTGCAATGAAGGACCTAACAGAACTTCATTTTGTCAGCAAACAACTGCTTTTCACAGTGATATGAGAGAACATTTAGCTCAAATAGTACAGATAGTTAAAGCACTGAGCCAATATGATAGTACTCTTATGGTTTATTTTAAGTCAGCTAAGACATAAAATCCCACTAAAATGACCTCAGGTGGCTGCACTCACAGTGTGTGCTCTTGCAATATCTGTTTAAAAAAGTCTAAGATGAAATTCAGGAGGCATCCATCCTGCTTGATTGGACCACTGATAGGAAGCATCATTTATTTAAAGAAAAAGAAGTTAGTCATTAGTGTGAACGTTTTTGCATATCCTTCTCTTGGTACAAACACACATACTGTATTTCTTCACAGAGGTCAGTGTGTACAGTCAGCCACAGTACAGCATCCCAGAGCAAGCGGTCTTTGAAGCAACACTCATTCAAATGCTCTCTTAAAGAATTACCCAGACCTGGGAGCTGCACACAATTGTAGCTGGTGGTCTTTCAAAACTGGAAGCCTGGGGAACCATGGTGGTGTTCAAAGAAGTCTTAGAGGAAGCTACCATTCATGCTGAAGCAGCAGATATTAACATTCCTGACATTATTCCAGAACAGACAAGGTGCTTAGAAATAACCTGTAAAGTTAAAGGCGCCCGTTCCGCATCAGCAACTGAAGACTATCAGCCACAGAGTCTAGAGAAGCATTACCCAGGTAGACTGTACTTGATTATTTTTTATGCTCATATTCAGCGGCTCCAGAGGTGTTTTGAAGGGAAGTAAAATGGAAACAGACAATACACGCCCTGACAGATGCGTAAAAGTAGGATGCTGGAGATGAGCAAGCTATTAGGGTACTCATAGTTTTCTATAAGTTTTCTGAATTTTAAGATGAGAAGCAGCTGTTGACTGAACCAAAGGTGTTTTACTCTGCATACTAAAGTTCCAAGAAGTGCACAGGTTATACAGAGTATTTAAGAAGCAGGATGTTGTTTTTCCATTATTATTCAAATTGGTCTAAATATACAGTATTTGTACAGGGTCAGCAGACTGTGCAGAAAGGTAGATCAGAGTAGAGCATTCTGTGTCACTTTGGACTATGAAATTGTAGCAGTCTATTGTACATTACATAAAATCTGATATGCCTTCTTCCTGATTGTTGGAAACAGTTTTCTTTATTTAGAAAATAAGCAGGAAGAAATGGGAAATAAAATTTCAATTTTTGTTTTCTGTCCAGCAAGTCTTATTATGCGCCATTTTGACTCTTTCAATCACATTTTCTTTTTCACCCTTCTTTTGTGTGTTAGCTTAGGGGAAAAATATACACAATGACACAGATCGCACATAACCCGAGACAAAATCGTGTACCTAGACCACCTGTCTGGCCTGTGAAGCACTTGCGTGCATTAGTGTTCATATTCTAAATGTGACAAACTGCTCAATGGGCAGTAATGTTATGCTCAGACCTTCATTCAATGTATTCTTCTGTTCTCCTGCACATTTACACAGGGTCAGGGTAGGTTTTGACCTTGAAAGTTGCTATCGTAGTTATTTTTTAAAATTACACCTAGTTCCTGACACAGTAAAAACACAAAGCACACAATGTATCACACAATAGGATACCCTTTCAGCTGCTCCCCCACTTGCTCTACATTTCAGTTTGTCTCCTCTGAACATGTTGCACCTAAAAATATCAGCTCAATTTATTTCTTAGATCAATAAAAATTAAGAAGCAGGTGGCATTAGGGTTATATCTCCAGGGAGTGGAATGCAATTCTCCACAGGTTCAATCGTACGTCCAGGGAGGCAGATGGATTAATTCTCGAGCATGCACACACAACAATAATGCTATAAAACATAACCCATTGTTTTCTCTATCTAAAAGGACACAAGATGATGAGTTTCTGCTCTAATGGATTAAACAGATACTTTCTACTCAAATACAAAGCTGGCTGCATCTAAAATACCATCCTCTGTTTTTAAAGGTCACAGACCAGGAGGCCTCCCTGTTTTGCTTTCTATAATTTTGATAAAGCAACATTTTTATCTGAAGTTTTACATTATATATCATACTAAACATATTGAGAATACACTTTTCTTTCTCATCCAGTCTTTCGCTATGTCTCACTTAAACCTCCCTCTCCTCTATTTTTTTAGGCCCCTCCTCTGTCTCCTCCTCCATTTGTCTGAGTCATCGACAGCATTCAGTGACTCAGTGACTCATGCATTTCCCCCTCTCTGCATGTTTGTGTGATGGAGTGAGTGTTGTGATGAGGGTCCACTCAGCAGGCGTACAGGCTCGGCTCAGTTAATAATGGAACTAACGAGCATCAGCCCAAATGAGCTTTTAATGGGCTCTGTCTACCTGCGGCTACAAGAGAGGGATTGGGTGGAGGAAGTGTGTGTGTGTGTGTGTGTGTGTGTGTGTGTGTGTGGGGAGATGAAAAGATGAAGAAAGGAGAAGACAAGAAAGGGAGAGGTCAAGGTAGACGAGTGGGAAAAAATAAGAAGGATCAGTTACATCTGATGCTATGCAGTTATATCTGTCCTTGAGCTGAGTGATTTGACCTGTCTTTAATGGTGTCTATTTTAATCAATTTCCTGTAGCCTCAGACTGTGACTGTCTTTGCTAATTGGCCACAGCTCTGCTGACTTCTAAACAAGATCATAGGAGAACTTTAGTTGGATGGCCTCCTTAAAAATCAATGATTTGAATTATCTGTCAGAGCGTGTCTAATCTCATCATTAAATCAACAATTGTCCAGAAAACACTGGGTAGTATCAGAAGCCTGGCTTTATGTCAGCAAATTCTCAATAAAGTGAAAAGCTTAGAAATACATCTTAAATAAAACGTCAACCATTGTACTAAGCACATAGGTTTAGCCATGCATTTTTTTAAAGCCTCGTGAGAATCCATATCTTTCTCTTTATGTTAGTTTGGCATTAAAATAAACCTGACATTAATATTTTTGTTTGCAGCTTAGAGCAAGGACTTTGTAAAACTCTTTTCTTGTTGGTGCATTGAGAATATTGTGGTACAGCAATTTCAGGTATACTTAAAATCCAACATTGTTTCATTGTACCTTTGCCTAATCTGGATAGCAAGCTACCAGTCTTAACCTTGTTACTGCTTAGGAAAGTCTCACACATCATTTGATTTACTCAGGTCTTCTTGTACTTCACTTTCCCCTACAGTACTTTTGCTCCTCCTATAATTCCCATAATTACTTTGGGAAACTCCAAGAGAAGAGCTGTAAACACTTATACCCATAAAGAATTTATCGAGCAGTTAAGCACCAGGTGTAAGTAGTATAAAAATATAATTGATGTCTTCATGTATAGTAGGTTTAACTATTTATATCTGAACATTAATGAAATTGTTTTCTCACTTGTGGTCTTCACTTTGATGACTTTAGTCTGTGTTCCCTGGGAGGCTGCTGAGCCCAGTTCTGTTGCTCATTCTGGTGCCGCTCCCCCTGCAGCATTTCCCACTGGGTTCCTTGCCCCAGGCTTGACATCCTCTTCCTCCTGGCTGTCCAAAGCTCCTGTTTGTGATGTAAAAAAAAACACCAACACTCCCTCATTGTTCCGAGCTGCCAGTCCAGCAAGAGTCCGCTAATAGGACTGATAACGCAGCTAACAGGCTAATAACAAAGCTATGTACGTAGACCTAATAAGAGCTTCTCACTTCTAAAAATACATCAATGAGTAGGGCCTAAATGTCTGTGTTGCAACAATTCTCTGCAACAGTTTTTTTACTGCCACTAACTGACCAATCCAAACTTTGTCGACTGAAGGCTTTTGCTCACGAAGTCTGTATTATTTGTTTGTGTTTTAGGCGCAATGGAGTTGTCAAGCAGTGAGGATGATTTTGTCAGTACCGCTGTCTAGCCCGTCTCTCGCTGCGTCTCCCTCATTACCTTCCTTGCTTCTTTCCACTGTAGGAACCTCCCGAGGCTGTCGCGTCTCTCTGCCCGCATCTTGCATTTGGCACTACAGCTACCTGCAACCATCCTAGCCTTCACACTGTCACTCTCTATTTCTGTCTGTGTGCTGTCTTCATCCTCTTTTATCCTCTTGCTCGTTGTCATCATCTTTCCGCCTGAATATTACTACTTGACCCGTTGAAAGGACAAACATTACCAGTGCTGACACTGCTACTGTGATGCGAAGTAAATGTGATTGACACAACGTGAGGTTGTATTTATTTCTAATTGTGCAACAATTTCGGCCGAAAAATATGAACGTGGTGCAAAGGACTCAAGACTAACGGTTCAGCCAACTGTTAGTTGGCAGCCCTACTTTGACTAATGATGCATTGCATGTGTGACCAAATTAATATGTGAATTAACTAAAGATTAGAATTAATCAGAGATATGGGAAAGAGAAAACGTTAGGCCATGGTGATTGATGTGTTGGCTGCGTGGCTGACAGCAGCGGACATGAATGGAACTGTAAATAGACACTTGATTGATATCACTCCATTGTGCAGTCTGGGGTTAGGGTTGAATTTTTTCTACAGGGTGCAGTGGCATCATTACTCATAGCTGCGGGGGCGCAGCTGTCTCCTCAGGTGCTGCATCAATTGATGCAAGGGTCCGGGGTTCAGGTTTTGAAGTGTTTTTCAGAGAGGAATCACATTTAAGTAAATGTTGACGTTGGGATTTTTGATGTTGATGTTTAAACTGGGAAGTTTTCTTTCTGTAGTTTAAACAGTAGGTATGTGTGTGTGTGTGTGTCTGCTTATTAAACCTGTCATATTTAACCATGTGTGGGTTTGTTTCTTCAGAGTGCCGTGATGTGTTGTTACCCATGATGCTGCGGGAGCTAAGCGGGGCACTGGCCAGTATGGCTGATGGGCCTCATGATGAGAGGAGAAATAGTCTGGAGCTGCTCAACAACATTCTGGAGGTCCTCAGCAGGGACAATGTGGTAAGACAGACAGCAATTTTGTAGTAAAGAACACACACTGCCCAGTTCATACTTGGCATTATACTGCATTCCGGATGATTTTAAAGTGGGTGTTTCAAGGAATTTTCTTGGCTTAAAAAGAGGTGGAGGTGGTGCCATCCTGATCATGTGCACATGTATGCATGTGTATTGTGCCTTCAACAAACTATTTTTACAAGCAATGTATTTCAACAGTTTCAATAATTGAATGATTGAAGAAACACATTAAGTGTATTTTTTTTGAAATAGATCAAAATAAATCAAATCAAAAATAATATGGGATCCTCTTGTAGTTGATGTGAATTTCTGGATATTAAATGTCCATCTGCAAATTTCTGTACTGGTCCCAGTATTATTTGTTCTTGTTCATGTCATATGACAAGGTTAAGCTATGTTTGAGACTGAGAATGTGACCACAAATATTAATATATTGAATATCTTATATACTGAAAAGAGTTTGATTCTGCTGGCAAAATATTATTTGTTTTCAAGCTTTTAAAATGAAATGAATGAATTGAATTGTATTTTAAGTGGGAACGTGGATAGAATAGTGAAGAACAGTGTTTAGCATGAATACACCCCACAATTTAGTCAAGTTCTGGAGGCAGCATGATATATGACGGAGGACTCGTAATTCTTTTTTCTTTTTTCTCTCTCTGCTTTGCCACATCCAGGGCTGTAATTTTATCACTTTAGGAGCAAGGCCACTTGTGCTTTGGTGTTGTCAATTTTAGATGACTCAAAGGCCACGTGCCAAGACATTAAATAAAACAATGATTTTAAGTCCATGGAAATAATAATTTAACTTAATGAGGATAAGGGCTCGGGGTGATTTGATAATACAAAGTACTAACTTGTCCATAATCATAACCAGTGATGTATAAGAACGAATTTAACTGAGGTCCGAAAGTTTACTGTAGCACGTCAAGCTTTTTTTAATGTCCTGTCCCAGGCTGTGATTGGTGGACCCAGTTTCCAGAGATGTAATCAAATGCCACTGGAAAACGTCAGAGCCTAGTTGGTCATCAAATTTCTAACTATGAGTTCTGTGCCACCCTAGTGGAACGTGTCTCCTAAAGAGTAAAGTAAATAGCCTTAAGCTGTTTTGTCATCAGTCATCCAGTTGTGCAGTGAAGCAGGCCTTGACCAATTACAATCTAATTGATTTTGTTTCACGCGTGTTGCTGCATGTTAGTTTGTTGAAACAAAATCCAGTTAGCTCCTGAACTAAACACCTTTTAATACGCACACACACAGAACAAATACATCACCAGTATCCAGCCGAGGGCTTTTTAATTGCTCCTGCAAGTTGTTGACAACCTCCTGAGTCTTTGAAGTGAAGGTATGGCTTTTTTTCCCAGCTCTATTTATTTGGATAGCTCTAATGAAGCATGAGTCAAGAGAACAGAGACAGTGAGAGAAGAGAGAGAAGTAATGAACGTAGTGGGGTGAATTTTATGGGATGAAGTTGCGTCGGTTGAGGTATAAGAAACGCAAGCAGACAGTGGCAAAGTGTCAAAAGGACAAGACAGGTACAAATACAGTCATGTGCAAGTGATGCACAGCCTCATTTGGGTTCTCTGTTAACTACGTAAGGAGGAAAGTATGCTATTGGATTACTTTTAAGTGTCAGAAGTGGCTCTGATATTTCATTCTGAATATAAATGTACTTATTAAAGTACAAAGTATGCAATCAAAGAATACACATAGACACATGCTTTTTTGTTCCACTATCTTGTGAGGACATCTCATTGAAATAATGCACTTCCTAAAACCTAGAACCACATCTTAAGCCTCAAAAAGCAGCATTGCGATTTGAAATAACGAGCTAATAGAGAAGATGGTTTTAAAAGTAGGTAGTAGAAGTACAGAGCATCTGACCTTTTTTTAACAGTCATGCAGTTACAAATTCATTCTGTTGTCACCCTTGTGTGACAGATCTGCTCGCCAATCACAAGCTCCATGCGCCTCCTGTTACCGTCCTACTCACCAATCAGAGCAGGCACAGGGCATGTACCTTCTACAACAACAAACGAAACTAGGGGAAAACATGGGATAATGGCACCAGCTGAACCGACACAGGCAGCTGAAGTGTTTCAGCAGTGCGTTTAGCCTATACGTTGTTAACATGTTGTTAATTTGTCATTTTGTGTGCTTCATATATAGCTCTCTGTGAACCTGTTCCACTCTCTGCAGACTAACGTTACATGTCCACATGGAGCATTTCAGAATAAGAGTGTCTTGCCTGTCTGATTTTGCTGACTTGTTCAGATTTTGCTTATTTGTTCAGTTGTCCTTGATTTCTGTACTTCTACTTTTTCGTCTGTTTTAACTGTGTTTATTGTTGATGTACAATCGGGAGACTGCAAAGGGCGTGTAATTTTGAAAATCGACTGGATTCTCTATGCCGTTCTGTGTCTGACTTATTGCCTGGTTCATCTGCTCTGTGCTGCTTGATGTGGATTCCATGAAAAATGGACTGGCAGTGAATATTGACCTTTATACCTCACACACACACACAATTTTCCCCCAAATTGTTTATTTGGCTAAAAAAGAAACTTAAACTATCAGAGATGAGCAGAAAATGCCAGAGAAATGAAGACTGCATATGGCCATGCAGGGAGAATGGAAGAACAGGACAAAGAGTTAACATCTAAACAGACGGACATGAAAATTTTAATTTCATAGACAATAAGTTTAGAGGGATTTTACAAGAAAACAATATAGGGAGCTAGAGAGATGAACAGATGGAAGAAAGACAAGAGAAGCAAAAGAGGAAGATGTAATGGGAGAGGGTCTCACCTACTTGCCCTTTCACTATAAATATTCTCTCCTTTGTTTATCACCCAACTCTCTTTTCCTCATTCTGAGTGGTACCTGATTAAGTTGTCACACCACAGATGTCTCCAAAACTAGAGAGAGATGCAGAAAAAGAGACAGAGAAGGAAGATGGCACAATAGACAGATGCACATGTTTGTGGGAGAATTTAGTTAGAATTTATAAGTAACTTTGTAAGGATGAGGATTCTACCACAGAAAGACGGAAAGACATGGCTCGCTAGAGCTCTTGCGCTTTTTTCTTCCCTCTACCCACAAAACAATGCTTTCTGTTTTTGTTTTTTATATCATGTTGCCAGTAGAAATGATAAACCAGTCTGGATACAGTTTGGAATAAATGAACAGAGTATCGACTTCCACATGTTTGTGCTCTGCAGGAGAGAGAAGGAGAGAGCATTGTGTTTTATCTCTCATCTTCCTGCTCTGAGACAGCGTCTAAGAAACTCTTTCCAGGAGACCAAAATACCTACAGTGAGCCCGAACGATTTAGGCTTATTTAGGATCAACAGCTGTGCCTCAACCTAACTATATGAGTGTGTGTGTGTGTGAGAGAGAGAGAGAGAGAGCGAGAGAGAGAGAGAGTTTGAAGTAGATTTAAATAGAAATGGTCTGCGAGAACCATAGACTATATAAAAAAATAACACACGCACACACTTACGGTTGTTTATCTTTTCCATGTCGCACTGTCACACACACACACACACACACACACACACACACACACACACACACATACAGCAAGACATGGTTGTACACATGCACACGCACACACAGATGCACCCTGCAGCATTAATGGTAAGGTATGTTTGGATGTAGCAGATGCTTCACTACTGAGGTATTAACCCCAGGCAAGTCTGAGTCAGCTTCCATTGACTGGCCTCATTGTAGCATTGTGTGTGTGTCTGTGCTTTGTCCTTTGTAGATCGAGCCATGCCTCTGTGAAGGTGCATAATTTACATATGCGTAGTTTGTTCTGAGAGGGTGATTTGCCCTATTTTTATGTTTGTGTCATAAGTCAGACAGCATTTCTCTTAACTTGCAGTCTTCACAGGTCATCAAACAATCTCATTTTTTTCTCTTTTTTGTTAACATGTAATGCCTTAATAGCAAAAGCATGTTGTCAGTATTTAGCCATTGAGAGCCATTTTCTGTATTTATTTTACAGTTTACAATTTGTTCTTAATAAAGGATTTTCTCTCATGTATTGACAGGTTTTTGTTTATTCAACATTAAATGAATAGGGATTAAGTTTGTTTGTAATATAGAGGTATGTCTTTAGGTGTTTTAGAGTGTGTGTTACAGTTAAGTGGGAACAATTTCTGAGCTTACAGAATTTGAGTGTTTTCTCTCAACAAAATCAGACAAAACAACTAAACAAAAGAGCAAATCATTCTTATTGGCTCATTATATTCAGATTAATATTTTGTTAAGCACCAATAGTAATCCCCACATTTGATTCTCATGTGTTGATATTGAGGTATTTAATTTAGAACATCACATCTCAACCGGACTATAGACAGCAGGTCCAACCATGTAACGTGCCAGTCTTAATGTCTATCAACACTTGGCCATGCAGAGGACTGATTTTGATGATACTGATTTTTGACTTGGGAAAAGTTTAGATACATCCTGCCCCCTTTGTTTTCCACTGGGCAGATGGAGTGAAAGAAAATGACACAAAAGTGGCTTCAAAGGGAAAGATAGGAATAGGAATCTGCACAGACAAATCCATATCCACATGTCCAAAGCCTTTCAAATGTCCACAGTGAAGATGATCAAGTGGATGTTCTGGTGAGGCTCATTTTCTGAAAAGTGAACAGACTTTGAAATTCAGTCTCACAAAACTTTATTCTCGTTTGTGATTCATTTGATCTGCCGTTCACTCATCCAGAGCTAGAGTGAAGGTTTGGACTGTGTGTGCAAACTTTCAGTTCATGAAAGGGGAGAACATCTGCACAAACAAAACCTGACACTTCTCTGTTCTGCATCTGTGTGTGTTTTTTTTAGGCCTGTGGAAATCTAACAGTCTTTTCTTTTCTCTCTCTCTTTTTCCTCTCCATCCTTCTGTGTCATTCTTTTATTCTGTTCACTGTCTTTGTTTTTCTCAGGGGGAAACATTTCAACATATCCAGGACATTGTGGTGTCTCTGCTCAGGATCATCAACAGGACGGTCATCACAATGGGTCGAGAGCATGCCCTAATTGTAAGTACATGCAACTTTGCGTAACTGCCACACTGTATATGCTGGACGTTCTGGAAACAGATGTGTCAAACATTGCATTGTCTTTCTCCCTTTGTCTGCTGTTGAAAGTGGAGTAATTAAAAAGACGACCCTCTATCCGCACTTCATCTACTAGGCAATTTCATTCTGAAGCACAAAGAACAACAGCACAGTTTTTTTAAAAATACGCACTTTTATTGTACATACAAGAGGAAGATTGGGAAGAGAAGGGCATTGTGGGAGTTCACACACTGTTATGGTTAATTAGTTAGTGTGGTGTCATTCAGGATTCTAATTGGTGGCAACTTGTCACCCAGAAGCAGCTGAAATTGGACCTTGTGAGAGTAGCGGTTAAGCTCTAAACTGCTGTGACCTAAGCAGTGTGCAGATGGCGTGTTTTTATGTGTGTGCAAAATAATAGTGTGGGTGCGTGTTTGCAACAGGGATCGACCCATACAGAATTTGTACAGATTTTTAAGTTTTAATTTCTGATAATGAAAAATGTCTGCCAGTATACAGTTTGTAATAAAATACCTATTGTTTTTTACTAATTGTGTTATGATTTTACAAAGAATTTTTTGTTCTTGTCTAAAACGTTCATTTCTAAATGGGTTAACATACCTTGACCTGATAAAGTATATACTGTATATATTTTTTTTGTACATACAGTGCATAGTCTGCAGTGTATGTTTTTAGCATCGATTTTTGTTGCTATCATAGCTTAATGAATCAGCCAGGAGCACCGTGGCCTGAAAGATATTGAACCAGTTTATATAAATGGAAATTAGGGCTGCACGATTTGGAGAAAAAGTCATATTGCAATTATTGTGAACAATATTGCGATTGTTAACGATAGATAACGATTTGATGATAATGGAACAAATGGTACTATGAGACTACTTGCTTGATTGTCAAGGAAAAATGCACAAAATACTGACATTTTGAAATGTATATTTTTCAACTAGAACAAAGTTAAACAATAAACAATATTTTAACTTAACAATAACTTTAGTAAAAACCGATGCGTGTTGCTCTCAGGAGGAGACGGTGAAAAGGAGCAAGCAAGAGTTACAGCTGTTTCATTTCTGTGGTTTGTTTTTATTTATTTAATCCTTGTGCAAGAAAAAATTATCTATATTGGTCTCCAATTTGTTAATGTTAAGTATTAACTTGTCAATAATCGTATTGTTCAACATTTAATGATTTGCTGCAGCACGTCAAACTTTTTTCTAATATCCCGCCCCATCCAGGCTGTGATTGGTTGGTTGACGAGAAGTCAAGAATCGACTTTATGAAAAGTTGAGAAACAAAAGGCAGCAATAGAGCTAACATTAACTGGCCAGCGATCCAAAGCCAAACCTTCTTTATCTTATCCCTGTTTTCTTCTGTCTTACCGCTTTAACTGCCGACCACACATAACGTTACTGTAACGTTAACTGTGTCTTTCACAGAGATACACCGGCCCACCAACTTTTTTCTCGCTGTTGTTCTCGCCGATAGCGAGTCCGGATATGTTTTGAACTATTTACGGCAGAGCAGGGAGGGGGGTTATGGTAGGTTGTTGTCTTTAACATCACACGCTCACTGCCCATAAATTACTTTTTGTGGTTTGTATTTATCTTTTTTAGGGACACATGCGAGAGTCTGGTGTGGGCGGAGATTATGAGCAGACTGCAGTGCAAACTGAGAGGAGAGTCTCACACACAGAGCACACTTTTTCTGCCTGAATTGCACACTTTTTCCGGTTATGTAATTACACATAACGATATTGCGATTGCGATTAGATTAATCGTGCAGCCCTAATAATTATCTGTGGTATAGTTAACATAAACAAGGTTTTTTGTTAAATTTACTAGGTAACTTACTGTATGTACTGTATGTACTAATTTGAAATTAAGAAAAACTCCAGACATTCACAGCTAGTTTCACAGTAATTCATAAGGAGTTTATAGTTGCCTTATTAGCTCAGATTGTGCAAATACTGATGCATCTTTTTAACAAAACAGGCCAGGAGCTAACTGTGAAGTGATAACTGGTCTACCCCTTGTTTGCATTGGCTCATGAGTGTGTGTGTGTGTGTTTGAAATACTTACTTGTGTTCATACTGCATGCGTGTGTTGGTATCTGTAAGTGCATGCCCCTTTGTGCATGTATTTGTATGCATGTGTGGGGGGGTTGGAGGGGATCCTTTAAACAAGATTGAGCATACATCAAAACACTTCCATTTTGGATGGTAATAAAGGAGAGAATCAATCACTCAGAAAACACTGACAGAATTTTTAATCATCTGACATGGCCCGTCAGTCTGTGATCAGCTGCCTATCACTTCGTCTGCTAATGTATTCTTAATACAATCTCCACCGTGCCCTAAAACCCTGATATCCATTCAGCAAGCTGTCTCCTTGTTACCAGAGTGCTCATCAGCTTGTTTTCCACTCGTATCCTTTTAGCTCTCCAGTTGTTGCTACATTCAGATTTCGGCTGTGACGCCGTCCAAAGACACAGTATTCCAGTGTTAAATTCCTTGGATTTTCAGAATCACTCCAATTCCCCTGCTTATTGCTGTAATTTAGCCAAAACTGTAGCAAGTATTAATTCCCAGCTGTAGGCGTGAATCCATCCATCCGTTCATACATCTGTCCATCGGTCTAGATAGCCGCTCAGCCAAGTGACAAACAGTACGCTCGTCTGTTATCCAAAGTGTCGATGCTTCATCTCTCTGCTTAAATGGGAAAACACTATCCTCACTTTGAGTCAAAAGTTAATCGCAAATTAGCCGCTGAAGTCTGGTTCCCACAGAGAGAAGGACACGAGGAGCACATTCTCAATCTCCCTTAAACAGATCTGAAATTTTCAGCAGCTCTTTTGGTTGTGTTTGCTTCATTATTCCTGGTCCTCTGGTTTATTTTCCGAGCTGAGGATGGATTGCTGTAGAAAAGTGCCATTTACAGGAATGCAGCTTGGAAAATGCCCCCACTGACTTTAATGACACTTAAAAAGCTACACATCCACAGGAACATGGGAGAGATGCTTTATTCCAAAACTTTATGCCTCCTGAAACATATCAATGAAAAGTTGTTGTTTTTTATCCAAAGCTTACAGCCACCAGAAACACTTCTTTCGGAGTTTCTTGACACGGGACTTAGTACTGGGGCGACTGGTGGAGGAATGTGCTGGCATGGGCTTGGTCACAGTGGGTGCAGGCACATCATACTCCCCATCCAGGGCCTCCATAACCCCCTGTAAGCGTCCTTCCTGCTGTCGGAAATCATGCTCCACACTGAAGAGGAGAGAAAGAGAGGGCAGTTGAAGGGGAAGGAGGCAGCTTGATTTTAGAGGTAGTGTCAAATCAAGGCAAATTTATTTTTATAGCTAATTTTTCACAAAAAGAGATTAGATGTGGGGCAGAGAGAGGGAGAGAGAGAGATGTGGGGACAAGTGGAGGTCTACTGAGCAGAAAGAGAGATTAGAAAAAGAGGGATTGAGAGAAAGGTGAGCGAAGGAGTTTTGGTGACATTAAATTGGAGTCGCAAAAAGCTGACAGCCTCTTTTTAAAGATAGGTTGTATTTACGCATTATGTAGTTTTATATGGAGATGTAAAATCATTTTGTGTTCTTAACTCGGATATATGCACCTTCAGCACGCGTACACACACAACACACACACACACACACACACACACACACACACATACTTTAACACAGGCCTCAACTCAGCACTCATTTCACGTCCATAGTATTCTTCTCCGCTTCATGCACCAATAGATCACAGGCTGGTGAGATGTGAGGAGTGGGAGGAGGATGAAAAAGAGAGCAGGAAAGAAGAGAAGAGGCGAGGAAAGGAAAGTAGAGGGGCGTTTGCAAAATGGAGGAGCTAAAGGAAGGAGCAAGTGAGGAACCTTCATTTTTTTTTTTTGCTTTTCAGATGGGTTCAAAGCAGACCCTCTTGGCTTTCTTTTTCTATGCTTCTTTCATTCCTCTCTCGCCTCTCTCGCACGCCTTTTCTCACCGTCTCTCTGAAGTGTCCACCGCTGCGGGTCATAGTGTAGTAGACTTTGAGTTCTCTCTGTTTGGTTACTGTGTTTTTGTGTGTGAGATAAAAATGTGTGTGTGTGTTGAGTTGGATTATAGGGGTGGAGCTGCATAGGGCCTGGCATCTGGAGTTAATGAGCCACATGATGAGGCAAGGAGAGCAGAGACACACCCCCTTTCAGTATGCCAACACACACACACACACATACTGTACAAACGCATATGTGCTCCCCTGACATCCAAAGTGTGCATCTTCCACAACAAGCCCACAGCTGCGTGAGGCAGAAAAGGGAGCATGCACAGTCTTAGGGATGGAGAAGTGAAAGAAACTGACTCTCTTCTGGGAGATGGAGGGATGGATAAATGAAAGGAAGGCGAGCTTTAATAACACAGGGCAGAGAGGTCACTGCAGAATAAAGGATTGAAACAAGAGAGAGGGAGGTAAAAGACGAGAGGATGAGTGCCACTGGAGACGAGGAGAGGGGAGTGCAGAAAGGTCTCTGCTCCCCAAGAAAGAGCACAGGGACGGAGGGAGAATGGGAACAAGTGAATAGAGGAGAAAGTAAAAGCTCTGGTGGGCACAGAAAGGAGATGGCTGCAATGAATAAATGATAAAGGAGATGTACTATGAATTCACATACACACAGGCAGACATTGTTCAGACACACACAACATATATAAAAGAAAAGTGGCGCACTTATCCCACATTCACTCAATTTATAGTCTAACTTGTTTTAGAGCTTTTCTTTGTCGGGTCTCTCCTTGCCCACACACTTCACTAGGTTTACCCCCCCCCCCCCAAATCCTCTCTAACTATATCTCTACCACTCTTTACCGTATCTACCTCTCTGTCAGTATTGTTCATGTGATTACGGCACATTGGGAAAACCTGCTGCTCTTAATTCTGTCTACAAGCTGTCACCTTCAGCATCTTTGCAACTGCGTGGTTGACCGTGTATTGTTTTTGCGTCCATCATTGCTGTTGGATTTTCAATTTAGTCATGGTAGTGGTCAGGGTTAGGGTTCAGGTTTTGCATGTATTGTGTGTTATGTAATGCAATAATTTATGCCTCTTCCTGCTTGAGGGTACTATGAGTAGAGAGAGATTACCTTGAGGTGTTAGGTGTCTGTGTGTGTGTCTGTGTACGTACGTGCCTGCATATGTCTGTGAGTGTGTGTGTTTGAGCTGTTTAAGCTTTGGGAGACAAACAGAGGGCCTGTCAAAAGTTCCTGTCCCTCTTTTCTCTCATCATACAGATTAATTAGGACTGACAATGGCAAAACATCTTCAGGCAGCCAGCCCACATCAAAACCCCTTTTTTCACCACAAATCATTTAGATGGATGTATCAGTCCCGCGCGTAATTCGTCCTTTGCTTGTGTGTCTCTCTCTTTCCCTATCTCCCATCCTCTTTACCCAGAATCCCCTGTGAGGGTTTGATAAGACCGTTACTGTCCAATCAAACAAGTGGATTCGTCGTACTCCTGACTTTTGTGTGCGTTTGTCACAATGGAAACTTTTGCTGATATATGAGAAGAAATGTTCTTCATATCTGTCCAAGTCATTAACATCTATCACATAGCGTGAAATGTATTCATGTCTTTGTTTCTCTGTGTGCATGAGCGTGTGCCTGCAAGTATGCATATGAAATGCATGCGCAGACCTTATTAATAAAATCGGAATCTTCTTTTTTGTTGGATTAATTAGCTTGTGTGAATGCATGATTATATTTGCACGTGTGCAAGGAAAACAATGGGAAAGTAGAGCAGGAAGGAAGATCTCTGAAACTGAGCAGAGAGAAAAGAAGCTTAATAATGATGTGATATGTAGCAACATACTCTTGAGATCAGGGTAGCCTCAGGGCCACAAAAGAAATTCCCAAAATGTCTGAAGATATTTTAATTCAAGGCCTTGAAAAGTATTGTAATGTCTTAATTACTGTTATGAGGTTTTCTTTTGTGTTGTATGTAATGATATGTTTCTTTGCACTGCAGCAATCTTGAATTGCATAGTAGGTGTGTGAGTGTGTGTTCATTTACTGTGTATATCCATATGGATACATGGGTGGATCAGTATGTTACCATGTGGCAGTCCTTTCCCCTTGGTGTTCATTACAACTTGCTGGGCCAAGGATCCTGCTGTGGTAATTAAGATCAAGGGGAGGATAGAATGGGATGAAGAGGAAGAGGGAGTTGGAGAAGTGTGTGAAGAGATGGAGTGATGAATCAACAGAGGAATAGAAAGTAAAAATACAGGAGGGATGCAGAAGTGGGGCTGCTGGGAGGCGGGTGCTTTCGAGAATTAGGGGGAACGGGAGAGATAAAGGCCCTGTAAAATGTGGCTGTATCCCTTGTGGCCTGCAAGGGATGATTATATATGATTGTAAACAAGCATATTTAGCTTCAAGCATTGCTTCGGTTTGATACATGAACACAAAAAGTTTTGGACTAAAAGGAGGTTTCGATGCCAGATTATTCCATTTACAGCAAGTAAATATTTCTCCATGAAGCTACCGTATATGTGAAAATACACATTTCCAGCTTGTGCAAGCAGTGCAGAGAAAGAGCAGAGGCTTGGAGGTTGGGCTGGAGTGGGGCACAGGTGATTATTGCTTTGGAAATTGACAGATGGAATGAGGCAAGGAGGAAAGCAGTTTAATGGAAACAGAGATTAAGAAGGCATTGGATGAAAAGATGGAATGATTTACATAATGAAAAGATGAGAATAAGAGGAGGGTAGGGTGGAGGTGATGGGAAGATTCAACTGCAGTATGTGGTATCAGATTTTGAGGGCGCAGCAGCTCTGTATGTTGCAGAGGATCTAAGAATGCAATTACTTATTTAGGTCACACACACACAAGGGATGAGTGCAACAGGAAAGATGCATCATTTAGCTGCTGAATTAATTTGCTTGTTTGCACTGAACATTCTTTTTGTGTAAATAACTTTCATGGAGGGAAAATCCTCTTTTAATCTCTACAATACTGCATGTATTAATTTCAAGACTGATGAGGGGGATCACTCATAGGCTTGCCTTTTTCATCTAATTGGATTTATTGTATGAGTAGTACAGTTCTTAGAGTGGGAGAAAAGGGCAGAGACAGCAGCATGCTAACAAGAAAGGCTAAAAAATAACAAAACATAAAAGAAAGAATAAGTGATAAAACCTGGAAAAACAATGGGAAAGGCTACAAAAGGCATCCTGCTTTCTAGGAGGTGTTTCAGAGCTGTTTATTACGCTCAAGGAAAGAATGAGTTGTCAGTGGTGGGTTATGTAATGCAGTAAGCTCATTATCTTGATCATGTTACCTGTAGATGATGCAGGCTGTCTTTTGGCAGGTGGGGCAGTTGTTAATGTCTTGACCAGTTCTGTATGAGCTGCGACTGTAGAAACAACAGATGTAAAACATTCTCACATACTCGCAAAAGGAGTATAATTGAAACACAACTGTGCACTTACACATCTGATGTAACAAATACCTCTAATTAAATTGTGTTGTTATTTCAGTTCTATAGTAATTACGCATTTGTTTTAGTCATGCTTGAAGAACATGTCCACCTTGACATTTTTGTAAAAAAATTTTGGCTTTTGGTAAATTGATATAATTAAATATTGGGTTTTTATAAGCAACTGAAAAGTACATTTTTTATAGACTTAATATTATTCACTGATGTTAAGCAGCAGAGGTAGAAATTGCAATTTTGCACAAATAACAAGCCTAGCTTTTCTTGAGTGGAAAGAGCCTCGCTCTCTTGTCTGCTGATGTCACAACTTATTGCACTCTCCACGTAAACATCCAGAGTGCAGCACCAGGTGTGTTCTCTGGATGTTGTCAAAGGGCACAAATAGCTTGCAATTTTTAGTGCATGTAATGTTCCCCAACGGGGGCATCCAGGACATTGCCTGAATAGTCTGGTGGGTTCTAACGTGCTTGCTTTGCATTACAGGTAGGTGAAAATAATCAGTAAGCATTGTTTGTAGTGACACTGTGTCTGCAGTGTCTGGGTAGGTTCATTTGGAACCCAAACATTAAATGACAAAAAAATTGGTGTGCATTAAAAAAATAAGATCACATGTGCAAACCGTGTTATCAAGGTTGAAGACTACAGAGCTGTTGGACATTAAAAACATCCGATGAGCTCATGCTGACTGCCATGTAATTAAAATGCTTAATTTTGCCAAGATATTTTGGCTGCCCCTTTACTGAGCTGTGTAGATGAGAGAGGCTGATTTATGTTGATAAAACAGACATTTCAATTACATGGAGAGAGACTGTGTGACTAGCATCGTTTTTTCTCCCCTACCAGTCTTTTTTTTAAAGACAACAACAGCAAGAAAAGACGAGTATTTGCTTCAGGAGAAAAAAAAAAACAAGGAGCTGAGCACAGCGACAACCTTTTAGCTCAGCCGACATTTTTATCACAGCAGCCCACTTAGAGTACTTTCATTCCTGGCACAGCATCAGAAACATGTAGTCCCTCTTACTTGCTGGTTCTCTTACTTTTCTCTCTCTTTTAGTCCTTTTCCGTCTCTAAATTGCTCTCTCTTTCTGGCTCCCCCTTTCTCGTTTGACTGCCTTTCTACCCCTTTTTACTGTGACCCCTTTTTATTTCTCACACAAGACATGAGCATCCTCACAGCAACTGTTCACACACACATTGAACCATATGACTACCTAATATTAAACAGTCACACTAGGTAGGACAGCATGTACACTGAGTTTAGGAGCCTTATTGGGCAGCTTAAACATTAATTTTATTCCTCAACGGTAATCGGATAGGGATTAGTCTGGAGCTAGAGACATCTGTTAATCACGAATGAAAATGGAGGGATGGAGTGAGTACAAAATATGTAAATAGGTGGAGTTAGAAATGTGGTTTTGAGATGACAAGAACAGGAATTGGTTTCAGGATGTTTGGGAGGAAACAAAGAGTCAATAGGCAGGAAAGATTAGGAAGAAGTAGGAGAAAGGGGTTGAAAGTATGCTTGGGGCGAATATGTGATATTAAGTACAGGAGAAGAATTACTGACAGTAAAGGTGGAGGTGTTTGAGGAGGTAAAGGATCGGGAGCGATTGAGGGCGGGGGGAGAGAAAACAGAGTGACACATGGCAGCAAGGGAGAGTGATGGACAGGTTCTTGAGAGAAGAAGAAGATCAAAAAGGGGTGAGAGGGCAAAGGAGTGATTCAGTTTTTAGTTGCAGATGTGATTCATATGTGTAGGTGGAGAAAGAAAGATAGGGAGAGATGAAAGGTATTAATTAAGAGTGGAGGAAAGAGAGGTGCGAAGGAGGTTGGAGAAAGGGATGAATAGCTTGAAGTGGGTTAAAGAGCCTCGGTGAAAGGGGAGGGCGTTGATTGAAACGGAGTACATAGAGCCAACTGAAATGTATAAGGAGAGAGACACAAAGGATGTGGAGCCAGCAGAGGGAGATTTAAGAATACAAGAATGAGCAGGAGAGAGAAAGAAGAACTGATTAGCTTGCTTTGGTGGACAGTATGATGTCTCCACTGGACACTGTTAACGTGGGGAATGCATGCCCTATACGGTGTTTATGATTATGGAGAGAAGTAGGATCTGTTAGCATTGACTACAGGCTGGCAGGTATCATATATCCCTACAGGATTGGATCACACACATGCACACACTACAGCAATTCTCCACAGTCTTGACATTTAAAATCTATTACAAGGACTTGAAAGCCTGTCTGTATATATAGCTATAAAAACTCAAATATACTTTCTCCTTAATCCTGCACACTCCCTTGACACCCTCTCTTCTCCCTCTTTTACCACTTTAGCTCACTCTTTCTAACACTCTTACTTAAGCACTTGCTATTGAAATTCATATGTCTGCATCTTTTTTCTTCATCCCTTATCTCTATTTTCATCCTTATCTTCACTACTGCCTCTTTTCGCTCTCTGTCTTGGTGTCAAACCCTCTTTTTCCATCTCATTTCACACTTCACTTGTATTTGTCCAGTCCCACTATCTCCCCTTCTCTCTCCCAAGTGAGTCCCCCCTCTGACTCCCTTCTCACCCTTCGCTGAGGGCCTTGCTCTTCTCCAGGTCTTGAATGACGTTGAGGAGCACCTTGATCTTCTCCTGATTGGACTGTAGGTTCTCCTCCACACTCTGCAACTGCCTCTCCAGCCTATGTGGTGCATTCCCTGCATGTCCCCCCAACAATCCTCCTGGAGCCCCATTACATTGTGCTTTCATATGAGTCTTACAAGGCAGAGTGTGGTCGTCAAATGATTTGCTCTTCTGTTTTGCGTAGTCCTTGAATTTGATCCGTTCTGAAGACATTTCTTTGGGAGTGTTTGTGGTCTCCTGTGTGCTTTTGGTTTGCGCTACAGATGTGGTTGGTTGGGAATGCGTGGGTTTAGGAGAGTGTTTTGGTGGGAGTGGTGGGGTGTTGGTAGATTTTGAGTCGCTGCGAAGGGAGGAAGCTGGAGGTTTAGAAGTGATACAGACCAAGGTTTGTTGGAGTGTTTGTTCATCAGCGTGCTGAATTTTATCCAAGTCATACTTGTGTTTGTCAGTTGAAAGTGGTTCTGTTGCTTCTGCAGATGGTGTGTGTGCTCCATGTGCATCTGTGGTAGCTGTGGTCCTGTCTGTGTTGTTGTGCATCTGTGTGTCTGTTGTTTGTGTGGCGGAGTCCTTGTAATAAGTAAAATCTGCAGAACGTGGCCTTGTCTGCTGTTTGGAATCTTTTGCTTTGTTTTGAGATGTGTGGTTGGAATGTGAACTGTGTGTTTTTGGTATGGTGTGTGAGAGCTGTGGTACTTGAGCATTCTTTACTGTGGAGGTGTTTGCTGTGTCTGTGTTTTTGGTGTTAGAGTGAGGGTCTTTACTTGACTGGTTGGGAGCCGCAGACGGTGTCCGTGGTGGATTAGGTAAAGTCTGGCTGGCTGTTATTTGATTGACAGCCCTTCTGCGACATGCACCTGTGCACGGTGTAATCTGTGATCGTCTCCTCCCACATGTGCCACAAAGGCGGGGTGGGGAAGTTGTCATCACTCGACAGGGCCGTGGAGGGGTGGCATGCACAGTCGTACAGACACTGCCCGTCTTTAAGACAGAGCGGTGGCCCTCCCCTCGTAGAGACTGCACCCTCCTCCTTTCTTGAGTCGGCTCCTTACTGTCTGTGGCCTCAGTACAAACCCCTCCCACCACGTCAGAGGCTACCACACTTCCATTTATATACCGAGCTGTCCTATTGCCTCTTGTGTCCTTGGAGTTTGTCTGTATAGTTTTAATCTGGCAGTAAACTCCACTGCCTGACCCCTGTGAGCCCATGTCCTGTGTCAGGCTGTTAATCTCGTTCTGAGATGTCTCCTTGGATACTGGCAGACTGTTGCTGTCACTTTTGATGACTCCCCCGGTGTCCACTGTCGTTGTTTTGTCTGTTGCCATGGTAATTGCCCGATTCGCATTGGTTGGTTGGCTGGCGTGTCGTTTGATAGAGGGGAGAGTCCTCAGTCCGGGAGATGTTTGCACCCCGACACTGCACAGCGGGCCCCATCGCCCCCCTGCCAGGGGAACCCCCAGCGCAGGCACTGGATTGGTTGGGTCAGCCACCCTCCTACCCATACTCCTCTGCAGGGAGGCTCAGCCCCCTGAGGAGCTGAACAGGTTGGAGGCCAGTAGTGACATCGGCCAGCGTCAGCAGGATTATATCCAAAAGAAAGCAGGAATGTTTCCAGCTTTTGTTTACCCAAATGAATTTGTGTTTGTGAAGCAGTGTGAGAGTTTTATGTGGATGCTGGAGACAGGAATTCAATATCCAATAAGGCTCTGAACTCTCAATGTCCCTCCATTAATGACCTTTTTTACTACTTTAGCTGCTTCTGATTGGACATCACTGTCAAGGCTTTTCGCAGTCTCTAACCAATGGCCCGCAGATGATGAGTTGGATGGATACTCTGGGCATTGCGGGTTTGTTCTGGAGACAGGAAGAGAAAAAGAGAGAGGCAGTGAATGAGAGATACAACAGAAGAAGGGAGGGAGGCAGGGAATAAATGGTCAGATTGGCAAGAAGACACAGACATTAGGCACGTAAAGCACCGCATAAAAGCTTCGACCTCCACTGAATGCACACGCTGACCAGATCGATAGAACTCTATCAACCTCTTATTAGACCAGCAGGCAGGTGGGAGTTACGATGGCAAAACTCTCAATCTCATCAAGCTGTTTCTCTTGAAGAAACAGAAAAGACTTAAGGATAATAGTGTATGTCTCTATAAAGTTGCAAGTTGCACACACACCCCAGGAGCTTTGTCAATAAATCTTATAAATTTAGGACGACAGATGTCATTGCAGTCTTTTATTTCGTGATGACACAATGTGACACATTTCAAATGATGTTGGGTTTGCCTCCCACATATGTAATCGGATGATGCATCACGCCTTGACATCTCTCATGGAGGCACTTTGGAAATCTGTCTAATGAGCATAATGTTAAGCTCTGTAACATTGTTTCTGCCCATCTTCTCTGTTTTTCCGTGGGATAGACAAGCATGTTGCCTGAAATCAGTGTTAATGTCTTATGCTTCCTTCCTTTAGTTGTTTCTTAGGCAGCAAAATTCATATGAATGCATAGCAAGGTTATGGTAAAGCCTTTATCCGGTTTTGTGTTAATATGTTTTCTCACTTCAAATCACTTGAGAATTGACTCAACATAAATGTCACACTGTGACACTACGATTAGATCATAGCCAGTTGGTGATCTGGTAGCCAGTTGGTGATCTGGTATTTTTCCCCAGTGGGAGCACCTCACGGACACATGTTGCTTTCATCATGAAGGTGACATTACTCTATAGGATATAAAGGCTACAATACAATATTGAGTATTTCTAGTAGTTTAGAGACTGTTATAGATCCGAGAAGAAACTCACAGAAGGGCTGTCTGATACTACTGATGTTTCAGAGCTATGGTGGGGGCCATAGATTCTAACTTGCACAAACCTTAGTCAGATCAAGGAGTCAGGCACTTCAGTAATCACTAAATACCTGCCCCCGCACTCTCTCTGCTCCTAGGGGATGTAAAGAGGGAATAGCAGTTTAAAAAGGAGGATTCATTTGGGTAATTTTCCTAACAAGAGGGATGGCATCTCACCTCAAAATGCCTACTGATATCAGATTGAAAATTGGGAAACTGCAGCAGCCATTATTAGCAGGGTACATCAAAGTAAAAAAAGAGATTATATTGAGGTTGTTTAAACATAAATATACAATTTGTCCTGTATTTAAGAGCATGGAAATTGACTGGAGCCAAATTTGTCCAGTTAAAAATTAGAGTTCACTTAAGATAATGTAATCACCTAATCACACACATTTAGCTCCAGTGGGCAATAGGCAGTGCTGTCAGACAATTCACTTAACTTATTTTCTACATTTATTTAAATCAGACCACTCCCCAACTGTGATTCATAAGTTCAACTCTGGAAGACAGTATGCCGTTGATTCCTGAATATTGGTGCTCTCTAACAGATGTCTATTAAAGCAAATGACAGAAGAACTGGTCACAAAAGATCATTTGTGCATGAAATTAGGCTAGGCAGAGCTTTATGTCTCCATCAGTATTTTGTTTTTTCTCCTACCAGTGTTGTCTTTTCATTGCAGTCAGTGTGTGATGTTAAACCAGCTGGCTCACACACGCACACACACACAAAGAGAAAGAGCTTATTTTATGCCAGCTGGTGCAACATCACAGCACAGATCCTTGCTGTATAGGTTCAAGGTTGGAACAGTGCGATCATTTTCAAAATAATTTAAATACGGCCATTTTCAGAAGGTTTAGAAATATCCCTGTCAGCAGTGACCCTGTAACAGTTAAAATATGTTCTTAATCGTGGATGGGCACTAACTCGTGCTCACTGTGATGAGTCTGACTGCTGCACTAATAGTTCATATGTATTCAGGATCAGAGTCATGCACACATTCACTCATACTGATGCTCTGTGTGACCTATATCAACCCATTTTGAAGCCTGATGTCACATGCTGTTTTGACATCATGAGCAGAATAAAAAAATGGCATTTTAGTCCCTTTAATCTCTGTTCCCTCTCAGCAAGTGTCATTAATATTGTCAGACTATTTGGAATTTCAGGTTCCATTTAAAATCATTAAATATTAAAACTGAGTGAATGCAGTTTATTATGCTGGTGGGCCTGCCCATGGAGCCGCATTATAGAATTAGGAACCGATAGATGTAGGCTGTCTTCAATCTGCATCCCTATTTTCTGAAAGTTCCTGGCACACAATTGTGCTCAAGAGCTTCACTGACAGATAGTGGAGCTTTGAAATGTAAGGTCTTTGCGGACGGCACTATAGATCGAAGGATTTCTGTTTCAGTGACATGTTGCTGCTATTTAACCTATATGAATATTGTGAAAGTGTGTTTGGCTCAAGGCCTGCTATACTGCCTGGGAGCTAGCCGGGGGGGTCACAAATAATTGACGGCCAAGAATTTTTATGATCGGTTACCACGGTAACTGTAGTTACCATTGTCCTGGAGAGGACCAGACAGGTCTTGACCCAGAGTTTGTACACCCTTCCAGGTTTGTGGTATTTTTTTCTTTTAGGTGTGTGAGTATCATGTATTTGTTTTGTTTGTGGGGGGGTTTACTACATTTGTGGGGACCGGAGTTGGTGGTACGGGGAAGCATTTGGGGGCAATGCCCTCTAAAATCTTTTGTGCCCCCCCCAAGTAGAATTATGGTATCATTTAGAAAATAATATGTTTAATTTAATTCACATTTCAGCATGTAATAATACAGTTGAAAACATATTAAAGCTTACATAATGTGGCTCTGTGAGGAAACCCCCATGCTTCCTCCCTCCCAACACACTTGCACGATAGTACATGCATGAAATGACTTTGAGTTAGCGGAAGATTCCTGGTGGCAGTGCACATATACAAAGCAAGCAGTTCTAACGCTCCAAAATGGATATTAGATAATTTTCCAATTTCAAACCCCAGCTGCTTTATCCACACCTATGAACCTTAACTCGGAATCTCAAATGACTGTAAGTTGTTCTGCATCTACATGTCGATAAACGAGATTGCTGACCCCATACAGCAAGATAAAGACAACCTAGCTAGTTCGTGGCTCCGCGGATGCTAACATTGTTGTCAAGTCATCACAAAACGCTTAACGTGCACTATGTTGACGGCACTCCAACTGGTCTTGGTATTTGGTACTTCTACCGCGACCTGCAAAAAGTCGTTCTCTACTCTTAAAAACATGTTCTGAGAACACAGAAACATGCTTCACACCAGGCTAGTTCAGTGTTCTCAAGAAGTTCCAATCAGCTCACAAGCAGTGTCTTCAGCTCTTCTTACTGTGTGATTCAATTTAAAGTTTCATGAAGGCCGGTTTTCTATTTTGTGTTGTGATGGGTAGGGTAAGACATATAAACTCAGCAAAAAAAGAAACATCCCTTTTATAGGACACTGTATTTTAGACAATTCTGTAAATATCCAAATGATTTTACAGATCTTTATTGTAAAGGGTGTAAACAATGGTTTTCATGCTTGTTCAATGAACCATCAACAATCAATGAACATGCACCTGTGAAATTGTCCTTTAGACCGTAACAGCACACAGACGGTAGGCTATTAATGTCATAGTTATAAAACGTAAGAACACTAGAGATACCTCTCAACTGACTCTGAAAAATACCAAAAGAAAGATGACCAGGGTCCCTGCTCATTTGCGTGAATGTGCCTTAGGCATGCTGCAAGGATTGTAGATGCTGCCAGGGCAATAATTGCAAAACCAAGACCAAGTCAAAACCAAGACCAAAGTTTATCGAGACAGAGACAAGACCAAGACTTTTAGGTTCTGAGACCAAGTCAAGACCAAGACCCCACCAGTACCCCACATTACATGGCACAATAAAATGTGGAATGAGATCATAGGTACTTCTGAAATTGATCTGAAAGATACACATTCCCATTAAACCACCCACATACAAAGAGCTGAAATCAACTTAACCATTTTTATTCAACACTCCTTTTCCATGCTTACCATCGCGGGGAGGGGTGTCAGTTGTTAACGGAAACAACACATTTTTAATTAGGGTTATTAGCGGCATTTTAAGTGATATTACATCCAATTAAAGTTAGGATGTTAACAAACACATCAGACACTGCAAAAGCAATTTATTGTTATTCCCAGACTTATGGTCTTGACTGGTCTTGAAATAAAATCTCGAGAAATGTATTAGACCGAGAAAAGACCAAGTACAAATGTGGTTGAGTCCAAGACAAGACCAAGACCATCAAAAAGTGGTCTTGAGACCGGTCTCAAGTACTACTAAAAAAAACACTAAAGGGAGACAGGAGGAACAGCTGATTGTCCTTGCAGTGGCAGACCACATGTAACAACACCTGCACCTGACCACAGGGCCACACCAGATACTGGTTGGCACTTTGATTTTGAGCCCCTCTTTGTTCAGGGACGCATAATTCCATTTCTGTTACTCATATTGATTGAATTGAATCTTTTTATGTTCATACAAATATTAACACATAATAGGTTTGCTGAAAATAAAAGCAGTCGTAACAGAGACGACATCTCTTTAGAGTGTAGTTGTGATGGTCGCCACAAAGATATTGCCACAAAGCTGTGTGTGTGGACATGTATCATGTTGTGGGGACTTAAATCTGTTTACATAGTTACATTGTCTGGACTCGCCTTCCTTTTCGGGACAAAATGCAATTCCCTCATTAAATTTTATGGTGAAGGTTTGGGTTAAGGTTCGGTCACAAGAGAGATTTATATGGTAAAAGGTTGGCAGTGGTTACAATTAGGGTAAGTCTCCAGGAAATTAAGTTAATGTAATGTACAATGATAGAAAAGTGAGAGCGAGAGAGAGAGAGAGAGAGAGAGAGAGAGAGAGTGTATGTGTTTGCGTGTGTGTGTGCATGTGTGTGTGTGTGTGTGTGTGAGATCTATTCACAAAGCAGGCCTCAGCCACCGGGTGGATGAGGCATGGACTGAGATGTGTTGTTTGCCAAAAGAAATTGCACATGATAATGATATTTTTCCAGAGAGAAACAGAGAGAGAGAGAGAGCGCAAAAGAGGAAGCAAGATTCTGTGTGTGTAACGGAGAGTATAACGACAGCAGATGTGTGTGCATATGTACAAGTGTGTGTGTGTGTGTGTGTGTTTGAGTGTGTATATGTGTTGTCAAGCAGTTTGCCTTGGGAATCAGACTAAGTCAATTGAAGGTAATTTCACTGCAGCTCATTTCCAAGCATTTGTCTTTCCACCAGCAGCCATACCAGACACCAGAGCACCTGCTGCAGCTTTCTCTCTCTCTCTCTCTCTCTCTCTCTCTCCCCCTATGCTGTCACCACTTATCTTTGTGTGTGTGTGAGAGTGTGTATTTACACATGTGCCTGCCTTTTCAAGTCTCACTCTTCACCCCTGACCCTGCAGGCTGTCAGGGAGAAAGTGACACCATCTCCTCAGAAATCAATTTCTCTGGTTCACATGCCTCTCTCTTTCTGTCATTCTCTTGCTCTCTCACTCATTCTGTCTCTCTTATTGGATCTTATTGGGTACCACTCTCCTCTCGCCGCTCTTGTCTTTCACCGTTGCCTGTGTTTGTTGTCGCACTTTTCCACTCACCTCCCTCTTTTCAATCTCTGTCATGCTGTCTTTGATTTGCTGTGTGTTTCTCACTCCCCTCCCTCTGTCTCAATATTTAATCTTAGTCTCTCGCCCACATCACACCTCTGGCTGTGCAAAATGAAGGGGGAGGAGAAGGGGAGGCCACTCTGTTGGCTGGTGGATGAAGGGGAGGGGACGAAAGAGGAGAACAGGGGAGGCGGCAGCACAGGGAGACGCAGAAAGGTGGAGAGGGATAAGGGGGAGAGAACAGATGAAGGAGGAGGATCACGGACAAGATGAAAGTGATGCGTGTGTGTGTATGTGTGTGTGTGTGTGTTTTGAGTGTGTGCGAGGATGAGATGTAAAGGCCCATTTTTCTAAGTCAAAATCTCCAAAAGTGTCTGATAGAGTTCGTTAAAGAATAAAGAGAGAACCATGCAAGAGAGAGATGCGTGAAGAGACAGTTAAAAGAAAGGAAGAAGGAGATCTGGAAACGCCACGCAGCGCTTGCCAGTAATCAATACGCACAGTAAGTGTGTTTGAGCATCTGTCACCACACACACAAACACACACAGCCATTAAACACTACAGGCAGCTTCTTGACAGGGTGCAGCTTTTTATGAAATCTGTTTATACATGCAATGAGTTTAATTTACCAGTTGGTGGGTTTGGGCTGTTCAAGAATTGTCTACAATGCAGGCAGTCTCCATGCGTGTTTGTGTGTGTGTGTGTGTGTGTGTGTGTGTGTGTGTGAGTGATTGAATGAGTGCGCACCCACGTCTTTGCAGTGGTAACAGAGCACTGAATGCTCCAGCGAATCGAGTCCCTTGTCATTTCAAGGTGAGCCTCATTTTTCAACTGCCGATTGACGGGCCCTGCGTGTGTGTGTTTTTAGCGAGCCTAGATTCGCTTTACTGCTCTGTAATCACACTGCTTCTCTCTCTCACTTTCTCTCGCCCACTCACCGCCAGAATAAACGCAGCACTTTAATTGCCCTTTGAGGCAGGGATTGCACTGCATTTTGGGTAGTGTAGTCCAACCAACAAAAGAAAACTTATGTTTTAGCATTTCATTTTTATGTATTGATGAACTTGATGTTTTATTACCACTATTTCAGTGATTATCTAAGCCTTTGAGACTGCACATTTCTTTCTAACACTTAATTCTGTCAGGGACAAAGAATGTAGAACAATTTACTGTTTTACAATTTATTGTAGTTGGCTGGAAAATGTTCTGCTCTTGACGGCACTCTCCAAATCAGTCTGAATAAGTATGCAAGAGTTCTTTCAATGGTAAGAAATAAAAATAAATATTCAATTTCCATAAATATGAATCACAACACAAAATCAGACATATTTTCAAGATGGCTAGCACAGGCATTTGTCGATGAATAATTTTTAGAAAAACTTTTGGAGTGATGTCAGCACAAGAAGCCACGATGATCTGCTGAGTGAGAGTGTGAGCTGTTAGATTATTAGGACACCCTCTTAGATTATTAAGAGATCCTCTCTGCCTTGTTTTAATATGATTGATGGTTGAAAAAGACTGCTGACATGATCAGCAGACAAGCTGTCAGACAGGGCAGTTGGACCGATTAGCTCATTACAGGTACAACTTCACTTGCTTCGCCTGAACAAACATGATTCTTAAAAAGAAACTCTGCTGAATTACTGAGAATCCTTCCTCAGCTCTTTAGAAATAAAAGGCAGCATGTATTTGACCCGTGAAATTAAGATACACGTGTGTAATAAGTACAGTGAAGAGACTGAGAAAAGGGTCAGGTTTTGTGTCAGTATCTGTAGCAGTAGCAAATACTACTACTAGTATTTGTTTCATTTCTGCTTGTAACTTAATATTATATATCTGCAGATATTACAATATTTGCAAACTATATTTTAGAGATATACAGTATTTATGCTTGGTTAATCTATTTTTGTTTTATTTCCAAAACTGGTCTCTGGTTTTATGTTTTATATCTTACTTTTTTATATTTAAGAAGTGCCATGATATAGCTTAACATTCATCCCTACACTTTAGAAGAATCCAGTAATGATGATCAAAACAACAGGAAAACCGCTCTGCATTCTGCAGAATGTTTTTTTCTGCATTTTAATTGGTTAAAACTGTATTTTTCAGGGACAATGCACATTAACTAGAATTTCAACTGACGAGCCAGAAGCCACAAAGGCTAATGTTCATATCACAAAAGCCAAGCATCTCAGCCAACCCTGCATAATCCAAGTTTGGTTCCCACTGAAGCATTGTTTGGGGCAGATTGTGTGTGCCTCACTGATAGTAAGGACTCAAGTGTCTCTTCAACGCAGAGACAGAGACAGAGACAGTGCAAACTTGCAATATGAGAGCTCAATGTAGGTTTACTGCACACACTCATATACCATCAATTTTGTTAAAAACAAAATAATAGAATATGACTGTGCTCTATAGCACCCCTTCAAAAGATTTTTTTTGTCATGACACCCAGAGCCACCCAACCACCAGTGGTGCTTATGGGTTTTAACTGTTTTAGATTTAATTATTGTATTATAGAAACTTACATAACACATGTCTCTTCATTACAATTAAATACACTAGTATCTATAATGTACTTCTTTAAATTCTTCATTGTTAAAATGAGCTTATATTTAAGGCATGCAAGTACCTGTTTTCTTGTCTTGTTTTCATGTACACCAGAAGTGAAAGAGCCAGATGCTGTTGGTAACTCGCTATATCACAGTTGGTTGGCTCAGTCGTCTCAGAGTGTGCTGAGGGCTGAGATATGTAAGCATTTCTTTGAGCTCTGTTTACCGTGTCAAGGGTTTCCATTGCTTGCTCTGGCGGTCACTTTTCTGACTCCTGAGCTCCTGAAAACTCCAGTTGGAAAGCATGTTGTTACACACCTGCAACTACGAGTTATCATGTCATTAGCTGCGGCATAACTGTGTATTTGTTTTTAATACAGTGATTTTCATTGCTTTTTTTCTGTTTTGATATGATAGGTAACATAAAATGTACTAAATGTAAATGTCGCAGATTTTTAAAAAACAAACCATGTATTAACAATGATATGATCAATCTTTCAGCACCCTTGGCTGTCCTTCAGGCTTAACTTGCACTGCTCTATAGCACATCGTGTTCACTATAAATCCTCAAAGCTACAGGTTGTAAGCCAACACTGTAAGTCGTTGGCTATGGACAAACCCCTCTGAGTATAGCTACCTTGCCATGTGTAAGTGTTTGTGTTCATGTTGGGAAACAGTAATGCATAAATTAGACAAAGTGGGAAATGAATTTAGCCAGAGATTACTTCATTAGACCTATGAGGTAGACTGGCCTGAACTTGTAAGCCTTTACTCTGAGGAACCCTCAGATACAGATAATGATGTTAATCTGAAGTCATTTGAAAGGGTTTGAGCATTTTCTGTTGCACTTTGCCTGCATGAACATTATCACTAGACATTATACTGTGAGTCATACTTGCAAGTTTATGTTTTTAAGGGATACCGTTCATTTAACAATGAACATTTTAGAGGAAATTTCAAAATATAAATTAATTTCCACGTTCATTTACACTTCCTCACTTTTGTGTTTTGTTCATACATATTAATGAATTAATTGAGGGTGTGTTTACACCTGTCTGGGGCTTCTCTGCAAATCCAGCTTGAAAAAATACATTTTCATAAAAGATTGAATCCTTTTTAGTCCCTTTTACTTGTTTATTAAGGGATAAATGGGGCATAATTCAAAGCAATGTTGTAATCCAGTGAGAGGGCCCTCAGGAAATTAAAGTTAAATATGTTTGGTTGCATGTGTAAGCTTATTTACAACCAGTTTGGTACTTGTAACAAGGAAAGTAGTGAAATATAGACGAAGACCATGTCATTGGCAAATCCATCTCCCAGATTAATTAATTTTCTTTGTTGGTGGCTAGAGGAATGTGTCTTAGTTGAGCAGCAGAGCAGAGAAACCAATGTAAAACCGAATATTTATGAGATAAATACATTAAAGTGGAAAGTTGGATCCCATAAGCCAACAGGGAAAACAAAGTGTCTAACCTAAAGGAGGAGCTGTGGATGCATGACCACACACACACATCTTATCAGTGTGACTAATAGAGTGTGGATTTTTTGCTCAAACTGCATACTTTCCGCCTCTGTCTTTTAGTGTCTTCTTCCTATCACCTCATCTTTTCATCCCCTCTTTTCACCTGTCCTCGTCCTTTGACTTCTCTTCTTTCGATCCTTCTGTCATCTCATCTTTCTCCTCCCTGCCATATCATTCATCCTGTCTGCACGTCCCATCCCATCTCTCCATTATTTACCCCCTAATCTATCTTTCCTCCTCTAATCTCTCCATCCTGTTGCCCCCTCTGCCCTCTCTCCCTCTCCTTCATCCATCTTACTGCCCTACTGACTTTTTAGTCCTTTTCTCTTTGACTCCATCTCATCACGTTCACAGTCTGTCTAGTTAGCAAAGTGGCAAGTGTTACACACACACACACACACACACACACACACACACACACACACACACACACACACACACACACACACTCGCACATTTCTTTTGACTCTGCCTCACTGCCAATCTCCTTTAACCTTTATTTCTCTTTATCTGCATCACCTGTCATTCTCTGGAGAAAAGGGATCTAATTAAAGTCAATGCCGTATGTCATAACCTATTGATTAAGTTTCCCCATCTGTAATTTGCAAAATACCCCTTCAAATGATCTCTCTCTGTGCTGCAGTTGTTAAATAGGCACTGCTCTGTGCCTGCGTGCATTAATTGCTAGACATGTAAACAACTTTAAGCAAATTTTACAGAGTTAGGTTTTGGTTTGTTTCACTTAAAACAAATATACAATGCTCCCATATATTGAAAAAACAAACAACACATTACTAGAAGAAAATCTAAATTAATAACGCACATTCATTATAAAATTAAAGGAATCTTTAGAGATTTGATTAGTACTGAATCGAATTCCTGCCAGCATATGTTGGCTATGCATCATTCTTTCATCCAAGGATGGAAACAGAAATGCACTTGGCAATATTCTGATGCATTACTAATAAGCACATATCCGACTCCCTATACACTCAAGCATTTACATTTTTTTTAGCATTTAATCAAGATATGTGCTTCCATCACTCTATATGTCTGTTATTAATGTGTTTAATCCTTTTTTCAAACACTTGCTTTTCAACATTTCTAATGTGATTTAAACAATGATATATCTGTAAAAAAGGTATTTAAATAGGAAAACAGCATAAAAGGCAACCACATTAGAGTAAATAGAGACTCAGATTATTGCCTTACTCTGTTTTTGACTTTGCTGGCGTGTTTGTCTAAGCCAATGAATAATGGTTTGATAGGACACGCATACACAAATGCACATAAACAATATGTACAAACTGTCATTTTAAATGAAGATCTAAACTGACCTGACTTTAACCTGTTGAGGTTGTAGGAATGTTAAGTGCACATATACATATGTGGATACATATTAAGGTCACATATATCCACACTGTGTCAGTTGTAGATCACTGCACACATTTGCTTGTTCTCAAACAGGCACACACAGGAACACATGCACTGGCGTAGCATTAGTATATAAGAGAAGGGTTATTGCAATATAATCCCATATTAAAGCTACACTAGCTGTTCTGACGATTGGTTTAGAGGCTTTTCATAGCAACCGGGTAACAGAGACACACACACTGTGGCACACACACACACACACACACACACACACATACATAAATCAACAGAAGCATTTGGAATGCTTGTTAAAAGCGAAACTTGAACGTAATTAATGTTGCACGGTAAAACACACTAAATAAGCACTACACACACGCACACACACAACACACAGACTTAATCATATGCATCAAATCCTACTGTGACAGATGGAAAGGATTACTCACCTGCCACACATGGACTATCTACATGTACTTTTGATGCAGTGATCATACTACTTCTTTAAACAAAAATACACACACATTTGCTATGAATAGCCTTCCTGAAGTAGAGACACTTTTGTCAAAGCTACTGAGTCTGTAGGAAACAAGACATCCAGCCAAAGATACTGTGGGTTTTTAATTTGTTTTTGTGGTACAGAGGTTAAACCTAAGGATTTTCTCCTTTCATCCAGTTGGCACACTGGCACTTGTGTCTATACAGTCACCATTACCTCCTTTAAATTTCTGGCCAGTGTCTTAAATCTTGAATGAGCAGCTTTGAAAATAAAGTACTAGCCGTGGGCTACGATGCTGAAAAGATTCCTTAGAGGGACACACACTTACTGGACACACAAACTGACTATCTTTTCTAACAACTGTCTGTCATTGCTTTGCTCAGTCACCTACCTTTTCTTATCCTTCTTTTTGGTCTGCATGCTTCTCTTCTCCCTTGTTTTTGGTGTCTCTCTCTCATTTCTGATAGTCCTTTAGTCCATAGTTGCGCTCTCCGCCGACTCTTTACCGCTCTCTATGTCTCTCCGTCTCATTCTGTTGCTGCTGATCCTCGCATGCTCGCGGAGCCTGGTGATCCACCCTCGTCTCTCTCTCTCGCTCGCTGTCTCTCTCACTCTTCATCCCTCTCTCCCTCTCTTTCCGCGTTTCTCTGATCTCAATCTCTTTTTTTTTTACGCCACCTGCAATTCTCACTCTCACTCTTTCTCTTTAGCTCTCACCTATTTCTCAAATACCATCACTCCGTTATTAATTCCTCCATCATCTCTCTCTTTCACACTGTCTATTTCCCCATTTCTCTTTATTGGTGGCTAATCCTGTGCCATGCCCTGGTTTTTGTGTCTGTGTGTGCGCGCGCGTGCCTGCATTGACCCTGGCATGGTCGTAGACCCAGGGAAACTTTGGCAGCAGAGGAGTGTCTGCTCCTGGGAGTTGAGCCAGGACACAAACAAACACGCAAACACTGGCACACACAGAAATACACACTCTTGCTTTATCAGTCACTTTATTTATATCTTTGCTTTTCTGTGTGAACACAGTCTACTAATGTCTCTCTCTTGTTCTGTTGCTCTCTCTAACTGATAGCTTCACCTCAGTCTCCTCTTTGAGCTGTATGGTCGCTGTCCTCCCTCTTCATTGCCCCAGTTTATCCTTCTCACGCCATTGCCTCCTCCTCTTTTATCTTCATCTCTTAACACTCACCTCATCCCCCGTGTTTGACTGTCCAACCTCCCACCCTCCTTCTATCTCATTCTCTTTCTGTATCTGCTCCTATTCATACCAGCTGAGGATGATGCTGCTTTCTTTCTTGGGGCAGACGAGACAAAAAAAACAGATTAATTAAATAGAAAGTGAGATTAAACACCACATGACATCAGGTTGTAACTATCCTTAATTATGAGTGCCTTGTCTTTTGTGCTCGGCAAGAATTGTGTGTTTGCAAATTAATTTCCTCATTTGTCATGCATGAGGAATGATGAGAATGTTTTGCTGGTATTCGCTTCTTTTACAGGCTAGTTTAAGATTTTGAATTTGAGTATTAAGTCAGAAATTGTAGTTGTCGGTTTAAAAGTTATGGCTTAAGTTATGTGGTACCAGTTAATAATTGTACATAAATGTAGCAGAAGATCTCACAAATATAGTAAAAGTGTTTCTTTTGTATGCAAGGGGTTGCATTTTGAGTTATGACTGTCAGTGACGCGTTTATGTGTGAATGGGCAATGAATTATTACCCACAGTGTGTTTGTGTATGTGTGTTCCCTGAGTAGTCCCTTGATGCAGTGTCCACGTGAATGTCCCTCCTGACCCATCCCCCATCTGAAAATAACTGGTGATGTATGCGCCACTGCAAAGTGGTCGACTCACCTTGCGTTGTGTTTCAATTGACCTCTGGTGAGACGAGCAAAGTGTGTGCGTGTTTGTGTCATGTTTTTGTATCTCGGTGGGGACTTAAACCTGAATGCACACTAACCCATGGGGACTTGTGTGACCGCAGGGATAAAAACTGAGGTCCTCAAGGGTAAAGACTGCTTTTTGAGGGTTAAGATGTGGTTTTAGGGTTCACGTTGCAGTTTGGTTAGGGTTAAGGGCTATGGATGCATTATGTTAATGAGATGTCCCCACAGGGATAGAAAAACAAGTGTGTGTGTGTGTGTGTGAATGTGTTTGTGGATTTTACACAAGCAACCAGGAGGCATAGCAACATAGGAAACATTCAGAAATAATACGTGTGCACAAAAACATACACCTATTAGTTGAAGTTTATATTTGTGCTGAATCTCTTAGGTCTGAGTAATTGAATTTTCGAGTGGAAGATGAGAAGAGAAGCTTGCCGTGTCTCCATTATTCATTACTCCTTTCCCCTTGACCTCTCTTGCTTTCTTCTCCTTATTTGTATCAACTGATTGTGTCTCTTTGTACTTGACTGGGAAATGGGTATCTGAGGACACATTGATCTGTTTTCTGAACAGTGAACAGGTGTACATGTTCACATACACACTAGAATGCAAACCTCCATGCACACACATAGACACCCATGTTACCCCTTTCTCTTTCTCTGCCTCAGACAAGCACACAGTCACATCACCCTGACACACACAACAAGTCTAATTACTCCTCCGCACAATCCATCTCTCTCTTTCATCCCCCCTCTATTTTCCACCTCAGCCCCCAGGTGTGGGAAAAACGTGTACGAGTGTATTTTTGTATGTAATAAGGTAGGGGGGGTCAGAGAGGAGCATGTGTCTGTGAAGGTACAGTGAGGAATGCTGCAGGCTTCCAGTGAGACTGTGTTTTTGTTCTATGTTCTATTTTTTTTAAAAATGATGAAACATCACAGTTGAGAGCAGCGTAATGACTTCCTACCTGGGGGGACACCGCAAAAAGAGCAACGGGAGGGAAGAGGAGATGAAAAAAGAAATTCACAGGCAGGATATGGACCTAAATTAAGTGCTGTGAAAGGGGTCAATGGACTTGATATGGAAGTATTTGAATGTAATGTATGTTTATTATCCCCCTGAGCTTTAAATTGAAACTATTTTTTATTAATTAACTAATTGTATTTGCTTCTGTTTTGCTATGTGAATGACTTCCTGTCTGTCTACTTACTTGTCCTCAAATTAAGCTGAATGTGTTGGATTTTGGCTATTTGATAGGTGAGAACATACTAGTAGACGCTAATCATCCTTATGTACCTGTTGGATTTCTTGCTCCACTGTTGAGTGACAGCTGTGACTAACTAACAGATTAAAACCTAATGCTATAAGTATTTAAATTAGGGCTGACAAAGTTAAGGCTTTAATGCTCTGTCTTAATTTAAAATTAATTATATGTTAATTATATTTAATTGCATCAGCCATGTTTCACTGTTTATCTCATTGGGCATCTCTTGGGGTTAATGAACTTTAAACCAATAATTCAAACTTGGTGACATAAAGATGAGTCTATCAAACTTTTGAATAGATGACGAGAAGACAATTTTTCACTCCCAAACAAAAAATTACATTTAATATGTAATGAAATTCACTCTTGTTCTATTCAGTACACATTTGCTCCTACAGCCTTACTTTGACCAGTAACTTATGATAGCAAAATATAGTAAAATTCAGATAGATATTGCAGCATTAGTTGGCTGACTTTAACTTCTCTATTTGTGATATTGTTACAGTATGTTGCAGCAGGTCACATTAATAAACTTTTAAATGCCAGTTATTATTTGTTCCTAGAACCAGTGTGTTTCAATCAGGATGCTCTCTGCATACCTATTGACAAAACCAGGTTGAGTGCAGAAGTAAACAAATAGCTGCCAGCTGCCATGCAGTAAACTGGTCTGCAGTAATGGTGTGTTTAAATGCACCAATGGACATCACAGTGTGATGGCTGTCACAAGGTGGGTCAGGGAATGTGACAAGGAGGGAGTGCATTATTTACACTGTTTATTAAAACTAAAGTTAACACAAGTGAGCAATGGGATGTGGACATCAGCAATGCATGTGTGCTATGGATGTGTTGGAGGTGCAAAAGAAGGTGATGCAGGGTAAATGGCAGCTGTAGGAAGGGAGAGAAAGATTGAACACATTGGTCCGTTTTTATAGCCTGGAAGGCCCAGGTGTTCTAGGGCCCCGTCCCAATGCCCACACTCACACAGACTTTGAGACGCATTCACAGGAAGTCCGTGAGGGCTTAAAGCTGTCCCACTGTTCACATTTCTGCTGACTTTGCATGGAAACCAATGCTTATGCTAAAACTGTTTTTCTTGACATAGATTTAAGATAAACAAATGAATGCTGTTGCTAAAACTGTTAGAAATTTTTGTTAGAAATTTTCTTAACATAGATTTAAGATGAACAGAGGAATGCAATCACCCTATTACAAACCTAGTTTATTCAACTATTTATTTTAGTTTTTGTTTAATGATGCTGTTTTGACCAACAATAGTGCATTGATTACTGACAAATATATATTGACATTTACCTCTTATCCACTCTGTAGGGCAGGTGCCTGCAGGACTAAAAAAAGTGTCCAATGTGTTTCAGCATTGTCAGGATAACGTGATAATGTGGCAAAGTGCTGTCCCGTTCCTGTTTACAGGATTTTGAGACCTTGCAGCCTCTTATGCCAGCATAGCCTCCAAGACAGTGGGAGGGGCGTCACATGTATGACAGGATTTTGCTTTTTAACTGCTTTTGCCAAGAAATATATCCAGAAGATAAAATACCCTTGGGACAAATCTGAAACACTTTTCAAACCTTTTTCAATGCAGTTGAGTCCAGTTTTAATAGACAGCTGGACCTCCTTTTGCCTGCAAATCACTGAAACCACAATGTTGACTGACTGCATCTGTCTGTGGTGTGCCTGTCAGCTCTTGCTAGCTAGACTGGGAATTCACTGCACGTTTCCTGGCTGAAATTCCACTTTTAAACTTGAGGCCAAACATGAACATTGTTGTCTTCAAAATAGTGTCCCTTGTCCTTCAGATGTAAGTAAGCTTCTGAGTCTTGACCTGAGGAGTTGGCCCTTCTGTGTTCAACAGCATATGAGACACTCGAAGACAACAATGTTCATGGACTGGATAGTGGGGAAAGGGTGTGAAAGAGGAATAAAGGAAGTCATTTACATGAAAGTAGAGAGACCATAATGACAGCCATGAGCACTTATGATCCAAGTGGTATCCATCACCTTGATAATGACCCCAGAGGTTAAATACCTGTGACTCCCTGCCAGTCAGTGAGAACTGACAAAGCCCCTTGGGTGAGAGGCAAAATGTCTTCAAGTATTTTCAATCAAGTTCAGTTGCCCTTGACTTTTTAAAAAAATCTCCTTGGATTGCCAGTGAGAGACAATTTGATCAA
The DNA here is from genome assembly GCA_024633595.2 of Lepomis macrochirus. Taxonomy (NCBI): domain Eukaryota; kingdom Metazoa; phylum Chordata; class Actinopteri; order Centrarchiformes; family Centrarchidae; genus Lepomis; species Lepomis macrochirus. The sequence continues at coordinate 17,481,487 of JALXJV020000018.1, read as the reverse complement.
CAGTGAAAGTTTTCTGCATCCAAGCTGCTGCTGTAGGCTGCTTGATTTTTGGTAAGTCTATACAATTAGCAAAATCATCTGTATGTTGTTTAGTTTGACACTTTTGTGCTGTGTACCGAATATTGCAGCTTCTAGGGGTTCCTAGCAAGGCTTAATTTGGATTGGGTTGGATAGATAAATGGAGGGAAAGTGAGGGTGAGAGGAGGAGGAGTAGAAGGAGGAGGAAGGGAGAGAAATCCCAGACCTCGCTAGCATCTGTGTCCTGTTTTGTCAGTAATCTCTTCACTGTTGCGTAAGGCCGTCGCTTTGACAAGCCCAGAGCTTGCTCGCTCTCTCTCTCTGCTTGTCACACACACACTGTAGTTGTCAGTACTTTTATTAATATACACATGGCTCATATGCCTCCCATGTGTCTTTGCGTGTCATGCAGTGTGTTGATTAAACACATTCATGTGTGAGGACACAGACCGTTATCGATTGACAGATATCTGAGCATTTGTGTTTGTGTGTTAGAGGGTGTTAAAGGAGATTGAGAGCATAAGTCCTCAGAGAAGACCAATTACACTCAAGTAGGGCAATACAACACGTGACCTACACTTCAACACAAACACACACACAAGGCACACACAAACAGTTCACATGAAACCAGAAAGTACTGAACTGTAGAATAGTTTTGGTGAGTGAGGGAGTGTGTGTTCTTAATCCTATTACTGATCAGCCCTTCCACACCAAGGAGGCAAAGAAGTAAGAGAGAGAGTGTGAGAGGGGGCAAAACAAGTAGACAGAAAGCTTCAGAGTTCATTTTGTTACTTTCTCTTGTCTGTTATTGTCTGCCGTGTGTTTTTCTGTCTGTTTACTGCAGTGTAATTACATAATTTATATGCTATCATGTCAGGAAAACTATCAATTATAGTATTTTTCCATGTTGTCAATGACAAGAGTTAATTTTAGTGACTAAGACAAAGAAGTTATTTATTTCTTCCCCCATTTTAGTAACTGTTACATGAGGTGCTCACTAGTGTCAAACCATATTGATCTACCAGCTCTTTTTAAGGGTGAAAGATGTGATGGGAACATAAGTGGGGAAAAGAGAAGTGGGAAAGAAGGACAGAGAGATTAAAGAAGGGAGTGTGCTGACAGGGTCTCCAGTGACACTGCACTGCAAGAAGAAAGTTGCGTGGAGGATGGGGATGTTATGCACTCAGACACACACACATTCAAGAACATACAGTACTCACCCTCAGTTAGACATCTATGTAATGAAGTCTAACTGAAAGCACTTCCTTTTTAAATGTCTCTGTATGTTTGAAATTGAAAAATGGGTTTTTCTTTTGCAGACAAGACTGAAAAAGTATGTTTTCTTATTAGAATGCAGGAAAGCACAAACACACACTGCACATTTTGATCAGATAAAGCTGTCACCACATTAGATGCCATTCATCTGTCATCTTCAATTAGCCATCTGTCACCCTTCATCCCTGTTTCCCTTTTCTGCCACCAACTCTGGAGGATAATTTAACCCCAATCCTGGCCTCTAAAGATGAAGCAGCAATACCTGTACATCTGCCATGTTTCTAAAAAAGCAAAACAAAAAACAAAAAACAAACAAACAAAAACTTTATTCCAGTAATGAAACACAACCGAGGGAAGGCTGAGCATTAATACTGTGCTCTTTACTGGTCCTGTTGTCCATGAGGTGCTCTGACCCCTTGACAGGATCACCCTGCTGGCTTTCATTGGTGTGAGGGTCATGCCCGCTTTGTTGCGGACAGCTCAAGAAATGAAAATAAAGATGGCTGATGGAAAAGAGAGAGTGGGAAAATTGAAAAAAAAAATGACAAAAGTAACAGTGCTACTTTACGTTTTCCAGATCATTTATCATTTTCAATTTTCTTGTTTGTATGTTCTCTCTTTTCCAGAGAAATGTTCAATTTAAGCTTCGCCGTGTTTCATTTTAGGCTCTCAGTTGGTAATTTTATTGGCTGGACAAAAAATATAAAGGGCAGAGAGAGAAATGATTCAGAGAGTAAACAAACATGTTTACAACGAGAAGAAAGAAGTGAAAGGGGCTGACAGTAGATGACCGAAATTTGGCCTTAGGGATAGTATTGTGTGTTTGTAAAATATTCAAAATAGCATGCCATTAAATATTTTTGTACAGTTCAGTACAGTTCAGTTTTTGTCTTCTGTTTTCTTCTCCTTCATTTCCCACTGCCTCTCTGAGTGTTTTCCTCCTTGCAGTCTCTGGTTGTGGAAAGGTTTGTGCTAAATTTTCCATGAATGGTGTGGTGTAGTCTAGCTCAAGGAGTTTCTCTCTGCCTAAGTAGTATTCACACACACTTAAATCCAAAAACTTGTTTACATCTACATTTACTCATTTGGCAGAAAGCGACTTACATTTGAGGAACAACATACAAGCATCAACAGAGCACCAAATACAGCACAAGATCTACAACTGACAATACATACTAGTAAAAGTAGCAATAATAGCAATAATAGTTTTTTGTGTACTCACCTTGGGCCAAATTACAACACTTAAAAACCTGCGGTATGTAAATTTATCAAGTTGTTCTTCATAGTCTTGTGAAATCTAGAAGTTTGTGTTAGGTTTTGACATGATTTTACATTATATCACCTTTTGATATAAAGTTTTTACCATGGTTTAAAATAACTGTGTAAACCTTCTCCCCCTTTGTGTTGACACTGAAATTGAGCATTCTATGAGCTTGTGTTTGTCAAAATTACCACTCTCCCTGGTCGTATAGTTCTCTCTTCCTTCACAAAAAGTAAATCAAATTACACATGTTCGGAGTGATTTCCCCTTAAGCTGTTTACACCTCTAACCGTTTGCTGCGACAAGGAAAGCTTTAGGTTTTTAAAAATGTGTTCATGATGTTTTTTATGAAATCTATAGATAGAAATTAGAAACTGCAGAGGCTGCCAGTCTCTTTCTGGCAATGGTTATTTGTTTATCATGATTATGCTAATTTGTGAATAACAGTGCGGTAACTACTTGTTGATTCAGAGAGTGTCTTTATAAATATAATCATGACAATGTCCCTTGTGTCAGAGCGCTGCCCTTTTGTTCCAGATCCTGTAGGTGTGTGATGATTTAGATTGTGGCTCAAGTTAGCAAGTGACCGAACTGGTCTGAGCTTTCCTTTGAAATTCTCTTAGGCAGCCTTAGACATGGTGCAGCAGTAAATTACCTTAAGAGATTTAAATGTCTTTGGCTTTAGATGTATAGTACTCAGATTAAGAGCAGCTACACAGTGCCCAAAAAGTAATGGCGCATCTCTTTCTCTCTCTCCCTCACACACACACATTTTACCTTTATAGTCCAGGGTGGTAGCCTGCATGACAGCAATCCTCAGTCAGATGGATGATCGTCACTATGCAACATACATAGAAACCTTCACTGGAACCTCTGATCTAGTGGTAAGTACGCACACACACCTGCACTTATCGATTAAATACTCACAGATGGTCAGATACAAGAAAAACACTCCTCTTGTTCATTTCACTGCAGGACTTCTTGATGGAGTCCTTCTTACTTTTCAAAGACCTGATTGGGAAACATGTGTATCCCTCTGACTGGATGGCCATGATCATGGTACAGAACAGGTAATACAAGCAAACACATAACACCTACACAGACCTGAGATTTGAACCATCCACCCTGTCCCAGGTCTGCTTCTCTAACTACAAGCCGCAACTACCCCAGTACGACCTGCTATTGTGACATCAAAGACTTGGTGTATGTGTAATTTCAAGGATTGCTGACATCCACACAAGCCCACACAGGGATAAGTTAGAGATAGTAAGGCTGCAGTGATGAAAAGGGCTGATGTGATAAATGTGTTTGTGTGTATGAGCTGATAGGATGAAAGCCATTGGTGTATTTTTTTGTGATGTAAGCTAGAGGGGAGGCTGCAGATGTGTCAGAGGAAGAGAAAAAGGCAAATAGGTAGGTGAAGAGTGAGGCAGAGGAAAAGACAGGCTGATAAGGAGTTTGACTGTGGTTGGGGAAGATATGTGCGGCTAGAGAGAGAAAGGAAACAAAAAAGAAGGGGAGAGAGAGGGGATAGAGGTTATTGAGAGAAAACTTCTACTTTGAAACTGAAGCAATATTAGAGACTTGTCTGAAATAGCAGCTTAAAGCTAGAACAGCTGTCAAAACTGTATTTCTTTGATAAACAACAACAAAATTTGTGATCACGGGCAGATTCTTATCTATTAATTCTCAGACATAACTTTTTTCCTTAAGATGTTTTTGTTACTCATTTTTACATTCAAACACATGCCTGCCTGAAGTTATTTATTAGCACTGATTTGCATTTGATACAATTATACTTTATTGGAATATTTTGTTTCTATGTGTACAATAAATATGTGTGTTTTCTGTCCATTAGAGTGTTCCTGAGAGCCATCAATACCTATGCAGACACTATGAACCAAAAGTTCCTCAATAACAACGACTTCGAAGTACAGGTAAATGGATTTGTGTGCGTTTACAGGCTTTGTCTCATATCGACAGTGTCAGTGTAATTTACCTGTGATGCTTTTAACGTGGATCTCTATTGTCTCTCTCTACACCCTTTCTCACGATCTAGCTGTGGAATAACTACTTCCACTTGGCCGTGGCGTTTATTACCCAGGAGTCTCTGCAGCTCCAGCATTTCTCGTCTACCAAGAGGAACAAGATTCTGGCCAAGTGAGCGAGGGGCCATATAATTTCCTTATTTACCACACGCACTCTCCCTGTTCTAATGAAACCCTCAGTGATTTGTGATCTATTTCAGGGTCAGCATTTACTGTTTAAACTCCCACAGCCTATTAAAGCCACATGCTGCCTATAGATAGACATTCAATTTAGTTCATGCTGGAACAGATTAGCAGATTAGTGCAGCATTATCTTTCACACTGAGCTGTCAAAGGTGAAAGTAACGGTATTGATCAAGTTATTGTTTCTAAATCTAGGGGCTAATCTATATTTTTTTCTGTCTCACTCTGTATTTCAGATATGGAGATATGAGAAGACTCATTGGCTTTGCTATACGCGATATGTGGTACAAGCTAGGTAAGAAAATCTAGGTTATACAAGATTGGTTGACTTGCTACTTCTGGGTATGCAAACATCTGGGTTCACCCACATGTGAAGACAGACCTGTGTGTGTGTGCAGGTCAGTGCAGGTGTCTATTCACTGTCACGTCATTTCACTAAGCAATGGTGGAGTATTTTTTCAGTACAGTATGGTAATAAGGGTTCACAATGTCAGCACCATTTCACATAGACAGACATCAGTATACTCACTCTGTAAATAAAATTCACAGTATTATATATTCCTTTCACGAATTGGGATGTTTTGATGGACAGAGACCTGTGGAGCCTTCCTGAGGGCAAATCCTGGAGCCGGTGGTGAGCATGGGAAGAGGGGTCAGATGTGATTTTACCTGTCCGTTTGATTTTGTGGATGTATCTTTTAGGCAGTCACAAGATCTGTTTCATCCCTGGCATGGTGGGTCCCATCCTGGAGATGACTTTGATCCCGGAGGAGGAGTTGAGAAGGGCCACCATTCCCATCTTCTTCGACATGATCACTTGTGAAAATGCACACACTGGAAACTTCCACAAGGTAAAAACACACACATACAGATATGTGTGACATTGAATACATACAGTTAACATTTCTACATGGATGTGTGCAGCAGCAAAACTTCTGAAGATTTACTAGCAAAAGTCACATTTGCAAACACAAAATCCACACTTGCACCGTAATACTGGCCCACACGCATTGTGCTCCTCCATCAGGTTTCCTGTGACACTTCACACGAAAGTAAAAGAGACACCTTAATTATGTTGGCATAATTGATTTCTTCTAGTATTCCTCCTCTCATTTGCTTTCTCATCTGCTTTTGGTGTCCCCCTTTTCTTTCTTTCCCCCTCTCTCTCTTTTCTTCTGCAGTTTGAAAATGAGATCATTCTGAAGTTGGACCATGAGGTGGAGGGTGGAGGAGGAGATGAGCGATATATGCAACTACTGGAGACCATGTAGGCCTGAGTATTAGAACATACCACAATTACAGCAGCCAAAATGCCGATTGTGTGCAGATTAAATGTGCATTTAAGTATATAAACAAGTACATTAGAATTACAATAAATTCATAGTAAGCAAGAATATGATATAACGTTATAATTTCCATCACACATGACATAGTAATGGTTAAAATAAAAATATCTTCACTGTGGCATGGCTTTGCTATCGTCCCAAAAAATGACTCTGAGTGGATTTACTGCTAACCCTCAAAAAGTAAACTTTCGACACGCGTCACTGGTCTCTCAGCAATAGATTCCCAAAACATGCTACACTTTTAAGCACTGAATACCAAGGCAAAATCCTCTGATGATTAACTTGTGGATGCTTGTCATGCCAGCCTTTTGGACTGTGCTGCCGAGAAACCCACGCTGCGGCCACAGGTGCAGCACTTTGTTGCCTTGGTGAAGGGACTCCTCATTCGTCTCCTTGACTACCGCACCGTGATGAGCGATGACAGCCGCAACAACCGCATGAGCTGCACCGTCAATCTTCTGGTGAGTCCCACCTTCTTTGAAGCTTAGCTGGCTGAGTTGTCTTAGCCTTGTCCTTCAAATTCTGATGGGCTTGATCAGCTGAATCACAAGTTTCTTTCCCACAACGAAGGCGTTCAAGTGAGCTTCCTGAAAGGGCAGCAATGGGTAGAGGACTAAGTAGGAAGTCGGGTCCTAGAATTTCAACATACTGTGAGCCTTTCCTCCATAAGAATTTCATCATTTTTTGTTTTCTTCATGTTTCATTCATGCTCCGTGAATCTTTCAAAGTGCGTCACCATGAATTCTTATTTATTGACGCTAACTTTGTGATTTGTGTACTGTGCTTTATGGCTGTAGCATTGAACCCCACAGCAAATAGGCGCTGATCTGAGAATCACACACACCAGCACACACATACACACATCAATAAACTCATTATTAATTCAAAGACTAATGTAAGAAGAGACTACTAAGTGAGTTTGTTCCATACAGCCCTCAGTCAATAATCTCATCCATTCCAAACGAGCCACACTGATTGCAGAGTTCATTATGAAACACTGATTTTATGTCTTGTCTTTCATGCCAAGGTCTTTGTATGCCTTTTCCACATTTAATATGAGTGCCGATTGATCTAAAGAAAAAGATTAATCTCTGTGTCTGGTCTCTGACTGTTTGCAGAGGATTGCATCAGCTACTGTCTGTTCAACATCCTTTCTCTTATATGATCTCCTAATCAGATTCTCCCCCACGATATTCTGAGGTTTATTAACAGATCCCCGATCTACCCGATCTACCCGCTCTACGATTGTCTCCACAGCAGATCCAATCATATAATTCCTCATCTTAAACTACGTCTTCCTTCTTTAATATATGTAGTTTTGATATGAATTCTTTCCTCGAAATTTCACCTTTGGAGACATTTCTGAGATGGTAACATTTATGCTAACATTTAGCAGGGTCAATAATGATAAATGGATGTGAGCCTGTTTGTATCTTCTCCCTGACGATGGGGGGCTGTTAGCACATGGCAGAGATGTTTAGCCTGAAGCCTGTGGCAGTTACCTATTAGCTATTCTCTTTCATTTGGCCAGTTAAAAATCCCTTCTGCAGGCTAGCAGGCAAAAGTGCACTCTCCTATCCTTGCCCCCCTAGGCTAATTTCATTTAGGAAGTTAACATGCATACACACACAGTCATGCAGATGCACTTTCAAGGAAACACAAATACACATGTACAAATTAGAAAACATACACACACTGCTCAGGCTGAAGTTAGATCTGTCTTTCCAGTAAAATATACTATAGTTCTACTGTAGATTGTTTCATTGTATGTTAAGAAGATGTGTGAAGGCGACTGTTAAAATAAACGTAAAAATAGCTGACCTTCATGTCGCTGGGCAGCCTCCAGCAGGAAATTGGCTTACTTAAGAAAAAATACATTGATATAAACAATGATAGATCTGACCTTTGTAAAAAAAATACAGCAGTTAGATTTAAATATGCATACAGTATGCTTTGGCTTCACTGTGAATCACACAATGACTGAGCTTGTTTTGTGTGTGTGTGTTGTTTGTGTGTATTATTGTGTCTGTTGGCTCATGAAGGGAGGTGGGGTTACATCACTTCGTTCCACTCCTCTGTTCTCTGTAGATGTCATTAAACTTCATTAAACTGGGAGTTTGTGCTGCTTTACTAACAAGTGCGCATGCACACTCTCCCACACATTTACACACATCAGATGTACACAATATAACACACATACAGCCATTTAGACAAACACAAATACAAAATGACAAACTTACAGTCAGTACAGCACTTCAGAATAGTGTTGAAAACCTATCTGTCACAAACACATACACACATGCACACTGACACTAACAAACCGTCTTCTCCTTTTGGTTTTGCAGAACTTTTACAAGGACATCAATCGTGAAGGCATGTATATCAGGTATTTATGTGCTGAATTTGACATAATGTACATTTATGTGGCACATGTCTGTGTTGTATGTGCAGGCATGAGTGTGTCTGAATGTGTGTGTGAGGCTCCATAATCTGACAAGGGATTATGAGTCCCACTGAATTAATGTCAAAATCCACAGGATCAGCTCTTGGTCTGACTGGGGGGAGAGCAGAGAGAAAGAGAGACAGTATGGGCATGAGGGAGGGAGAGGTGGAGAGACAGAGGAAAAGAGGGTGATGGCAGGAGAGAGAGAGAGAGGGAATACAAATGCCGTCAGGTCCCATGGTGCATTTCTGCCGATGGCTTATAGACATAATTAGTTATCTGTATGTGTGAATGTAAGCTCAACTCTCTGGTTGATCAGCTGCCTCCGTCAATGGCCAGCTTACTTGTTAATGTTAGCAAACAAACATAGTTTAATTCAAATACACATTTAAGTAATATGTATGTGTTATATAATAAGCCAGAATGTTATCTTACACAAAGATATATATTCTATATTACTACAGGTCATTCATAGCTGCTTATATTATGGCCTCGCCCCGGTGTGTGAGTTATGGATCATAAAATTTGTAGCATTAAGGACCCGATCAAACAGAGCACAAAAAAGAGCAGCTTGCTGTAGTAAATCACCTGTCCTTAGCCTAACTCTGATTTTGCTGTGAAGTAAACTCACATATCTGATCCGATTGGAAAATGGGAAAAAACGCAAATGGCGTTGGATGCTTTTCTGCTGCGAGTTGAAGTTTTTTCAACTGGAGGCTTCAGAGCTTTTCTGCAAAAAGGCGAGGCACTCAGGGTAATTTAGCAGAGCACAATGAGCAAATGCATACTGCCAATAGAAAACAACTGGAAAAAGACGCCTCACACTGCAAAAACTACATATATCTACAGCTTCATGTTCTGTATCTTCGTGAAATTTGGATGTAGCATGGAGTTAGAATGCATCCATTCTGCCAAGCGTACAGGGGATTGTTCATTTAAGAGAATCTAGAAGCCACTGCTTTCTTGCTTTGTCATCAGTGCCTTAGCAAGAAAGTCCAGCCTCTGGCCCAGTGGCTGAAAGTTTTCTCCAGACAGACTGAGAAGGATAAAGAAAAGGATCAAAACAAAAACAGAAGCAGTAAAAGCGTAAGTTTATCCACTAGCGGCCCTGTGTTCCCATCTTCCATGTCATGCTTATAAAACATTATATGGAAACAAAACATCCGTCAGGGCATTAAAAAGACATAAGTTCAATTGTGATATTGTGTATACGAATGTGTGTGTACTCTTGAATGACCTCTCTATGTTGTTTATATGTTTCAGAGTATGTATAAGTGTGTGTGTGTATGTGTGTCTGTGTATGTGTGTGCATGTGAGTAAAAATAGACAGATTAAATGAGACATTAGGTGAATCACAAGTCTCTTATTTGTCGTTTCCCCGCTCCCTGCTCGAAGTTGTTCTGGTCCGCCATCTTGCAGAAACAAAGGAGAGAGGATCAAGGAGCAATCTCTGAGGAACCTTGAGTGTTTTACTGACCGATACGCCCCTTTATTAGATATGTGTTATTGATTGGACGCTGTAGCAAATAAGACTGGTTTGATAAATCACAACTGGCTGGTTTGATAAATCACTGGAGTTTTATACCGAAGTAAAGACAGATAACAGACTAAACTCAAGTGTACCACTCCAAAGTATTATAGACCTATTTCATTTGTTTGTTTGTCAAACGACCAAAACAACTTATTTCATTTAGAGATTTAAATTTAATTTTTAAAAATAATTTTCTCCCATTAACTTATATTACATTTAAAATCAGAGATTGTGAGAGAGTCTGTCTGCATGAAACAGTTTTTATGTAATTTTTATGTAACTTTCAGCCACATGTGAGGCTGACTAAATCAAAAGACCCCGTGACCATATTCTGGGTGATTCAATAATGAATTTACAATCATAATAATAAATACAGATGCAGATAATAAATAATATAAACACATTCTGCCAGTAGAAATGATGTTCTTCTCAACAGGACACATTATGAATACAGAATGTGGTGTGTTCAAGTGCAAGTGTTCTGGCAGTGATAAATGTGAGCTTTTATTAGTATCAGCACAGTGTGCACATGTGTACAGTCTATGGTGCAGACAAAAACTCCATCACAAGTATTTACAGCTGTTAAAGCCGACTGACAGCTGATCCAGCTGCGATCAGCTGTTGCCGTCATCACAAATGGGCGTCGCTTCATGTGAAGCTTCGGAGGAAAGCACATCACATTTCTCTAAAAACATATTTCCTCCTGTCTTCTCCCCTCACATGGTTTACTTGCGTCTCTCCATGCATCCCTGATAGGCAGGATTAAGATGCAAGGAAAAGACGCAAGTGGAGGGAAAGGTGGACGCAATTAAGAGACTTGGAAAGCAACTAGTGACACAAGTGATTAATGCTTGATTTGCTGACCTCCAAGTTGCCCAACAGCGGCATCTGGTGGATGAAGTATAAGTTGCATATTAAATTCACTTGACTTCTGTGACTTGACTCAGTGTGACTTACTCTGTGTGTGTGTGTGTGTGTGTGTGTGTGTGTGTGTGTGTGTGCGTGCACTCAGGTACCTGTACAAGTTGAGGGACCTTCACCTGGAGGGTGAAAACTACACTGAGGCAGCATACACACTGCTGCTCCACTCTCGCCTGCTCAAGGTAGGACGCACACACACATCCATATAAATAGATATTTTGTCATTTAATGTTGGTCCCAGTGTCTTAGTCTGCCTAATCACTTGTCTGTCTGCCACGAGTGAGACAGTCTTTTATTAGCTAAAAATGGTTGCTACGTCTCTGGCCTCCAAATGATGAAGCTCCGAGGTTAGTTTATGGCATGGCATCGTCCACTGTGGCTTCATCACTAAGGTGATTGATGCAATAAATGTGTGTGCGTGCAGGCGTGTGTGTGTGTATGCGCATGCACATATCTGAGCGTGTTTGACCTCTTTTGTCTCTGCATCTCTTTTATGGGACACTTAGAGGCTCACAGAGGGGGACATAGGATGAGGGGCGTCTCTCGCTTTCTCTCTCCTCTCTCTGTCTAGTGTCATTATATCAAATCAGTTGTACTTTAAAATGCTTTTTATAATCTCCATTCATCTCCAGTGTCAGTCCTGTCATGCCCGTTTCACATTATTGGAAAGAGTAGGCTGTAAAGCATGCTCTAATCCTCATCTCCCCCATATTCCTGAATTCAGTTTTGGAGATCATTGTGTACTTTCTGTTTGGTTTCAGTGCAATTTATGTAATAGAAGATTAGCTATTGTCTCATTTATATAATAAATGAGCTGTTTTTTGTACGCACTTTGCTTGGGACTAAAATTGATTTATTACAACAAAGAAACTCTAATCTTTAAGTTCTCCTCTGTTGTTTCAACATCATGATAAATGGGACAGTAAAAAACAGAGTTGGCGCTGCAATTTTTATTTTTTTTGCATCATCAATCAAAAAAAAAAATATAGATACTGTATCTCACTTTTTGTCTCTGTCCTTTTCTCCTTATCTTTGTCTTACCTGCTGTCGACATTCCAGTGGTTAGACGAGACGTGCAACCCCCAGTTTGAGTCCCACGGCTCCCAAACCCAACGGCAGCTCAAAGAAACGCTCTACGACACCATCATTGACTACTTTGACAAGGGAAAGGTCAGCATTGTTTTAGAGTACAACATGCTTCAACTAAGGCCTTCATACAGTAATGTGATGATCTGAAAAGTGATTGGTCAATGCTCTAAGTCATCACTCTGGAGATAAAGAGATAAAGAGATAGAAAGATATGGAGATCACTATACTAAGCAAAACTTTCTTTTTTTTATTTTGGGATATGCAAAAGCCCAGAAAATCTAAATTCAAAACACATACTTTTATTTTTGAAATTGTTCCTTTCCTCTATACATACTTTTTGGGACAGTGTTGAAATCATGCAATCATAATCTCTGAACAGTATGTTGTTACAGTCATTTTGTATTCTCCATGAGTGCTTTGTGTTCTCTGAAGCAATGATAGAGACATTTCCGTCCATTCTCTAGAGACCTGGAAACAGAGATTTTCATGAGATGAATTCCCACCACGACAGCTGCTGCCGATTCATTAGCAGATGGTGTAATGAAGGATGCTTCTTTCTTTTTTCTGTGTGTGTGTTTTAGATGTGGGAAGAGGCCATCACTCTGTGTAAGGAGCTAGCTGAACAGTATGAAAACGAGATCTTTGACTACGAGTTACTCAGCAAAAGACTGGTAATACATGGCATCTCACACCTTCATTCTTTCTGTGCTGCACAATAATCATGATGTCACTTTTCTGTATTTTCTACTCTTCTCTGATTGCCCTTCATAGATGTTATAGGTGTAAGAGGGTGAAAGGAGGAGGAGAGGTAATGTAAATAAAATAAAATATTTACATTGGGCAAATCGTTTTTGTCGACTTTGGCCTTTATACCATAAAACCAATTCTAGCTAAATTGTTCAGCAGTTCTAAAGTTCTAAATGCACAGAGTAATACTCTTTTTTTAACCTCAGAACAGATTGTTCCCAATAAGAAGTTTCTGCACTAAATTAGTCATTTGCAGTCTTAGAAATTACCAACAGGTAAGCACAACCTTTCATCCATGTTTAAAAATTAATACTTTAATACTGGACACTTCAAATCCTCCTTTTAAATCATGTTTTTTCTGAAGAACTCTGGTTTGAACTTACACAATTACCATATGACACCAAAAGTCATCATTGCCAACCAACAGGAACTTCAGACTCCTCCTAACCCTTCTTACTGTATTCTCTCAATCACTCTTCATTGTCTTTCATCGCTTGCTTTGACACCATAACAGAAGTAATTCCCTCCATACTCAAATCCTAGCTTGTTCTTTAGCACCACCTTCTCCTCTATCCCCTTCACTCAACTCTTCTTTTCCCCTCCCCGCAGAGGATTCCTCTTTTCCCTCTGTTTTTCAATGGCTGCAGCAGTGGCTCTCTCAGCTAATGTTGAATTTATGTCGTTAAATAAATGACAGACACTGCCCTTGGATGCCATTCACTTTATTTCTTTCTATATCTATCACCCTCAAAGGACCGGCATTCTGCAGAGGGTAGCAATGTCATTGGTGCAAGCTGATGAAACTGCTAAGGCTGCACACATTTCCTCTCTCTCATTAACACATCCTTTGCCTCTGTCTTTGTCTCTGTCTGCAGGAAAAACAAGCCAAGTTCTATGAGAACATTATGAAGATCTTGAGGCCGAAACCGGACTACTTTGCAGTGGGCTACTATGGGCAGGGCTACCCTCCGTTTCTCAGGGTTTGTGTTTACACACATATTCACACATCCACACGTTCCCTGTACAAAGGGGTCCAAAAACCTCTTTTCCCCATTATCAGCACTGAAGCTAAGCAATTTAAAATTGCAGCAGTGGGCAAGTTTCTAAACAATCCAGCAAGATAGTTAACAGACTGAGACATAAAGTACCATATGGGAATGCTGTGGATCTCCGCAAACTGCAGAAATAAAATATTCCACTGTTTATAGTTCTTGTATTCATTAGATTTGTTCATCTGCTGTGGTAAGGAGTATGACAAAGTCAGTGACTCAGGGGAGCAGGCAAGAGCAGTGGAAGGAGACCGAGCACAGGCAAAAAAGTGTGCCTTGTCTATGACCTCTTGGTGGACTTTCCCATTGAAGAGAATTGAAAGGAATATAAAAAGAAATCCCCAATGTTGTTCACTGGATAAATAGTGGCTTAATCATTTTATTATAATTATTAACACCTCTTCATTTGCTATGGCTTCAGAACAAGGTGTTTATCCACCGTGGCAAGGAGTACGAACGCAGAGAGGACTTTCAGAACCAGCTGATGAGCCAGTTCCCCAGCTCTGTGCGCCTCAATATTACCACCATGCCAGGGGACGATATCAAGAACTCTCCACTTCAGTGTATCCTTCTGGTAGCATAACACACACAAACGAAAGAAAATATCAGGGGACGTTTTACCCAGAAACCCAGTTAAATTGCACTGCACTGTAACTTTTGTTATACCCGTGTATATTAAAACCTAGCCACTGGAGGTTGGACACATCCCTGAATATCAGTTTGTACGTTCTGACACAAAGATGTAGACACACACTCATCATGTAGTGATGTTATATTCCTGAGAGATCTGAACCAGATATCCAGTGTTTCACAGTGCAGCCAGTCCTCGAGATTCCTCCTCGTCTGAAGAACAAACCTGTTCCTGACCAGATTATCAAGTCAGTCCGCTAAACACCTTCAACTCATATTTTCATAAAGAAAATGTGAATGTCTGTAAAGTGAATGAAAAAGAATTGGCAATTCTGATAATGTCATATTTCTCTCTTTGGTAAATTATTTTATTATTTCCTTTGTTTGACTTTAACCGCTGTCTTCCTCTTCTTACACCATGTGCAGCTTTTACAAATCCAACTATGTGCAGCGTTTCCAGTACTCTAGACCTGTGAGGAAAGGACCTGTGGACCCAAACAATGAATTTGCTGTAAGTTTTTTTATTTTTATGAAAAGATTTATGACCGCAGGGAACAAGAAAATCTTTTAAAACCTTTTGTGTGCTTTGCTATTTGTACGTTGCATCGTTATCACTCTGAAAAGATGAGTTCCTGTTATATAAAATAATAGTATTTTCGAACCTAAGGTTTTGGTATAATTGATGATAAGACATTATATTATGTTTTCAGGTTATAGATGAGCACATGAGATAAAATATAAAATGCAGGTATTATTGTAGTTCAAGATTAAATGTCAGATTGTGCAGAGATGAATAAAGTAGAGAATCTCCGTCTAAAATGTTCACCTGATGGTCCTTTATTCTTATCCTTGTGGCTGTTTCTAGTATCTTCAACCAAATCCTTGACTTTAACCTCCTTTGGACTTTTGAACAATGTTTCATTGTCTAATACTGTAATTAGTCATTTTATCTTTTATTTTTCCTTTTCAAACTTTAGTGAGTCGGTGCAACAAAGACTGGGACACTGAAACTAATGCAAACAAATGCAAAATGTGTATGAATGTCTTACAAAATCAAGATTTAATATTTGGGTGGTGATGGAACAGTGGATAAGATGCCTTTAGTATGGGAGACATCCACCAATGTGTCCCTGAGCAAGATACTTAACCCCTAGCTGCTCCAGTGGCGTGCGACATGACATGTCGCAGTTGTAAATAAGCTAAATGAATAAATTTAATGTAATTTGGACACTGCTCTTTTTTTAGATAGTATAGAATGAAAAACATGATTGAACTGGATTCAAATGCTAGATGTCCAAGTATTTTACTACCCCAGTGGAGCAAGGAGGAAGAGAAAGTGCCAAGAGATTACTCACACCTCGGACAGAGCCAAACCTTACCCTCTCAAACAAAGACCTTGAGAACTGCTTTAATTGTTGTGAGCCAAATCAATGCAAGATTGCGCATATGCAACAACCCAGCTAAACTAAAACTGATGAAATGTCTACAAACCACATAGCACTACCAATAGTGCTGTCAGGACAGCAACCCAATTGTAACATGTGACTCAGACTCCACCAGTTTCATTGTCAAAACAAGTCAAGAAACACATTTAATGACAGATGCAAATAGAATGTTTACACGATTTCTGAGATACTGTCTCTGAGCCAACTGTAGTATCAAATGGGCCTTTTTACCTGACACCATGTTAAGTTTCACTACTATCAGGTACCACACACATGATGCTATTAGGGCGAGATTTCTTATGTAACTAAACGAAATGCACCATGCATCATCTACTGTACAACAGATGGCATATTTTAGAGACTAACCAGGGTGACACACCAGCTGTGCTCGCAGAAGTCTCTCTCCTGGACAATTCTCCTGCGTTTACTGCAACAACTCAAACTCTCACAAGATTTCAGAGCGAGAATTGTCCTTGAGCAAGTCTTCTGTTTCTGGTTAAAAACAAAGGGTGTTACTGGGAGCATTATGCCTCATCACCAGAGAACAGCAGGATTCCTCTTCACCCTGTGGGATCTCTTCCTCATCACCTAGTGTTAGATAAGATTAAATCTCTAGTGGAGAGAAAGAGTAAGGGCATGAAAGGATAACATCTAGTGTAGCTCCATCAGTATGGGACTCCTCCTCCAATGACATTGGTGTGATTGGAGCTGCTGAACCAGTGTCGTAGGGTCTCAATTCACGATTATAATCCCACACACGATACCTTAACCCTACTTACTAGAGAGGCACACAAGTATGTGACAAAGACCAGAGATGCAAAACTATTTAAGATTATTTTGCTATCTTTATTCAAGAGCTCCCTCTCTCCAACTCTGTCCTTGTTTTCTTTATTAATGAAACTGTTTATAGAGAAAACAGAGTGCCATATATGAGTGGCATGTGATTTGTGATCGTTTTTCAATATTAAAAATTACACATTGCCACCTTCAAGCTCCGCCCAAGTAGCTGAATATGCAGTGATGAAAGCCTGTCAACTACCAGAGGGTAAAACTGTTACACTTCACACAGACTCTAGGTATCCTTTTGGATTCTTACATGTACATGACTTTGATAAGCTGTGGGCAAACCCAGGAATTATTAGATCCTAGGGGACACCTGTTTAACATTGTGAATTGATTGTTGAACTGTTTGATGCATTTATTTCTGTTGTTAAATGTGAAGCCCACTGTTGCAGGTAAGTAAAGGGGGTCAAATAATACCTTAGAAATTATTAATTACGGTATATTAACAAACAATATTGACATATCCTTCCCCATGTGGACTCTTTAAAGCAAAGGGGTTGAAATGACTAGTAGGTACAAAACGTTTTAGAGTCTGTGCAGTAGATGGCTTCGGCCAATAGCAGCAAACTGGATATGGTGGCTGCAACGTGTTACTTCGGGGCAATTGTGGGGCAATTGTGCCTGTCAAAATTACGTCAACAAAAAATCCATATATTTGTCACTGGTAGGCTCAGACTGTTAATACGAGGTGTCTAACAACATCATGGAAAGGATCCCTATGTGTGACTTCCAGTGGCACACTGTTTTTAAGAAACAGAAGTCTCGCTGAAGGACAATTCTCCGGTATTTCCCGCAACAACTCAAACTCTCACAAGATTTCAGAGCGTGAATTGTCCTTGAGCAAGTCTTCTGTTTCTGGTTAAAACAAAGGGTGTTACTGGGAGCGCTACGCCTCATCACCAGAGAACAGCAGGATTCCTCTTCACCCCGTGGGATGTCTTCCTCATCACCTGCGATGCTGTAAAATGCTGGTTACATCCTACAGAAGGACACCACAGTCCCAGAAGAAATAGTAGGGCACCCAAAGCTAACTAAGAAATACAGGAGCAATGCCACAGAAGAGGAAGGACCAAAGAAAAACTGGAATAGATTATACATGCCCCACAGAGAAGGCTACAGATGCCACATACAGGACCTACACATTTTAATCAACACAGACAGATCCTTTGTCACAGTGACAAAATATTTTTCTAGTCAACTAGTTAGTCCTTAGTTCAAGCTATTAGTTGACTAGTTGTGCACATTTATAATATTAATTTAATTATTAAAAATATACTTTTGAGCCATCAGAAAATGAGGTCCAGGGTTGAGGATATTATAAATGTTAATGTTAATTTTAACACCATGTTTCATTACAAAGAAATACAAACCTGTAAAAATTAGCCTTTAAAATATACACTTTACAAGGGCCACTTAATAAGGTGCCTGTTAAATGCTAACAGCAAAAGCGGTAATTATTCTGAATGTGTCGGAACAACCAGCAAGGAGACTGCACATTTTGTTAATTTATTTCAACACAGCATAACATCACACAAGTCTCGTTGTTCAAACAAATAACTTCCAACTTTACAAGAGCAAATGCTCGCTGACTCATCAACGTGATGGATGATATGTAGCCTAACAGCAGGAAGTGTCTGCAAACAGTTTAATAGAAGATGTATGATACAAGAAGTGGCATCATGTTATTAGTATTCAAAAGTGGCAGAAGCTCATCTAACTGCTTTGTTTCCATCCCTTTGTTTTAGTCCATGTGGATTGAACGCACAACCTTCACCACTGTGTATAAGCTGCCAGGGATCCTGCGCTGGTTTGAGGCTACAGACATGAAACATGTAAGTCTGTGAAGGTGTGTTTTCACTCCATGTCTGACATGAATGTGTGAGGTGAGCTATTATATATTATATAACTGACTGGGTCTTATATATATTATATGTATTTTTTGCTAATTTTTATGTTCTACATCCCCCACATCCCACCCCAAAAACCCTCCTCCCTAACTTCATTAGCCCCTTCCCTTCTACACTTATTTTTTCATTCCCCTCACCTTTCCTCTGCTCTTTTTACCACTGTGCTTCTCTGTCCAGACCACCTTGTCTCCATTGGAGAATGCCATAGAGACCATGGAGTCCACTAATGAGAAGATCCTGACCATGATCAACCAATACCAGACTGACTGGAGCCTCCCCATCAACCCTCTCTCCATGCTGCTCAATGGCATCGTGGATCCAGCTGTCATGGGCGGCTTTGCCAAGTATGAAAAGGTAAACTGTGAACAGTCCTAGAATCCACTTGCAAATACACTTTTCTAGGTTATTTAATGGCCATGGTACTATTAAATAAAGCTCCCAGTGTGAGTTAAACTGAGTTTGATTATGAAATATTAAACTCTTTATTGCTATTTTATTGTATGTTTAACAATAAAATAGCACCCAGAGCTTTCCACCAGAGGTTCTTACACCATATAAAAGGTATTTTTGTGCTGCTGTCCACTGTTCCTATATTAAAATACTAAATGTAAAGTGGAGTTACAATCTTTTATGTGTATTTCCCTTATCACAAGTTTACATAGATTTTCTCATTTTTTTCTTATAGCAGCCTTCATTTTTATCCAAACAAGCCCGGATTCATTGTGACCGTGGATGTAAAGTTACTGTCACAGTACTGTTTTTTTAAAATGTTTTCTGTGAAGACTGAGCCACTTGAAAGTTATCTGAGCCGAAGAGACTGCTTTACTGCAGGACTCATCTCCCATGATGAGTCTACTTGAATTCATTTAGTGTCAAAAATCAGTATCACCTCCTTAGGCACTGAATATGATCAGTCCAAATTACACTAAATGCAATGAACTTATTGGAGTCTGGCGGATTCATAACCTGAAATATTATTAGTGTTCACCCTCAAACACCATTCAGTGTTATAATAACCCACACAGGATAAGATCAGTGTGCTTAGAAAGTGCACCTGTGGGAGGAAAAGTCAATTTACAAACTGCATGAGCAGGTGAAATGTATAACTGTGATTCCTTAAATGAGTTTTCATTATTTCCTTGTCTGTATCAGGCGTTCTTCACAGAAGAGTACATTCAACAGCACACAGAGGACAGAGATAAACTGATGCGCCTCAAAGACCTCATCGCATGGCAGGTACTAAACACCCTAACACACAGTCTTGAATACATGTACACCCCACATATAGTTGTGTTACTTTTATGTCGTCTTTCTGTTGACAAGATAACATTTTTATTTATAGATCCCATTACTAGGAGGAGGGATCGCTCTCCATGGGAAGAGAGTGACTGATGACCTGCGTCCTTTCCACGAACGCATGGAGGAGTGTTTCAAACAGCTGAAGAAGAAAGTG
This sequence comes from Lepomis macrochirus, assembly GCA_024633595.2. NCBI lineage: Eukaryota > Metazoa > Chordata > Actinopteri > Centrarchiformes > Centrarchidae > Lepomis > Lepomis macrochirus. Next base: position 17,461,298 of record JALXJV020000018.1, on the reverse strand, counting down.
GAGAAGGAATACGGAGTGAGAGAGCTGGTAAGTTTTTTACTGAAACATGGGGTTTCTCTGTAGTCCAAAACATGTTATTTTCTGCAGGGCTAAGCGCAGCCACACACAGTTACTGTGGTAGAGCCGCATTAATTAAGCTGTAAATGTACTAGTCCAGGCGAATTTTAAAGATCAAAGTACTCACAAAAGCCTCTGAGTAGAGTGTTGACATGGGATTTGTACCTTTTTTTTTTTGAAATTTCTCTACAACTACAACAGGGTTTGGGTGGTCTGACTGGGGCTAAATATGGTCATTAACTTGTAAACTGGCTCTGCCCCTTAGGCGAGAGATTAAACTAATCATGAGTAGGAGGGATTGTGTGTTTGTAAGTGTAACTTCACTTTGCTTTTCACTTGCTTTCTGTAATGATGTACTTCCACTTTGTTTCACACATCTATGAACTATCTTGGTTTTATTATCTTTTTATTTGGATATAATACAGTTCAACTCTCTATTTCCAGCCGGAATTTGACGAGAGGAAGTCCAGTCGTCCTCGCTCCATGTTGCGCTCCATTCGTCAGTCCATCATCTCAATCTCGTCACTGCAGGGATCTGAATGTGGGACTCCAACCAAGACTCATGCAGACAGGTAGCATACACAAGACACATCTTATCTACAGGATACATACATACACTATACTCTAATAAAATGGAAATGCAAAGACATATTCCTTGTGAAAAAAACACTCGAGAACAACGTAGATGTGAAAATCAACATTTAACCCCTTTTAATTTAATCCCACCCTTCCTGCCTCCTCCCAGGGACCTCCCCCCTGAGTCACCAGTCTCCTGGACATCCACTCTGCCACGCTCTAGCGGCAGCGTGAGTGCAAGTACAGTGGAGGAGATGGTGGTGACAGTGGGTGATGCAGAGGTCAAACTGAGGAAGAGTAAGAAAAAGAAAAAGAGGAGCAGCATGATCTTCATCTCAGAGGAAAGAGAAAGAACAAATACACTGGACTGCAAACGGGTGAGAATGAGCTTTAGTAGATTTAGAATAAATCATGTGAAACTGAGGAAGGGTGGAGAGAAAGAACTGAAGGGAAGAAGTGGAAAAACAAAGTTAAGGGATATTTAAGGAGCTGAGTATCTTCGGAAGTTTTATCTGCTGAGTTTTGTGCGATCTCTGTCTCCCTCTAGCTGTCCAAGAAACAGGAGTTCCGCAGTGACACCAACTTGTCTGATCCGAATGAAGGAAATGTATTGCTGACCAATGCCAACTCCAGATCCCTGCCTGCTATCACAGGTGACTAACACAAATCCACATGGTGCTGCATAGTGAATAATGTGCAATAAAGTCAAAATACTGTCCTCAGAGGAAGTAATTTTTTTTTTCTTTTCTGGAAAGGTGACTGTAAGGAAAAATACACACAAGGTGATGGCAGGAATATGCCTTTTTGTAGTCTAGTGTGTGTTAAAAACAAATTGGCAAGCTGTGGAATATTGCAGTAATAGCTTGACCTAACAAACTCTGATGCAAGATGGCAAATTAGTGAATCAGTCATGTCAGGTGTGGTTTTTTCAGACTTGGCAGCAGTTTCATCCAGTTTATATTTTATTGTTTCAGTTACATAACCCTGCACTTCAAAATAGTGCATCAGGCAACTATCCACTCATGTTTCCCTGGCATCCTGCCATGTTGGACCAGGCCACCTGAGCCAGCGCTGACTACTTCTGATTAGTACCGCTGATTACAAGCTGTACAGCCTCACTGAACATACACACAGTGCCGAGCACACGGTTCATCAGTAGAACAGCTGCAAGAGCACAGTTATTCACCAAATAATCGTCTTGCTGTAGGAAGAGGCAAAGGTTTTGTGGTAAGCTGGTGATCAGTGAGACACAAACACTACAGTTGTTTCTGTGTATAGGTCTGTCCTTGGCGGTGGTGGGGGGTGCAGAGGAGGTGGACTCCGTCAGAGCCAGAAGGGACAGTAAGAGCATGTCTGTCAGTGGGACCTCTGACCGAACAGCAGACAGACGTTCAAAGGGCGTCATTAACCTCCTCTTTAAGTCAAAGGTGAGATCAACAGGTCCTATAGAGAAACATCAGGAAAACATTCAAGAATCAGTACTATATTTTGGGTGATTGGTTACTTTGGGGTAATACTCTCTTGCCGAGACTGAGAACAGAAGACTGATACCACTCCCATGTCTGTATGCTAGATAGAGGCTACAGCCAGGAGATGGTTAGCTTAGCATGAAGACTGGAAACAAGGGGAAACAGCTAGCCTGGCTCTGTCCTAAGGTACAAACATATACACCTACCAGTTCCAATAAAGCTCACTAATTAACGATCACACTTAAAACTGAGAGCAGGCTAGGTGTTTCCCCTTGTTTCCAGTTTTTATGATAAGCTAAGATAACCGGCTGCTGGCTGGTTTTATATTTATCATACAAACATGAGTGGTATCGAGCTTCAAAAAAGTGAATAAGTTGAGCTATGCCTTTAACAGAGGTTGTACTTCAGATTTATCACCAATATCAGTCTTAATCTGGATGTGGCAAATATAAAACATCACAATCTACTGATATGCATTATTTGAACATTGATTCACCAACACAGACTTCCAGGTGAACATCATGGACATTTTTTAATTACATTTTCCCCTTAACTAAGAGTTTACGTTGTGCTTAAATTATGCACGTTTGTTTGTTTCAACAGAGCTCCAAAACAGATGATGTGAAGCCCAGTGATTCAGCCAAAGATGACGCCAATCATTTCTGAAATCTTTTATATTAATGTCCTCTTTCCTTTACTTATTTTTATGCATTTGTTTTACAAAGGAGTTCACATAAACCTGCATACAAATCCAAATTATGTACTCACTCAGTCAGTCAGTCTGCCTGTCTGTCTCTCAGTCTTGCTGTTGCCTTAATATAATTGATTTTACCTATCAATAAAGGCTATTTTTGTGCCATGACCTTTTTCCTGGTAATTCAAATGATTCCCAGTGAAGCTAAATGCCACCTTACAGCTTTCAATCAATTCTGCTTCTACAAGAACGAGCAAACACAAACCATCTAGCCGACGTGCTTGATTAAAAAGCTTCTTATTATACGGTTTTCAGCATTGTTGTGACTGACTGAATTATTGGGGAAAATAATCATTTGATAAATTACAAAGGTTACCGTGTCCGCCCGAAAGATTTTAAACAGGTACACGCTGCCGAAAAGCTTTGCCGCTTATACAAATACAAGAAAGTCTAATAAATTCACACATAATAGGGAGCAACAAACTGTTGAACCTACTGGACAAATGCTACAGCACCCAGAGAAAACTGTTCAGTAGTTTACCATCTAAATGATATTGTGTATGAGGTGGAACAACCATTAGTTTCACTTGTATTTAAAATCTAAAAACATCTTAAAGGAATAGTTAGTTTTGGAGTTTTGGATAAAAGCTCATCCAATTTGTAGCAAGCTGCATGCTGTGGAATCATCAAGCATACATGGTAAATGAACGTGAGCTGTTTTAGTGACTAAAATGAATAACTAGTGCAACATTTTGGAGAAATTATTTAAGATAATGGTCCACTTTCTTGCCAATAGGTAGATGAGAAGATTGATACCACACACTCTGTGTGCTAAATATGAAGCTGATATGAATATGATATGAATACGAATATGAATCAGCCTGGAACCAATTAGCACAAACACAAAGTGTGCTCACAGGTTGAAACGGCTAATCTGGCTCTGTTCGAAAATAAATGTGGTCTTGTTGACTGTCATTACAGTAATTCTGTGATTAAATTGTGCATTGACGTCTGTCATTAGTTCTGCACTGCACTGCAGTCCAAGTCACTACTTCTGTAATAAATTCCAGTTCCAGTACAATGTTAACCTGTTTCTTTAAACTTGACACATAACTACTAGTATGTTTCTGGGGAATGAAACTAGGAAGATTCACACTGATAGATGTATTCTTAGATGATACCATAGTCTGGTGGGTCTTTTGGGGGGTCACCACAACATACTAAGTTTGTGAGAATAAGAGGTGCAAGTTCTCCCAAAGTTATACATCACTGTGTGATTTGTAATCCGTGTTGCTAGATAGTGAGGAGGAGTGAGTGAGCAGGTATAAATAATGAAAGAACAACCCAGGCTCTGAGGAACTCTTGTGGGCCAGGGGATAACACAACCTTTTAAGGTGATGAGCTGATTTTCCTTCTTCTACTGCAGCAGAATAAACAATTTGAGGGGGAGAAACACTGCAGCCTTCAGGTCAGTGGAAAGCTTGTGTTATCTCACCCTCACTCATCCTGCAACTCCACGCTGGCTTATTCTACACTCCTCACAGTCCTGACAGATAGTTAGGAAGCGAGGTGGGAAGGAAATTAGCTCATGTCTTACTTTGTTCATTGACTTTAGTGACATTTTAATAAAGACATTTAGATCAATTGTTAAAAGATCAGACAGGCTGTTGCATGTGATGAATATGAATTAGTTGCAAGTGCAGTGGATGAGGAGTTTATGCATAACCTACATTGGTAAAAGGTCATTATGTTAAAAATATAATTCAGAATTTTAGTTTTAATGATTCATATACCTGGATGAATATCTCACATTTGCCCAGTGGTGGTTTTATTTCATCACGGTTCTCCCTGCGCTCAGAGGGTCATTAAAAACAACGGGGACATTTCTCCTCTCCCTTATTAATACCGCCATTATCTGGTGCCACATTGACCACCAGGTTTCTCCACTGCCAATTTAAAGTTGCAGACTAGCCTTTTAAAACTCATGCAAAGTCCTGAACAGCAATACTGCAGTTTGGAGTGTAGATCTTATGATTAAACCATTACTCTGTGTCCACAGAGTGATTTCAGCCCACAGACACCTATCTCACTTCTGAAAAAAAAGGGATGGATTGGGTTGGCGGCTTAGTTAAATGATATGCTGTAGATTCTCACATGGAATGAAAGTGCTGCATTGCTTGAATGACCAAGAGATTAATACCCATCTCAAATACCGAGGCTGTCCTGGAAAAGGTGCAAATTTACCAAAATACTGATCAATAAACGTCTCTGGAATGTAAAGGGAGAAATGTGGGAAAATATAAGAAGTATGCTCATGAAGCTATCAAAGATTTATTTGAAAAGTTATTAAAAAACATGACTCATTAATAATGGCTTGTAGCGATATTCATCATATTCATATTAAAGTTAATGATTCTGCTCTGTGGTTTCTTTAGTTTCCAGATGGAAAATATGTCAAAACCTCAACACACAACTCCTGCAATTATTGTAAGTGTTACTTTTAGCCTCTGAGCGTATGTCAAATTCTTGTAATTTAGTTTGAAGCTTTTATTGGAGCTGTCATTCTGTTTAGTTACTTATGTGCCATTCTAATTGGTAGCACTTATGTGCCCAGATGGCATCTTGCCTGTATTCTGAAGACTTGTCTTTGCATCCATCTCATTTGCTTCTTTAAAGCACCTCTGTTCTCAGATCTGTGGGTCAAGTGGTCAGACAAATTATCGCATAGTCAGTGTTAAGTCTCTTAAAAGAACAGAATGTATCCTTGCCTGTTCAATTACAGTTTGTCATTATATCAGTTTAATGACTAGACTAATAAGCATATTGAGATACTGAATCCTCAGAGCATCATGCCAGCTTTCAGATGAGGATTTATCAGCAATAACTGTTGGGAGTTACAGTGAATAAGCATGTTTTGTTTTAGTGTAACAGTTTTTAATCAACAAATAATTTAAAGAGTTGATGCATTTGCTTAAAGTTACCGGTATTTGTGTAGTTGGCTAGAGTATGTTACTCTCAGGGGAAAGGAGTAAAGCACAGTTCAACCTGAAAATATTTTGCAAGTATTGAGGATGGAGTAAAATGGTCAGTAAATTAGACATACACTCACCGTGAGCTTTTCAGTAGCTAAACTGAGCACAGCTACATATAGCACTGCTGGGCCTGAGATCTGTAGACTGTTCAGTGGTGTTGCTGCTCCCCTCTCCATCATCCAGACAACAGAGGTAGCTGAGCTGCTCCACTCTTTCAGAAATCATGATGAAGTTCATGATGAGCAGTTGATGGCAAAGTAATAAAGGGGATAATAAGTAATATCTAATATCTAGGACAGTGGAAGCAAGGTCATTTACAGCTAATTCTAAGCAAATAATACTGTAGATTAGTGACAGGAAGTTCCTCTTAAGCTTTGTCATTATTGTTGAAATTTTGACAATTGTAACATCATGTGTCACAACAGCTGTGTCTGTAGAGCTGAGGATGGCAGCGTCAAAATGAGAGCTGTAGTCATGGTACTTGTCCACTAGGGGGCAGTAAAATATTGATGCAAGGCTAACTATTCTCTGATTCACTTCCCTCTAAAGAAAAAGTGACAGAATTAAATATGTACTGGTCTGCTGTGAGAGTAGTAGTTGTTGAATTTTTTGTAGGGACAGATTTAGTCTCTCATTAAAGTGCCCCCCCTCTGGTTTTCACTTCTCCATTTGATTTTAGGCACAAGGAAGTATGAGCTATACAAACATGATGTCACCGCTGGAGAGACTTGCTGGGCAGCATCCTCTTCTTCACTAAGATGGCAGCCATCCAACTGAAACTATGGAACTGATGACATGATACTATTCACAGGCTTCTTCTTTGTCATTTGCATGATGAAATGCACTTCCTCCTTCCACCTCAGTCATTACACAAGGAATGTGTATATGATGCAGCTAAAAGTTATGTGTAGGGGTAGCAGGTACTGTCATGTCAACACAAAACCTGCATTGTTATCTGTAAGTGTTATGAAATGTGTGTTTTATATTTGAGTTATACATCACCGTCTTCCTCCCCCAATCTTACACTTAATGGTTAAAAGTACACCTAAGATATTGGCTTTCCTTCCTCCAAACTTACTTACAAGGACAGTGTTCTCATTCCAGCAGTTTGCCTATGGTCAGCAGTGTTTTCATCCATGCTTCTCATTTCTAGAGCCAAGGTCTTAAAATGTAATCCAGTAGTGTGTGTTGGGTTTCAGTAAGAGATAGCTGGGGTGAGGGCACACTATGAATATTTGTCACAGCAATGAGTATGTCCTTGGTGTCTGGTAATAATATCAAAGAGTGAAAAAGTGCTAAAGAAACACAGCCATTGTAGTACAAAATATTAAAGTAGTATGCAAAGTGAAGCAGCTTTCTCTGTGGTACACCCATTAGATTTTTTCTTCTATGGATTTGTAAATTACTCGGTAGTTGGTCCCAAACAGGCTGGGTGAGATTTGTGTTGTAATCTGAACTCAGTATGATTTTTACACCAAGATTTCTTCACAAATTTTACCCAGCAGAGTCTGACTAAACTGCTAAATAACACAACAGTTGCTGTTAACAAATAGCTCTGGTGTTAAATTGTGGTTATTGCTACATTTAACAAAATTGTCCAGGATATGAGTAGAAACAGTAGACACCAGTAATACTATGCCTTTAAGAGCTGCTTATAAACTACTTTAAAATTGACTTGTACCTGATACTTAATTCGGTCTCTGCATAATAAAAAGAAAATAGTCTCATGCGTTTGAAAATGCCTATCATTCCCGTATAACATCCTATTTTTATCAGGTCCAAGTCAAGTCACTTTTATTTAAATTCTTTATTTTCTGAGAATTGAAATTTCAGCTCCAGCCTGTAGAGTGCAGTGTTGAATCTTCTCTCTATGGTTGATGGAGGAGGCTGATGCATTAGGAACAAGCAGTCGGATAGCCCACACAACTCCATAAATCAAGTATGATAATGTGCAAGTTATCAGCATCCTTCTCCTCTTCCCACTCCCTGCTCTTCTACTGTCAGTTCACTCTCCTCTCCCTGCCTCCTTGTAATTGTCTAGTTCTTACTTTGCCTACACTTCATCCCTCTCCTCACTCTTTCCAGCAGATTTTGCCCTCCCTCTAATACCCTCCCTCCATCTCTCAGACAAGTTTCACAAACAGCTGATGAGGGAGCAGAAAGTGGAACAGTGCTGCTGTGAGTTTTAATGGTGCTACTTGATAATCCTTAATCTGACAGCTCATCAAAGCGGGCTGCGCTCACACTCACCAGGATGCACATGAGTGTAATGTACCACATGTAATCTGTGCCTGCAGGCTCGTGAGTATGGGTTATCTATATGTTTAATATACCGTAGCACATATACTGTATAATACATGGTTCAGACTAAAATTGCAGCGACAGTGTGTTTGAATGTGTGATTGGTTAATGGACAGGAAAGAGATGAAAGTTATTACAATATTTGCAGAACTCAGTGCAGTATATTCACAGAATCACTGTAATGACAAAACCACAGACATCCATGTGTCTGCTTTCTTATTGATAACTCAGTATATTATTTTTATTTTTATCGTTTTAGAGAGACTTACAGGACTATTACAGGTTTTGTTTGGTCCAAAACTCTGTTCCATATGGCTCCCTTTCTGTCAGATGCTAACTACAGTGCAGTACGAGTACTGGTTGAGCATCCGCTGCATGACCCAGCCAGTATCCCACATGGGCTGTGGAAATGGAGACATCATGAGAAAATGCAAAACAACCCACTTTTAGATCTGATGAGACTCTTGTAGAACTCTTTTCGATGTGTTCGCCAGGCATCAACAACCCTGCTTTAGGAGAAAGGCCAAGACATATAGGCTAGTAAAGTAGGTGTTTTCATTAAAAATCATCAAAATAGAAAACCTGATGTGAGAGCAGAAACATAATATTTGAGATTCAAGATAAGAGTCGGCCATTCTGTATACTTTATCCTTAAGTGTATACCAGCATTTATTCCATCTGGTATGCAGAAGTAAGCAGCAAATTATAATCAACACGATTCAGCACCTCTAGTCAGGCATAAACAGCTCTACAGCCCATTCATTTGTGAATAATCAGGATTTGTGGCAAACAACATGCTGTGTAATTATTGAACATTCATGGCAAATGAGCTGGGGCTCTGTTTTTACTGACGGGAACTAAAAGGAATAGTTCAACATTCTGGTGAAAATGCTTATTGACATCCAACAGTGAAATAAGAAGATCGATACCACTCCAATGTCTATGTTAAATAAGAAGCCATTAGCCAGTTAGCTTAGCTTAGCATAGACTTTAAACAGTGGGTACACAGAAATAGCTAGCTTGGCTCTGTCCAGTCAAAACAAATCTGCCTGTACCAGCAGCTCTCAGACTCACTAAATTAACACATTGTATCTTGTTTCTTTAGTCTGTACTTAAACCAAAATGTAAAAGCAGTTGTGGTTTTACATTGTGGGAGTTGTGTGCCTACAGACATATCATATGTGTGACTTACAGTATATCATATCTTATAAGGTAATGTTATGTTTGTATAAAAATATTTAGTCTGTAAAGTTACAAGTAACTACAGCTGTAAAATAAAAAGTATAATATTTCCATAAAGGTTTATCATGTGCAGGACTAATTCTTGGAGCCGAGCACAGTAACTCTAGGGTTGGGAATGTCAGTCGGTCATTTGGTCCACCACTATGGACCAGACTGAAATATCAGCAGCTATTGGAGGGATTGCTGTGAAAGTTTTTATATACTGCTATCCTGTGAAATACCTAAACATCTACTGGTTGAATTGGGACATTCTTACAGTCATTTATGGTGCCCAGACAATTTATCCTACTGACTTTGGCGATACCCTGAGTTTTCCTCAAATGCCACCAGGAAGTTGACATTTTAGATTTGTTTTTGAAGTGCAGTGAATTTAGTACACATATGTTATACTTAGCTTGAAATTAGTACTTGTATATGCACGTACAGTATGTGATCTCCCCTGTTAAGACTTGATTAAATCCAGGTAGCTAATCAGTATTCAGTGCCAGTAAATATACACATCATGTTGTAAGGTTGTATGCCAAAGTTAATATGCTTTCTTCCCAGAGCAGTATGCCATGTCTAGTCCAAAATAAGCCTCTTGTCTGAGAATTTTAGACAAGCTATAGAATACAATACATGAGCTAGAACTGCATCCAAACTATTGTTTGGTTCAGATTTACAACAGAAAAAGTAAATACTACAGCAAGAATGAATGCATTAAACATTAAGAAAAGCTCATGTGAAATACTACAGAGGGGCAGAGTGGATGATGAGAGAGTTTCTCTTGTGCTCAAAAAGTAATGCCATAATTCACATGTGACAAAATCTCTTGTTAAAGTGCAGTATTAAGGCACATATCCATGACTAAGACGATGAAAATTGGACCAGATCTCATGGCTCAGCCAGCCGAGCTATAGCGCTGCAGGCAGACAGAGTCAAGCATTTGATATCTACCAGACAGGAGCAGCAAGGGCCGCAGCTCTTCCTCAGTTTGATTAGATGGATCACTGGTGGCTGGAACTGAAAGTTTATTAAGCAAGATCCATGTCATCCTGCAACATGCTTTAGGCAAGTGAAAATAACAAGCATGACATTTGCAGGTGGGCAGGCAGCAGCGGAGAATGATGAGGGAGTTTGATATCTTAAATCGACCACCTAATTGGTGACAGTCATACTGTATGTGAAACTGCAATATGCGGTGTCCTAGTTGTGTGTGTGTGTGTGTTTGTGCTCTTTGGCACTAAGTTTGCCATCAGTTATCTCTTTGGCCTAATGACAGTCTGTGTATGTCAGCAACATAATGGCTGCAGAGAAGAGGAAATGGAGGAAGGGGAAGATGGAGGGAGACTGAAAGGAGAGGATATTATCTGTTGGTGGAAGTAAAAAATAGCCCATGGGATGCTTTGTTTTGAGAACTTTGGACTGAGATTACATTTGTGAGTGAATCAAAAAAGCTTCTCAGATCAAACAATGAATGCCGTCTCTTTTCTCTTTCACAAACTTAAAAATAGCTTCTCTAGGTTTTTTTTTCTTATAGAATCATTCACACTTACATACATCTAAAATAATATTTCCATGATAGTTGCTGAGTAACGCAGTGTTAGCGCTGTCAGTGTTGATGCTGTGACCTTTGATGTACCCTCTGTCAAGGACAACGGTTACAAGCCTGGCACATACAGCGTGTCTTGTTATAATGAGGACCTCAAGTTACCAAATGAAAACCCCTCAAGGGCCTAAGTAGTGCTGACGCTGACAGCCTTTGGGGCCAGTCAGACTCCCCAGTGTCACACGTGTGGAAAAAACTGCCTTGTCTTTGTATTTGCATTCTGGAAGTTAAGCAAATATCATTTAACACTTTTCTATTTTTGTCTACACTGTCAACTAATTGGAATCCTCCCGTGTTTTACTCCCCTACAAACTTCCAGGTTTACACCAATCACAGGTCTCTATTGACCAATTGACTCATGCTCCGAATATGTGATTATTAGTGGACTGTACCTGGGGAATTGTAGGGGTGTTACAAAACAATGAAAAATGGCCGCCATTGTGTAAAACAAACAGGATGGTGTTGCACAATGAGGGTGCCAATGGTCAAATCCACTGTTCCAGCTTAATTACAAAGAGATAAAACAAAACAAGTCTCCCCTTTCCATAATGAGTAGGTTTCATGTGTTCAAGTCACATTAACATAACATAAATATATAATTTACAAGACACACAAACATATGCAATAAAACATAAGAATAGAATAAAAATACACAGTGGTGTTATTTTGTGTTTTGTTTTTTCCATGAAATCTAACAGGGAATCACAATCTTTATACAATTAATTTGGGGTTTTCTATAAATTATATGTAACATTTTCATATGCAATATTGTATAACAACTTCTTTGATTCAGAGGGTTGGAATTACTGTCTTTCCAACAAAGTGGCTGCCGTCATTGCTGATCTTAGAAAAGTTAATGTTTTTGGCAATGGTTGGAAGATTTTGGGGAGTTAATTGGTTGAAATTTCTCTGTTTGTAAATCAAATTACACCACTTATGTAAATTGCCAGCTTGCACAATGTTAGATTTAAGAGTCTGTTAAACAGCGTCTGCATATAGTACAGTGGCAGCCTTTGTCAGGACTTCTCTTAAAGACATTGTGTGAAAAGTCCCATTTTGGCCATTAATGTAAAACAATTCCAGCGATCCACAGGGGAAATGAGCATAAGTCTCTGGGGAATCACCCTGGGTATCTGTCTGTCCACCCACTGATTAGGCAGTTGTCACCAGAGGCCTGGTTTCCAAGGTAACCGCCCTCCGTCACCTCCTGTTCTCTCTCGCTTCCTGCTGCTCTCCACTCTCCTGCACTCTCCTTCTCTTTTTCTACTCAAAGGGCAAGTGCTTGCAACTTCTTCTGCATGCAATTGTATGTGTGTGTGTCTGTGTATCTCCATGTACACGTCTGTATGCTAGTTCGTCTGTGGGTGTGGGGTGTGTTACTAACAGCGTGTTTGTGTTATCAGTCATGCAGAGTGGCCACTGTCTCCCCTGGTGATGGATTGTGATGCCAATCTGTCGCAACAGCTCACAACAAGTCTGTCAGTACTGAGCTAGAAAGACAGAGAAGTTCTCAATTTACCCTTAACTTTCCCAAACCTTCCTTCTTTCCCACCATTTTTCTTTCTTACAATCTTCATTTCCTCTTCCCTCTTCAGACTGTTTTTCTATTCCATTTTCCATCCATTTTTCTTTTTCTGCATTTCCTCTTTTTTCCCTTTCCACCCCAATGCCTTCCGTCTTCCATTACAGGTATATTTTCCCACTCCCTTCATCTGTCTTCCTGCTTTATGACTTTACATCCATCTTTTCCTTGCTTGCTTCAGCGAGTCCAACTTGGCTTCATGTCCTTAATCTTCTATTACCTTCCACATTTCCTTCCACCCCTCTTCCACCTCCCTGTCATTCTAGTACCCTTACTTTTTGCTTTACCTCCTTTTCCTATTCTTTACTCTTTATTTCTTCTCATCTGTCGAAGGTGAAAGAAAGTAATTAGAAGAAAAATGAAGATAAGACTGTGGCACCAGCCCCAACTATAACTGTAGAAGAAGCAAGATATTTGGGAAAAACATCCTCAGGTTCAAATGAGGGATAGAGGAAATGTGATTTTAAGCTGTTGTTCAAGAAACTAAACAGGAATAGTGGTGTGACATTAGAAGTTTGCATCTTGTTTAGTAGCTTAAATTCACACACATAGTTCCTTAAATTAAATTGTACCAGTGAAACAAACAACAAAAAAAGGACTTGTGGACCTGGGCACAGACAGATACCCTCCCTGTTCTTCTGCAGGTGAGACACTGCTGAGAATAATTGCAGCCTGGTGAGAGATGGGGTGTACAGAGAGACAAGGAATTTGTATCACGGTTTGAGTTCTGAGTCACATCCTTTTCAGAAAGGTCTAGGACATCCAGATCCAGGAGTGATGGTCCCTGAGCCTCAGAGACCCCCCCTCCCCCTCCATCTGTGTGTGCTTCCCTGCCAGATGGATGCTGAGCTGGGCCCAGCACCATATCAGAGCAATACAGACCTAAACTCACAGCTAACCACCTGGAACTGTGTGCACTGCTCTTCTCTGGGGTCCAACTGCACTTTTTCTTTTTCATTCTCTCTAAACTGTTGTGTGTTTATCTCATTACCATATTAAAATTATATTTGTAATGTTTGCAATAAAATGTGCCAGAGCGGAAGTAGAAGTTACAACCACAGCAATGTGAATTTGCAAATGTGATGAGTAAAGAAAATATAGGAAAAGTAATTTTAAATCTGAGTTGTTGTGAATGCAAAGTAAAGTATGGGCTCTGCCTGCTTAGCCACTGGGGCACCTGATGCCTGCCAATCACTTTGCCTTTCACCATCCTTTATTGCTCTTTTGCTCTCTTTCTCCATTCTCTCTCTCAGCAGAATGCTAATTGATGTAAGAGTTTATGAAGGGCTGGTAGGTCCCACAGGATGGCTGGTCCTCTGTATGAGCCTAATTAAACACAGCTTTCTCATTGGCGCCCCTCCTTCTTCTCATCCTTCTTCCTTTCTCTCCTCCCTCTCACGTCCCTGTGATGCACAGTGGGGTCATTAATTACTCTGGAGCTTACAGATCAGCATGCTCTGTCTCAATGTCATCCAGTGTAAGAACATACAAACACACATGGAAATCTACACAAATCTAGCACTGATGCTCTGTTTGCATTATTATTCATGTAAGGCTGCTGACTGAGGTATTGTACCTTTTTGCACTTGAGCCAGATGGTTTTCTCTTGCATTTTCCCATAAGTGCGTGTGTGTGTTTGCCACTTTGATGTGAAGTGTGTATTACAAGGTGCAGTCACCATTCCCTGTTCTCTTCCAGACTGATATCTGACAACCCAAAAGATAAAAGGAGGAAGACGCAGGACACAAAAGAACAAAGACAGTAAACAAAAGAGAGATTCAATTGCTAGCATGAGTAGAAAAAATTTGGGACTGAGTCATAGTTTCAGATGTTGCAATGAAATATATGTACATAAAAACCCTGCTAGAAACAAGCAAAGACTTATTAATTAACTTTGTATCAAGAAAAACTATGGTAGGCAACAGTGAGTTTATAAGATTTTATCTCGCAAAAAAGCATACTAGGAATGTCACCTTAAATGATTCAAAGAGGTGGTATTGTGCTTTTTGGCTTTTTCCCGCCCCTTTATTGAGGTGTATTTTTTGTGCATGTAACAGGTTTGCAAGGTGAAAAAGCCCAAAGTCCAGCCCAAAGATAGTTCCAATCTCCCACAGAAAGCTGTGCTCTGAACCATTTGAAAACAGCCCGTTTGTAGTCCAGCCCTTCTCTTCCATTACTTGTGAGGTCACAATGAAAACGCAAGCAGCTAGCAGGGGTCAGGCACACCCTCAAACCAAGCTAGTCTGAGCGGAGGCCCTTTGGCTCGACTCGCCTTTGTTTGGTCTGAGTTACATAGGGTGAAAAGAGGAGGTGCAGCAATGTGCAGTATGAGAAAAATATGGTGTTTTTTGAAAATTAAACCATGTAAACCTGGTCTGGTACAACCCCTAATTAAGATTTTGAACCTGAAAATGAGCATAATGCCACCTCCATGAAAATGGGTCAACGCATGTCAGCCCTTCTCCAGACCTGGGTTGGATGCAGTTTTACCTTAACATAAATGGTTTCCTTGAGATGGGTACTGTCTGTTGGCTCACGAGCAGTGTGCTTTTGAAAAAGTTGATAGTGAATCTGTGTTCCTCCTCAGAATACAACAGAAGTCATTGTATCTTGTCCGTCCTGGTAATGGATTGCTGAAGATTCTGCACTGTCTGACTTCTTGATGCATGCTTTAGCTTCTCAAGTGAAAGGGGAGCAAAATAGTGGTCTTGTTGATGTTTTACAGCGTATATTACCACTTTATTTGCCAGTCTGTCTCAGGGAACCACTGCATAGTCTCAACACAGTGCTTCACATGATTATAAAAACATACTGTTATCACATATCAAGTAAAAAGATATTGTCACTTAAAGATAACTGCTCAGAGAAACTGATCTGTGTGTTTTGCTCACCACCTAAAAGTATTTCATGTTTGGTTTATTATATGTTATACTGGCTTGAATTTATACACTTTGGTTATAATCATATAGAGAAATTTATGAGAGCTTACATGAAAGTTCTAATACTTTAAGGGAATGCAACTCCCATAGCAGCTATGTGATGTGAAAAAAACATGTAATTATCAGCTCACGCTGTCAAAATAATAAAATCTTTGAACAAATCTCCCACCGGGAAAAAATGCACTACTGACGAGAAACCACCCTGTGTAAATTGATATTAATGCTTCAAAAGATAAAGCAGATCGTTGGTTAAATCAGGAGTAAAGAGGAATAAAAGGAAGACTCAGGGGGAGCTTAAAAAACCTCAAACCTTGAAAGAGCTGGCTCATGTCGGGATCAGCAGGGGGATTCCCCAGAGACTTGTCTGTTTTCTTCAAGTCTCTTGCCAAAGGTGAAGTTGTGATGCACTGTAGTGGATCTGAAAGGTCCTGCTGAGCGAAGTTGGTTATAGAGGGCTGTTTTAACACTAATGTAAGGGAGACCAATCAGATGATACAGTGAGTTAACCCTGGAGCTCCATTTCCGACAAATGTTTGCAGTGATAAAAAGAATCATGCTGCTAATTTACCATGGAAAAACAGTTGAGCTGCTTACAACTTGGAGATTGACAGCACCAGCACAGCGCCGTTACGTGTGCTTTTCTTGTTGTGCTAAGTCAACATGTCTGCTGTGAAAAAGTTGTGTGACTTAAAGCTGCAGCAAATAGTATTCTTTGTTGTCTACTGGAGATAAGAAGGAAATAAAGAAAAGTCTCAAGCATGTGTCAGAGTAAGTTATCAGCTTTAAAATGTGGGAAGAAACTGGTGAGGGAGAGAGAAAGAGATGGAGAGTGAGTAGGAGATAAAAGTAGGGTAAAAGGGATCAAAGAATGACATGAAAAAATATAAAAGGCAGGTGACTGAACAAAACAAAACTGAACAAAATACATAATGTTTTTTTGAGAGGAAATGTGTGTCTCTTGGCTCAAGTGAGGAAGTAACATTGAACCAGGCAAGAGAGAGAGACAGTGAGTGAGTGTGTGTGTGGTAAGGAGGAGAGTAAAGGCCTAGCGGGACATCAGCCTCTTTGAAAGCAATTATCCTTGGAGCAGGTGTCATCAGATTGGTGACAAGATATGCCGGTCCTTGCTGACACATTTCAGGAACACGGGATCAAATCTGTGATCTGGCAATGCACTTCAATTTCAGGCCCAAATAAATAAAATAATACCACTCTCACAAATAAATGAATAAGGCCGGTATCAGAAGCTATGAGGGCAGGTGGTAGAGAGTTATGTGGTCATCCAAAAGGAAAATAAGCTAGCAGAAAGCTTTCTAACAGAAGTCATGACAGAATGAAAGATGGAAAACCCACAGAGAACGCACAGTGAACAGAGTAGTTGAAGGAAACTTTTATAACTCGAAGTTTGAATAAGAGACTTAGAGACATATACTGCAAATACATGATTTATTTATTTTCCAGGAGATTGTTTAAGTTTCCAAGGACTCCGGGTACATTTGGTATTCAGTGGAAATGATGGTGTCAAAAGTCAGACAGGATTAGATTAGAAAAAGTTGACCTTGCTATAAGGCCCACAAAAGGAGAAGCAGAAAGGAGGTATATAAATAAATCTGCAATGGAGCCTGTCCAGTTGCTCCCTGCGACCATCTCAGATTCACATGTGCTTTTACTTTGTCTTGGATTAGTAAATTCATATTGCATTGAATTCTATTGGATTTAGGTGTTTCATTGAAATGATTATAAAGGTGTGTGAGAGGATCCAAAGGCATCTGGCCCAGCTGAGAGGTTTTTTTCCACCTACAGTAACTAATGGGGACAACAATTTTTGAAATTGTTCCAGTATTGTGCGAATGCGCTGCAGTCAGCAGAAGTGAAACAGGACTACAATTCAGTCCTTTCGGGCAATTGTACACCGTCAAAATACGTCCACGAAAATGCTTGCTTTTGACAGGCTCAGATTGTTATTATTAGTGTCTGTAATAATAATAATAATAATAATAATAATAATAATAATAATAATAATAATAAACATTATGGAAAGGATCCCTACAGAGATAGACCTTTTTAAAAGAGAAAGATCCTTTTTATTTAACCAGAAACAGTTGCTAAATCGCTCTGTTCAAAGCCACAAGACTCCATGGACAAAAACATTTTCCCCCTCTGGTCTACCACTGCCTCAGTCGGTTACTTTCTTTGTGTTATTGTGTGTTAAAACACCAAACTCACACAATAACACAAACAAACTAATTGATCAAGACAGCAGTAGACCAGCAACCTCCTGTATTCTGCAAGGTAAAATTGCTGTTTTTGTCAAGGAAGTCTGGAGGCTTTCAAGAGAGAGATATGCTATATCGGCTGTTTACTCTTAATAATCCATAATGTTGTCAGATACCTATAACCTGAGCCTGTCAGTTGCAAAAACAAGCACTTTAGTGGACATATTTTGAAGAATTACGTTCCAGCCTGGTTTCGCTTCTGCTGAATGCAGAGCGCATTCACTCAATACTGGACTGAAAAAAAAATTGTTGTCGCCATTAGTCACTTAGACACACAAACATGGGGAAAATGGGTTCAGGTTGACAAATACCAAAGTTACTCTTTAAATATTCACAAAAGTAGATGGAACAAGTAGTTAATATAGTTGTTGTTCCCCAGATCAGCACAACAAGGTATGTGTACCTTGACTTCTTTTGTCTACAGTATATGACATTCCGGTGTTTGTTACAAGCTTCAACTTCTACATGTTAAAAGACATGACACAAGGTCGGTGGGTGATGCACTAAAGGCTCAGTCACACCAGAAAGCCGCACGGTGAAATTTATCCAAGCATCTTTGTTCAGTAGGTGGAATTTTGTGGTTTTGTGACGTGACTACTCGTAGGTGAGCTAACGCACTAGCAAGCCAGAAACATGCTAGCGCTAGTCAGTAACAGTAGTTCTCCAAGTTTCTGTCTGTTTTCTCTGTACTGTGTCATTTACTTCCTCCCCGTTTAGTACAGAATAACTGAAGTTCTATCCAGCTAACTGTCACTCTAACAGGTGCAGCAAAGCTAACAGAGTGAATAAGCTATCAATTAAGCAGTCTGTAGACCCTCACACAGTCCTCAGAAGATGTCTAATCAGCCAAAATAATTGAAATTACCTGTGTGGGTGTGCCGTAAGTATGCAGTGTTATATTGAGGGCTGTTGCTATAGGTCTGAAGTTTTCCTGCTGTCCATCTACAGTGCTAGAGCTAGCCAGAGGCAAAAGTGTTTAGCAAACCCAGCTGAATCAAGATCGCTCACGTTACTTGTTTTGCTGCTACAGGGAAGATGAATTAGTGATGAGTGGAAGGTGTCTCCTGAATTCTGTTGCATTCGCCAAGTTGGGAGGTGTTTGCTGTGTCCATGAGCTTTTAATCCATAATGGGGATACAATGTAGACACCGACAAAGAAGATGTGTTTTATTTCATTGTTCAGAGCATTTAAACTACACATTAGCTACTGTTTCCAGTATGTGAGCAATACTGTCATGCAATACGTGAATTAATAACAAGTGCAATATGACGTCAGCTTAGAAAGTCGCTTACCAAAATGCTTTTGTTGTTCTGACTTGAGGGGTCATTTGTGTTCCTTTTCCTTGGTGGGAATTAATTATTTCATCACCATGTGAATGCAAGGAGAATCGTGAAGAAGCCAAGAACTATAGTGTCACAGAATGTCAGATGATGGTATGTCCAAAAATACAGTCTTGCTCATGTTAGCTGACAGTCAGAGAACATTTGTGGTCCAGCAGAAAGAAGGTTTGGCTATTACCACAATGTTTATTGATGATTGTATTTAAGATTTTAAAATGGAAATAAAAACACCAGTAGGCTGTTAACTGGTATTTTATCTAACAGTAATTAACTACATTTAAAAATGTCATTATCCTTGTTGGTGATTTAGTTTTGTTAAGTAACTCTGTTTTACATTTAAATGTTCTTTATGTAGTGGTGGTCATGGCCTAACAGATGTCAATATGTTATGTTATCTGGTCTATACAAATGCAACCAGAAACATTTTGGTCTGTGCCCATTGATAACATCACTTGGGAATTGAAAATAAAGCTTTTGCAAACTAGTGTTTGTCATGCAAAAAGCATCATGTAAGCAGTTTCACACAAAACAATCTATCAGCATAATAAGATCAATAACTAATTTAGTCTGGAAAAGCACATCCCTCTATTGGATGCGAACAGTGTATCTTGACATGCCTATTGGAACAATGTGAACTGAAGATCACTGAATGGATTTTTTAAAGGTTTCATGCACCCAGAGGATACAAAATTAACTCAGAATGAATTGATTTTTACCTTTAATTCAAATTAAAAGATTAACCAAAACCTTCAGCATTCAAAGAGTTTTATTGACCTCCATTATCATGCCTATCCTCACCAGAATTTTCATCTTTCATAATTAGAAATACTCAGCGTAAGCAAGAAAATAACATCACTAGATGAGACGCTGCATCCTCTGTAGATCCCTGATACAAGCCATGTTGCACTGCACATCAATAGAGCTGACGTTCATATCCACTAGTGGATCAGAACTGCTGTGACAGTGCGAGACAGATTGCATCGCTCCCTCACTCGGCTCCTTATCACAACAGCCACACTTATCTACTCCCAGTGGAATGTTATTAGAAGCCTGAGTGAACTGCAGGAAGAGACAAAAATGATTGGATATGCAGAGGAGGAAAACTATGAGAGCTGGGTGGATAAAAGTTTAAAACCAAAGTCATGAATCAGGGAATAAAGTGCTGATAGTGTGATACAATGCAGTAAACCTCTCACAGCTTGCTCCTCAGTCCCTTTCTTCAACCACACTGATTGATCCCCAGCCCTCTACATTGGTCTCGGTTCCTTTCTCTGGTTTCCCAGACCTGCTGTCCTCTAGCTCTCCACCAGATGCCCTCAGACTTTGATGTCTTTCCGTATCACCTGAGTGCCACACCTGTTCTTCCTTCCCTAGTCAGCCCTGCATTTACCTGGCCCACTCTGCTCATTCTTTACCTGCAGCTGATTCAGCCACCCAACCATATACCAGTTCAATTCCCTTGTTCATTGTCATTCATCCTATTTGTCATCCATCTAGTTTCTGTGTGCTTAGTTTCCTTGTTGGTTTTTGCATTTTCGTTCCCTGGACTGGCTACCTGCCTATACCTGCATGTAAGCTCATTTATGGACAGTAAGTCACTGAACTGCATGAGTTTGCTAATGGCCTAGTCATCACCCTTATTTTCTCTTTCATATGCTTTCACATGCTGTGTGTGTGCAAGAAAGAGTGTGTATGTGCAAATGGGAACAGATGGGACACAACATCCCATCCAGTTGTTGAGGCAAATAAAATCAATCCTCCAAAGTGAAGTAATAATAAAGTTTAAAAAAACAAACAGTGGAACTTTACAGCAGCTGCCAAGTCAAATTAGAATTCTGTATTGTGTTTTAAATATGTGTGCCCCTCTGGACTATGTGCCTTGAATTGCTTTGTTCCTGCTGATGCTAAAGGTTTGTCAGTCATGATCCAAGAAGTAAACAACAGAGTAGTACGTTCATTTTTCTCGCTGTCAAGTTTTAATAGAGTTGGAGGGTTGCGACAATGGATGTCTTATCAATCCAACAAAGGCAACACCTGCCTTACAAAATCTCATTTATCCCTGCAAAATGTGTCCATGTAAAGAACACAATGCAGTGTGTCCTGAGAGTAGGGCTGGGTATCGAGTTCAATACTTTTTAGGCACCAACCGAATTGCTTCAATACCACCGAGTATCAAAAAATGTCTTGGCTTTCGGTACCAAAGTTCGATACCTAAAGGTTCTTGTAAACGCCAATGAGCCAATAAGCATGCAGCATTCGTTATGTGCCCACATCTAAAAGTGATTGTAATTGGCTGTGGTGATGTAAACAATAGCTCACGCCTGTTATGTACAGAGACGTGGCTCGTGGATGTAAAACACGTGGAGAAAATCAAAAGTGGCTTGATGCACGCGATGCAATATTTGCAACATAAGATAATTGCTGCCCAGAGCGGCGACAGGACAAACCTGGTGAAGCCTTTGACTGTGCGTGAAATAAACTTAAGAGCAGAAAGTCCCCCCGTCTTTGCAGCAACAAGACAGAGCCGGTGCATCATCATCTCAGCGCTCTGCTGCCACCGAGCCTGCTTCAACACGCCCACCGTACGAGCAGCGTTGGGCAGCAGCGTCGCTACAAGTAGCACCGTTACTAGTTTAACGACATTTCTCAGTAGCTTGGTGGCAGCCGTGCCACCGTGGGGTTGGTGTCTGCCCTGTCTGCTCTGGGGTTGGTTGCGGGGGGCGTGGCTTCCCTGGCCTGGGGGCTCGCTCTGGACCTGGGGGTCTGGGGACTCGGGCTTCTGGCTTTTGGTCATTTCTGGGCGGGTGGTGTGTCCCTGGGCCTGGGTGCCCGTTGTCTCCCCTCCTCGCCGGGGCCCTCCTTGGCAGGGGTGGGGCTCCTGCTGCTTCCCTCTGCCGGCTCTCCCACAGTGGGGGCATTCGGGAGCCTCTGGGGCGCATGGCCAGTGTTGTCGGGGTGGAATTTGGAGCTCCTCCTTGGGGGAGGTTGACTGGGGGGGCTGGGCCCCCATCCGGGGACGAGATCGGCCTCGGGTTTGTTGTCCTGGTTCTCCCGCGTTGATACTCCCTGGCGGTGGGGAGCTTCCCGGCACAGCTCTCTGCTGTTCTTCCTTTGGCCGGGTGCAGCTTCCCCCGGGACATGTGGTCTGGAGTGCCCTGGCTACTATGCGTGGGGGTCCCTGGGCGCTGTGCGCGTGGATTGGTTGCAGTTTGGGGGGCTGTGGTGGGTTTGTAGGGTGATGCATCTTGATGCATTGTGAGTCATTTCTTTTTTCTTTTTTTTCTCCTCCCTTCCCTATACAGGGTCCCTGGATGACTGCGGGGGGGTTTGGTTTGTGCATTGGGGTCCGGGGGAGGCATCTCCTTGTTGGCTTGGGGGGGGCGGTTTGTGTCCCTGCTTCGTTGGCCTCAGATCCATGCTCCCCCATTTCTCTATCGGCCGGTTGTTGGACCCCTCTGTACGGAAGCTCATTGCATTCACCAAAGAAAAAAAAATTGGGAGCCTTATCTCATAATTAGGAGATCAGGATGTCGTAATTATGAGAAAAGATGTCATAATTACGAGATAAGATGTCATAATAATGAGAAAAGATGTCATAATTATGAGATAAGATGTCATAATTACGAGATAAGATGTCATAATTACGAGAAAAGATGTCATAATTACGAGAAAAGATGTCATAATTATGAGATAAGATGTCATAATTATGAGAAAAGATGTCATAATTACGAGATCAAGATGTCCTAATTACGAGATCAGGATCTCCTAATTATGAGATAGGCCTAATGGTAAAGTTGGAAATAGCCAGATTCTAGCTTCCGGGATCAATACTACAACACTTTGTAGAAATCATCTTCTATCAACAATAGAAGATCACTGATGATTGAAGTGATTTTGGAGACACTACTGCTTATAACAAATTACAATCACTATATATGTCAGAGGTCACGCGCCTCTGGAGCAACTAAGGGTGTGTCTTGCTCAGGGACACGTTGGTGTCTCACAGTGGATTTGAACCTGGGTCTCTCACATCAAAGGCATGTGTCTTATCCACTGCTCCATCACCACCCCTTAGCAGTAGCAGTGAAGTTACTGAATATTGTTGAATATTAAAATTCCACAAAATTATGCAAAACTGCATTTCTACCAACAAAAAGTGTTGTGGTATCATAAGCAGGACATCACTGACGTGAGGTGATTTTTGAGATACTACAGCCTTTAACAGTGTAGTTATTGAATATTAAAAATAGGCCTACCTAATATTAGGTATGCAAAAGTCTTTCTTCCCCCAAACTAAGTGTTGCAGTATAACCACCAGTATATCATTAATGTGTAAGGTGATTTTGGGGGCACTACATTGTATAAGTGTGAAGTTATTTAATATCTCTGCAGAATGTGTTTTCAGCATTGCACTTTGTAGACGGTCTCTGCGCACTCGTCTCACAGCCGGCTGCACCAATGTTATTTGTGCTGCTCCTAGGAAGACTCATTTATGTGAAAATGTTCTTGTAGCTTGTTGTCTACTTAACTACGATAATAAAGAGGCGTCGTTTGTGTTTTAAACACGTTTTGCTTATGAGTTATTGATCCCGGAAGCTAGAATCTGGCTATTTCCAACTTTACCATTATCTCATAATTAGGACATCCTGATCTCGTAATTAGGAGATCCTGATCTCGTAATTATGACATCTTTTCTCATAATTATGACATCTTTTCTCGTAATTATGACATCTTATCTCATAATTATGACATCTTTTCTCATAATTATGACATCTTTTCTCATAATTATGACATCTTATCTCATAATTATGACATCTTTTCTCATAATTATGACATCTTATCTCATAATTATGACATGACATCTTATCTCATAATTATGACATCTTTTCTCATCTTATGGATGGATGTTTTGTTATCAGTACTCAAGCTTATGTATCATAGTTGCAATAGCATCAAAACACTTCAAACATTATCCAATCCCAGTTTTTATTAATGGGATGAGCCAACACACAATCACAGTTTTTTGTGTCACATTAGTTATGAATGAGAAAAAAAACTTTTATGCTTTATGTACACTATGTTTGCATGATGTTTGAAATTAAATACAATATACACATACTTTTGAAAACGGCAGTGGTTTGTCTAGTATTAACTGCTCTGTGATGTAATACTGAAAACTAAGTCACTCTCCAAGAAAACATGAATTTACAGAATGATTTGCCTCATAAATACTAGTTTGAAAAGTCTATTTGATGCCTTCCCTTCCTATTTCATAACAACCTGACACTAATATACTATAATACCTTCATGTTCATGTCTTTATTAAAGTGATATTGGTATGAGGGAGAAAGCGTGCGTGTGTGTTGCCTACCTGACGGTGATAATGGCTTTCACAAATTACCTGTGGGTCCTCATAGGGCCTGATAGCTGGTTAATCAGCTGTTATATTCATCTCCAGGGGGTTTATGAGCTCCTACAAATGATTATTACAGTTGAGTGTGTGTGTGTGTGGTGTGTGTGTGTGTGTATGTGTGTGTGTGTGTGTGTGTGTACGTACGTGTCATGTAACTTTTCTATAATGCACGGTAATAACTGTAATATGAGTGATTGCACATTTCCTGTTAACCTTTTATATCCTGCATACTTTGGTTTGTATAATGTCTCAATTTGTTAACACCCACCCTGTTAATTTATTTCTTGTTGCATTTCCTTATATTTTTCTGCTTTCCCTCCATTTTCCTGCATGTAAATAATGAGATTATCAACTAAATCACTCTCACATCACAGGCAGGCTGTTTTGATGTTACTTATTGATGACTATGGAACATGTAAATATCCTATAACACATGCACGCCAGAAGGATGCAATAATGGATATTAGATATTGTGTAATCAAGGTCAATTCCCCTCATCCAACAAGTAATGTAATCTAGTTTACTGTGTTCCTTGAGCCACTAATCTCCCACCTCTCTCTCTTCCTGTTTGTCTATGTGTGGAGTCTGCATACACTTACATGGTATATATTCAGTGTATGTGTCTGTTCATACCAGTGGATACTCTTCGCCATGCCCATAACTACGGCATTTACTCAGTTGTTCTTGCTTTGTGTGTTTATCTCTTTTTTTGCCCCCATAAATGCAAATAAGTTTGAAACAAAACAACATATTGTGGCAATCAAGACAGCCCACTGTTACATACAAGCTCAAAGCTATGCTCCAGCGAGACAGTAAGCGTGACTACCAACACACCTGTGGGAAATATAAATACAGAGAGAAAAGAAAGTGAGTTTTGATCGAAGGGTATTTGGAGACAAAAGCCAAACAGATACAAGGAAAGAGAAAGCAAGTGACTTGTTTACAAAAGCACGAGTATTCTGTATGTGGGTCATATGCTGAGACAGGCTTTATGTGTCTGCAGTATACTAATGAGCCATGGCATTCTAACTACAGAGCTCAGCTGACATTGCGTTGTCTAAGCTATCAATTGATAGTTTACCAATACTTTGCTTTCATAATCCTTCTTCAGGGAAATAATGTCATTACATTAGCTTACTTTCGAGAACTGCAGCTTGTAGTTCACAATGAATAGTGCTTTGTTATGCAGATACATCAGTGTGTGCACGCTGAGAATTATCAAATGTTTAGTTATACACTTAGACATAGATGAAGTGTGCAGGCATATATATACATATACTTATATATTATGGGTGGGAAAAATAATCGATTCTTAGATGCATCGTGATGCGGACGTGGAAGGTTAACAAATGTCTAAAAATCGATTATATATATATATATAGAATTTACAAGCCATTATCATTGTTATCATTAACGCTCTGATCGGGAAATGAGACCTGTATGTGTTATTGGTAATACTGGTGCTGCTCTCTGATGTCTTTCACTCTGTCTCTTTCAAATCAGGAGATATGCCCCTTTCATCTTCTCTGCTAAACTATTTCTGTGCGTTGTCTCATGTCTAAGTAATACAGAAATTATATTAAACCCAGCTGAGCTTACATTAGAACAGGCAGACCAAGGTTCTGAGTTTCACTGGGATAACTCTGTGACATTTATTCATTGTGTTTTATGCTGGTTTTGAAGTATTGCAGAAGGCTAAAGCTGAAGTCTGTATGTTTATTTACGCTATAGCCCATTACATCATTAAATATTACTGGCAGGGTGGTAATCAGGCAATCAAGTGCTTATTACTCTGGGCTAACCATCTATACTGAGTATAGTGGGAATTGAACTGGGGTCTTATCCACTGTCTCATCACCACGAATAGTTTCATATTTTAGCTATGGTTATTTGGTTTCTTGCCAAGAGTTAGACAAGAAGGTTGATACCGCACTCAAATCTGTATGCTAACTATGTAGCTAGAGCCAGTTAGCTTAACTTGACATAAAGACTGGAAAGAGGGTGAAACAGCTAGCCTGGCTGTGTCTAACGGTAAAGAAACTGTCTTCCAGCCCTCCTAAAGTTCACTAGTTAATACGTTATTAGGGGGTGGGAATCTCTGGGCACCTCACGATTCGATTCGATTACGATTCAGAGGGCTGCGATTCGATTATATAACGATTATCGATGCATCTTGATGCATCATATTTTTTCTATACAGGATCCCTGGATAATTACTAAGCATTTAATTTGCACATTAAAATCCAAAAGAAAATTGCTAATTAGCTTAAAAGGACTAGTTTACATCCCTAGTTTACTTTATTAACCTCAGCTCCATGGTCTCTCATTTCATTATCAACCAGTTGTCAGACTTCTGAAAACTGAAATATAATTATCAGCATGAACAGTATGTGTACAGGACAGAGCTGTACACCAATTTAGTCTCAGCTTTTACCTGATGTTCTCAACCCTTGACTAGTAGGTTAGTTAGTAATGACATACAGCTGATAATTAATATTACTTCATTAGTAATTTAGCTAATGTTACATTAATAAATAAATCTTTTTAGCAACTTTTACGGGACCCAAGGACACTTTACACATAGTTAAAGTAACAGAACCACAAAAAGTCATTCAGGATTGAATGCCTGGGTAAAGAGCTGTGTTTTAGGATATCTTTGAACGTGTTCAGACAGGGAGCGTTTCTGTGGGGATGAGTTCCGGGGTGACGCTGAAGGCTGCGGAGTCTGGTGTGAGGGACAGATTGAGCTCTTGTACGGGGAGATGTTAGCTCGCGCTAACAGCCTTCACTTTTCCAGCCGTTGGGGAAACTACAGACTTTTATTAACGGTCACACAGCGACCTACGCTGCATGTTTACTACCAGACTGAAACTTGCTGCTAATATATTTCACCGCTAACTATCACCGTCACGTTCTGCCGCTCGCCTCACACACACAGCTGCAGAGTGTCACCATGCTCGCAGTGTGCGAGTTAAAATAATTACTTGCGCATTTATATTAATGATTGTGAGACACTTTGGGGTGGTTATTCATTCCACAGCGGTGACAAATACAGGGGGACACTGGTCTCACTGTTGTGTGCGCTCCTCAGACGGTCCGGGCGCTGCGTTTCCGCGAGTTCCGCCTTTTGCGTTCAGTGTTGCCAACTATTTTCAATGGAAAGTAGCTAAATGTCGCCAGATGACGTCATGCGTCATTAGCATATTAATGACGTCATCGCGTTGTATTTGCATTCTGCCTAATTTGTCGGTACTGTAGCCTACTTCAGTTTATAATAACGGTTATCTCCCCTAAACCGTGCTCATACTGTTTTTATATAAGTATATAGCCGAATGTCCAGTAAATATACGATCTGAAGTCGGAGAGTTCAGAAACCGAACCGGAATGAACTAAAACTCTGATCAGTAGTGAATAAGCACGCATGCCAAGAAAAAACGGTCAAATTAAATGTTTTGAATTAAAACAAAGGAGAAGACAGCTGCTATGTGATCAGTGATTGGTTCCTTCTAACACAGCGTGCACATGCGCAGCTCATTCATGTCTATGTTCGCTGGCATGCAGTCAACGGAATGTGCTGCTCCTCTCAGCCGCTCACTGACTGAACAGACGCAGCGGGGAAGTAAGACCTCACACTAGCAGTACTGGCGATATTTGGAATTTTGAAAGTTGCTAAGGTTTGTCCAAAAAAGTCGCTAGATTTGTCGCTAGTCGCTTTTTTGAAAAAATGTTGCTAAAGGGGTCTGAAAAGTCGCTAAAAATAGCGACAAAGTCGCTAAGTTGACAACACTGTTTGCGTTCCGTCAACATTATGTTATCAATTAACATTTAAAAAATCGATTTTTAGACATTTGTGCATCGATTAATAATCTTCCACGTCTGCATCGCGATGCATCTAAGAATCGATTATTTCTCCCACCCCTATACGTTATACCTCATTAGTTAAGTCTGTACAAAACTTAAGGTGTAAACACAACAATTAAGCATTTTACAGGGTATTATTTCTATTAGAATATTTCTTGGGCAGGTGCAGTGACTTCCTGGAATCTCCACGGGTAGCCTAACAATTTCACTATAATGAATAGGCTCCTGACCAAGAAATAGTCCCACACATACATTAAACCGCAAATTGTTGTTTTTACGTTTAGTTTTTTGTACAAATTTTAAACAATTAGATATCACCTAACATGTTAATTTGTTAGCGATACGAGAATATAAGTGTATTTCCCAAACTTTACCAATTCTGCAAACTTTTCAAATGTAACTATGTGGCCTTTACCCAAAGGGCTGCAGTCCTGCCTTTAGCTGATATCTCGTTATTCTGGTCATGTGTGGCTGCATTCTACATATTGTTTTGACGATGGAAATATTAACTGAAAAAGAAATTAAATATTGATCTAACAACACTCAACATTCAGCTAACAAAACTAATGTTTTTCAAAATAACTGACCAATTTGCCCTTCAAAGGCCCTGAAAATGTATCAGCTTATTACCATGAGTGGTGGAGTGTAGGAGAGGTTCTTACATGTTTTTTAACTTTGATGATTGCATATTTAAACATAGTAAGTATAGAATGTAAGTAATAAAAGCAAAGTTTTTTAAGGGGCTTTCAAATGTAATCTTTGGCTAAGTGAGCAGACATGCTTATGACTTTGAATGAGCATTTTTATCTGTCCTGATGGACACTTATAGCACAAAGGTATACCGGCATACATTTCACTGTTGGAATTTCTTTTGTGACAGCAATTAAGTGATCAAATACCTACTTGTGGACAATTTGTAATTGTTGTTTTGCCTCTGTGTTTTTGAAAGGGCTAAGACAGAAAAAGAAATAAAATAAAGTATATGTTAGTGCGGTTTTAATCATGATTTGATTACCCTTGTCTGTCTCTATGCAGGCACCATGTCTGATAGGAAATGCGTTTTAGGCTCACAGGGTACCCATGGAGATCTGGGCAGCAGATTTAATTGAATGCAGATGTGTGTTTTAATGGTCTGGCAAGCACACTCATCTGTTATTGAGGAGAACCCCACACACATAGAAACACATCCTTGCATGAACACATAGAAACACAGTAACTATGGCCACCAGTTTTACTGTAGGCTACATAGTGATTTCTCCCCTTATTAATCTCTCTCTCCCTCTCACCAGGCTGCTTTGCCATCCATAAACATGGTTTTAATATGAGCACACTCTTTGTTTGTAGAACCCTGCCCAATTTCCCATTCATATTTGATCACTCTTCATGTTTAACTGATAAAGGTAATTAAAGCTGCCAGCTAGCTTTGGCTCTGGTTCAGCAGCAGAAACTGGAGCTGCCTGCAGCAAACACTCCTCTCTCAATGAGAAATGTGGTTTAAAAGCATGTTCTACTCAGTGGTTCTCTAGCACAGTCTTTATTCTATTTGCTTTGGGGTTTGCTTCATCAAATAGTCTTTGTTGAAAATTAAATTCTCAGGGAAATATGCTTGTACGTGCATTTCACATTTCAAGTTCAACTGATGTCAAGGTCTCCCCCTTCAAGGTCTACTGTACTGGATGTCCCTGTATACTAATCATGGATTATAAAATGAGAATTACAGTCGCTCACAATATTGCCATTGGGATGTTATTGTGTGTGCTATATGTTTATCAGCATCCATGTATCCAAATATGAAGAGGTGATAAAAATGATATGTATAACTGCACATGCAGATTGGATAGGGCAGAGCTCATTAATTGATGCATTGTAAAATCCTGCAAAATTTGCACAAGGTTCAATTTCCATTACATGATATAGCACACACAAGTCTGTCAATGCATTTTGAGACATGATTAATGGTGTATTTTATGTGCATGTTGATGTATGTTTCTGATGTGATGTGCAATACGATGGTGCATGATTTGACGTGTGATTCGATTGTTTTAAAATATAAACCCTCTCACACTCTGAAACAAAGCAAATTACATCGATTTTTAAAAAATTTACTTAGATCTTTACTTAGCTGACACTCTGATTGCCCTAACCACACTTGCAAGTATGGTTAAGGTCAATCAGAGTGTCAGCTAAGTAAAGAGGTATTAAGATATAAAAGTAAGTAAGTAAGTAAAATTTATTTATATAGCACATTTATCACAGCAAAGCTGACCAAAGCGCTGAACAAAGTCAGAGGATAAAATAAAATAGACAACACATCCAATACAATAAACAATAAAACAAGTAACAGTGAACAATTGTACAATAATGTTATTGGATTTAAAATGCCTGGGAATAAAAATATGTTTTCAACTTCTTTTTAAAGATTGTGATAGACGTTGCAAGACGAATGTCTAGTGGTAGTTGGTTCCAGAGTCGGGGGGGCCGCAATAGAAAAAGACCTATCACCCTTTGTCTTGAGGCGTGAACGAGGGACAACTAAGAGAGCTCTATCAGAAGATCTTAATGATCTGGAGGATGAAGAGGAATAAGATGATCTGAGAGATAAGACGGAGCTTGACCATTGAGAGCTTTATAGACAAACAACAAAATTTGTCTATAAAGCTAATAAATAATGCGCATCTCTTTCATATTATACAGTTTGTATTTCCTGGCCTACAGTGAAAAAAAATGATCGGATGGTCATGTAGATCAAGTCTAATCTTTGCACACTTATTTGCTAATGATTTTGTCAGTCTGAGCTTCAATACTGTATCTTAGGAAACTCATACATATAACCAGTCACTACCCCACATATATGTTGATCCAAGTCTTATCCAAGAGCCTTGATTATTTAAAAAAAAAAACAATATTTGGTTGGAGTTCCCTGGTCACATTAGATACTTTCTATGTATGGGGAAAAAATGTTGGTTCTGTACTTGCAGTGTTGTAAACGTGCCACATGTCTGTCATTTGATAAACAGGTGAGAGGTTTTTAGACACAATTTACTGGCCATTATTAGGTACTGCTCACCGTCTGTTTGAGAAAGGCACTCTATTTCTGGGCAGATTTCATCAATCCCTGGGGCTTTGCCACAGTCGAGTTGTTTGACTACCTCAGTGACTTCCACCAGGGAAATTGACCAGAACGTGTCAGTCGGATTTAGTTCCAGATTTAGGTGTCAGTCAGAGTTCCTCAAAGTGTTCCTTCCATAGCCCAATTACCTCTCCAGCTGAAGTCAACAGGGTCACATCCTTACTGTACACAGCTTGGACAGTTCCCAGAAGCACTTTCGTGCTGACCGAAAGTCCTTCATGTCTTCTCCGAACTTCTTCCACACCCGCTGCTTTGCATCTGTCACAGCAGAGGCTGCAGACCTCCAGGCCTGTCAGTACCTTGCAACCGCCTCCGGAGTCCTCCGAGACAAATAATTCCGGATGGCCTCCTTCTTCAGTTGGATGGCTTCCCTGACCACCGGTGTCCACCACAGTGTTTGAGGGTTACTGCCCCTTGAGGCACCTAAGACCTTGAGACCACATCCTTCGGCTGCAGCTTCAGCAATAGAAGCTTTGAACATTGCCCACTCATGTTCAATGTCCCCAGCCTCCACAGGGATGCCAGAGAAGCTCCGCCAGAGGTTTGAGTTGAAAATCTCACAGACAGGGGCCTCCTCTAGACGTTCCCTGTTCACCCGCACTACCCATTTGGGCTTACTGGTTCTGTCCAGAGTCTTCCCCAACCCCCTGACCGAACTCACCACCAGATGATGATCAGTTGATAGCTCATCCTCTCTCTTCCCCAGAGTGTCCAAAACATGCGGCCTCAAATCAGATGAAACGATTACAGAAACGATTACAAAATTGATCATCGATCTTCGGCCTAGGGTGCACTGGTACCACGTACACTTATGACCACCCTTATGTTTGAACATGGTGTTCATTATAGACAATCCATGACTACCACAGAAGTCTAACAACAAACACCCACTTGGGTTGAGATCAGGGGGCCGTTCCTCCTGATCACACCTTTCCAGGTATCTCCATTATTGCCCACATGCGCATTGAAGTCTCCCAGCAGAACTCCATGGAGTCCCATACTGGAGCCCCATACAGAACTCCATTCAGGGTCTCCAAGAAGGCCGGATACTCTGAACTGCTGTTTGGTGCATATGCACAAACAACAGTCATAGTCCCCCCCCACCCCCCACCATTACCCGAAGGCTTAGGGAGGCGACCCTCTCGTTCACTGGAGTGAACTCCAACGCGGTGGCACTCAGCCGGGAGCCTGTGAATAGCCCCACACCCGCCCGGCACCTCACACCCTGAGCAACTCCAGAGAAGAATAGGCTCCATCCCCTATCAAGGAGGACGGTTCCAGAACCGAGACTGTGCATGGAGGTCAGCCCCACCAGATCTTACTGGTAGCACTCCATCTCCCGCACAAGTTCTGGCTCCTTCCCCCACAGAGAGGTGACGTTCCACGTCCCCAGAGCCAGCCTCTGCTGCCCTGCTCTGGTCCGTCGAGGCCCCTAACCTTCACCACCCATGTGGAAGCGCACCTGACCCCTGTGGATCTTCCTAAGGATGGTGGGTCCAAAGGATGGAGAGGGGGGTGCCACATTGCCTTTTTGGGCTGTGCCCGGCCGGGCTCCGCGGCAAACCCGGCCACCAGGTGCTCGCCGGCGGGCCCTCCCTCTGGGCCTGGCTCCAGACGGGAGCCCTAGGCTTCCTCCAGCCACGGTCTCTCCTCCTCTTCCGCGTTTATTCATCAGGTGTCTTTATGAACCATTCTCAGTCTGGCCCCTCACCTGGAACCACTTTTCCTTGAGACCCTACCAGGAGCACTAGGCTCCAGACAACACAGCTTCCAGGCTCACCGAGGCACGTAAACCTCTCCACCACGATAAGGTGATTGTTCCCGAAAAGGACAAAAACAGCAATAGAATCAAAAGAATCCTTGTATAGATCTTTTTGGTAAATTTATTTGCAATCAACAAAAATAGTGTTCATGTGTCTGTCAATAAGGCAGGTCAAAAAAAAAGATTTTTATACAATTTATGTTTTTCCCTGTTGAACTCTTTTTAGGTGCACTTTGTATTTGCTGTTAAAATGCAGGTTGTTGCAGCAGGGGACTGAGAGTGGCAGTTATATTCCAGAAGTGTCAGAAACAAAAACATGGAATAGTTTTCAGTGCAGATTCTGGTGACTACAACAGCTTCTGTATAACTCTATTAGTGCACTCATACATAGATGCATTTATCACTGTGGAAAGACTGTGCTTGGGTTCTTGGGTTCTTTGCTTTTCATGTGTTTCCTGTCCCACTTATTTAAAGTGGTTTCCCAACTTCTTCCCTTCAAAGTGATGAGGCTACATATACACTGCTGCCACTTGTCTCTTGTCCATTCTCACCTAATATGTTCTTGAGTGTGGTGGCTCCCACACTGACACGGCTCTCTCTAAAGGGCCTATTGGTGTTTATTTTCCCATGGGGAAGTTTGCACTCCTTTTACTTGATAATTAAATTTGGCTGAAGTTTGAAATGGAGAGATGGGAGAGTATGTGTGTGTTTGGTTGATGATGAGACAAAAGGGTGAATGTGAGTGGGAAGGAGGAAAGGACAGGTTGTGAGCGGCTGCGAATCAAAGTCTGTGATGAGCGCTAATGACAAATTATTCCGGCTGAAAATAAGATTGGATGGGAGACAAGACACTGCAAGTGGTTGTCTTATCCTCTCTTTCGTCATTCCTCCCTCGTTCTCCTCTCACTTCCTTTCTCCCATTACCATAAAGTCCTTCCATTTTTGTCCTCCTCCTCTCTCTCGCTTTCTCTCTCCCTTTGAAGGCCAAAACTAGATAAAGGGGAAAGTAGAGGCAAGCAAGAAATGAGGGTTTCCTAATACCCCTGAATGTGCTATTATATTTATCGGGCCTGGAGACCAAGCTCGACAAATTTAATTAGCTCTGAGGAGAGACCCTTTCATTACTCAGTATAACTCCAGTACCTTGAAAAATATGTTTCTGTTTGCA
This sequence comes from Lepomis macrochirus, assembly GCA_024633595.2. Classification (NCBI taxonomy): domain Eukaryota; kingdom Metazoa; phylum Chordata; class Actinopteri; order Centrarchiformes; family Centrarchidae; genus Lepomis; species Lepomis macrochirus. The sequence goes on along the minus strand of JALXJV020000018.1, from coordinate 17,426,867 downwards.
AAGAAGAACAGCACTCCACTTCCTCTTTTGATGTAGTTTTAAATTGTCTTTGTTTCATCTACATTGTTGCATAAGGGAACAGTGATAATTCAAAATGGAAATGTTCTGGCTGCTAAAAACTCCCATTGTAGGTGCAAGAATGGGAGGATGATTTGGTGAGTAGTTGGACTGTAGAAAATTTTCTGAATTCAAGGTCCAAGGATGATGCTGTACAGATTGTAAATCCCCTTATTGAGATAATTAAATTAACATGTCGTTATTTTGTTGCCAGCAAATTGACAACATGATTAACTAGCTTAGTTTCCCAATTGGTGTATTTGTTAAACAGTAATAGATGGATATTCTAGGATTAGAGACTATTGTTGCAATACCATGATAGTAATCATGCTTTCATGCAATGTGTGTACGTTTCCGCTAATTGTATATTTCATGTCCCAGCAGACTGGGTCTTCTTGAAAAGAGTAAAAGGGGGAGCAGAAATATCCACATATTAGTTTAAATCAGCCCGCTCAGCAAACACTTTACAGCCTACAATCCCTGCACAAAGAATTAGTGAGTTGATGACACATGCTACTGTCGTATGTATTTGCAGGAGAAGCTAAATTAGCATGTGGGGTAATTCACAGTGTTAAGTAAATAGACACGAGAGACGATTCATTATTTATTATGTACTCAGTGATTCTGAGTTACCTGGTGCTCTTTTTGCCATCCTGGATCCAATTTATAACTTCCAATAAGTGAGGTGCAATTTTCACACAGGGTTCTTTCTAGCCATTGGCTGAGATCATAAAGATAAGAGACATCTGTTGATTCTCTTGCAAGATTAATTGCTTTATATATGTCCTGGCACTTTTTATGTAACTTTAAACTATATGGTAAATTAATATCTGTGTTGTGCAGAGTGAGAAATAAGATACAGAAGATTAGCTGTTCTCTGTCTCGTCTATCTGGTGGACAGGACTGAAACACTGAGCAATTTAATGCATGAGCTTGACTAAGACACAAAAGATGAAGTGGACATAAGTTTAATTTTCAGCTCTGCAGGGGCAGCCCAAGTTAATTAAACTCTGAATCTTGTTTAACACAGTTTAAATAATTTATTAAGGCTAATAGAGAAAGAGAGAAAGAGGAGGAGTGGGAATTCTCTTTCATTTTATCATCCTGAGATTTATCAATATTGTTTTTTATTGCCAATAACCAACAACTTAAACATTTAACAAGGACATAGCTTCAGGGTGGTGTGCAGTCAATTTGTGGTTCTTTTTCACATGCAAACCTCCAATTGACCACAAAATGAACTGTTTTACATTCTGACCTATATGATTGCACAACATCAATATATGTGTTAAAAGTCATTAGTTTCAATTATCTATTGATGCATAATTAAAATTACCTTTATGGCCTTTTAAACGTGAGCTCAAATTGTTCAAAATTTCCTAATAACTTTGTGGATCTTTTACAAATCTGAGAAACATATGTGCGTTTTACAGTATGTATTACTTAAAAACATATATATTTACTTTTGGATGTAATGTCTGGTATTTCTTGGGAGGCAGGAACAGTTTGTCCCTGATAAATGCTGCTGTGTGGTACAGAGGATTAAATGATCTCTCTTCTCGAAGGGAAAAAACAGCCTGAATTTGTGTGTTTTTGTTCACACTCTGTTTATCTGAGAACTACACTTTTCTCTCTTTTAAAATGTCAGAAGTTTGACGTCCTACGGCTCCAACCTCTGGAGTCATTATTACTAGGCTACTGCCTTCTCTGTCAATCAATACAACCTTTGAAAATATCACATTCTGTGTGTGTGTGTGTGTGTGGTTGTCATGAAATAGATCAACCCACAACCATTTAATTTGCTCTCCTTCTCACCTCCGTCTTGCCTCCTTTCATCTCCCACCACTCTCTGACAGGGTGTCACTTATACACACTGTCTGATGGGAAGTGAAAAATGTCATTTGAAGTTCAGTTTTAGGTCAAAATGTACAATTTGTCACATCTCCGGAGGAATTATGTAACATTTTCATACCAGTTTAGAGAATGGGGCCTTTGTTTTGGTGTAATTAGTTTTCCTTGTGTATCAGATCTTGGTCTTGGTCTTGATTATATTTTAGATGCTGTGTGGTTAAGTGTGCGTCTACATAAATGTGTGCGTGTAGGTCTGTATGATACATAGGATGAATGGCAGCCATTCATGAAAATGTGCTCTTTCCCTGGGGATGTTGAGTAACATGGTGGAAATAATTGGTTTCAGCAATGACTGTTCAGAGCCACCAACCAACCTTACAAACAAATATACAGCTATATACACCTGTGCACATCCCTTTCTTCCTTTCCAAGTGTCACTGAAAGTCTGTGATAAGAGACCGTTGGATGCATAAGAGATGAAGACAGCAAGAGAGACACTCTGAGACAAAGTGAAAAACAGAGAGAGAGAGAGAGACAAGTGGCTGCTTTGCGCCATGATAGATAAGCTAGGCAATTCTCAGGCAGCTCCTCATATCTCCTCTTATGCTTGATTATGGGGACAGAGTAACCTTTCAGCAACCACGCCCCCGCCTCATTCTCCATTTTTATTTTCTGTCTCCATTTAGACTTTGATTCTGAATCTTTAAATACAGTGGGGAGGTACCTGGATTTAATTCCTCAGGCCTTGGTCCTGCTCTTCGATGCTATTCCCTGTCAGCTTTTCTTCTTGTATTCACTATAAATGCATTAAAATGATTCACTAACAGTGTCTGAGGCAATCTCATTGTCAAGAACCTTGGGGAGAAGTAATGTTGAGCAAGGTGGTGCAAGTGGAGGTGGTGGTTACAGAATGAGACAACAGAAGTGAAAAGATGAGTTTTTGTAATTCATTACAGAATATAATCTTCTTCCATTAGTAAGATGGCACAGTTTGCTCCTCCCCTGTTGCCGTAGAGGAAAATAAGATTGAGTGGAGGGAGCAGATGAACTGAGCAAAGTAAATTGGTTGTGATTTCATTTGGGAAAACACCTCCCAGCTTCCATTACCTATGAATAAAATGTTAAGTATCAGGAGAATAATGGTTATCTATGGAATCAAGATGGTTTTCATTCCATTTTTATTTCCCTGAACTTTTACTACAGGGGGGAGTTTTGTTCTTGTTTCTGCCCATAAACCTTCTTTTTCTCATTTTTCTGTTTACAGTGCCTGGATCTGACTCCTATAGATCACTGTATGTGTTGTCCTCACCAGATAAACATTAGTATAGGTCCATTATTCAAGTAGTTAGTTAAATAGCTTCACTGACTTGATTTGATGATTTGATTTCATTCATGATTTGCATGATTTACGTCACGTGACTTACGTAATAATACGTATGTATTTTAACCCAAACCATTATGCTTTCCTAAATCTAACCAAGTAGTTTTGTTGCCTACCTAACCAAACATCTACAGTTTCACAATGTTAACCATGTCATGTGACTTATTTATCACAGTTGTGACTTATTTATCATAGTTAGGGTCCGATACACCTGGTGGACTGGTACTTTTGAACATCATCAATGTCATATGCTATATGTCAATTTGGAGAATGGTCATTTTGGGAGGCCTTGACAATAAACCTATTTTGTTGTATAGGTATGAGGGCATACCTAAAAGACAAATGCAAGAAGTAGCTAATTCTCACATTCTTAGGTTATTTTTCCTGCTTTGTAGCTTAAATAGTCTAAACCTTCAGCACAATCTCATCCATATTTTATCCAACACCATGTCTTTGTCCACCAATGTCTTTTTCAGCCTTCAAACCCTCTCCTTTCAGTCTGGTGGCACATTGAAGAGAATGAGGAAGAGAAAGAGAAAGGGCAAACTGTGTGCCATGTGAGTGTGATGGACAGAGAGGAGGCTTGAAGGGAAGTGCAATGGAAGCTGGAGAAAGTGGGAAAGTGATTGAAGAAAAAAGGGACAGAAGCAGGAGAGTTGAAAGGAATGGAAACCAAATACTAAGCTTGTGTGTTTGTGTGTATCTGACTTTACTTTGTGTGTTTATGTGAGTGGAAAGACGAGTCTTGCCCCAGTCTATGGATGAGCACCTGAGCCCAGTTAATTGCACAAGCCTCCATTTCCTGTTTGCCTGTGGCAAACATACATACATAAACCTCTGTTTCTTTCTTTCTTACTCTCTGCAAATAGAGTAGCTGGGAATAACCATTAAAAAAACGTACATTTAAGTTTACCAATCATTTTTCTGACTGACACAACCATTTTTGTTCTTATAATAACACAGCCATTCCTGAGAACCTATACGGTACTAGTGATCTGTCTCCCAAATTTAAAATACCACATTGTGTCTAGACTAAGTTTTGCATGGGATAACCTACAGGCTAGATTGCTCTGGCACTAAAAGCTGAATCGTCAATCCTCTGTAACTGAATGAATGCAACTGACACTTTATAATGAATTGACAAGAAACTTTATTTAATGTTGTCTATATCTGCTTCACTTAACAATGTCAGTACCTACTTTTTTTGTGTTTGTTTTAATGTTACATGTTTTTTTATTGCTTGAGAAAGCTCTTGTACCTTTTAGGCTCAAAAAACCATATTCCAAATCTAACAGATCTCAAAAATTGTATTGTATTGTCACCTAACTTAACACATGGATTTTTTCAAGTTCCCGGAAACTTTTTGTCATTTTTGTGCTACAGAGTTTTCATCTGACAGCAGCAGTTTGTTAGTTGGTATCAGCTCCTGTCTTTTGCTCCACTGGTACACCTCCAGTACAGAAACACACGCACTCCTGTCCTGTTTAATGAGCAGGAACCTCGACCGAGCAGCAAGTTGGCAGGATAAATGGTGCTTGCGTTTCATTGGGGAGATGTTTACTTTGGTAAAAACACATTCAACACAGTGTGCGGAGACTGTGCTCTACTTGCCTCAGACAGAGGAGTCTTCATCATTACCTCTCACGTTGTGCTCATAAAATAAGACAAGTGCACACAATACAAGCTGGCGTACACCTCTCCAGATATATAGACTCTCCTTGTATTCTTCTGTCACTTGTGTACACTTTTAAGTGTATTGCACCATCCCAGCCACCTTCAGACCTAAAACCTAAAGTTTATCTGGTCAAAAGACTACGGCTATTTCTGAAGACTTTATGTAGCCTTTTTTCCTTTCCATCCAGTATGCATGATTCCAAAAACATAAATCTATCTGACTGGACTACAATATGCTATGTAAATTGCTAATCATATTTGTTTCAGTCAGAAATTCTAGCATCAAACAATTGCAAGAATCCAAGAAACATCCCAGGGGAAACTTTCAGTAAGACCTTCTTGACATCATAGTGTTAGCCAGACAAGTATGGAAATGTTTGACCCACAGATCAGGAGAAGAACTGGTTGAGCAGCAGCTACTACATTTCTGTCTGCCGAAGGATTAGGAGAGTTAATCTGCAAAAATTGCTAAAGTGACATTCAAGGACTTTTAAGGCCAGCTTTTATAAATGCTTTAGGCTTTAATTGGTTTTTCCAAGTCAGCTAATAGCAAATGCTGATGTGGCATGTAACCTACTAATGCCAGGAAACTGAAGAAACATGAATGCAACTAACAGCCAATCAGCACATGTGCACAATATTAGTGTTATGCTGGTCATGTTGTAAGAGATGTTAGGTGACAAGTGCCTTGCTCAATGGCGAATGTAGTGGCAGTTGTGGGGGAGGTGGAGTTTGCTGTTCCTTTTTTCTGCCCAGATTCCCCTGGTAATGTGGGGATTCAAAATGGTGACCTGTGGTCCATGATATGGCCTTAAGAATGAATGCTTGATCATGTTAGCAAGACACAGAGTTAAAACTAAACCTGTAGCACACAGAAACATGTTTGTGATATCACATTCTCCATGGCATCAGTGTTTGCATGGATCATTTCATTTTCAAGCATAGCCCTTCACTCTGTTTCATTTAAATGCCTCAGGCTACTGGCATGATCATTAGCTGACACTGACAACCAAGACCTCTCATTTGAATTTCAGCAGACACTGTAAGTTAGTTTCTCTCTCTTCGAGTAAGGTGATGGAGCATTGGCTGATGCAGTCAGGCCACTAGGTCAGTGTATGTGAGAAAGTTATTGAAGCTTGGTATTAATAATCGGCTATTTTCCTGAGAATATTGGGCCTGCAGGCTTTTGTCACAGTATTGATATATTTAAATATGCTTGGCTGTAAGCAATAATTGCATCAAATATGGTATGTGGTTAAACTTGAATCAAAATACATTTGAAATTCATTCATCTTTCAGGAATTTAATGATTTAGGTCGACTTGATTGTGTATCTGTGTATGACTTGTCAGTTGATGCCTTGAGTGAATGATAGACACGCATGACATGAATTATGGTGCTAGGATGGCCCTGCTTTATATGCTAATTAAACAGCTTTAAAAGCAAGTCAGCACAGATGAAGCATGCCAGGAAAAAATGCTAATTCAAGTACAGCCAAACATACAGTCTCTACATCCAGGAAAGCATACAGCATTAGGGTTGTAGATGGGAGAAAAGCTGTTAGTTGTCGCAATAAAAATATTTTTACCAACTAGTGAACTCAAGAGATGTCATAAGATCGTCCTTTTTCATTTTAGAAGGAACTTATCTAATTTTGTTGAGTGATAGCTTTTCATAAGATCCAATTTTGCTGTAGATATTATTCCACTCAACTAGCGAGGGAGCTGTAAAGTATTAGAAGTAATGCTCTTCTGTGCAGTTTTCTGAGAGGTGTATGTGCAGTCTGATTCACTCAAGTTTTGAAGCCCTTTCAGGGGTCGACCAGAATACAGTAAAAGGCAGTTAGAGTCTCGAGACTGATTGTTTACGCTTGATTTCTGTACCATGTAGTATGACCTTTCATTTGCTGTGAGAAACATTTAAAATACTTTTCAACTCAATGTAGCCCGCTGTGGGGTGTCATAGGGGCTGAGTTTTCAAGATACATAACCACAACAATCTTATGGTATGATAGTATGATTGTGACCATTCATTTTCGTCACATGTCGTCACCTTTCCATGTGTTTCCTGTCTCTCTACTGTAATACTATAAAATGATGATGTAAATGATGATTTTTCAAAGCCCGGTTTGAATAGATATCCACAGATATTGTTTTTACCTACAAATCACCAGGCTTAGCAAGATGTACTCATGAATTAAATGTGTTTAGGGGGCACCACTAGCTGTCATGAAAAAGCACTCACTCTTAACACCACAGCCTTGTGTCAGTCTTCTTCACTTCACAGTGTGAAAAAGAAAATGTAGCCAGCCACTTCATTCTCTCAGGACCTTTTTCAATTTACAGCTCGGATTTACCATGGCTGTCAGTGCTAGGGGAAACTGAGAAGAGGGGTTTTGACAAAGAAACCTGAGGTGTTACAAGCCAGTATTTAGGCTTGTGTAGGGTTACCACAAGGTTGGAGGTGGATGTGTTGTGGAGTCATTTACAGCTCTGCGAGAAGCCCTGTTAACTATAACCCCTAACTCAAATGTATCAATTCAGAGTGATTCAGCTGGCTGGAAAAAGTTGGTAGTGTGTTATTTTACTGAGAGCAGCAACTGTGGTTTCATTATTGTTGAATATAATGGATTGAAGGGGTGACATGATTTCAGGGTGAAAAGACACAATGTTGGAACTTCCTAACTGTGATGGATGCACAATCCGAAGACACATGAGGACTAAACAAAGGGGGTTGCCTTTTTTGTTTGTGTTGAGTCTATTTGGGATGAAGGTGAGTCCATATGCAAAATCCATTCAAGAATACAGTTTCTTTCTTACAGCTGTTTCTTATAAAAGTACTGGCAAAAAGTTCTAAAGTTATCTGCAAAAGTTCACTGTCTATGTTTCCATTTGTTTTCTGAATAGTAGCTGCTTGTTGCATGGGAAAGCATAATAAAGGAATTTATGCATTTAATATAGACAACAAAGTACTTATTTAAGTTAGAGAAAGAACACAGTTAAATATTGATAAAACGCTGCTTTTCTGTGTCAAATTTGAGTGCTTTATACTTCACTCTTACATCAACTTGCATAATGAGAAACAGTCACACTGCTTCCTTTTATTAAACACAATGCTTACCATCAATGAATCAACCACAAATCTGAGTGTTGAAATAGCAGCAAAAAGAATATTTTATCTGATTCTTTAAACCCAATCAACACACCATTACAAGCTCATGGCTCAACATGACAGGTATGCTAGTTATAGCACGCCTATATAGTAAGAATGCAGTGTTCCTCCTACGGAAATAATTAAGTGGCACTCAGCTTTCATGTCAAATCAATGGAGGACATGCTAATTTACATAGTGGTGTGGAAGGCACTTGTGTTGTTGACTTTGAATGACTCTACCAAATAAACCAATGAAAAACCTTTTATGATTCTAATTCCCAATGTTGAAGGTGTTTCTTCTAATGCTTTGTGACATGAGAAGAACAATGTTTTTTATGTCCTATAGTCAGTGTACATTGTGTAAAATGGATATTTGGTTATATAAGAATTTTGATCCAGTTCCTTTAGACACTCTTTTGAATAGTTACTCAAAATGACATATACAACCGTTTCCCAAAAACGACACATATGACCATCGGAAAGTACCAGTCCAATGACAGGCCAACAGGACATTAGGTATGTTACGTAGTTAATCTTGGGAAACAATTGCAGTTTGATTAGGTTTAGACAACAAAACTACCCTGTTAGATGTCTATGAAGATTCTCAGTCATTCAGGTCATAGTTATCCAACGAAGGTTAAGTCAAGGGCAACTGTACTTGGTTGAAGATACTGGAAACATTGTGGTTTGGATTACTTTAAAGTATGTGACAGAAATCACGCAAATGGCATGACTTAAATCACATTACTTAACTCATGACATAAGTCAATAATGCTTAAAACTCTAAGTAAGTCAACATTGTCATGGTTTCACATAAGACTCAAATTCTAGTTTTCTGTGTGAAAGTCCTCTCATTCATATAGTTATCTGTACACTTTCATTTAAATTCATCCTAGGTGGTTTGTTTACATAGTAGGGGGCCTTTACTCAATGTCTCTGTGCCTTTAATGTTTTTATCCCCACATAACGTACGGTGCTCCAACTGTTTAGCTGCTTAGCCTCAGTCCCAGAGACAGTGTTGATCTTCCCATCATAGGTCACTGGTGAGGATAATTGACGGCAGGTATTACTCCAGTGATCCGCTCTGCATTGAGGAATGAAACTGCATTCCCCACTTCACATGGGCTACTAGTCGGAGTCTGAGATGACTCTCACCCCCCAGAGTGCAAAAATCAGCAGTTGCCCCACTGTGAAAACACTCTAATTGTCATCAAGTGGAACATAAATGAAAATTCACTTAGAAAGATGATTGTTTTAGACTCACCATTTTATCATTAAAATTTATTTTGACTGGATTTGTAAATCCTTACTAGTGTTGGACTAGATGATGGCTTAAGAATCTCAAGTTAGAGAGTTTGTGAGATGGAAATGCAACTTTACTTGTTTGGTCATTGCCTTCATAGTTTGTCAGGAATATATGCTGAGGCTTAAAATTGGGACACATAAGAGAAAGGCTTGAGCACATTTTGATTTACTTAGTGTAGGGAAATAACGTCAGTTGCCATTTTGTGTTTTGGCCCTCTGGTGGCAGTATTCACTGGGCCAATCACAATAAAATTCACAACAAGCATCGAGGCTTAGTGTCTGTTTCTCCTTTTGTATTGCACATTAAATTAATATGTCTTATGTTTCCCCCTGAATTCTTCCATGTCCTGAAATTGCCTCTTCCAAGGCCAGGTAAGATAACACCCTCACCCACACGCACAGCAATGCCCATTTCAGCAGAACTTGAAACAGAATGTATTGAATTCACCGATGCAAGGAGAGTGCATATGAATTCCTTTTTTTATATATATACATAAAAGTATAATATTAGTAATGCTCATTGTTGTAAATGAAATGTATGTGTATAAATGTATTAGATGTGTTTGGGCTGCATTCTTATATGACATTCCTGCAGTGAGTGTGTATGTTGTACGAGCCCCCATGAATTCAATTGTGTGTTTATACACTGAACAAAATTATAAACGCAACACTTTTGTTTTTGCCCCCATTCATCATAAGCTGAACTCAAAGATTTAAGATTTTCTCTCTGTACAGAAAAGGCCTATTTCTCTCAGACATTGTTCACAAATCTGTTGAAATCTGTGTTAGTGAGCACTTCTCCTTTGCTGAGATAATGCAGTAAGTCAGTGCTAGGGGAAACTGAGAAGAGGGGTTTTAGCAAAGAAACCTGTGGTTTTACAAGCCAGTATTTAAGCTTGTGTAGGTTTACCACAAGGCTGGAGGTGGATGTGTTGTAGAGTCATTTACAGCTCTGAGAGAAGCCCTGTTAACTATAACCCCTAACTCAAAGGTATCAATTCAGATGGATTCAGCTGGCTGGAAAAAGTTGGCAGTGTGTTATTTTACTGAGAACAGCAACTGTGGAGCAACTGAGCATTCAGCAACTGAGATAATCCATCCACCTCACAGGTGTGGCATATCAAGATGCTGATCAGACAGCATGGATATCGCACAGGTGTGCCTTAGGCTTGCCACAATAAAAGGCCACTCAAAAATGTGCAGTTCCATCACACAGCATAATGCCACAGATGTTGCAAGTTTTGAGGGACCTTGCAATTAGCATGCTGACCGCAGGAATGTCCACCAAAGCTGTTGCCTGTGAATTGAATGTTCATTTCTCTTCCATAAGCCGTCTCCAATGGCATTTCAGAGAATTTGGCAGTATATCCAACCATAGAATTTCTGCACAAACTGTCAGGAACCATCTTAGGGAAGCTCATCTGCATGCTCATCCTCATCATGGTCTCGACCTGACTGCAGTTTGTTGTCGTAACCGACTTGAGTGGGCAAATGCTCACATTTGATGCTGTTTGGCACTTTGGAGAGGTGTTCTCTTCACGGATGAATCCTGGTTTCCACAGTACAGAGCAGATGGCAGACAGCGTGTATGTTGTCGTGTGGGTGAGCAGTTTGCTGATGTCAACGCTGTTATGGGTTATGGTATGGGCAGGCGTGTGCTATGGACAACGAACACAGGAACAATTCATTCATTTTGAATGCATAGAGATACTGTGACAAGATCCTGAGGCCCATTGTTGTGCCATTCATCCACGACCATCACCTCATGTTGCAGCATGAGAAAGCACGACCCCATGTTGTAAGGATCTGTACACAATTCCTGAAAGCTGAAAACATCCCAGTTTTTGCATGGCAAGCATACTCGCTTGCCATTAACTGGTTTCCGGACTACCCCAATACAGTGAAACTGCACATTTTCAAGTGGCCTTTTATTGTGGCTAGCCAATGCACTCCTGTGCAATACCCGTGCTGTCTGATCAGCATCTTGATATGCCACACCTGTGAGGTGGATGGATTATCTTGGCAAAGGAGTAGTGCTCACTAACACAGATTTTGACAGATTTGTGAAGAATATTTGAGAGAAATTGGACTTTTGTGTGCACAGTGAAAGTCTAAGATCCTTGAGTTTAGCTCACGATGAATGGGGGCCAAAAACAAAAGTGTTTATAAGCCTTTATAATTTAGTTCAGTGTATGTAAATAATAAATGGCAAATACTGTACACACTATGGAAGTTTTAAACAATTCATGCCATTCAAAATGATTTCTGGTGCATTAGAAGTGACTGTGAATATATGTATGTAATTAAACTAACAGAAGAAACAGACAAAAGTATTTTTTCTCAGAGCATTTATTTGCATGAATTTGCATAGTTTTGTGTGTGCATGTGTACATAATTGCATCGGTTTGGATCAGTTGTTCAGACACCTGCACACGACTACACACACACAAAGCGTCTGATATCTTTAATAAGGGCCAGTTGGCAGAATACTTCAATAAATGCTCTGCCACAAGTCATTCATCAAACCCTGACAAGCAAACATAAAAGTTTTAAACACTTCAGTGCCTCCCTCGTTGCTCTGTACCAATAAAATATGCATAGGGTATGGATTGACTCCAATATCTGCCTGCTATTTCAATCTCAGCTGTAAAGGAACTTGCTGGTTGGGGTAGGAATGGGAGAATGAAGTCAACATACTAATAAAACTGTAGAACAGATGTGTAGGGAAAAGTCACTCTCATCTGCTGTTCTGAGGGAAGTTCTGCCCCCATTCATGGCATGACGTGTCGTTAATCAAGTAACCAGTAAAATTATCATGAGGTTGATGGAGGATGTTAGCGATTGTGCCCTTACTACTTTGACACACTAAGACTGATTGGCCTTAAAGCCAATAGGACAGGATGCCAAGTTGCTCGGTGGCCTTCTTTACTTGTGACCAACTATACAGCATTGTCTCATTAAAAACAACAACAACAACAAACAACAATAACAATAAGCTCCTATCAAAACAAAGTACAAAGCGCTTCACAGAGGCAAAAATGAAATAAAATACCACTGTGAATGATAAAATACAAGAGGACCATAAATAAATTAAAAATAACAGGAAAATAAAAACATTAACAAAAGCAGGATAAAGAGATCAAACAAGAAAGTAAGATATTAAAAAGAACAGGTAGCTCATAAAAATCAGAAAATGCTTTTTTATAAAAGTATTATTAGGGGTGCAGTTAACTCACTTGGTAGAGCATCTATGGAAATTTATAAAGTAGATTTTTTTTCTCAGACACCTTGAAACAATAATCAATAATCAAAACAATGTTGCCCCAGAGCAAAAATCAATTTCAGTGAAATATGCTGGTTTTCTAATACCGGCTATTATAATACAGTAAATATAAATTTGAAATTAAACCCTCTATAATCTTAATAAGTATTTACTTTTTTACGCAGCATGTGACCATTTCCCAGAAAACTTTCCAGACCAGATGAAACTTTGACAGGAACTGAGACTAGACAAAATGAGCTGATAGCAAAAGCATGACTAGAGAATTGGGTGTGAAAAGAGTGGGGATGGGCACAGTGATAAAAAAAACTGACAGGGTGACAAGAATCAATCCGTCATTTGAACTCTGTATGCAACCGTGTCTCCTAAAAGTTTTTTTTATTTACTTTTGTATAAGCAAATGCATTTTGCAAGAAACATAATGCTTCCCAGATTAAATGTCTTATCAACATAATAATGAAACATTTGCATTTAATGTATCATACTTAGGCAACTCAAAGGATTGGGTTTGTGTAAAAGAGTATGTTTATATAATATTATATTTTATAATAATATATTAGCATAAAATATTTATGATATTTATTTACTCAAAAAACACACTTCTTGTGCCAAATCCCAAATTTTTAATATTTTCTGCTGATTGTAACTGTCAAAATGATTTTCATGTTTATGTAGACAGCAATCGTGTCATGTGCTTGATCTTTCAACATGCTATAGGTGTGAGCTTGAATGCATGAGATCATTTACTACTGTTTGCCTTTCTGCCAGTGTGCATGAACATACATTGGGATATGGAGCTTCTCTCTGTTTTTACAGTATCTCACGTTTTTAAATTTTTTTTTCAAGGCTTGGACTTTGTGTGTTTAAGCCTATGAGAAATGTCAGTGAACAAGGAATAGTAATGTGGCTTTACATTATGTACTTTCATTTGTGATTTCGCATTTTTCTACGTATACTTAAAACAGTGATTTGTTATCTAAAACGTAACCCACTGTCAAAATTGACAGACCAATGCTCGAAATCCATTCAAATATATGGCATTTCTGTTGTCAGAATATCAGTGGTAGAGGCCTGCTATTCTCCACATACATGAGGGGAACGAAGGTAATGAGGACTAGGTGAACCTCAGGCCCAGCAGCCGACACCATAAAACAGTCCTCGTTCTGATGGACGTTCTCTCTGGATGTCATAGGTTTGCTGAGGCAAACGCCTGTGAAATGATGAGCCAGGACTGTGAACATTTTTTCTATAAATGCTTTTTTCTTTCAGAGGAAGTGATAGCTGGCATTAACTAACTAGCACATCTGCTGTCCGCTGTGACCAGAGCGTGGAACCACCCTCCAACAACTTGACCGACAGATTAGACTGACTTAGCTGCCAAAGCAGTTCATCAGAGAGGTGCTTCTAACAGATACTGCAAGCAGCTAGCTGGTGATGTCACAGATGAGGGGAGGACACTGAATCCACTGTACGGATGGAAACAGTTAAAGCAAGACCTGTAAAGAGGAAGAGAGTTTGCTCTCGCGACAGATCTCGGTGTCTATATTTTTTTGTGCTTCTGATTTGCTGCTGCACTGTTCTGTGCTGATTGAGACTTTCAAGCATGTAGCTTTTCTAAACACCACAATCAGTGATTTCCTAGCAGGAGTTCTGCCTGTGACAGACAGTGGGAAAATCCTGCTATGACAGAAGTGATTAGGGTGAGGCCGGAACATTTCAACCTATAGTGAGACCCTACTTTATGAGTTATTCCATTTTATTCAATATATTTTACAATACATTTTATTATCAGAGTTTGCAACTCTGTAGTGGTTTACTTGTTTGAAGCAGGAAGATTAATGGTGTGCCTCGGACAACTAGAGTACTACGTAATTGGTACACTTACTCACTAAGACACAGGTTACCTTTTTTATACTGTGCTTCTTACAATGGTACTTTTGATAGAGTATAAACTTGGCTGGTTGTCAAAACAATAATATAGCCTGAATAAAGCTTTTTTCAAGTAGCTTAATCTAGCTTTGAAATAACACACACATGCACTCACAGCAACCATTTCCACCAAAAAAGCCCAAAGCATTGTGACAGAAGAGGTACAAAGGCAGATGTTTACACACACACACACACACAGATAGTCAGCCTCTCAGTAGCTCTTGGCATTCACTCAGGACTTCATGTACAGTTGTACACAGTTTCCCCCAATTTTCATTAATATCTTTGTATTATCTGCTGGGTCAGACTTTAGATGGACTTTGATAATGCATTACCATTTGATGTTTATTTCCCCACTTAAGTTCACCGGGTTTGAATGTATGGAATATATAGATCACTTGGTATGAAAGCCAGTTTTTTACTGGAAGCTTGCCAAAAGTGACCCCCCAGTCTTGAGGAGTGGCTTGTAACAGTTTTACAGTATCATTCAAATAGTCATTTTCATATATATAATTAATCCTGCAGAGCTGCTTCACTGGTATTTACATTTGAATCATATCTGTTACGTTCAGCAGCGCTGACAAGGGAAAACCGGGGATTTAGACCCAGGCACCAAACACCAAGCAGAACATGCAGTTTGCAGAGTGTTTTTGATCAAAGGTGGAACTTACAAGTGTGTTGAGGAAGGCAGTCCAACAAGGCAACACAAATTCAGATATGCAAGCAATAATCCAGGAATCCAAATACCCAGTCCAAAAAGGTGGATACTTCAAATGGTCATGGGAACACAGGAAACAGAGCTGACTGCTAAACTGAGTAGTTTGTGTAGATACCAAATCCGTGCTGCCTGCCGGATCCCTATCTGCAAATTAACAAAAGTGGCCCTGTCTGTCAAAGAAGGTTACCACAAATGTGCCTGTTCATAATTACTCGTGTGTTGTTGTCTGTTCTCATGTCAACTACTGAAGCTTTCAGGAAGACTGTTATTTGATCATAGTATTTCATGCAAAAGGTAAGCGCTAGTAGCTGGCTATGTTAGAACAAGAGAAGTTGACAGCTTCCCAAAGCCCCTTACCCTTCCCCTAACCATCACAGGGGGTGTGTGCCTGCTTTCAGACCAAACATGAAGCGAGCGTTCGGGGCGGTGAGTTTACATACAAAGTCAATGCAAAGATGCGTAGAGCCGCGATTTCCTGTCGGGAGGCGCGAAGCGATGTGAGGGGGGCGGGGCCGGTGACCCGAAGGCAACGCGAATATTTTCAACTCAAGCGAAGAAGTCGTGCGACACTGAGTCACAATAGCCTATCAGTGTTGAGATTGTCCGTACGTCACCGAGGCTTCACAGCGTTGTGTGGAGACAGCCGGGCAGAGCGGCGGATTGAAAATCTGCAGGCCGGCTGACAGCTGCTAAACTTGGGCTAGAGGAGCAGAGAGCAGCGCTCCAACCTTCGGAGAAATAAACACACTTAGTCGGTCGGATTCGGTTCTGACAACTATGCCGTTTACTCGCGGGAGAGCTCGCAGTTAACTGTTTTTAATAAATTAACGTTTTACTTTAGTTTTGGGGATTTAAACGTTGATTTATCTTCACTGGAGCTTCTCAGCAGCTAGATTCCGTGCACATCTGGTTACAGTGTTGTTGTTAGTGTTGTTAATTCTGTCGGACTATGACTTCATATTTATATAAAAACGGGACAACGCTGGAAATTACTTGGAGAAAAGAAAACGAGGAGGTTGAACTACCTGGTGAGTTCAGAAAACATGTGTCTGTAACTTTATTCCAGCTATCATTGTACTTTACTGTGACCAAGTTAGCATAGCATAGCCCTCATCGATCCGAACTCCATTCAGAAAACAAACATTTTAGAAGTTGTTGTCCTGCTGTCTTGCTGGCAGACCTGACAAAGCATGAATTCAAATGTTTAACAAATCTGCATCATGTTGTGGTTATTTTGGCATCAGTTTAATCTGTTTATTGCTATTTAATCACAGCAAAATGTTTACTTTGGTCTCATACACTTGTAGTAATGGCAAGTTGTTTATTCACCTTATCGTGTTAAAATCGCCTTCTCGCGATGTGTGTGAACACTTGCAGCGAATGTACTCATGCGAGGAAAGCGTTGTGAGGCGAAAATTCGAGTTTGGTCTGAAACCGGCATAAGTCAGCAATTGTATGCATGTCGACCGGCTATCCCTAGCTGCTAGCACGTTGGCCGTCAGTTGAATAAGGTTTTCCATATCTTAAGTATATTCCTATTACATCATAGTGAACAGTTTAATCTGAGTTATTAAAAACATTTTATTATCTTGATTTGAAAGATTTAGTTGGATCATTTTGAATAGGCAGATTTGCAGTAACTTTCTTTGACTGACAGAACCACTTTTACGCATGTGCAGAACGGATAAGGCAGACGGTACAGATTTGGCACTGACAGTATGAACTGCCGCAGGGGTGAGGGGAACAGACCAAATAAATACCCTAGTGAGGAGGTGATAATGAGACACAGGTGAACTTTGACAATCAGGGAGCACACAGACAGGAAGCAAAACACATGGCAGAATAACTTCAAAATAAAACAGGAAACACAGGAAATAAGAAACACAAACACCAACCTCCCAGAGCCGTGACACCCATCACTCTAGAGATGTGAAAATCTGACATTAAAATATTATATGGGCCTTTAGTTTCATAATTTCCAACCCTACAAAATTATGTGTTTCTTGTATTTCTGAATATATTTCCCAGAAACAACTGTCATTTAGTTGTACTTTCAAGTCACTAAAGTGAGCCAAAGTAAGTAGTGGTAGAGACATTTTAAGGGACTTAAAGAATCCTCAATAGAATTATATGGGGAAAGCTCGTAACGTGGTAAGAGGGTGGTTGAATGCACATATCCTGCCCCTACCACATCAAAGACAATTGTCTGCTTTTTCAGACAGTTTCAAATGTTCTGGTGACAGTACATTTTTTCTAGAATTGTTACCCAGGGATAATCTACAAACCTCATGAAGTATTTTTTACCCAAATGTAAATGCCAGTGGAAACCTTTTTGTGATATGTGTTAATGTGATTTGTTGTGATCTGTGTGTATGTGTTGGGTGCATAAATACAAGGACAGATCAAAGAGCTGCGTTAGGACTGGTTATTGTCTGTGTGGGGTTGCAGGAAGTCTCCATCTTGACTAATATGTCTCTGCCTCTAATTACAGGACCACACACACACATATACACAAGGATACACACTAACAGAAGGACATTCAAACAATGTTTTATCTTCCTCTTTATATGTGAAGTCAATGACCTTAAAAGGCTTTGTGTTCAGGTTTGTATAAATCTACCAACCAGCAGGCAAGGATTCAATGTAACCTAAGATAAACGTACCACTGACATGTGGGCTACTTTAGGTATTAATTGCTTGTGCTCTGAAGCAATAACAAGATTATGTCAGTACCAGTAATTGGCATACAACAGGTGGGCATGTTAACCCCTTCACTCCCCCAACCAACCTCCAACTTGTTAGAGTCTCTCTCTCTCTCTCCTCTTTTGAAGCACGAGTTCAAAAATAATGGGTCTGCTCACTGCAAACTCTACAAAGAAAAGCAGACAGTTTTAATAGTATGTTTTAGCAAGTAGCCTAGGTTAATTGGTGCGTCTCTTTTCTCTTACAAGGTAATAAGTCAGTTATGTGTGCTTGGTCTTAAGAACATTTGAGTCTAACACCGTATGTGTGTTAGATTCCAGTAAAATCTGTTTTGAACGTAAAAAAACATTCTATTGATTTATTGGTTTATTTTTTGTTCTGGATAGTAAAAGTAAGCATAACATGTAATAATTTAAGTAGCCCAATACAATGTGTAAGTTGAGCTATTTTGTGGTGCCACTTGTTCATTGTCTTCCATTTTGTAAAGGGCTGGCTCCCTGCGCGCGCACTCTCCCAGTGCTCTAATTGGCGCGCGCACTCTTGTGTAAAGGTGGAGGCTTGGCACATCGGTGCGCGGCTCGGGAGAAACTTGTGCGGTCAAAACTTTGACAAACATCGTTAAATGTCTGTCACATAGCTAAAAAATATTTAAAGTGCATGTTGCTCACGAACTCTCCCAATGTCTGACGAGGCAGAGGAAAGCGACAGCGGCGAGAGAGGGCATCTCTCTGAGTCCCCCTCCCCGCCTCTGTCCGTCTGTCTTCCCCGAGGATCTCCTTCCTCTCCGCGGCCCCTGGACCTCTTCTCCTCCGCCTCTCCTCTGCTGGGCGACACAGACCCGCCTTACCTCGCCTCCCCGGAGTGTCTTCACCCGTCTCCAGAGAGCCGGGAGCCTGGGGACTCCCCACATCTCACAGCACCAAAGTTCCAGGGCACCGAGGACACCGGCTCCCCGTTTCGTTCGCGGTACGGTGTGCGGATAGATGCTGCGTACGACCACTACGATGAGCCGTTCCCCAAGTGGAGAGGACGAGGAGCGGTGAACGCTGAGCTCGTTCAGCACCGCGGACAGAGACTCCAACGGACTCCCGAGCTCTCGGGCCACGGGAACCACTACTCTGTTGAACACGTCGACACAGAGTTCAACTCCGACAATAGACAAACGTGAGTTATCTTTTTTTATTCACCCACAACTTTTTTCATCTGTCCAGCCTCATAATAAATAACTAAAGTGACCAGTTCCGCGGCCTTGAGTCCATGCGCTTATTTACAAACTGCAATTTGCAGTTATGTAAAGAGGCCGCTGAAATATAGTTTAGACATGACAAAGCTATTCTGGGTTGAGAGACTTTAATCAACAGCAACTAATCCACCTGGAATATCTACAGATAGAAGTCAGTTTTGGAGAGAGCAAAGCAGCCACCTGAATTCACCTGTCAGTGCAGCTGTGGAGCAGTGATGGACACTGTGCTTTACAGGTTCTTCATGGTTTGGACTGTGATATACAGTATATTAGTGTAATTGGAAGATCATCATATATTTTTCTGTCATGCACTTCTTAACTGTTGTCCCTTCTAAAATTAATCTACATTTGCAGTAGGTGCATTAAGTCTGTGTTAACTGAATCATGTTTATATTTTGTTGCTGTTATTTTTACTTAGCTTGTGCTAAAGGATGGTGTTTCTGCCTTGACTATTAGTTTCGTCATAACTGGGATGTCTCTACCTCATTCTAATAATCTGACTGTGTGTGGCAGTTGTGGTCACACTGTAGCTGTCCCTTGTGAATGCATTTACAGTATGTATACCTAAGGAAGTGAAGGGTATGTGGATTAATTAGTGTGTCTTTGGGGGTTTTCCGGCTACAGCCCTTATGTTGTCTTTGTGTTAGGAGAGAGCATCTTGATTGGTTCCGGTGCATGAATGCATAAGCAGAAGCCTGCAGGGACTGTTTGTCTGTGTTGTGTGTTGGTCTGAGTGAGAGGGAGACACTGGGGCAAAACCATGTGACAATGAGCCAGAGCAGACAACAGAAAGCAGCTTGCACAGTACATCCCCCCAATGTCACACTAAACATGCACATAAAACCATGATCGACAACCTCCATACCATTTTGCAAATGTAGTGTCCTATATAATTTCACTCTATTGTTCACGGTGAGATAAGTGCCATTTGGTGGTCTATTGCATCAATGCAGGACACAAATAGTGACACTTAATGTATATTCATGTAGAACTGCCCGCTTAGCTGTGACTATCAGATTTTGGGAATGGCAGGCCTCAGAGTTGGGTCTTTCATCTTCCCTGGTCTGCTCCTTTGATATATCTTAAAAGGCTTTGCATGTAAAAGAAGCATGTATGCTCTCACCAGTGCTTGACAAGGTTAAATGTTGGAGGCCTGTGTGTGTGTGTGTGTGTGTGTGTGTGTGGTGCGTGCGTGTGTGAGAGGATGAACATGCCTGTTTCTCATTACCACTGAAATATGGGGAGCGACTCACCTTTGATCTTAAGAAATGGCAATTTACTGCTTGAAAGACTGTCTATTTGTCTGCGTGAGTGTGTGTGTGTGTGTGTGTGTTTGTATTTGATAAACAGAAGGGGAAAAAGAGGCAGAGAGAGAGCTGAGAGTGTAACTCTTCTTAAATATTCTGCTCATGTCTGTGGACTGATAAAGTGCTAATTCATTAGTCCCTTCTGTAAATAGAGTCCAAACGTCTCTCATAATGCTCAAAATTTGTTTTTTAAACTTGATTCATCTTCTTTTCTTTTTCTCTAGTTCACCGTAAATTACCTAACCTAGTTGACTGCTTAAACTGAAAATACTGAACTTGGGGAATCAACCGTAGTAAGTTCAGCTGTAGAAAAGAGGACACCAATTCAAAACTGATTATAAAGAGACAGACATTGAATGAGATTTTCATTGAGTGCTAAAGCTGTAGGCTACTGTAAGTGTTGTTTGATTCTTCCAACAAGTGTATATGTACTTTCTATGGGCTAATATTCATTGATTTGAATAATAGTATGTTCACTGCAAAAACTGTATCTTTTAAAAGACTACACCTTGAGTTTTGCTTGTTTAAGATCAGTAGTATTATCATTTACATCACGGCATACTGTCGTTCAAAAATAAATTACACGTTTCTAGATGGGTTTACTTCTTCTTCCATCCAGGTACGCTTTTCATTTAGTTGAGTGCAACATTTTTACCATTGGTAGTCAGGCACAGTGGGCACTATCTTCTTGGCTTGATACCTCAACAACAAAGCTCATGATAATTGCTTTCTGGCTGTAAGCTGAAATTTGAACTTAAGTTGTTGCCCATTGTTTATTCATGCCTTTAATAAGCAGCTAATCATAAAGTTTTAGAAGTCACAACTCTCCAATGGCATGTAAACACAAAAATGTAACTCAAATTGAAGTAATTTAACTCAAAGTATTGCCAACGGATTATTTTTCTCTATTTTTAAGTATTTTACATTAATATGCTTGACAATATGATATATTCCAAATACAATATAATTGATGGAAAGCTTAGCTGGATAAGAGAGGATTTCTGCAATAGCATGGTGTAACATAGTTGGAATCACCAGTGGCAGTGGTGTAAGCTAGTTTCTCCTTTTTCTGACAGTTTTGTTGTTAATAGGAGAGGGAGCTACTTGCTTGGACAGGGGCCCCAAGTAATCGGCAGCAGCCCCTGACATAGATGCAGCATCGAAATGAGAGCTGCGTTGACTCACTAACAGCTGAATGGTTGCAGTGTGTGTTTAGAAATTAAAAGCTGTTAAAATATGGCGGGCTGGTTCAAACAGTCCATTACCACAAAATCAAATGATGTGTGAAAAGGTTGCCAATGCTGCTGACCCCACTACAACCCATTCCGACTTTCAGTTCATTATTTTGATTCTCCTGTCAGTAAGGTTGAATCCACACTCCTTTTACACAAGCTGACTGTATGCTACCTGTTTAATGTGAAATGGTGGAGAGCAGAAGTAAGTGAGGACAGTCAGAACATCGAGCAAGACATATAATCCCAGATATTTTTTCTCAGGTGTTTGTGAATATTGGGCTCACATTCAACAGGTAGGCTGAGACGCATCTATTGGGATTGGATGGAGCATGATATTGGTGCATTTTGTAATAAATGGCAGTTAAAGCTCTTCTTGCTGCAGCATAACATCAAGTTCTGCTATACCCGTGGGAAAGAAAGTCTGGTGGTCCTGGTTGCAGCAATGGTAATGTGTGAAGAATATGAGCAGACATACAGTACCTATAGCCTACACAATCTCTTCTTTACTCTTGTATTTCTTCTCGTTCATCTCTTTGTCTCTCTCTCTCACTCATACACACACATTTTCTCTCCATCTATCCATCTACATTGTGTCTGCCTCCTCCTGTCGTTGTGACTGTAATTCCGCTCAGAAATGATGCAGGTAAATTCTCTTTCAGCTCAGAATCACAAATAGTCAGAGATTGATGGAGAGGAAGATAGATAGAGATGGAAAATGGTGATTCATTACGTGACTATAAGGTTATCTAAATGGGCTCACAGCCAGACTGTCCCCTCATTTATAAAGAATCCTCCCAATGCTTACAAAATATGTCTGTGAGAGTGTGTGTGTGTGATTGTGTGAGGACATGGGGGCTTGGGGAGATATTCGGTACATCCTAGAGCAAAATGCATTGTAGTAAGTCAACAAAAAAACATAGAAAATACCTTATATCGTTATAAGCTGCATAAATACAAGGCAGTATTCACTGCATGGCATCACATTTTACAAATGATCAAAGCTCTTGAAAACTCATCTCTTCCGAGAACACATCCTCCTATAACACCTCTAACCCCTAACCCCTAACCTCTGACATGCACTTCCTTTTTGTTGTGTTCTTTTTCTGTCTCCTTAGAATTTTCAAAAAGCACAACCGTTTCCCTAAACTCTAAACACAAATCACATCATTTCTCATTGCCCACACCCTATGGTCATTTAGAAAGCATTAACATTCAATGTCGTTCACTTGAACTTGAGGTTTAGCACACAACTACCCAGGTGGAAACACAAAGAATCGTAATTGATAACACACCAATCAGAACCTTCAGTAGAAAGATAAAAGGGCCAGAGTCGTTCTTCCAGTTTTGGATTAGGGAGAGAAGGAGGTGGAGGAGGAACAGAGAGAGGAGGTTGAGGTGGAGGAGGAGTAGGGATATGAGGAGGAAGTGGAAAAGGAGGAGTAAGAGGAGGTGGAGGAGGATGCAAATCTCTGGCCTGTCACCGACAAAGACAGGATAATTTGTTGTTTGGTGTGTTCAATTCAATTTTAAATTCAATTCAATTCAGTTTTATTAATATTGTGCCAAATCACAACAACAGTTATCTCATACCGAATCGTTGAAGCCGTACTCTGTGATACTATTTACAGAAATCCAACAATTCCCACCAAGAGCAAGCACTAGGCAACAGAGGCAAGGAAAAACTTCCTTTTAAGAGGCAGAAACCTTGAGCAGAACCATGCCTCAGTGTGAGCGGCCATCTGCCTTGACCGGTTGGGGTTGAGGGAGAGTAAGAGAGAGAAAGAGAGAGAGATTGAGAAAGGCAGAAAGAGAGAGAGAGAGATAGAGAGATGCTTTGGCAATTATGTTGTTACACATTCATGCCAATAAAGCTAATTTGAATTGAATTGATAGCCATAAAGAGGGAGAGAGGGATGGGGGAGGGGAGGTAGGGGGAGCAGTCTACACAATATACACACAGAAGTACAGACAGTAAAGGTAATGCAGGTTTTTCAAAACCAAAACTCCATTTTTCAAAAAACCACACCCATTACACAAATCCCTTCATTTCTCATTGCCTTCACCATATGGTCATTGAGAAACCACAGACATTCAGTATTGTTCACTCAATCAGCACAGGTTGAGTTCAGTTAGCACACAACTACCAAGGTGGAAACTAAAACAGTCATAATTAATAACACACCAATCAGAAGCTTCAATAGATAGATAAAAGGGCCGGAGTCAGTTCATCCAGTTTTACAACAATTGAGCCAGAGAAATCTGAAGAGAAAGGTCTTGGACAGGAGAGAGGAGGAAGGGGAAGGAGAAGAGGATGTGGAAGAGCAGTATAGAGAAGTAAGGAAGAGGAACAGTAAGAGTTGGAAGAGGAGGTGGGATAGGAGGAAGAGAAGGAAGCAGAGCAGGAGTAGGACGAGATGGGATACGAGGAAGATGAGGAGGTGTGGGAGGCGGAGCAGGAGTAGGGCGGAAGAGTAGGGAGGAGGTGGGATAGGAGGATGAGGTGAGGAAGGAGGTAGAGAAGGTGGAGGGAGGAAGAGTAGGTGAAGAGGGAGGAAGTGGAGGGGATGAAGGAGGTGGAGAACAGGAATCTATGGCCTGTCTCAGACCAAAGACAGGACGCTGGGGCAGAATAATTTGTTGTTTGGTGTGTTGTACTGTATAGCGCAGCTAGAAATAAGGAAGGAAAGTGTGTGCAAATGTTTACATTTGTTATTTCTTTTGTGTTCACCATGTGAAAATGTTTCAGAGAGGGAGAACCACAAGCCATATTGTTTTGAATTTATATGTCCAGTGGGTAAGACTTTGTTGTAGTGTGTGTGTTTTTGAGGGCTTGTGTGTTGTCTGAGGGCAAAGTGTGTTTTTTCAGCAAGATTAAATGGTTTTGAGTGGAAAGCTTCTTTTTGACCTTAAAATAGGATGTTTGGGGATTTTGGTCAGAAGTTATGGATTTGTGTTTAGAGTTTCGAGAAAAGAGGCATAATTTCAAGAAATTTCAGCCAAATGAGAAAATGTAAAGTCAAACTAATGGTTAAGATTGTGAAATGGCATGTCATTAACGTAGTGAAACTTTGCAATTTGATGAGGTTTAGACACCAAATCTACTTGGTTAGGTTTAGGAAAACATCATGGTTTGTGTAATAATAATTAAGTTATGAAAGTTTAATAATGTTAGTTATGTAGCATCAGTAAAAACAATAAGTGATGAACTTTTGTTTCACATGGGAAGCAAACACTGGTCTCCCAGGTGAAAGTCCGATTTCTGACCCACCCTTCCACCCCAACCACGTACCTACTTTTAGCATTCAAAAACCAATATAAAGGGCTTCCCCAGGTTTACAAACTGACACTAAGTGGCCTTAAGTATGTGTCCAGCTTATTGTGCAAATCAAAAATAAAGAGCTGCACTGACAAACACACACTCTCCCTCGCTCTCTCTTTCTCACACATACACACACACACTCTCCCACAGTGATTTGCATTGGTGAGCTCTGTTCATCTTCTCAGGTTCACATCATTTGATGGCTTGGGGGAAAGTTTCGATCATGAATAGGTTTCTATTTTCACCTTTTCCTTCAATGCCCTTATACAGGTGCATCTTAGAAAATTCGAATATCGTGAAAAAGTTCATTTATTTCAGTAATTCAACTTAAAAGGTGAAACTAATATATTATATATACTCATTACATGCAAAGTGAGATATTTCAAGCCTTTATTTGATATAATTTCTTTCTTTTTTATTTGACATAATTTCGATTTCGACAGCTTATGAAAACCCCAAATTCAAAATCTTAGAAAATTAGAATATTACATGAAATCAATAAAAAAAGGAATTTAAATACAGAAATGTCAGCCCTCTGAAAAGTATAATCATGCATATGTACTCAGTACTTGGTTTGGGCCCCTTTTGCATGAATTACTGCCTCAATGTGGCGTGGCATGGATGCTATCAGCCTGTGGCACTGCTGAGGTGTTATGGAAGAACAGGATGCTTCAATAGTGGCCTTCAGCTCTTCTGCCTTGTTCGGTCTCATGTCTTTCATCTTTTTCTTGGCAATGCTCCATAGATTCTCTATGCTATCAAGCACAGTAATCCCATGAACCAGGTTTTGGTACTTTTGGCAGTGTGGGCAGGTGCCAAGTCCTGCTGGAAAATGACGTCAGCATCTCCATAAAGCTCGTCTGCTGAAGGAAGCATAAAGTGCTCTAAAATGTCCTGGTAGACGGCTGCGCTGACTCTGGACTTAATAAAGCACAGTGGGCGAACACCAGCAGATGACATGGCTCCCCAAACCAACACAGACTGTGGAAACTTCACACTGGACGTCAAGCATCTTGGATTGTGTGCCTTTCCATTCTTTCTCCAGACTCTGGGACCTTGGTTTCCAAATAAGATGCAAAATTTGCTCTCATCAGAAAAGAGGATTTTGGATCACTGAGAAACACACCCGATCTTTTTTTTTTAGCCCAGGTAAGACGCTTCTGACGTTGTTTGTTGTTCAGGAGCGGCTTGACAAGAGGAATATGACATTTGAAGCCCATGTCCAGGACCCGTCTGTGTGTGGTGGCTCTTGATGCAGTAAATCCAGCCTCAGTCCCCTCCTTGTGAAACCACACATTTGAATGGCGTTTTCCTGACAATCCTCTCCAGGCTACGGTCATCCCTGCTGCTTGTCCACCTTTTTCTTCCACACTTTTCCCTTCCACTTAACTTTCTATTAATGTGCCTTGATACAGCACTTTGAGAACATCCAAACATCTTTTGCAATTACCTTTTGAGGCTTTCCCTGCTTGTGGAAGGTGTCAGTGATGGTTTTCTGCACAACTGTCAGGTCAGCAGTCTTCCCCATGATTGTCAATTCCACTGAACCAGACTGAGAGGCCAATTAAAGGCTCAGGAACCCTTTGCTTGTGTTTTGGATTGATTAGCTGATTAGAGTGTGACACTTTGAGCCTGCAATACTGAACCTTTTCACAATATTCTAATTTTCTAAGATTTTGAATTTGGAGTTTTCATAAGCTGTAAGCCATAATCATCGAAATTATATCACATAAAGGCTTGAAATATCTCACTTTGCATGTAATGAGTCTATATAATATATTAGTTTCACCTTTTAAGTTGAATTACGGAAATAAATTTACTTTTACAAGATATTACTAATTTTATAAGTTTCACCTGTACACACAGACACATACACAAACATACAAGCAAATTAAGGGAAATTATAAACAACCTGAATAACAACCTCACTTGGTTTTATTGTGAAACTGTCATTTGTAAGGTCACTGCACCAATTCAGATAACATAAAAGCAGAAATATTAATATTAAAAATCTTGGGGCTGTCTTTAGTGTGGAGAATTAAAGTAAATTATGCTTTTAAAATTGTTCAAGTTGGTGTGATTCCTTTAGTCCACTCAACAAGAACTGTTTCAATTGCGCTTTGAGCTAGAAGTTATCATTTTAGCATTTTAGAAATTAAACCTCAAGCCTAAATTGGTTATTACATACTGGAGAACTGAACCGTTCAGGGTAATCATTTTCATTAGTGAATTCCCATTCCCACTTTTCATTTCAAAACTTACCCATATGCAGTATCTCTTCCTCCACTCCAACACTGTCACTCGACATTTCTTCCCCTCTAATTTTTACATAGTTGGGGAACATCAAGCCTTTTTCAATGTGTGGGTCAGAGTGTCAGGCAGAGCACAAGAAAACATTGTGACAGCTCTTTGTACTCTAAAATACAATAGGAGGAGCATTTTGCAGGAACAGGGGTGATTACCAGGGCTTCTGTGAAAGGTAGAGAGAATTGCAGTCTCTATCGATGAAAAAGATTTTTTACCTGCTCTGTCCTGCTGGGATGTCACCGTGATTCATTGGAAATAGTGTTCCATTTAGGAAGAAAAACAAATTAAGACATTGAATAGTAGCAACATGTTAATACCTGTGTGAAATGCATGTGTCGATGCAAATTCATCACTGGCCAAAGAGTCTCTTTTGATGACCACTAACTCATAGCATGAGTCGCACCATAGCCAATTAAGGTGACAGCTTCATCTCTCACTTGCCAATCAGAGCTTTTGACCTCAGATGGCCCCACAATGAGCTGCGACCTTGGTAGCGGATCATTGATCTGGATTGAGACAGATAAATCAAAGATGTCTTGGTGAAGTTTTCTCTTGGGTCAAGGGAGAAGTCTGTGTTAAGCACTGTCCACGTAGGACTGTAATGACTTTGTTAGTCTTGTTACACCATAGTCAGTTAAATGTAACTAATCAATCAATGTCTTTTCCTCATGCCTTCATCCTCCATCCTTTACTGTCTCCAGGGTGGAAGCCATGCACCGCCGGCACACCACACTAAGAGAGAAGGGGCGCCGCCAGGCAGTACGGGGCCCAGCCTACATGTTCAATGAACGTGGCTCACCGCTCACTGCAGAGGAGGAGCGTTTTCTGGATGCTGCTGAATATGGAAACATTCCTGTGGTCCGCAAAATGCTGGAAGAGTCCAAAACCCTTAACTTCAATTGCGTGGACTACATGGGCCAGAATGCTTTGCAGCTGGCAGTGGGTAATGAGCACCTAGAAGTGACGGAGCTGCTTCTAAAGAAGGATGGTTTGGCTAGGATCGGGGATGGTCTGCTTTTAGCCATCTCCAAGGGTTATGTTCGAATCGTTGAAGCTATTCTGGCTCACCCTGCCTTCGGTGGAGGCCTCCGACTGGCTTTGAGCCCTCTGGAGCAGGAGATGCGTGATGATGACTTTTTTTTTGCTTATGACGAGGATGGGACGCGTTTTTCACATGACGTCACGCCCATCATCCTGGCTGCTCACTGCCAGGAGTATGAGATCGTCCACATCCTTTTGACAAAAGGGGCTCGTATAGAAAGGCCACATGACTACTTCTGTAAGTGTTCAGAATGTGTGGAGAAACAGAAGATTGACTCGTTTAGCCACTCACGCTCCAGGATGAATGCATATAAGGGCTTGGCCAGTGCAGCTTACCTGTCACTCAGCAGTGAAGACCCTGTGCTGACCGCCCTTGAGCTCAGTAATGAACTGGCAAGACTGGCCAACATCGAGACAGAATTTAAGGTAAGGTTGTTTCAGTGTTTTTCTGAACATCTTTTTTGTTAATCAGTATTTTACATTTTTTATCCTTGCACTTTTTAATTCCTGAACATACACAAATATACTGTTTTAAATGTGTTGGCAAAATGTTGACAGAAGATTAGGCAGAGTAGTGTAAGGGAGAAAGGTGAAAAGGAAGGATTAGAATAGACTTCACAGTGCACTCCCAGCTTCATATTACTCCTCTGATCTACCTATTAATGCAATCTCTTCTCAGGTTGTGATGAAATAAGAATTTTTAAGTCTGATGAAGATTGTTTAATGAAAATTGTATGAGATGTTTGAGCACTTCTGAGAAAATAGATTGCATACTAAATTCGGCAGTCAGTAAAATGAACCTTTTGATGACAATGCTAGTGGAGGAAAAATACTAAGATAGACTGTGTATGGAGAAAATGAAGTTGCTCATATGTGTAATAATTTATAATGTTGTTTGATCCAACATTACACCTCATAGCAGTCCACACCAAAAGAGACACATTGTAGATATACTTGGGGCAGAGTATACTGTCTGCCACCAATTGACCAGTATTATAATATAGTACAGTATATATAGTATAGTACTATAAGTAATACAAGTAAGTAATACATTTTGGTCAAAATTATTAATTTGGAGTATACAATGTATACATTATAGGACTATGACTACATTTTAATGAAGCTTAAGTTACTGGTCTGTGTCACTTCAG
Source organism: Lepomis macrochirus (assembly GCA_024633595.2). NCBI lineage: Eukaryota > Metazoa > Chordata > Actinopteri > Centrarchiformes > Centrarchidae > Lepomis > Lepomis macrochirus. Next base: position 17,397,215 of record JALXJV020000018.1, on the reverse strand, counting down.
CTCAGCTCTCATTGATACATAATTACGTGATTACATAGTGAATCATATTTAGTTGAGATCATTAATTTAGAAAGCATGATCATTTAATTGAACGAATTAAAAAATTATAGTCAACATTGTCGGTTCTTTGCTTATTTGTGTCCCTTTGTCCACACATTTGTGTCTGCATTTTTACCCTCCGCTTTGTGTTCATTTCTGTCTGCCCACCTTTGTGTTTGTCATCGAGCCTGTCTGCTTGTCATTCTGGTTTCTGTTTCCTGTCTCCAGATATGTTAGTAAGAAGGGCTCACCTGAGGGACCAGAGTTGTGTTGGAGCTCATCTGTCTCATTACCATCTCATTATCACCCCCAAGTCTTCTCTTTTTATTTGATTCCCTTCCCATCTTCCTGTCATCCGTTCATTACTTTTAAAAATCAAATAATGTTAAGACAGTCTACCAAGAACCTTAAACAGTCCTGTTTCACATGAGGAAATCAAGCATGGGGAATAAACATTGAGGCATTACATCACTACAGAGAATGTAACATGAGACCGAATGAAACATTACTTTATGTCATACCCAAGCACAAAGAATTTAAACATGAGATTTTCAATGATGATACCAGAGCCACCGTGTTTTTGAAGTTTGTGTTCCAAAAATTTCAAATGTCTGGTATCATATCAATATCAAAAGCCACTGAAACAGTATTTCCCTCATGATGATGCAATGTTTTCTATTTTCCCAGGAAATATACTTTTTTTTAGCACTGAACAAAGTCTGTCACAATCAGTTTGACATTAGTTTTCTAAATGTTTTGTGTTTGTATCATTTGTGTTAAATCAATCTTGTCACAATCTCTAATCCCTAATACTGCCCTTCAATGATTTTCTTAAAAGTTGTGCAAAGAGGTAACCTGAGCTCATAAGTGAAAATGGCCTTAAGGTCTGGATACACAAGGATGGCAACATTGGCAGAAATTTGCTGTATAATAAATGGATTCCAGTGGAATCCATAAAAGTTCAGTGAGTAAAATTTAGGAGGATCTATTGACAGAAATGCTAAATAAACATAGTTAATATACTTAACTATGTTTTCAGTGGTGTATAAAGACCTTACTTAATGGAAGTCGCCATGTTGCGCCGCCATGTTTCTACAATAGCCAAAACGGATAAACTACTCTATAGAGTACGAGGAAGGAGAGAGAAGCTGAGTAAGAAGTAGTAGTAGTAGTTGTCTGGTTTATTAGAAGTAAGAAGAATTGTAGGACCGCACGTATTATTTAGCACAGGAGCCGACAGACCGTGTAAGCCACCATAGCTCCTCCTTCTCGCTTGGAAAAGGAAGGCTGAGTAGTGACTGCTGGTGTAGGAATTATCTGATTTTTTCTTTCTTAAATCTTTTTTGCAAAATGAGTAATAAAGTGTTCGCAGGACATAAAGAAAAATACAGAACAGTATACAAATGTTTAAGAAGACACAAATAATAAAAACTTAGCCAGTGGTAGTCTATATTACATAAAGATTTTATATGTTGACAGTTTTCACAGCATTTATGAATGTGGAATTTTGCCATTAGAATTAATGGGAAATGGCATCATCAGAGGAGCATGTGAATGCACACTGAGCAGTTGGCTGCAATTCGTAACCCTCACTACTAGATGTCACTAAAATTTACACACTGAACCTTTAAAGTATTAAGTTACATAATGTTACATACATGAGTTATGTCATGTAATGTAAGTATTTCAACCCAAACCATGATATTTTCCTAAACCTAACCAAGTAGTTTTTAGGCCCAAACCTAACCATAATGCAACCATTTCACAGTGTTAACTACATCTTAAAAATGTGTTTCATACATAGGCTGAAGGGTACTTTGTGCCTCAGATAGTCGAGCTTTGTCAAAGCGTCAGTAATTCATGCCCTGGGATGAGAGCATGTTGAATCACCGCAATCAAAAACATTCAACTTCCATGAACTTTGACACATGAATTTGCGCTGTTGACAAATAGCAAGCTGTTTTGACAGTTCTGACCTTTGATATGGACAGAAGTTGAAAAGGCAAGTGAACAGAACAGAGAAGCTGTTTTGACTGACTAGTGCCAAGTACCGAGTTGATGGTGAGCTTACCAGCTACAGCAGTTTACCAGCAGTTAATTATTTTATATATGACAGCATTGTTTTGTTCTCGTTGTTTTCTGTTCTGTTGTAAATGAAGCATGATTCAGCAGCCAAAACCCAACTTTTAGAAATTGGAGATTTTCACAAGCACATGAATGCAGAATTTGCTGTCCACAGAAGATAAACCCTAAAGATTTTCATGTTCCCCCATTATGTTTCATCAATCCCCACCAAGGTGACATGACTTCAACTTGTCCAGCACTTCAATCCATCAGTAGCCTCCACTGTATATTGAGATTAATGCGATTTAAGACAGGTTATATGCTACATTTATATTTACATTTACTCATTTGGCAGACGCTTTTATCCAAAGCGACCTACATTTGAGGAACAACTTACAAGTATCAACAGAGCATCAAATATAGATCTACAACTGACAATACATACTAGTAAGAGCAGCAATAAATACTAGTAAGGGCTCATAGTACATATCACATCAATGGGTAAATACCTAGGGAAGGAAGTAACAGAAAGTGCAATCAGAACAAAAAGTGCAATCAATACAAATTAATTGTAGGGGATAGAAGAAGAAGAGCACAGGAAGTGCATGTTAGAGGTTAGTTAGTTAGAGGTGTTATAAGAGGAAGTGTTCTCGGAAGAGATGAGTTTTCAAGAGCTTCTTGAAGTCAGAGAGGGACGCCCCTGCTCTGATGGCGTGTGGTAGCTCGTTCCACTCGTTCGTGGTGTCACAGATGAGAACAACCGGGACCGGGATTGCTTTGTGTGAAGGGGCTGGCAGAGCCAGACAGCGTTCGTTTGAGGAGCGTAGCGGCCGAGAAGGAACGTAATTTTGTATTATGGAGTTTAGGTAGATGGGTGCAGGCCCGCTGGTCACTCTGTATGCAAGCATTAGTGACTTGAATTTGATTCTGGAGGCCACTGGGAGCCAGTGGAGGTCACTGAGTAATGGAGTGACATGAGTCCTTTTGGGCTGATCAAAAACCAGACGCGCTGCTGCGTTCTGAACCATTTGGGGGGCATTGCAATAGTCGAGGCGAGAGATAACCATGGCCTGTACCAGACACTGGATGGCATACTGAGTGAGGTAGGGCCTGATTTTCCTTATGTTGTATAGAGCAAAGCGGCATGACCGAGAGACAGCAGCAACATGGTCTGAAAAGGACAGTTGATCATCAATCATGACACCCACGTTTCTCACCACCTTGGTTGGAGTGATGGCTGAGGAGTCAATTTGTAGTTCGATGTTATGGTGAATAGATTGCTTGGCTGGAATGACCAAGAGTTCAGTCTTAGAGAGGTTTAGTTGAAGGTGGCAAGCCTTCATCCATGCAGATATGTCCGAGAGACAGTCTGTGATCCGCGCAGAGACGGTGGGATCGCCTGACGGGAAGGATAGTGTCGGGTCAGAAATAAGGCCAGGCTGGGCCAGTAAAGGCCTGGACCTTATCTCCGCCAACGTAATAAACTTAACAAATAATACTCCATTAGTTTTCTTTTTTAGCTGATTCATCGTAGTTAAAAAACTTCACTGGAGACGATCAAGAGTCGGTGCAAAAGAGTTTATTCCAAAAAAAGACGAATAAACCCGAGTAACATCCTAGCAGGTCCAAAGGATGAACTGAGCAGTGGTCAGCGTGCATCGCTTTATATTTACCTTACGCTCCACCTACAAAGTGGGTGTCACACCGTGACTCCTCCTGTAGGGGTCGCTGACCACTCCTCTCAAATGGTGGGTTTCTTATCCTATGCTGCCATCTTGAGGCCATTTGTATGTACTATTTATCGAAACATATTCAAGATTTAACCCTTTTAGATGCTTCATTTTGATGGTTATGCTAGCCTTATTCTATCATAATTTGTCCCTTCTTTATATTTTTATATCTTTCAGGACCAGAAATTTACCATTAGGTTTCAACTTCACTCTCACCGTATTTTTTAAAAGTCTCAAGGGCATATTTTTACACCATTAAAACTTAAACTTTTATCATTGTATTTTTTAAAAACAATCAACATAATCAACATAATCAATAAGTGTATTGCATGTTTTCACACATCAAAACAGATTTAGATCATCCATGGAGTGCTCTGCGTCACATCTTAAACTGCTGTGTCCTATAGTAACCCCGGCACAGGCTGCTTCTGGAAAGTACCTAACAGTCCTCCTTCCCTGCTTTGGCATCAGGGAGGCCTCGTGCCGTACCTGGTACCGCTATCTCCTGTCTATGATAGGCTACGATGTTTCTACTGCTATTGGTCAAGATACATGATACCCAAGATGTTTTCCTTTTTTTTATATCATTCTGTCTCTTAGCATTCTGAATTCACTCACAAGTACAGCTCACTCCAGTACACATACTGAATGACATGAGAAACCATATAAACCCACATCTAATAACAATGCGTGGGTACAGTGGATGCATGTGTGATTGATACAGCATCCCTTACTGATTATAAGGTGACTGATTGATCTGTGATTGAGTTTCAGTGACTACACTAATTAATAAGTGTTTGCAAACATAACAACCCATAATATGTGAGTACATAAGTCTTAATATGTGAGTACATGATGAAAAGGATCAAAATACATCACCATAGGAATTATGATCGGAATGGAATGCATCTTCATCAGAATGAAAGAACCAAAATGCTTCAGCAACCAAAATGCATCTACATAGGAATTATGATGGCATAAAATTGATCACGATAGAATAACATGAAATTGATCATGATAAAATAATATTCTACACTTTGGATCAAATATAATATTCAACACTTGATCAGAATGAAATGGATCAGAATAATATTCAACACTTCCCTCAAAAACTCTCCAGCAGGTATTTTGATGCTGCCTTTGCTATCTTATGCTGCTCCCTCCCTTTGCTCCCAAAGCACACGAACCTGCTCACTCACACAAACATGTGCAACTGTTGAGCCTGGGCAGTTAGATACAGAAAGGAGCACACACACCCAGAACTATAGGGTTTTAACACTGTGATCCTAACTTTACACGATAAAATAACACTTTAAATAATGACTATGTGGACCACCCTTACTCTAGCAATTAATGACAACAATTTAGGCTATAATGCTCCAAAATAATTCACAACAATAGGTAGAGTTGCGTATCGCCTGCATAGCAGTGGTAAGAGAAGCCGTGTGAGCGATTGATCGGCCCCAGTGAGGTGGTGTAAATTGAGAAGTGGCCCTAGTACTGAGCCTTGGGGCACACCTGTGGAGAGGCAGTGGGAGGAGGATAATTGTCCTTGCCACAAGACATTGTAGGAACCCAGAAAGGTAGGATTCGAACCACAGGAGTGCTTTACTCGAGATGCCCATTGATGAGAGAGCGGATAGCAGGATCCTGTGGTTGACTGTGTCAAAGGCAGCTGAAAGGTCAAGCAAGATAAGAACCGAGGATTGGGCTGCAGCATTAGCTGACCTTAGGGCTTCTGTTACAGACAGAAGAGCCATTTCAGTAGAGGAGGTCATTCCGTGAGAGGAATTCTGAGATCTGTTTGAATACTGCCCGTTCAATAGTTTTGGATAAAAATGGTAGAAGAGACACTGGTTGATAGTTCTCAACTTGAGTAGGGTCAAGTGAGGACTTTTTGAGCAAGGGTGTAACCCGAGCCCTTTTGAGAGTGGTCGGGAAGGTTCCAGAAGCCAGAGAAGTCTTTATCACATTAGTGATTGCCAGGAACACAGTAGGAGATGGCTTGGAGGAGATTGGTAGGAATCTGGTCCAGTGGGCATGTAGTTGGACGGCTACGAGTCAAGAGTTCTGATACTTCGCTCTCTGTGAGAGGAGTAAACGAGGAGAGTGAAGAACCACTGACTTGGGAGGGCAGAGGAAAAGATGTAGTAGGACTGCTACAATGGTTGAGTTTGAGTGTTTCCTCCACTTTGCCTGTGAAGAAGGCAAAGTGGATAGAGGACACAGGCTATCTAGGCACAACCTTAGTGTAGAGCACAGAGATTGTGTGGCATCATTGACCTCATGTGAGGTAAAAGTGCTGAGGGAAGGTAGAGCGGAAGTTACCACTGAGGCAAAGTGAGCGGCAGACAGGTTGCGGAGGTTGCGGCAGTGTGAGACCAACAGTGTTGGACCAATGGGCTTTTCCTGTAGGGATACCGTGAACTGAATGAAATAATGGTCTGACACATGTAGAGGTGTGACAGTTAGGCTCTCTGTGGCACAATTTCATACAAGAACGAGGTCAAGCACCTATGATGGTAAATATGGTGCAAAATGAAAGAGCTTGTAGACTTGATGTGAACTCTTGTAGAATACGATGTGAGAACTTGTAGAACAAAAATCTGTACTTGTATCTTAAAATTTTCACTTGTATATAATGCCAGAGCTTGTAGACTTGATGTGAACTCTTGTAGAATACGATGTGCGATGTGATAGTGGGTTTGGATCTGGACCTGGTCTAATGTGGTCTGCGTGTGGAGAAAAAGCATTGAAATCACCCTTTTGTAATTTTCACAAATAAAATTTTTTTTTTTTCAAATCTAAAAAGTGTTTCAGACAGCATTAAGGTTTTACCTAAAATGCATACAACTTCCACAGCAGTAAAAGGTGCAAAAAACGGAGAATCGCTCGCTCAGCAACATAAGTTAACTTTCACTTAAGGTCCCCTTAGCTTTCCCCTTAACTGCCGAATCAGAAGCTGCGAATCAGAAGCTAACTTTAGTGTCGTGATAGGCTATAACATAGCCTATAGTTAACTAACATAGCTAACGTTAGCCAAAGGCAGTCACTTTCATTTACCTTCTAACGGTATTGCAGGTTAAAAGGAATGTGAGGTGTTAGTGGCATTTATTTAGCCTCAGTACTCACAGTACTAACCTACCAAACATGTATTTACATATCCTGGCTTGGTGTGCATTGCCGATCTCAGCCGACATGGAGAACAGAAAAAAATTCTCATTGGTTCATCCCCCCGCCCCCTGCTCCTCCTCCTCCCCCTGCTCCTCCTCCTCCAGAACATCGGTGTGTGTGAATATTTTCTACAAGTGAAACTTTCAACATACAACTTCATATTCTTTCTACAAGCTCTCCTGTGTTTTTTTTCTTTTGTGGCTTATAATTCAACTCACATGTGTGTGAATATTTTGTACAAGTGAAAATTTTAAGATACAAGTACAGATTTTTGTTCTACAAGTTCTCACATTGTATTCTACAAGAGCTCACATCAAGTCTACAAGCTCTTTCATTTTGCACCATATTTACATTCATAAGCACCTTGCCAGCTTTGTGTATCGGGGGGCCGAGAACCCTTGTTAGGTCAAAGGACTGAATCAGAGACAGGAAGTCTGCTGAATTTGAATTGTCTAAGTGAATGTTCATGCCACCGAGGACAAGTAGGGGACAGTCATGCTCTGGTATGGAAGACAGCAGTGTGTCTAGCTCACAAAGTTGCCCATTTGTCCTGGTGGATGGTATATGACAATCACAGAGACCTTTACCGGAGCGGACACCAAGACAGCATGGTATTCGATTTCCATTTGTTGGAAATTAAGAACCTACCAGACGGTCGGGTGGTGTGGGTGAAAGAGTAATTGGTGGAGACAAGTAGCTGTGTTTCCTGGTTTGATCCAGGTCTCAGTGAGAGTCAGTAGCCTGAGAGATAATGTGTTAGCATAAGCAGTGATAAAGTCAGCTTTGCCAACTGCAGACTGGCAGTTCCATGATCCAACAGAGAAGTAAACAGATGTGGGCAGTGTCTGTTTTAAAGGCTTCAGGAGTGCCTTATTTCTGTGCCTAATGGCACGATACCTCTTGCTAAATGTATGCATAGTATCAGAATGTAACATGGGATACAGCTCATGTATCCACATACAGAAAATTAAAATGAGTACACATAGTCAAGTGCAAGAAAACACCACTTTCTCACCAACTGGCACACACACACACAACCTGTCAGAGTGCAGAGATGAGAGTGCTATAAGTGGCGCACATCTAAAGGCATATCAGGACTTCCGTAACAGCCAGCATTTACCTTCAGACATCTTACTTTTCAAGACAGATCATCTGGACACACACAAACACAGCCGCCACATACCCTTAGGTGAGACAGAAAGAGTAAATGTAAGGTGGCCAAGGGTGTCATTTCGTTATTTTAATCGCATTTTACCAATTTTGTTCTTTGGTCAGTCCAATATTAGTTCAAATTAGGACACACAGCGACAGAACACAGAAAAAGAGGTAAACTGAAGGTGGTGAATGTCCACTGAAGTGCAGTAATACCAACCCTCTTTATCCCTCTCTTCTTCTCATCCCACCATCTTACACCCCCCACCCCAACTCCCCTCTTCATGCTTGAGGCTTGGCTCATGCCCCCTTCAGTTTGCTCATCTGTAACCATTCTCACTCTGCTTTACACTGCTGTGTCTCCATTTTCAATCTCACAACATCATTCCCCTTCCTTTATCTCGGCCCCTGAGGCACAAACCACATACCTTGAAATGTGATTTGATTTCACATATACTGAATGTGTGTGGTGTCTGTGAGTGTGTGTTCTGGGTGTGTGTCTTAAGATGCAAATATCACTGAGTAATGAAAGCAGTCTTGTACATGTATTACCCTGAAGCCTTGCCTTTTCCTGAACCAGTGATGAGATTGTAATAGATTACTTTCCCAAGGCAGCCTAAAACTAACATACACCGTTTCCTTCATGTCCCAAAAGGGCCAATAGATGCTTGCTGCCATTGCTTGATGCCCAGAATTTAGTGATGGGCCTTTTTACCAACCATATACCGTTCGGTTTAGATTTTTTTTCTATGAATGAATAGTATGAATCGATTCTATGAATCGAAACCTGATGGGCAGGATTTTAAAACTTATCTCATAGCTTTGACTGGAAAAATATTATTTATATTTATTTATATTTATATTCACGACAGACACTGTTCACGTCATAAGAGAAAGGAACTCCCTCTCTAAAAGGGTCAAACAATGGAGGAATGCAAATGGTGTTCATGGTCACTATAGGTAACCCAAAATACAGCAAATAATATTCAAACATACTTAATCATTCCTGTTTACAGCAAAAGTGTACCCTAAAAGAGAGCGAGAATAGAACTGGTCATTGTTTGATTTTGCTGGTGAGACCATCAAAAAGTATAGACGAAAGGAGGAATTATCAACACTCTGTAATAGTATGTTTGAACACAGACCAAACAAGGCAGTGAAGATTCAGTCCTTAGAGACTCTAAACCTGCCAAAAGCTCCATTCTGCTGACTGTTTACTTGCTCTAACAACTGTTGAGGAACAGAACAAGGCATGAGGGCAAGAGAAGGCAGTGCAAGAATGAAGGGTAAAATTTGAACTCTGGGCCACATGGCAGAGAAGCAGAAAGTTGAAGCTGGAACAACTGGTGAAGGACCAGGACGAGAGAGGGTTGATAGGGCAGACAGGAATTGTAGTAAGGTTGGCGAAGCAACCAACTTCCAGGGTCCCAGAAGTCAAAGCTCAATTCAGTTGTTGCAATTTCCAACACTTGGATGAGGAAGTATGGAGCCCCACAAGTCCCAAGAGATTATATTTTTTGTTTTGTGCCCACAAGTTATTTTGTCGAAGATATAAAATCCTCTTTCAGGATTTTGGGGGCTCTGTAGGATTGGGGTTCTATTTGTATTTATTTGCAATTCTCAAAAAGTGCAGCTACAGTATTAGCTTAACTCCAACAAAAATGGCAACAAAAGGGTTTAAGTAACAAGCAACAACAGTGATGTTTCCATTAGAAAAACAGATGGAAAACACACACCCATCTTTGTGGTGTGTGCTGGCTCGCAGGAAGTCATAAAAAAAGTATGGAGATCTACATTTGTACACTCGTATCATCTTATAAATATCCTAATTTCAGTCTTTATAAGTTCAAAGAAACATTCTTGTTTGTTTTATTGTTTTCTTGTTCCTGATAATGTGAAGATGTTTTAGGCTTTCGACTGGCCTCATGTTGATTGATAGCATCATGTTGATAGTGAGTATAAACATCAGTCAGGTGACTGTTGTTATATTAAAGGAAGATGTTTGCTAGAATGTCAATCTTTTTAAACAGAAAAAGCACCAAAGTTGAGTGCTCCATAGTGTTTTTTCCAATTAAATATATACACATTTATCAAATTTTCAAATTTATCGAATTTGAAAAAAATTTCAAAATAAAATGCAAAACAGTGTTCCCAACAACAACTAATGCAAATATTCTTAAGAGAGTGCAACAAGACTGCAACAGGAACTCTTACAAAATCCATGGCATTCCTTTGTTTCTTCCCACATAGGAAGGCATTTATATTCAATCATTGAATGAAAGGATTGCTCCCCTGTGTTCACCCTTTCCTCCTTCTCCTTCTTATTTTTGTGGTTTTTTTCTCAGATGCTCTTTTAATTTTTTTTGTCTTTCTGGTGAGGTGGTTACCTTGCAATAGTTTAGACTTGACTATCAGGCATTTCCATTAAGTTTATTTATGTCCAAATTCAAACTATGCATATAATCAGGTGGATGGGAATGTACTGAATGAACATTTTAAATTAGCATAACAAAAGCAGAGTCGATCCCTTATTTCAGCTTTTATAGGGTTCAATGCATTCTGTTGTACATAAGACTGTTAATGTATACAATCTGGAAATATAACGAAGATGTAGTTGTTTTCTAATGGGAGATTACTGTGAGAATGATTATTTTATTATGACAGTGACAGCTCACATCAAATTTGCTTGGCTATTAAGATAAAAAAGTCAACTGGACTCACTTCATGGGCAAACACCATTTATAAAGACAATCCAGGTCTCTGCTTCAGATTTAACATCAATTATACACCCAACTGTTTTTTTCTGCAGTCATGCTGATTTATTTCAAAATAGGCCATGAAGCAAATCACAGTATCATCCTTTCAGTTTTACATTGGAGCCAGTTTACACTGCAAATGAGAATAAATGTCTCTACATTTCTGACCAAAAACTGAGATATCCAAGCTCATGCAGGTAAGTACCCAAGGGGGGCAGCTGCAGGCACAGTCACGATTTGATAAATCTTCCCTCTCATGATGCTTGCAGTTACAGATTTGAAGGCTTTTGCATTGTCTGAAACAAGGTGTTTACATTAGTTGATATTTAAATTCTGTTAAAGTTACGTTTCTCCTCTCCCTGCATCCTTGTCCTTTCTTCCATCTTTCCTCTATCCCTGTCTCTTCCCTCCCCACATGCAGAATGACTACCGTAAGCTGTCCATGCAGTGTAAGGACTTTGTGGTGGGTGTGTTGGACCTTTGTCGGAACACAGAGGAAGTGGAGGCTATATTGAATGGCGACGTGGACCAGTGCCCTCCAAGCCCCTACAACCGACCCTGCCTCAGTCGTATCAAATTGGCCATCAAGTATGAAGTAAAGAAGGTAAGAAGACCAAAAATAACTGATTAATCAACAATCTACTGTATGTAAAGAACTAAGTAGTTTCAATTGCATGTATAGTTAACATTTGGTAGTGAACATTTTGTTCACATGCCATGAAAATACACAACATGCAAAACTCAAATCTTGTTGCAAGAAACTACAGCATAACTCTAGGACCATCGACAATATACTGAACATCAATAATAAAATACAGGAACAGGCTACAAAGGACAAATAAACGGCAGTGTTAGTTGTTCATTCTAGCAGCTAAGAGAATGCATGTTAACTACCAATGCAGGAAGTGCTGTGGCATTTTTATACTGCAGCAAATACTGACACCTGAGAACAGGGTTCACGTCTAATATAAGTGTCGGTTTCTTGATAGCAGTGTTTCCTAAACTTAACCCAAACCTTAATGGGTACTCCGAAGAATCAAAGGCAGAGATACATTGACATTTAATGTCTAAGGTCAAGCTCCAAAAACTGGATCCTACATAAATGTCCATGTCTTTTAAATTCCACACTTAATTTCTACACTGAACAAAATTATAAACACAACACTTCTGTTTTTTGCCCCCATTATTCATGAGCTAAACTCAAAGGTCTAAGACTCTCTCTACGTGGTTCACAAATCTGTCAAAATCTGTTAGTAAGCATTTCTCCTTTGCTGAGATAATCCATCCACTTCAGGTGTGGCATATCAAGATGCTGATCAGAGAGCAACGGTATTGCACAGGTGTGCCTTAGGCTGGCCACAATAAAAGGCCACAATAAACAATCACTTCGCATCATAAAATTTATGTTCATGTTCTGTGTTATTTAGAATTATTTGGGTTTATAATAATCTATGGATGTTTATAATTATAAACTGCAATGTGAATTTTAAATATTTCTTCAAAAGTGCCTAAATTAGATACAGTGTGTGCCAAAATGTAATATGTCTTGAGGATGATTAACTTGGAAGAATACCAGGTGTTTTACTGCCATGTTTTACAGGGAACTTGTTCATTTCTGTGTGTTTAGTGAGCTAGTGTCTAAATGAGCCATTCACTGCACATGTAGATACAGAATACAGTAAAATACTAGCCTATATGTCAGAGAGCTAATCCCTGCTGAGCAGAGGAGTTCTTACCAAATGTCAAACCAAATCCATTTTCCATTTTGGGCAGTACACTCTCTACACACTTTGTTTTTATCCTGTACAAGGGAACGTGACCAATACACAGAGAGCTAATTACACAGGAGACAAGGAGAGAGGGAGGGATACATTGCTATGGAAACCAGGTGGATCATGTAATAGATGTTGTTGGCAAGGCTAATGTCATGGGTCAGTGGGTTGATAGATTGCACAGGACACCAGTGGGAAACAATTTAAACTATTATTTAGTGTGCAATGTTTATACGTGTGTGTCTTTTCCCTCTGCACATAGAAATGATTGAGTGCACACAATATACACACTGTGTGTGTGTGTGTGTGTGTATGTGTGTGCATTTTGAACAGCAGATGGGAGCAGAAGATGTCAATCATCAGCTCAGATAGATGGTTTTTAAATGTGATGGAGTCTGATTGGTGAAGAGGTGGGAGAGATCGATGAATGGAAAAAACAGAGGCTAACGAAAATAAAGAGAGAGCAGGTTTGACCAGAGGTAACCTGTTGCTCAGATCTTGTGAACGAAATACAATATACAAGCACAGGGTTTGATTATTACACTAGTTGACCTCCTACTGAGTATTGATTGCTCTGTTGTCCATCGTGTGGGCAAGTTACTCAGAAATTGTAATAAGTTACTAGTTACTGACTACCTACTATATGCAGCCTGAAATTTAAAAAATAAAGCAAGTAAATCCTGACTTGGGGTTTTTCTGCACAAGAGCAATATTCTGTATTTTTACAAAATGTAACATTACATAACGCTATTCTCTTCCAACAAGTCTGAGCATCACTCGTAGTAGCGGCCGGCGTTTTTTTCTACAAGTTTTAGGTTGCTGTGCTGCTTCAGCAGATGCTTCAATGAATTAAATGTAGAATTGTTTGCGGTTGAAAGCTTTTTGCTGGTCACAGAGTTTACTGTAGGCAACAATGTTCTTTGCATCTTAGACTGTGGCACAATAATGGCAGTAGCTACTTACAGCTGTGGAAAGAAAACCTCACTGACCTGCACAACATAAGGTCCGATGCTGCTGACCTGCCGCACAGCCACGCATTCACATCAAGGATGGTACATTCAGGAATGCAGTGTTACTTGGATTAGTAACTGTAATAATATTTAGAACAACACTGTTGTCCACATCCTTCCTCCTGCTGTAACAAAAACATTCATCATCTCCCTCCTCACCATACCAGAGGTTGCTTGCATTTATCACTTCCTTTCTTGGAGTAAAGGCATCAACAGATGCTGAAATGGCAGACCAAGTCTTATCTAATAAAGCCAATATGCTTCAGTAATTAATGTAAACACTCCTGCTTGCCTGCTTTCTTTTGCATACTGTATGTTAAATTGATTTCCCAATCTGTTTGTTTATATTTTTGTTCTGAATGAAGCCAAGTGGCAGCCAAACGTGCTGTGAATAATACATTTTGATTTTAATGAATAGACAATAGATGTTCTCTAAATAGAACAACAGGTTGCACACTCAGCTACATATGAATATTAACATAAAGAGGAGCATCTGAGGCCCTCTTCATGGATATAGTACATTTTGCACTGCGTTAATGGAAACACAAGAAAGAACTATGTGTAGCATTGGCATTTTTCATGATAAATGTAGTACTTGTGTAAAACAAAACATTTAGAGTAAAGAGACCAGTGTGCTCTTTACTATAAAGAACACCTCCTTCTTTGTATCTGTTTTCTAATTTAAAACACAACACTATGCCATTCCATGGTATTTCAAGAAAACTGAAACTGAGTTAAGCCACAAAAAACGTTACAACAGCACCATGGTCTAACTTGTGATACAAGTGGTGGAAGAAGTATTGAGATTATTACCACAATGTAAAAATAAGTGATTAAAGTAAATGAACTCCTAAGTAAAATTCCATATGTATTAGCACCAAAATGTATAAAACAGACCAGTACTAGTACGGAATGGCTCCTTTCAGAATGTCATATATAGATTTTTGCATTATTATTGTTTTTTTGTTTTTTTGCTCAATGTTGAACCTCTAGATAACAAAACATCTGCTTTCTACCTGTTACATAAGCCACATCTTTTCTATTTCAATGTAGCCGCCACAAGTGGTATCTAATACCACACCCGCTATTTAGTATGCCAGAAAAGGATTTAAAGAGGTGGTATTATGCTTTTTGGCTTTTATTCCCTCTCCTTTATTGAGCTATATATCTTTTTTGTGCATGTAATAGGTTTACAAAGTGAAAAGTTCCCATTTCTCACAGAAAACACTGCTCAGGCAGTGACACTGCCTGAAAACAGCTCATTTGTAGTCCAGCCATTTCTTTTTGTTAGCTAAATGCGCCTCATATAACGCTTGCTAAGCGGTTACTACGACACGCCCTCAAAAACACTGGTGGAAAAATACTGAGCTGCAGCACACCTCTTCTCTTCCTTCCAAACACTAGCTACCCTCCAGGCAGTCAATGGACATAAAGTTGTTACTGTGATGTAGAGACAGAGCTCAGCTAAAACTTTATGGATGAAAGATACTTTTGTTACAGATTAATAACTCACACTCTTGCTCTAGACTATGTTGCCAAGCTGTAGGCAACATGTACAGCTGAAGCAAAGCATGTTTGCGTCTCACTGACCCGCCCTTCTCTGCTTCTGATTGGCTAGTAGTCCTAGTAACTAGGAACTGTACATGTGCAACTCCCAACAAAGATCATTTCGATACAAGATGTATCAATCCATAGCTAAAATGAAGCCTTCAACACAAGGTGAAAAGAGGAGCGGCAGCAATGTGCAGTATGAAAATAAAATGGTGTTTTTTTAAAATTAAACCATGTAAACCTGTTCTGGTACAACCCCTAAATAAGAGTTTGAACCTGAAAATGAGCATAATACCACCTCTTTAATATTTCCCAAAACATTGTCAAATGCCATATGCCAAAAATATAAGAATGTCCTACTGCATCTGGTCACACTTATGTATTATGTATTAGTTATTATGCAGTCAGGTTTCTGCCTATACTAACCCACAATCAAAAGTATGAGTAAATTCAAGGCTCAATGTTACGATGAAGTAGTATGTCCCAATAGTAGGCATGATATATGCAACAGTACGCGCTTTGTATGGGCAGCTGCAGTAAGTACTAAAAGTGTGCAATTTGGAATGTAGCATTTGTGTCCTTCTTCGTTCTCTCTTCCACTGATGATGTTTAATTTCCTCATTCCTCATTTTGACCAATATTGCATGCTGGTGGAAAACAACTCACGTCACTGGTAGGGATGAAATTGTTATGGTTTGTCTGTCTAACTTGCAAATTTTTTCAACAACACATACAGGTGTTTGGGGGCAGTGACTAATCTGCCGCCTTATCTTCTTAGGCCACACCCTCCCTCATTAAACAAATAACCTAATATCACCTGATATGCTTAAATTTAATAAGCATTCAACTTTATAGAACTTAGAGTTGGAAAAAAATTATGATATGATCAAAATACTCGCTCACCTAACTATACACGCAGTGTAGAATGTCGTGGAAATGTTGAAAATAAAAGTTTCATATATTTTAGATCATTACACATAAAGTGAACTATTTCAAGACTTTGTTTGTTTTAGTCTGGATTATTACAGTTTACAGCTCGTAAAAATTCAAATTCAAAATATTATAGAATTTTTGAATAAAGAATTTATAATACAGAAATGTTGACCTGAGAAGAACTCCAATGAGCTAATTATGTCAAACACCTGCAAAGGTTTCCTGAGCCTTTAATCTCTCAGCCTGGCTCAGTGAAGTTAAAATGAACTTTTCCGAGATATTCTGTTTTTTTTAGATGCACCTACATGTTCGTCACACTGCATTGGTTATTTTAAATACATATTGCCATGTAAAATTAAGGTATTTACAGTATGGGATGTAGTGTTACAATGTTTGCTCTGTAAAAATCTGTAAAACAATCAGAAAAAATGGAGTGATGGAGAGAGAAGAGCAAATTTGTTTTGCTTCTGTGAAAATGTCTTAACTGATGGTTATTAATTGACCTGAGCACCCATCTCCTCTCCCTTTATTCTCCATTTACTTACATTTCTTGTCCTTGTCTCCCTCTCCAGTTCGTTGCCCATCCCAACTGTCAGCAGCAGCTAATGACTATCTGGTACGAGAACCTGCCCGGTCTGAGGCAGCAGTCCATCGGTGTGAAATGCTGGACAGTGCTGGGGGTCACTATAGGTCTGCCCTTCCTGTCTATCGCATACTGGATAATGCCATGTAGCAAGGTATGAACACACAAACAAGCAGCAGAAGACACCAACTCTGTCTTGTCCCCAGACCTTGAGATCTTTGTCCTACTATCACTCTT
Organism: Lepomis macrochirus; assembly: GCA_024633595.2. Taxonomy (NCBI): domain Eukaryota; kingdom Metazoa; phylum Chordata; class Actinopteri; order Centrarchiformes; family Centrarchidae; genus Lepomis; species Lepomis macrochirus. Next base: position 17,380,214 of record JALXJV020000018.1, on the reverse strand, counting down.
GAACCGATTTCATCACAAAAATGTCTGGGTGTTTTCTAACATTCCTACATACCTCAGTGCTTTAGCGACCCACCACTTATATAATACAGATTAAGCCTTATATTAATAGAATACTGCTTGTAAAGTTTCCAGAACATATTATTAACAATAATACTAATTATTAGAAATTCATTTTTATATTTCAGCTTAGGCTGTTACATTTCATGTTTAAACTGTAGTATCTTACACTAGATACTACAAAGACCAACTTCTTATAGACTGACACCTTCCAAATTAGTCAGCACAGAAATCAAAGTCACTTGCTTGTAGCCATTGGTTGTGCGCAGTATACAGATGGACAGAAGTGGCATTTTCAGTCTCTGTAGTGGTTCTGTTTCTGGAAAAACATAGCATAAAAAAAGCATAGCTTAGAAGATCTTCTGGTTTCTAAAGTTGGAAATTTGGCCCATTAAAACTACTTACAAGCTTATAGCAGCAAGATTTAGGTAGTTGAGGTAGCTATATAAGCTTCCCTATCAGTCCTAACGTCTCTTAGGAATGAAACTTGAATGGTATCTTGACCATAGTCCCATTCAGAACTCATGTCGTCTGAGCTTGCTTTGTCATTGTCATGCTCCAGTTCTGCTATGAAATTAACTGATTAATAAATGACACAAAACTAATTTGTAATCATCAGTAGTCTCAGGTATGTCTTAATTTCCAGAGTTATTGATAAACCCACAAATATCGATTAAAGTTTTTCATTACTGTGTCTGTATCTTATCCATAGTAACAACAGACAATAGCGCCATCACAAGGCCAAACAGGAAAACACACCATTTTCTGCCATCACTTGCATCCAGCATACTGCAAATAAAAAAATAACACTCTTACATACTGCAGGTCTCTAGCTACTCTATAAACACTTTAGAGAAAGCACATTAGAAACAATGCATTTCCATATTTTGACACTGTAATACACGGGAGTTGAATGCTTAATTTAACGAATTAGACCCTCACTAATCATTAATGACCCGAGGTATGCATTTAAGGGTTAAGGAGACATGTTGCTGTTGTTTCTTTGTATTATGACCTCTGAGAGGAATGTTCTTATTTTATGTTGTATCACCTTTTCTTCACGACGCTGTGTTACAGTATGTGGCAACATACTCAGTCTATAGCCTGCAAGTAGCCCCAGGCAGCTTAAAGACTCATTACACACCAGTAAACAAAATTGCTGGATGGATGAAAAAAGCTGTTTCTTTGTTCTGTGAACCTTCTGGGGGAAAAAATGTAAAGTTTGCCCCGAGGGTGAGATAAGTCATAAATCAGGGTTTATCCTCTATACAAAGTCCATTGTATCTGCCTCGCACTCTGTTTTGTCAGGCTCTACATTTACAGATTGGTTCAGCTTCCACTATTTTAAGCTTTACTTCATAATCATCAGACGTGCTTTGAGCTAATTGCTAAGCTGCTAAAATTCCCATTACAGTTCTGTTATAGAGCATTAGCCTTGCATTGGCCTTGCTAGCACAACTGAACTAAATGCTAAAGTGATCCTCCATCCAAAATCTAATATATATTTGTGTCAAAGACACTGTAGTTTGTAGCTTGCTCTTTACAGAATTAGGACAGTTTTAGTAAGCTTGGTTTTACCTCAGTTACAATAATGACAACTCTAATAGTGAACCTTTTTATGGCTTCTTGTCCTCACACATTCTCACACACCAACATTTCAGGCTCATTAAATTTCTCTGAGGATCATGAATATGTGGCCAAATTTATTGGCAATCCATTCACTGGTTGTCATGGCATTTACCTCTGGACCAAAGTGTACAGACAAAATGACCAGCATGACCAAAAGCATTACAGATTTCATTTTGTTAATATTCCATCAAGCAAATTATAATCTTTAAAGTGACACAATATGACAGAGGCCACACACACATGCATGTACTCACTCACGTGCGCATGCACACACACACACAGAGGAGCTGTGTGGAAATCTGCTCATCAACCTGGATAATCCTCTACCTCATGATCAAGTGCTATGTGTGATTGCGTGTGTGTGATTGTGGGTTAGGGGTTAGGGTTAGTAGACAGAGAGGCAGCTGATCTCAAGTGTGTGAGAGAGGATGGAGAGCAGTAACGCTGAGAGCTTCTGATCTCAACACCTGTGTATGTTAATGTTTGTGTGTTTGTATGTACGTGCACATGGATGCACAATGTGCATGATTACATTTGCTTATCAATCAACTAACCGACATGCCTGAATGTCACAGTCTGCCATTTTCTGATGCAGCTGAGAGAGCAGGAAAAAAGGTAGCAGCGTAAAGAAACAAGAAATTAATATATGATCAAATGATTCAAATATAAAATTGTTGTTGTTGTACGGAGGGTGTCAAAGTAAAAAACAATTAAATCAAACTAATAACAGATAGACTAATTCATATTTATGCCTCTTTAATAATGTGATGGCAGATCAACAGCGGCAAAAAGGTATATTAAATATATCTGATAATGAAATAGATCAGGACAGAGCGAATAAGTGAAATACTTGAAGACACAGGTTGCAGACAGAAAGCTTTTTTTTAAATTATTGGTTGACCTGGTGCTCTTGATGAAATTTTGATCTGCTCATCTCATCAATTGCTCACCTCTTACAGCTTATAATTTTCTCCATTTTTACGCCACCTCAACACACGAATATCAGAAACCCAAACCATATTAGATTTCATCAGCGAGGAGAGATGAAGAAGATATTTACATTTAGTTGCTCGAAAGTAAGCAGTAAGCCATCAAATGCAGGCAGAAATGAATATAATTGCCATTGTAATCTCCTTTATGAGGAAAACCAGAGATAGCCTTTTTACTGCCCTGAGCAATAGAAAAGAAATTAAACGCAGAATATGTTTTTTTCGACTTCTGGAGTTGTTGTTCCAACTTCAGGGGGCGTTCACATGAATTTTTCCAGTTGGGAATTAATTTTTCCTATTATACCGACACAACATGAATGCGCAGACAGTTCATTTATCATTGATGCTATTACTGGACATTATTGAATAGGAGAGTTGTTGCTGTAATATGCTCTATAAAGATAAATAGGTGATTGCATATTTTATGGCTGACCAATTAAATCATCTGTATTGGTAAATGGGATTGTGTATCTGTGTGAGTTATGCAGAGATAAGTAAAGAAAAGGATCTGTAGAAGTCTCCCCAGAATCTATTATAATTTAAATACAAAGTGGATATCAAATATACAGGATGAACAGTATAACAGAAGGTCTTATCTAGATAATTATTTATTCAGAGTGGCTCCTTGTCTGCACACAGTATACTTCAGGCTTAATTCTTCCAGGTGAAAATATATTAGTAAATAATAATGGATACAGCAGCTCTGGTTTGGCCTTTTGAGATTTGCTTTCACACCAAATCTCTTTTATTTAGTCCTCATGCACCTGCTGCCAGCGGCCACCATTTCGTTGGAGGAGAGAAGAACAGCTCTTGTCACCGTCACAGTGACAAATAGAACCCCATGGGGTTTGCAGTCCTCACACAGCAGTAGGCCTGATCAAGGATGACCGTCTCATTTAAGCTGAGGGGTGAAATGGATCAGCCTTATCAGCACAGCACATGGGAGAAATGAAGGAGGCCGATCCATCCCAGTGGCAGGAGGAGGTTTAGAGAAGGTTTTGCAGGGTTAAGATTTACCAGACAACCTCTTCCCACAGGGTTTAGTAGTATGTGTGGCATGTGTTACTGTGCTTGCAGAGAGTGGAGATATCCTGTGGGTAGTTAATATTGAACACAGCAGGTTTAGCGAGTGGCAATGATCTCAATGATGTCTGTATGGGGTTGGAAGTGGAAATGTGTGTGTGTGTGTGTGTGTGTGTGTGTGTGTGTGTGTGCATGGATGTGCATTTGTGTGTCTTAGCATATTTCTGTGCAATTACAAAAGTCCCTCTCTGTGGTGGTGGCATGTTTAATGCTCCTTCTGCGACAGCACCACGCATTATGTTCTGTCCGTATGATGCATTTCCACAAACTCTGCTGATTGTTTGTTATCTAGTCACTCTGACGTGATGTTGGTGTGAAAGTGATCATGGTTACACATGCATGAATGAATTACAACAGCTGCTGTTTGCCTCCTAAGATGGATGTGTAGTGGTGCTTTTCAGAGTTTGATCTCTAAGGATCTCAGGAACTCTGCAAAAGGCATGAGCACAGTTTCACAGTCTTGGTAAATAAAAACATTTTGTTTGTCAGTAACTGTTCAAACAAAAGACAACTCAAACATATACAGTTTCTTCAGGCTGATTCACTAACACAGCAACTGATTTGCAAGCTGCTGTCTTTAAGGTGATGTCAAAGCTCTTGCATGTCACTGCAAAGTAGGCATTTTTGTCAAGTAATTGTGTTCAATAGTAAACTATATACACTTGTACAGAAAAGTTTAGACGGAGTACAGTACAGCAGAAGCAGGAGTTGTTGTTTCTTATAGATGACCATGCAGTGGATATTCTTACAACTCATGGGAGGCAGTGTCGCTACCGCCATCTGCTGGTGTAGCTAATAAACTGCTCTCACACTTACAGATCTCTGTTTACAGATCTCTGTGGTACAGACTGGAAAAAATTCCACAAATGCGTAAAAAGGAAGTCACAAATGTAACCTGACTGGCAAATTGAGAGGAAATGATCTGCAAATGTGAAAATAGATCCACAAATGCATAAATAATACTTTGTATGTTAAAATAAAATATGTTTGTACAGAGTAGTTTGTACATATTTGCAAATTGCACCCTCTCTGGGAACCATCACCTTACCGTGGTAGAGAGGTTTGAATGACCCAGTGAACCTGGAGGCTGTGTTGTCTGGAGCCTAGTGCTCCTGGTAGGGTCTCCCAAGGCAAAGTGGTTCCAGGTGAGGGGCCAGACTGAGAATGGTTCACAAAAACCCTTGATGACAAAACGAGGAAGAGGAAGCCCGGGGCCCCCGTCTGGAGCCAGGCCCAGAGGGAGGGCTCGTCGGTGAGTGCCTGGTGGCCGGTTTTGTCACGGAGCCCGGCCGGGTGCGCTGCCACATGGGTGGCAGTGAAGGTCAGGCGCCTCGACGGACCAGACCCAGGCGGCAGAGGCTGGCTCTGGGGACGTGTAATGTCACCTCTCTGTGGCCACCTCTATTGCTGAAGGTGCAGCGGAAGGCTGTGGTCTCAAGGACTTAGGTGCCTCAAGGGGCGTTAACCCTCAAACACCGTTGTGGACACTGCTTGTCAGGGAAGCTGTCCAACTGAAGAAGGAGGCCTTCCGGGCTTTGTTGTCTCGGAGGACTCCGGAGGCGTTTGCAAGGTACCAACGGGCCCGAAGGGCTGCAGACTCGGCTGTGGCAGATGCAAAGCAGCGGGTGTGGGAGAAGTTCGGAGAAGACATGGAGAAGGACTTTCAGTCCTGTTTGTGATATTCATGGACAGGATATCGAGCCGTGGCGAGGATGGGCTGCGGTTGAAGTACCTCGGGGTCTTGTTCACGAGTGAGTGGAGACTGGAGCAGGAGAATCGGAGCAGCGGGGGCGGTATTGCACTCGCTTTACTGCACCGTTGTGACGAAAAGAGAGCTGAGCTTTAAGGCAATACTCTCGATCTACAAGTCAATTTTTGTTCCTACCCTCACCTATGGTCATGAAGCCTGGGTCATGAAAGAACGAGATAGCGGGTACATGTGGCCGAAATGGGTTTCCTCAGAAGGGTGGCTGGCAAATTGCACTGTATTTTTGTGGATATGATTTTACACAACAAAAAATGTAAAAGTACATGTTTTGGGTAGTGAGATATTTGTGTATATTTTTTTACATATCTCTACAGTACACATTAGACAAAATTCCACAAGTGCATAAAAAGGAAGTTACAAATGTAACATGACCACAAATTGACAGAAAGAAATCTGCAGATGCGCCTTTAAAGCTGCTATCAATGTTGATATTTCAACTATAGAACACTAAACAGTTGTTTTCAGGGGGAAGGTTCAGATAAACTCACTGACACTACCTGACCTGCGCCAAAAGACAGACAAAGTTAGCAATTAGCTGGTGGCGACATTGGAGCTAGGTACTATTTTTAGGAGTTGGTGGAGACTGAAACTAAGCTAAAAGTAGATTGAATATTGTAAATAGACAAGTTGACCAAAACACATTTGATCTTGGATCTTTAAATAGGGAACTGTTTGCCAACATGTTTGCCAAATTTGCTTTATAAGGTTTTAATGCCAATACTTTGTTTACAGTTTGTTGCGCTAGCCCCTATGTCTATAAAACAATCTATAAATGCATGTTTAAACAAATATTACTAATATTTCTTCAACCCCCGCGATCCTGTACGCAGGATAAGCAGTTGACGATGGATGGATCTCTTTAACCTTCACTCATCAATTGCTCCCTAGTTAGTATGTGTGAACCACATTTGAGCATATTATAATACACCCAATCTTCTCACTTCCAGCTTGGTCAGATCCTGCGAAGCCCATTCATGAAGTTTGTGGCCCACGCTGTCTCCTTCACCATTTTCTTGGGCCTTCTGGTTGTCAACGCCTCCGACCGCTTTGAGGGTGTCAAGAACCTGCCCAATGAGACCATAACAGATCACCCACGACAGGTGTTCAGGGTCAAAACCACCCAGTTCTCCTGGACAGAGATGTTGATCATGATGTGGGTGTTGGGTGAGTCGCCTTCTCGCATACATGTTGTGCATAAGCTGTGACGGTGTTTGAAATTCTGCACAGGTACAGTCAATTACAATGCAAATAGATAAGATAGTCACTGTCAAGGCAGATTCTCCATCATGACAAGAAATAACCTTGACATGGCATATAAGAGAGGCATCATTTCCTGGTGAATTTTCTTTTGTTTTTGATCAGTGTAATTTTTTTTTAAACATGCAAGCAAAAAGAGTTTAGGGTGATCTTTCTACCAAGGTTCAAATGTGCTAAATTATGTATATACCTAAATGTGTGATCTAAAATATATTTTAATAAAAATTCAACATAGCACACCATAAGTCAGTGAAGTTCTTGGATAGTCAGGGAACTTTTTTGCCCAACTTTGATATGAGGCAGAATTAAAGATTAATGCAGCACCATACCAACCAAGTGGATGAAAGCCAAGGTAATGGCAATAAATTCACAATTCATTCTCTTTTATCTTCCAAACATCAAATAGAAGCTTCCTGGTTGGATGCAGCACTGGCCAGACCCAGTCCAAACGATAAACTGGAGGGAAATTTGGAGGTTGACCTGAGAGGTGCTGCTGAGAAAATATCAGGGGGAGGGATAGAGAGAAAGAGAAATGGAGAATAGATGAGAGCAGTTGAGGGAGATGGGTAGAAGTAAAGGAAGGGATGGAGTGTTTGGCGTATAAAAAGACCAGCATGAAGAAACGGGTAGAAAGACAGGGGTGACAGAAAGACAAAGACAAATGCAACAGATAAATAGCCCAAGGCAATATCTGTCATACCTCAGCTGCTTCCCATCTGCTGATGTTCTTCCTTTCACACACACACACAACACACCTACACACACACCACACACACACACACACACACAATAATAACATTATGTGAGTGGTTCGTGTATGTTGGTGCACATATGGTTCTGTTTTTATTTGCTTACGTGTAATGACACCATTTTTTCCCCATCCGCAGTTATTTTATAGCAGCAGGTGCTCGTGTGTGTTTCTGTATTTCTGCAGTGAGTGGTGGCTTTGTGAGAGCAGGGTAATTGTAATTCCAGCAGCATGTTTTGAAGGCCCAGTAATTGTTATAGATATGATACTGATCAGGGGGCTTTTTCAGCAAGCAATTGTCTCCTTGTTTTGGCTCCAAAAAGAGGGTGACATAGTGGTTGCATGGCTTTCCACTAAGTGTATGTGAGTGTGTGTGGTATCGTGCACCTGCTATAAATGGGGATGTCTGAGTGGTTGTGTATAAATTATAAGCTTTGTTGTCAACATCTGTGTATGTACATGTATAAACTTGTTTATGTTTGAATGACTGTGGGAGAGCCTATTTCTATCTTTGTGTATTTGTATTTATTTTGTTTGTTTCCAGTCTTTCCATGTTGTATCCATGTGTTTATTTATGTGTATGTGTGTGTGTGCGCGTGTCCTCCTTTCTCAGGTATGATTTGGTTAGAATGTAAGGAAATCTGGAGCGACGGGCCCAGAGAGTACATCATGCACCTGTGGAACGTTCTGGACTTTGGCATGTTGTCCATTTTTGTGGCATCCTTCACGGCACGCTTCATGGCGTTCCTCAAGGCGTCCAAAGCCCAGCAGTATGTGGACATGCACGTACCAGACGAAGACCTCAGCAATGCCTCGCTGCCTGACGAAGTAGCATACTTCACTTACGGTAAGCAGTTACCCTAAAACTATGTACTGTATAGCGTCTGTGATGTTAGCAATAAAACATCTGACAGGGATGCACAAAGATGCATCAAAATGTATTTTAAAATTAAATACCAAATATCCTATCCTTATTTTTAAGTGTATCAAAATAAACTACTGTATCTTTAGTATTTGTGAAATACTAAAAATGCTTTTCCAAGGTGACATGAAATCAGTTTGTGTTTTTCTCTGCCAAATGAGTCATGCTATAATTTTTACATATACAACCAGTTAACAGATCAAATATTCACATGTCCCTGTTAACAGATGAAGGTTAGTTTTAAAGTAACTAACAGTTACAGCCCGGTTTCATAAAGCACCATCTCAATAATTAATAACAGGTCAGCATCTATTGCTTTTGTTAAAGACTTAATGAACTAATTATAATTGTATGTCAATCTAAGCCATGTGTAATATGTAGAACTGATAAATTTCTCTATTATTATTTATTATTACTGTATTTGTTTTGTTTATTTATTTTCACCGGTAAATGCATTGCTGTTTGTTTGTCTTCGTTAAAAATTGAATCAATAAAAAGTAACAGATTAATGTTTAACTAACAGTTTGCTCCACTCTGAAACAAAATATTAAACTCCCTCACTCCTTATCTACCAGACAATTTTCCCAGGAAAGGCACTGCATGATGAAAAAGCTTTCATGGGGAGCTTGAATCATTGTTGTGCCTCATCAGTCACTGATAAGGAGTAGCAAATCAGAAGAGTATTTGTGTAAAATGTCATGAATAACTTAAATCCTGAGCTGGGGCACTAGAAGATGAGACTTAATTTGTCATTTAGATAAAAGTCACAAATATTTGTGCACACAACACATTCAGTGACTACACGTGGTGTATATGTATACACCAACACAAATACATGCACACATATTCACACGCACAGGTTTAAGTTTACACAATACACTCTTAATAACAAATAAGCATGTATACACACACGCCACAGCACACACACACACACACACACACACACGGTTATTTTACTTAGAGGAGCAGTACACCTGTTTGTTTAATATCTATCCTTGCTACTCTACCTGCATTTCTTGGAAATATAGTGTTGGAATATTAAAAAACCTGGGAAAACTTCAAGATCACAGAATATAAAAAATTTTGTGTCACTTTCAGAGCCAAAACTCCTTGGCAACATATTAAACCTGCTGCGGGCTACTGGACTTTACACTTGTTAGTGGCCTGCTAAGGGAACCTTCATCAGTGCTGTCATCTGGTGGTCTGACTCGGTCATGACACATCAGTAAATAGACAAAAGTGCATATTATTGCAGTGTCAGTTCCCCCATAAGTTGTTCTCCATATGTCTCCACATCTGCACTGTGGGTGCACACATTGTCTATGATGTATGTCCTTCTTGTGCTAGATTGTCGACATTTAACAGCAAATTTGTGCAATGGGGTCTTTCTTTCTTTTACTTTCTTTTTCTCTGTTTGTGTACTTAATGTCTTTTGTATCTCGTTTTCCCATCTAACTCAATTATCCTTTCTGTCTTCATGTCTGACTGTCTCTCTTTTCTGCCCCTCCTTCTTCTTCTCTCCCTCTGTCCTTACTTCTCCTTGGACACACTATCCCTTTATCCTTTCCCTTTACTGTCCACCCATATCATACTAAATGTCTTCCCTCCTCACTCCACACCCTCTTCCCTCTAACATCTTTTTCTGTCCTCAGTTAATCCATCTTCTTACTGTACCTTCTCCTTCATCAAAGCACATGTTCCTAAAAGCCAAGATTATGCTCTTTAGGACCATCTCTCAACCAAAGGTTTGTTCTGTTATATGCAGCTGATGGCTGAATGGCATCAAGCCAAAGGAATGCAGAATGTTCACAACAGGATATTATGGCACATTGAAAAATACTTTGATAGTAATCCACCTTCAGACCAGTTGATGCTATCTGATGTTGGAAAAATCCACAACTGCAGCTGTTGATGATTATGGGCGGTTATAAATCCATCAACATTCATTTTGGAGCTACTGTATACATACATACCTGATGCATCAGATTTTATTCAGTATAATTATGTTAAATGAAACTGGGTCAAATCTGAACCAGGGACCTGTTTTATTGTTCAAATCGGCAAATAGCCAGTTTGCCTCAAAATAAAAAAAAATGGACAACAATATTTGACTTTGCAAATACAATACAACAGCTTACTCTTGTCTTTTTCTTTCTTCTCCTCTAGCCAGAAACAAGTGGCGCCCCTCAGATCCCCAGATCATCTCAGAAGGCCTGTACGCCATCGCTGTGGTGCTGAGTTTCTCACGCATCGCCTACATCCTGCCGGCCAACGAGAGCTTCGGCCCACTGCAGATCTCACTGGGGCGCACAGTCAAAGATATCTTCAAGTTCATGGTCATCTTCATTATGGTGTTTGTGGCCTTCATGATTGGCATGTTCAACCTGTACTCATACTACCTGGGAGCCAAGTACAATCCTGCCTTCACCACGTGAGTTATGCCCAGCTGCGAGAGTGTTTGGCAAATGTATGTGACAGTTGGATGGTCGTTATGTGTGAATATATGTATGCATTTTTACACGTACATTTTTTCACACTCTACCATACATGCACAAACGCTTTCAAAAAGGCAAACATGGTGGAACGTCATCATGGCCCTACTCTGTTCATTTTATGTCAGAATTGAGTGCAAAGACAAATAATTCATGACAAAAGTATCTGATTTGGGTCCTATGTTACTATAATTGCTAGACAAGGCCATATAACAATAAAATCCCCTGGACAATATAAATCGTCACATGTCCTCCTTGATGAGACTGTTTGTTGGGTTCATTAAATCCATGGTTCTTCATCAGTGGCAGAGATCGAACTTTAATCTTCCCTCCGGCCTAATGCTGGCACTCAGGCTATTTAGTTCAATTTAATGAGGAGAATGCTGAATGTGATGATTCACTCACTAAAATATTTAACAAACACTGGTGAGTTGTTGTTGTATTTCACAGCTTGAACAGTTAGTAATTACAAGCTATGGTTATGTAACTGGGCTTTTCCCCTACACCATTTTTTAGTTCCACCCTGCTGTATCTCTCATAAACGCAACTATTTTTGAACTTTTGAACTATTTGAAAATCAAAGTGGAAGTGAGAGGTCAATGGCAGATTCTGCCTCAGCTGTAGGACAATTGCCTCATAAAATGTAACCTTGAAATGACATGCAAATGATGAGGCAAAACATCTTGACCAATTGATTTTTAAAAATATATATATTTTATTTCAGATCAATGTGGACGTTAAAATTACAGTGGAGCAAGATGAGCTTTTGGAGATGGTTTGACAGCGTCTCAAAAAGATTTGATGCCAGTCCAAACTATCTGGTAAAATTCATTGAGGTTACCAAAATTTTACCATTTTGCCCAGTGACAACAAAGGCTTTCCCATTGTTGCCAGGGAACAGACAGAGAACTTTTTTGATGAACTCTGATCTGAAGCAAAATTTAACACATTAAGAAAGTGGTTGACAGTGATATGTTGGACACGATTGTACCAAATGACAAAAGTGAGCCATCTATGTGTAACGAAAGCTCATTATTATGCATACTTCATCCCCCACTTAAAACAGTGAATCCATCAAGAGTAGGTTCACATTTTCATGTCAGTCTTTAAAAAACTGCTCGCATACCATATGTAAATATACTCCTTTCTTTACCAGTCAAGAAGCAGTTTCTTCCCAGTCCTTGTTCTGGCTTCAGCAGTCTGAGTCAGACAAATCAAGTGGGGCCGACTATTGTTGCATTTGATAATTGAAAATCATCTGAAATGAGAAAGGGGATGATAAAAACACTCTAAATACGCTTTACCTGCTTAAGTGCTGCATTTAATTTTATTTTCAGGGTCATCCATTTCAAATGGTCAAGAGCACATTTTAACTGAAGAGTCAGATTGCACTTAAAGGATGCAGTGCATAAATACATTCATATAATGGTTTAAAAATGTACTTTCACTTGTTTTTTTAGCATTATCCACATCAGCAACAAGCGATTCAAAGTTTATTTGATCAATTTTCCAATAGCATTTGTACAGACACATAATATCAACCTGCTTGTAAAGCATTCAATCTGTCAAACAAGTCCCACACCACATCAATCTAAACACAAATGCTTCTTCCTCCTCCCTTCATTTTAGCGTATCCGTGTGTCTGCGTGCTTATTCTCTCACATCAACTACAAACACAGTGACAGGGGATCTTTCACTGTCATTGTCTGATATTTGTAATAAAGTTATCCATCTTGGGCTGCTGGCAGAATCTTTCAGCAAGTGTGTTTATCATCATTCATCTCAAAATGAAAACTCTCTGAGGTCTCACCCTGTCGCACATCGTTGTTGATTTTCTCAGAAGAAGACATCCGCAGATTTAAACAGATGACGTTACACCTTTTCTGCACAATTCAATAGAGCAAAGCGTGCTTTTCTAGTTGGTCTGTAATTACACTGTTCATATACTGTTCTTTTTTTTAACTAACTAGAGTGGAGATGTATATGTAATTGAAGTTTTTCATCTGGTACCTTAAGGTTCACAGTTCCCAGCTGACTGGACTAAAGAAGTCAAAACCAATCTGTGCATTTAGTGGAGATTGCTGATCTCGTTTAATGCTCTTTTGGATAATTTACTTTAAATATATTTAAGTCAGTGAAGTACACATAAAGAAAGTCAGTTTAGAGTGTGACATTAACTCCTGCCCTCAGTAAATTTTGTATTTGCAGGCTTTCCAACCATGACAGGCTGCTGCCAGATGTCAACAATCTTGCACAGCATATAGCATAAGCCTTGTGCTGCAGGCTTGTTTGGAGTTGCTGGTTTGGAGGAATCCCAGTAGGCCACACAGTAGTTTGTTGCAACACAATTTTCTTGGACTAAAACATGCCTTTTCAGATATTTTGGTTGTTTTTTGCCTTGCATTTCTTTCCCTGTTTCTAGTTGTTTTGGCAAGCTGTACGGTGATTGTTGCTTGATTGAGAACAGTTGCTTCTCCACCAAATGACCCCGCAGATTGAGTTGTGCAGAGGTCCATTCAAACCAGTCTTACCCTAAAGTAAAGTTTAGAAGAGGTTTTCATTTCAGACTTATTACAGAGACAGTCTGTTTAAAAGGAGGAAAGATTGTAGTGAGAGCAATGCGGTGTCAGGTGTGACTGTGCAGCAATGGCAAATTGTTTACAGTGTTCATGAGTCAGGTAGGTAGGGCCCCATAGCAGATTTTTGCTTAGGCCCCCCTGAGAGCTCTACTTTCCCATGCTGACTTACTCTGCACCTGTGTGCTGTGCATATAGAGTAGCTTTTCTGCTCAGCCCCAGCACAGGAGTCTTAGAGGCTGTGAGTTCTGCTTGGCTGCCCACAGGGAGCCAAAGATCTCGGAAATGTGATGAGCAGACAGACAGACAGGCCAGTGGCATGAGACAGAGCTGATAGAAAGGCAGACAGACAGGTGGAAACAGCGTCTAATGGAGTTGAAATGGACAATCAGGGGAGACTGTCTTCACAAACCACGAGTCAGACATAATGAAGACTTCTCAAAAAGCAAAGGACAAGTACAGAAAAGACCCCAGGTCCTGTAGATGGAAGAGCCTTATCATCATTATTATACAATCATTTCCATCATGAGTGTATGATCCAGCTCCTTACACTGTCCCCTTATCACTTCTCCTCTCAGCTTAGAGATCAACATCAAGGCTGATTTTAAAAAATCGGCGTTAACACAGCCGTGTTAAAAATAGAAACTACTCGTCTTAATAACAACCTCTGACTTCTTATCAGAGCAGGTTTTTTTGGCCAGAAAATGTCCCTGCATTTCTACTTCTATATGAGCCACAGTGGTGTTCCTCTGACAGTTTTTCAATGGGCTACTTTACCAGTGGGAGCTGCATAGAGATGTTTTTAGCAATCCCCTTAAACACTGTTGTTGTTGTCAGTCTCACCACCAGGGGTCAGTGTGGCTTTAAATCTCAACCTGTCTGTACAGTGGCTGAGGGAACAAGTGCCTGGACTGAACTGTGCAGAGGAAATAATGCATTTATTTTTTTCACTGTCTAATTTTTGTTGTGTCCGTCTAATCAACCATTGTGTTCCGTGTTTTGTCTATAAATGCCTCGTACAATGTGCAGTCTGTGCACTGTGGTACATTGTTGGGCCTCTTTTATGTTTGTAAAGGTTTTTTTTCCTGTCCCATTCAATTACTAGGTGCGTCTGCGATATGTTAATAATAGGCTTTCCTATGCTGTGCGCAAATTGTGAATTTTCAAAACAACAATCTCCCGTCTGTCTCTATCACCCAGCAGAGAACATGTGCTTGTATGGATGTGTGTGTGCTCAGTTCTGCGTGTATGTGTGTGTGTGTGTGTGTGTGTGTGTGTGTGTGTGTATCAGGGGTGCTGTGTGACTTAAGCTATCTGACAGGGCATGTTTGATGGAGGGCAGAAGAAAGGGCTGGTCTGATAGCTCTGATACAGGAAGATGAGGAGGGAGCCAGGTGGAGGTAGTAATGACACCCGGGTTGGGGGGACAGAGGGAGGGACGTGAGGGGAAGGAGGGTGGGGTATGGCATAGGAGTGAGGCAGAGGATATCACTCTGTCTCTCACACACAGACTCTCTCACACAAGCTAAGACTCACACACATATAAATACACATAATGCACAGCTGGACAGGGCTTAATGAAGACTGAGCAGTAATAGCCACACATACCCCATCCCCAGAGGCACTAAGACTCAGACGGCTATCTGACTCACCCACTAAAAAAACACACACACCACATGCTCTTTGTCGAGTGCCCACACAGTAATGTTCTCAAACGTGCAAATACACTTAAGCAGAACACACACACACACACACTCAAGGGGCATGCACATTTACACGTCCCTCTCTCTCTTTGTTTGAATGTACTATAACAGGTGCTTAGGTGGTCAAACAAACATTTATGTGCAGATCAGTTCACACACACATACACAAACACACACTTATCGGGATTCTGTTTTGGGCAGCACTGGTGGAGCAGTTGACCATGTTCTAGTCAACCATGCATGACAACACTGCAGAGAGGGAGAGGACAGATGAGGTAAAGGCAGAAAAAAGGAGAAATGGATGAAATAGGAAAGAGTTTTTTTAAAAGTCACAGGTCAAAGCTGTGCGTAATGTGGGGCAGAGAAAAAAAATCAAAATAATCAGTGAAACTGTGGAAATAAACACAGTGAGGAGATGCATCCACTGGGAAGAGGAGAAGGATTGGGGGAGATGGAGGGAATGAGGTATGAGAAGAGACCCGCAGGGAGAGATGCAGATGTAGAGGAGGAGGGTGTTTTTGGCTCGGCTGTTTGTTCAGGGAAAATGTGATAGACTGGCCAGGATGCTTAGACAAAGGAGGAAAAAGAAGGGAGGGAGAATGAAAGAGGATGAGAGAAGGTCAAGCTGACTGAGCAGCAGACAGAAGCACAACCACACAGGCTTAGCACAGATTTAGACTGCACACATTTCGCTAGAAACCATTTGAAAAGGTGGGAAGAAATCAGAAAATAACTCATATCGTATGAACAGTATTCAGATTGTGTCAGCTGTTATTTTTTTCCAGCAGTTAATGATTATTACCTGTTCACTTAACAGCTATTTATATTCCATAATGTACCATTTTTATGTTATGTTGGTTAGTTGCTCTGGTCTTCTTTTCAAAACAGTGCAACATGATTGAATTGAAAGACATAATGTGCGCTCAGACAGTACGGGCAAGATAGGAGGCATATCAGATTACAGCCAAGGACAAAGCCATGTAATGCAATGTAAATGGCGAGAGACAGGGAGAGAGGGCAGGGATGCAAAGAGAGGCACAAGAGAGGAGTGGAGTGGATAAAGGATGGCAGAGATGAAGATGCAGGCTGGAATAGTTGAAGAGAAGAAAAGTTGAAGCTGAAGGGAAGACTGAGGGAAAGTGTCGACAGGAAGCAGAAAATGGGTGTGAACTGTGGAGTCTAGAGTGAAGGTTAGAGTTGGAACATGGTGGCTATAGACTGGGATCCTGGTGAGAGAGGAGGATAAGAGGTGGCTGAGAGAGCCGAGAGTGAAAGACATGGTGGAGACAGAGTCAGGGTGAGCAAAAGAGAATTGATTTGCTTTGAAGGCAAGGCAGAGGTGTCGTTCCCAGTCAAGCACAGCTGAATGTCAGAATGAGGAGAGTAGACACAATTACAATTAAGACAAGACAGACAGACAGAGAAGAGAGAGAGAAACAGTGTGACCAATATGGGTGTTTAAATGTCAGTGCTTGGACCAGTAGCTTTAGAGTTTGAGCCAATATTCAGTATTTTTCATTAAATTCTTGATTTATGATGTCAAGCATTCATTTGCCCTCTTGGTGAAGTAAAATTCCTTTGAAATACAGTAGCACTGAGACCATCATTTGGTGCTCAATCTCCAGATCAGGGAGCTCACCCCATGTATGGTCATGGAAATGCTTCAGTACTCCTCATTAGTCCATCACACGAAGAATTCATTAACTATGGAGACATTAATAATTAGCTTCTCCCTAAGCCACTGCTTTCCATTCTTGCATATCACATGTGCAGTTTACCAGCGGTGGAAGTATTTCAGGTTTATATTTCTACTGCACTACATCAAAGTAGCTGTTGCATATGTATGGCAGTTGTAATTACTAGTTACTTTTCAGATTACAACTTTTCATACTCTTCCAGTCCCATGGATCTCCAAATTTGGTGATTTTGAATGTAACATTTACAGGTACTTTCAGACTGAAAGATTAAGTGTTCCTTTATGGGTTGAAAGTGTTCTCTTACGATGAATAAACAATAAAAACTTGGATTAGCAGGAAACTGTATTGTCACAAAGCTGAAAACAGAGCTTTTTCTAAGCTCCTGTAATGTTTTTTTAGAGATTTGTGGTTCTCACAAAATTAGGGAACATTTTCCTGCATAAAGAGGAGGTTATTTGTACTTTTGATAGATTAAGTTACGTTTGCTAATAATACTAATATTTTTACTTAAGAAAAGTTTTGCATGCAGGACTTTTACTTGTAGTAAAGTATTTTCACAGTGTGGTATTGCTTCTTTTACTTAAGTAAAGGATCTGAATATTTCTTCCACCACTGCACTTTACAATAATAGCAGATATAACACTTGAAATTCATAATAGTTGTTGAAACAATGGGTCCCCCAATTCAGACAGAAGTAGCAAAAAAAGAGGCTTAAGCTTTGTAGTCTGCAGCCGTCAATTTTGTCGGGTGAAATGAATAATGTCGCCAGCAGATTTTATCAGCTGTAGCTAGTTAGCTCCATGAGGTGGTTGAAAAGCCTGTCACTGGCTGAAGTTTTAATGTTTCCAGCTAAGTGGTTTTAAAACCAGAGTCCCGAGAATAAAAGCATTAAATATGCACACAAATGCTACATACATAATAATGAGGCTTCAGCTGCATGTCAAAGACAAAAGGTCAGCATTCTCATCAGTGGATGATCCATGGAAATAAAGTAATAGCAGTTGAAATTATTGCTATTTAGTGTAGAGCTGGTAAACATATAAGATCGGGCTATTTCTTTTTAAAATAACCTTGGCTGCTTAGCTTCTATACTTTGACAACCAAGACAAGTATGTTATAGATTTAATATTTCAGGGGAAAAGGCTTTGAGGAGGTGGACTAACGATTTTGTCTGACAAATGTAACACGCCTGGTAATAATATCTTGGGTAACGAGTTTCTAATCCTTGTGTTTTTGGTTTTGGAAAGGCAAATAAAGACCCACCCAAATTTATTAAGCATCGTCTCACTATAGCCCCATTCACAAAGCTGCAACATGTGGAGAAATCCAAAGCTTGCCTAGTTATAGTTAGTGAAGAGTCTGTTAACAGTTTAGTTGGTAAATGAAAAGTGCAAAAACAATAAATTAATTCATTGTGACATTAATCGTTTGAGTGGCTGAAATCAAGCTATAGTAACCAAAATCAGACCCAACATGTACGTTTGTGCTGCACATTATGGAAAAAATAATGACAACAACAGAGACTAACAGAGAGACAGACAGCGAGGGAGCAGCAAAATTAAAAAAAAAGTTGAGCCAAGCTTGATTCAGTATCAAAACACTCCTAATTGCTTGTCTTGTGGTGTTGTATTCCCTACTTAATAAGATTTCTCTCAATGCTTGCCTGAAGACACACACCAAAACAGCTTCCTTTTGTGTTGCTCTGTCTGCCTCTGTTTTGTATGCCACTGTCTGTCACACAAATATACACACGCTCATAAACAGGCACACTCAGGAGACACAAACAAATTTTTGTTCAGTTCCCCTTTTCTCTTTCCCTCTCCCTCTTTTTAGTTCTCTATCAAACTCACTCTATCGCTCTTCCCTCACACACAAACACACGCAGGCACGCATTCATTCATTCATTCATTCATTAACTGCTGGGGGGGGGCATGGCCCCTGTTATCGCCATGGTGACAGCTCCTTGAGTGCGACAGATAGAAAGTTAAACTCAATTTAATATTTAAAGATGTTTCGTCTATATATGCTTGTCTGTCTGATTACTTGTCTGCCCGCAGGAGAGGAGAGGAAAGAAAAAGAAAAACAGAGAAGAGGTGATCAAGAAGGAGAAATGTAATATCTTGCTAATGACTGAAGGGCAGAGAGACATAGCAGAAGGCCGGGCGCAGCCATTCACAAAGTCTATATATGCATTTACATTTACATTCGGGCAATGTGAGAATATTGCTGCAGATTAAACAAAGAGGGGGAAATATATCAGAGGCAAAAAATAATGGAAAAAAGAAAAGTATAAATCAAACGAATAGATTGAGTGACAGAAATAGCTAAAAGCTGTTGGGATGAAAGATGGAAAGAGCGTGAGAGAGGGAGGGTGGGTGATGCGGAGAAAGATATAAAAGCAATGGCAACGGGAATATAATGAGAAAATGGGTGAGAGATCGACAGAAAATGAAGGAGAGGCAGAGATGATAGTGAGAGAGAGAGAGAGGAGCTAAAACAATGACAAAGACAAACAGAAGGCGTCAAGCAGGAGAGGTGAAGAGAGACATGAGAGCATGTCTCTGGGGGGAAGAGGTTGAGTTGGGTCTGTCTGTGATTGGGTTTGGACTGCTCCTGCAGAGCCGAGGTGACTCACCAGTCTCCCACACACAAAGATGTGCATGATGCTGTATGTGGCCTGAGTCTGTATAAGTGTGTGTGTGTGTGGTGAAGACAGAGAGAGTGAGTATTAGAGTTCTGTACTGTCACTGTCACGCAGGGGTGTGTGTGTGGTTGAGAGAGAGAGAGAAAGAAAGTGAGTTCTTTACTGCCATTGTCCTGCAGGGCTAAGTGTTGTGTGTGTGTGTGTGTGTGTGTGTGTGTGTGTGTGTGTGTGTGTGTGTATTAAACCATCATGTTGCGTGTAGCCTATTGGGAGCTGCCACTCTTAATAACAGATAATAACACACTGTCCATCTCTGTCTCCAGATGCCCACTGTCGCTGCTGATTCACTGCATGTTGTACAATGCTATTATAAAACACAAATCTTCCATTATCCAGAGCATCTTATTTATGTCATCAGCAAAGGACAAATGTGAATTTATCAATGTTGCTCAGTGATCTCCAAGGATACATTTTCCTAACTGCACTTCCAGGCATCTCACACAGATTTAAATTTTCAGAATTAAAAAAGCAGAAAAACAACGTGAGCAAAAACAATTGACGATGCACAGCAACACTGGCTGCCCATGCATCAACATTATCCAGTATGGAAAAAGTCCTTCCACTCTCATATATACTTCTATCCATCTGCATTAGTATAGAAGTGAGGAGGTGTCATTTGTGCAGCTATGTAAGGATGGGTTCACTTCCAACTTCCACTTGTGCTGCGAGCACATAAATGTCAGAACCATTTTTGGAACGTTGCTTTCTATTAACAACAATCTGCCTCGGCCAGCAGATGAACAGTGTATAGTCCGCTATGTGGTGTGTGTGTTTGTCCTTTTAATTGTGTGTGTGTGTCTGTCTCTGTGAGTGTCTAGTTTAATGGCACATTAATGTTGCCTGGAACAAAGCCCTTCATCATTATCTACACTCACATTTTGGGAACATGAAAATCTAAATCGAGTGAGGATTTCACACGGGTGGGAAGTAGAGCTAGGAGAGAGAATAATTTGATTTAAAAGATAATTGGGATATAACATTATCGAGACCAGATCATTGGACTCATTTATTATTTTGTTTCATATTTCAAAGCCACAGGAAAGCATTTTTATCTTGTAAGAGAGGCTCCAGACAAGTGACTAGACATTATTTAAAGACAGAAGGCTCGAAATAACAGGTTTTCAAGGCAAGTCCGCCAAAATCACCTTCTTCGGCTCTTCTGATTTAACGATAGGTTGGTGGATGCGTGTGATGTGTATAGTGAGTGAGAAGATGGTTTTGTTAATAATAGTTTTCGGACGCTGCTACTGTTGAGTTTTAAAAAGTTACAACAAACTTAATGTATTCCAGTGTTTCAGTGTTTTCCTGCAAATGTAAAACTGCAGGATTTTAGGCCAGACAATTGCATCAGGATGTTGATTAAACCATTGTCTGTATCCTCTTTGTAATGTGAAGAAAACTGACACCTCACACCTTTGTTTAGTGCCAGAAGGACTGTTTTGTTTTAACTGTTTCATTGACACTTAAGATAGGGTGTCAGCCCTTTTATAGACAAGCCCTGTTGATCTCTATGATTAGTTTAGAGCAAAAGACTGTTTATTCCTGCAGATTGAAGGGGGGTTTCACATCTGGGATTAGCGCTCTTTTGTTCCACCAAAAGCAACGTAGAACAGTAAGATACACCCTTCCTAATTGGGTGACGAAGAAGTTAACCAAACGACCAATGGCTATGGACCTAAGCCATTTGTAGGAAAAAGGACCTGCCCACATACCTGGAGGATATTAACAATTCATTTTGTGAGAATCAGGACTGTAAGCTGTGGATCCGGGAGGAGAAGCAACTTTTTTCAGTCCACTGCTGGAGGCTGCTCTAGCTTAGTCTGTTAGGACTTGACTGGAAGCTGTGAATCTGAAAGGAGGAACAACTTTCCAGTCCACTGCAGTGTTTTTGTTTTATGTTTGTTCTGTAATGCCATCTTTTATTCACCTATTTTGTAATTAAATTTTCTTGTTAATTTTCACCGGACCCAGCCTCTCCTTTCTCAAAATCTGAAAACGCAACAGAGGTTGAACTACCTGCTGACATAAGAATACATGTATATGTAACTTTAGTCCAGCTATCGTTGTACTTTACTGTAACCAAACTGTAACTGTTTTCCAACGTTAAGCATGTGTTTATTGTTACCATAACATCAAAGGTGCTGTACACCTGTTACTAGTAGTCTCCTATGGTCATATGTCATTTTGGTAGGCATTGTGTGTGTTGATAACATAGGACATACTTTATGTCATGTTAGTAGGTGAGCTGATTGTCAATACATATTAACATGAAGAAATCAACAAAAATGGGATATCTTTTACATGTGAATGACAATTTGAAGTTCATCTGGAAAAACATCTATTTATAGAATAAAAACAATTACATACATGGTATGCACTGACCATTAATCCTGCTATTCAGCTAAAGTTCACAGGTTCACAGGGAATAGTGACGGCAGGCAGAGGCCTAAAGGTAGTTCTATGCAGAGAACACAGAGAGACTATGAGAGAGAACACACATAGATCTATTCTTGAAGGTAAAAGCATGTGTTTTGTTTTCTTCCTGAAAAGTTAAACCTGAAGTACTCACAGGAGTCTCTGTTTTCGTGTGTGTCTGTGTGTGTGTGTGTGTGTGTGTGTGAGAGAGAGAGAGAGAGACAGAAGACTCTGTGCCTCTGTGTGTTTGTATCTCTGTTTTTATGCATGTGAGAGTGTGTTTTCTCTCCCTGTGCCTTCACCTAGCTCTCTGCTTGCCAATAAAACTGTCATTTTGAAAGCACTTAAGTTGGAAGATGCCTACAGCCGCAGACCAGGAGTCTACAGATCGTCTCTCCCCACAGGCTCTTTCTACCTGCAGCCCCTCTAGCAATCCAACCAGCCCCCCCACTCGTCATCTCAAGCCTATGCTTGCCACTCATGCAATATTTAACAACAGACATGTACCTGAATGTCAATGTTCACTTAGTCTCACTCACTGGGTCAGTGTCAGAAAATTATCCCCCAGGCTGAAAGGAGATGTGGCTGTGGACCTCAGGAAAAGGCACACTACATTTTTTCAATAAACAACATTATCAGTGCTTGATTTATCATATCTAAATGTCAGGGTGAAAAGGCAAGCGGGGCTTAAGAACACATTTCAACTGTCATCTTGTGTCTCCACAATGAAAAGTCTCAGACATTTAATTCACATTAACATTTAAATTGAGCTGAAGAAAGTAAATTTGACTACCACAATTTTTGAAAATGTTCAGTATGTTTTGAATGAGTTTAATGAACCATGGGTTTAAATGTTTCTTCATTTATGTTTTTAAATACAGTCATGACACCCTCTAAAATACCAGATACAGGTTCATTTTAAGTTTTGGACTGAAAAACAAACCTTTATTGTGTTAACATTAAGTGCAGTGTTGTCTCAGAATCTATTTTGTGTAATGGTCACCACAGGGCTACAGACTTTTTGACAGACTGATTTCTGTAAACTCTCAAAATTATTTGGGATTTTGCAGAAGTCTAACATGTTTTACAGTTGTACTTTTTCCACCCTGCACTGTGAATATTTGCATGGTGTGTTCAATAAAAAAAATAAAGACATATAATTGTTTGTGTGGTAGTAGTTTAAGTAGACTGTATATTGTTGGGACTTAGATGAAGATCAGATCACATTTTATGACCAATTTATGCAGACATCCATGTAATTCCACAGGGTTCAGATACTTTTTCCTGCAACTTTATGTGCAGTGCAGTGTGTGTAATTGCAAGTGTAAGTATTAATGTGTATGTGTGTGTCTGAGAGAGATAAATAGTATAATGTGTTCTCATTGGACATGACTCATCAGGTATTTCATCAGTGCCACCTCATAAACCTCACAACATTAAAATGCATCCTGTGTGTGTGTGTGTGTGTGTGTGTGTGTTTTGAGCAAAAGCAATTAGGTGTTAACATCGTGGGATTGTATGTATGTTCACTGTCATGTCCTGTTTTCTTACTGCCTCATTTTCTCTCCCTTTCCTTGTAGGGTGGAGGAAAGTTTTAAGACTCTTTTCTGGTCAATCTTCGGGCTGTCTGAAGTGATCTCAGTGGTGCTGAAGTACGACCATAAGTTCATAGAGAACATTGGCTACGTGCTGTATGGAGTCTATAATGTCACAATGGTGGTTGTCCTTCTCAACATGCTCATTGCCATGATCAACAGCTCCTACCAGGAAATAGAGGTACATAAACACGATGGTCAGTCAATATAGAAAGAGTATAGTGTTTTCAAGAAGTCAAAAAGGAATATTGTTTGATCACCTCTGTGTCTGCAGGTGGATTAGAGAGTGAGGGCAGAAAGAGTGAAGGCATACACAAACAGAAAGCATAGAGAAAGGACAACACCGGTAAAGGAACAGGGATGGGGGCTTGGGTCAGAGAAAAACAAACAAAAAACAAAAACAAAGAGACACACAAACCATAAGAGATAAGGTGTGTGGTAACTAAGGTGCAGTTAAAATTGGTGGGCACCCCACAACTTTCAGGTAGTGGAGCCTCCCAACGCGCCCCTCCCACCCCCCAAGCCCTCTGTGTCTAATGTGTAATTAAAATTGAGGGGCAGCCAGTGGAGGAGGAAGAAGGGCGAGGCTGCAATAAAGCAGCCCCACCCACCAAACTCCCTGCAGCAGTCTCACCGCAAAGTTGTTACAAAGGGAAATAATATATACTATATAAAAAATATAGTACATACAGTGTTCAAAAAATTCTACTGACAATGTTTTGAAAGAAGTTTTAGATGTTTGAAAAAATCCAAATGTGAGTTATTTATTTGTTTATTTGTTTTGCTCATCCCACAAAAGAAACAAAAAGACCAATCAGTGGACAAATAGATGATAGTTGTTCATTTTCCAGTAGAAAAGTAAAAGTAAATTCCACACATGAATTG
This sequence comes from Lepomis macrochirus, assembly GCA_024633595.2. Taxonomy (NCBI): domain Eukaryota; kingdom Metazoa; phylum Chordata; class Actinopteri; order Centrarchiformes; family Centrarchidae; genus Lepomis; species Lepomis macrochirus. The sequence continues at coordinate 17,355,694 of JALXJV020000018.1, read as the reverse complement.
AATATGTTTTTCTGTTCACCAAGACAGAACAATATACTCTTTTGGTGTTAAAAGTTGGTCCCTATAAATCTCATAATAATCACATGTAATTATAAATATGGTAATTAGTTAACCAGTTTAATTTGATAACATGATTAGTCAGAAACTTTTTTCTCTAAGGTTTATACAATCTTATGGTGGTTTTTAAAAGTCTTTACCCATTGTCAGCCCTGCTCATTTAAATACACCATCTGTCCCTGGTTGCAGGAGGATGCTGACGTAGAGTGGAAGTTTGCACGAGCCAAGCTGTGGCTCTCCTACTTTGACGAGGGCCGCACCCTGCCCGCCCCTTTCAACCTGGTTCCCAGCCCAAAGTCTTTCTACTATCTGGTCCTCCGCATCAAGTCCTGCCTGATACTCCTCTGCAAGGCCAACAGCCGGCGCCATAACGAGCTAGAGATGGGCATGCTTAACTCACAGGCCAAGGTCAGTGTAAGGAACTCTTACATTGCTTCCTAATCTCCTGGTGAAGCGCAGACACAAACTAAAAAATATGTTGTTTTTGTCCATACATTATTCTTCTTGACACTGAACAACTAATGGACTGTTGACATTGTGAAGAATGGTTAATTGATGATTTTCTAAACTAAGTTGCAGTAGCCACTAAATACTGCAATAGGCTATCTTTTTCTTCATATCACTAATATTATATAAATATAATATCTGAGTGCTTTGATTCAACTAATCCTACATTGTCTAGGAATTTTGTGGGGAGCCAATAACGACAAATTAAATACTGACAACTTGCAGCTTGTTTTTCTTGCCTCCCATTCAGCAAAATATTCTCAGACAACAGGAAATGTTATTATGAAGTGATAGTTTACACAGATAAGAAACACATTTTTTAATACAGTTTGTTCATCTCAAGTTTACTCTCTTTGCTTTTGTGTCTATTTTACTGCAATGGCCGACATACTAATTACCGAGAGTTTACTTTCCTTCCAAATATTCCTCTTTTGCAGGCTCCTTCCCAGCAAAATGATGCTATGATTAGTTCGCCATGCAGCTTCAGTTAATGGACTGTTGAGGACAAGCTCACTTGCCGCACAATAATCTGCAGTGGACTTGTCTGTATATCTAGGCCTGGTCTAACTGTTTACAGCATGACTGTCAATTACTGGATCTTCAGCATATATATTATGTACAATGTGCTCAGATGGCCTTGTAGTTTAGACTCAGGAAATACATGGCATTCCCACTGCAAGCCTGGGATACAACTTTAGCTTTGTTCATTTACTATTTTTTATAGGATTGTCCATCTAAATAAAATCACTGTAATGAAAAGACAGTCTTGCATGAAGAAAATAACATACGCCATTTAACACAGAATCAATTTTTGCGCTGTCCATGTCCTCAGGGATTTCCTCTGTCTGTTTGTTCACCTCAGTGCCTTGGCTAAGCTATTAGTCAGGCCATTGGATCTGCCAACGTCTGCTCAAATAGCTGGGCAGGTGTCTGATGGGGACAAGATGGGTTACACCCTGCTGCCTCTGTGAGCTCCTGAAGTTCTCTGCAGCTCTGACAGTTTAGATGCAAAGCCAAATAGGTGCAGCAAACGATCGATACATAGTGGCGCTACCAGTAGAGTTTCAGGAGCGGGACCACACATCAATCACATCACTCCCGGCATTTCCATAAATGTTACATGTCCCATCTCCTCTTCTTCGCATTCTGCACCCCTGCTGCCTACCCCTTTCTCTGTCCAGTCTCCTCATCTCCTTCTTCCTCTCCATAGGGTTATAGGGGGTCCGTCCGTCCGTCATGACCGGGTGCTACGGCAACTTCCCCACAACGCTTTCGAATGTCTATTCAGCAACTGCATCATTCTGTTTCGATCATTAATAAATCATTTAACTGTATCTGTTGATTGTGGTCCTTGCCAGTGAAAGCTCACACTCGACTCGACTCGAGATCTAGGGAAGACACCATGGTCTTTCTGAATCAGTCTTGTTTTTTTTTCCTCTCAGTCTTTTGATCAATCTGTCTCACGTGAGATATCTAACTTTGAGAAAAGTGACATGCTGAATTAATGCTAATTATATATGTTTCAAAGCAGCATTATGTTCATAAAGATAACCACGGCATAATGGCTGGACTGTATATATTTAAGTGTGTGTGTGTGTGTGTGTGTGTGTGTGTGTGTGTGTGTGTGTGTGTGTGTGTGTTGGTATTTGTAATATCAGTTATGGTGTAATGGAGACAGCAAAGGATAACAAAGCAGGTTATTAATATGAACAAGATCACAGACAACACAACAAAAGCAAAGATTTAAGCTTTTTCAGCTTTGGAAATCCTAAGCATAAAAGATCTGTTTCTCAGATTCACATGAAGCTGAAGCTGTAGTTGTCATCTGATTGTGTTGTTCAGTAAATCAGTGAGTATTAAAAAAATTGCACATCTATAGCTAATCATCTGTATTTTCAGTAGGTGTTCTCTGTTCTACAAAGCAAAATGAAAACTAATGTGATTATAAGTTCAATGAGAGCACAAATGAATGTAGCCCTGAATAATCTACCGCAGGTAACTGAAATCCCTGGTTAAAAATGACGCTTGATTGATTCCCTGTTACAATATACTGAGGTTTGGTTGAATGTTGTATGATGAACTTCAGTCACCCAAAACACATTTCCATGCACAGTGAGTACACGATGCGCAGGTAGGTGGGCCAGCCAATCATTTCATTTGGCAGTGCTTTTTACAGTCCTGTGTCACAGATACCGGATTATATTGTCAGAGCATTTGATTGATTGATTGCTGTCTGGGTACAAAGAGTATTTCAACAAATCTAACAAAAAAAGCTTCAGAAATAAATTGCCTACACTAGCTTGAAGTTAAAACTCATTTTGACACGGCAGTGCTAAAATGACATGCAAGCTGCTAAGCAAGGTCATGAACATAGAAGGAATCTCAGTCAGTTAATAGAGGTTTCCTCTGGTCAAGTGAAGCTGTCAGTTGTTTTTGCCTTCTCTTTGAAGACATCTGTGAGCATTAGATACAAACACTAAGCCCAGCCTTTCATTGTTGTTTTGTTTTGGCAGTGTGCTGCCTCTTCTAACGCCCTTTTCAAATGCTTCCATTATAGATGATCACTGAGCCCTGAAATGTGACGTTAACACTGGACTGTTGTTTGTATCCCACTGTTGCAACAGGATGAGCGCCTCAGGTCTTATCCACGGCCGGGAGAAGAGTTCATGCCCAGAAAATCTAGAAAACACCCAACCCGATACGAGGTAAGGCAGTGAGCGAAAGATGCATGAAGAATCTCAAGAATGAGAAAGGAAAAGAAAGAATAAAAGAAGCTAAAAACTAAATGACAAAAGCAGATATGTATAACTGCAGAGAGAGGAGCTGGCTGGAGGGATAAAAGATGTCAGGAAGAGTGATGGAGAGAGAAAGTAAGAGGGGTGGAAGAAGTAAAGAGAAACTGATATGAAAGACAGATAAGGAAGAGGCAGGAAGGTACGGAGATGAGGAAAGAATTTAACAAGAGTTTGGATGAAAGGGCATCGACTGAAAGGAAGGCAGGATGGAACAAATGAAAGAGGGAGAGGAGGAACGGCAAAATAGAAAAATAGAACAGAGTAAGGATGAAAATGCCTCTAATGAGCTGTTTGTGAGAGATCGAAAGCAGACACTCTGTAAATGAGCCCAAAGTATCAAGCTGAGGAGGGAAGAGTTGCTCTCCTCTGTTGTATGCCCTTCACCTTTGCCATGAGGGAATTCTCACTTCCTTCGCTGGTTGACTGTGCTATTGTTGTTGGGTTTTTTTCCACTTCTAGCACACAAATGCTGCAGGTGCAGGACTTCCATACTGGCTACAGATGAATACTCAACATTTCACGCACAGTCGCTGAGACACAGTGCTGTAACACTGTGCACTATGTGATGTCACATCACCTTGTCACTTTCTCTCTATTTAATCTCCTCCTCCCCTCTCGTCTTTGTAGAATATCATGAAGCGCCTGATTAAGCGGTATGTACTGAAGGCTCAAGTGGACAGAGAGAGCGATGAAGTCAACGAAGGTAAGAATTCATCATTAAGGGCCACTCTTATTCAGTCATTATTTGCTCAGGACATGTTTGCGAGTTAATGTGTATGCCTGTATGTGTAAAAAAAGTCCATGAAATGAGGGCATGCTGTGTATCTTGCATACATGTCGGTATTTGTTCATGTTCACATGCCCTGATTGTTGTGTCCCGTGTGTGGCTGCGTTGTAGGGGAGCTGAAGGAGATCAAGCAAGACATTTCCAGCCTCCGTTATGAGCTCCTGGAGGAGAAGTCTGAGGCCGCTGGAGAGCTGGCTCTGCTCATCCAACAACTTGGCGACAAGTTTGGCAAGAACACCATGAGACACTGACAGGACTCGCTAGAAGGAGATGGAAGCAAGAAGGAAGGAAGGTGTGAAATAGGGTGCAATCAGGAGGAGGTGGGGGAAGACAGCAGGGTCATGGTAGGTATTTTTAAGACTTTGATAGCAGAAGAGGGAGAAAGAAGGGAGCAGGGGAAACAGGATTTTTATAAGATTGACAGGGAAGAAAGTGAGAGAAACAAGCTGCCCACAGATTAAAATTTTGCTGAACGCAAGAGTTTAGTATATGCAACGACCAATTAAGGAGGAATGTAAAAAAGAGGATAGCAGTGACTGCAAGTAAGCAGGAGGCCAAAGGGTCAGGGGGGACCTATACTCAGTTGGAGGGGGTTTGTGTTGACAGCTGAATTCTAATTAAAGGCACCGTCTTCAGGGAATGAGAGAGAAGAGGAAGACAGAGGCTCACAGGCTGGGTGGGAGAGAGAGACCAGTGAGGGGGAAAACAAGCACTGTGAGATATAAAGAGGCACCACAGAGCAGGAGCTGAGGCGGTGCAGCGATGAGGGCCTCCACATCCGCTGCCAAGAGATATCAGTGCATCTCCAACTTGGAGGAGAGAAAGGGAAGCCCAGAGATGGGATGACAGAGAGGGAGGGCTGGAGAGCGGGGGAAGAGAAAGAAAGGACACAACAACAAAAAAAAACTTCCACTGTTATTCACACCAGAAAGGCTGGCTTTGTTTCTATGTCTTCACTTTGTCAGGACAAGCATAGTGACGCCTGTTGAGATACTGTGCACCCCTTTATACACTAGGCTATCTAATTAATGCATTTTCCATCTATAATGTACAATTTATAATCAGGAGTCGACTGATTCAGGAATAAGTGGGATAGAGTGTAGGATTTATGTATTTGAAAATCACTAAAGCTCACTCAAAAATGTAGCATTATCCTCTCATTGTAATGTTGGTCAGAGACTTTTGTATGTCCACATAACACACAGTGGCCCTCATTTATCAAAAGTGCGTACACCAAATTTCCAGCGTACACCTGGCGTACGCCCAAAACCACGGTGATTTTGACATTTATCAATATGGACGTTGGCGTACGGCACGCTCAAATCCTACGCCAGCTCAGGAGGTGGTGTACATGTACGCAAGTTTTGAGTTAGAGCCGAAATGCACAGAATTCATTTCCTAACAGCACAAAATGCACTCACAATCTAAAATACATGATATATTATGACCCACTGTAACAGAAACAACGTTTGAAACATTAATTTTTGTGTTTATATTTGAGCAGCACGGACTTTATCCAGCCTACTGAGCAGTCAGATCATGCTTTGATTTGTATTTGGACTATTTTATCGTAGCTTTTGGTGCCTTTTATTTAGGTTTGCTTTTAATAAAATGTGGACCTTCAAATGAAAAGGCTATGAGCAAAAAATGTTAAAACAACAAAGAGCATTAGCGGATGGCTTGAAGCACTGAGACTGGCTGCCGAAATGGACACAGCCCCGCGCCCTTTAGGTGAGGCGGGAACAGACATGTCGCGCACAAAGCCCTGCATTTATTATAAGACAAACTTTATATTATGACCGCACAGCGAGCACCGACACCCCCGCAAAAGGCCCCGCGTCCCCAGACTCTGGCATGCTGATCTCTGTCCATGTGTGAGTCCTGGGTCAGTGCGTAAAGCCCAGTCCCGGAGGTGATGGAGCAGCTTTTTATCAGAGCAACATTCTTTCATTTGGAGCTTATTTGGGATTTAATTTTGATGGGGGGTTTTAGTGCTAAATCTGTCTCTTGGTGCACCACAAGTAGCCAATTTATAATTCTAGGAACAGACAAACTCCAACAGCGTTCAAAACAAAACGCGCTCCACAAACAGGTGGTACAGAGGTGGTGCAGCTCATCATTGTGTTTGGACAATGTTTCACTCTGAACATAAAAGAAAAGTTACACCGCGGATGGTCAGATCCAAGTCCGTGCGCGTCCAGACCCGTGTCCGTGCGTAATAGTCCCAGGACAGCACAGAGCACTGTTTCCCAAAGCCACAAAACATTATGAATGCTTGCTTTGCACGCTGGGGATACACCGCCCCGTATCTGTCCGTATGTCCTCCGTTCATCAAAGTAAACGCTCAGCAAGAGGCTCTCGGCCCGTGTCCTGCTCCTCCGGGATGAGCGCATCCTCCTCTGGGGCTGACAGCCCACTGGTCCGCTCCAGTGAGGTTGACAGCGCGCGGTGGTCCCCCTGACTCCAGCACTGGCTCTCGGGCTGGACCTGAACTGTTTATGGCTCATCTGAACGCTCGTGTCCAGTTTTAAGCACGTTGAACATTTTGTCAAAAATGTTTCCAGTTTAAATCATCGAATAAAAAAGTATTAAATTGTTTCCAAATGAAAAACCTCGTAATATTAAAATGCACAATTTTTTTGAACATTTATGCCGGGGAGGGGCTCTAGTGGTGAAACTAAACATTTAATCTTTATTTAAATCTGTCAAAACAACATAATATTTTGTTTCTGAAGTTTTAACTTGTGGACTTCCTGCTCCAAACCATGTGTTTCTTGCCGTATTCCGTCAGTCCCTGCCGTGAAGTCCTGGGTGCAGCCTCCTGAAGCTTGAATAATTGGGGGCGTTTCATTCAAATTACACACGTTTTCAGCCGCCGCATTTACCAACACCAGGTGGTGCGTACACCTGGATTTCAAAGGTACGCACAGCTTCATAAATCAGGCGCTGACAACAGTGTAAGCATAATCTCCCGCACAAAAATGCGCCCGTTTCTACGCAAGAATGATAAATGAGGGCCAGTGTGTTGTATTGACATACAATATTGCAGCTCCATGTGAATTGCCTCCAAGAGATCATATGTTAATAGAGAACTGACTATGTAGAGTTTAAAAATAGGCAAAAGTGGCAATAACATTACTCCAGACAGCATGTCTCTACCTCACTCAGAATTATTTAAAATACAGTGTACCAAAATGTTGCAAGCATGCCTAACTCATGGATGTACAAAAACAAATATTTTTCAATTATACACTATGTTTTTTTGCATATTTGAACAACTTTAAGTCAGTAAACATGTTAAATATGACCTAGATAACAAACAGAACAAAGTGTCTCTGTGCGACACATTTGCTAAAATCGTAACCAGAAAGCAACATATCCTTGAGGAGTTGTGTTTACGGCTATAAAATGCAGAAGGTCAGTGCTTATGAGAAGCACATGAAGGCAGAGAAACTCCTCTGTCTGACCTCTGTCTCCTCTCCGCACAGCGACTGTGCGTGACCTCTGTGTTTAGGGCAACTGTACTTTTGTGAGATGAGAAAATGAGGGAGATGGAGACTTTTGGAACAACGGTGTAGTCATTTGACCATAAAACACTTGGATTCTGCTGAAGAAGCTGTGTGGAGTAATTTTATGGTCTTGTTTTTCTTTTGGAGACTTATTAGAGATACCGCTGCACTAGCTAACTGTGTTAAAATTCACTAGTGATTCGACTGACGGGATGAGTAGGTAATAGCTGAACTTTTGCTGGAACTAAAATATAAAGAAAATGTCAATAATAATGCACATGATGAACTGCTAATTCTGCGTATTAGAAATTAGATCTTTTTATTTGTGCTAAGTGGAAAACTGTATCTACAACAAACGATATACAGATGTAGATACAAATAGGGTGCTAAAGATTATGTCAACCCGTGGGATCAACCACAGTGTCTGTTGTCCGCTGCTTGTGGGGAACAGCAACATCCAACGTTCATAGAACAATGGTCTAATTAATATTTCCATTAAAAAAACAAAAAACTTCATAAATTACAGTTTTGGTGTTTTAAATGTTTAATCCATGGATTGAATGTTCCTACGGGGACAATGCTGTGGATTCAGATCATTACATTCATCATACAGTCCCTTTCCCCCCTTTCAAAACCAATTGGTTAACATAAAACAATTAAATATTTTCAAGCTAAAACACCTCATTTTTATTATTCTGTTATTGTGTGGATGATATCAAATGTCTTTACCCACACAAGTGAGAATCAGCACTGGCCTACTGCACAAATTAAAACATTTAGAGTACTGTCATTATACATCTTATTGTGTGAAAAACAAACCAGATCATCATTATCAATTACAGAAAAACTTCAACTTACAAGACTGTGATATGAGTTATTTCCAAGACAAAAAAAAATATTTGAATCCTTGCAGTTAGCTTTAAAAGCCTAAACAGACTAGTAGCTGTAGTAGGCCCAAGTCTGAGTGATTATTCTCAAAGGATTTAAACATATATGGAAACTACTTTTTAGAGATTTGAGGTTTTCAACCCCAGCGACCCGAACCCGGATAAGCGGATGAAGATGGATGGATGGTTTTCAACCTACAGTGACCAACTCTAGTTTCAGATACACAAATGTTTTGTCAAGATTTTATTGAAAGAATTTTTGGGACTTAAAGGTTTGTCTTTATTTATTTGTACTGTAAGTGTCAATGAGTGAAAGATCAGCTAACTATTTTCTGTGTGCAGAACCAGGCTAATAATGAAAAGACTCCCAGATATTCCCACCTCCTGAAATACAAAATTAACTGAAATACTGTATTTTTAAATTGTACACAACAAATATTGATTAAACCAAATCTTGTACTGTAAATTGTCATATTTTTGATCCTTGAATGAAAAAGAATAAACTCTAAAGTGGTTGTTTAATCATTGGAGTACTCTGTATATTTGTGCTGAAAGGTGGTTCATGAAATTTAATAAGTCTAAATATTTAGTGTTTGTCCCCAACAGCAGTCCTTAGTCAATGACAGACGCTGGAGCAAAGCCAAACACGTGGCTGCAGTGTTGCTCTGCACTCTGGCAACTGTATATACACACACACACACACACACACACACACACACACACACACAACACACACACACACACACAAATGTACACATTCAGAACAAATGCTCTTTAAACAAACATTTGAGTAGCGGGAGGACCCAAACTGAAAGTTATTTCCCAACAGGGACACTGTCACTGACAATTTAATGACCTACAAACTTTAACAGCAGAAGGCAATACAAGATTTGTGTTTGAGGCATCATTGGTTTCTTACATAAACCACCATCCAGAACTGAGTAAGTCAAGCATGTTTGTATTGCCCAATTCTACATATAATATCTCAGAGCTGTCTACAACAGCAATTGTAATAAACACTGTTTCACAAAATTCAAAGATCCCAAACTATTGTCCAAAGTAATACCCAATGTTTAAAGAGTTAAACCACTAGAGTCCAAGAAGAATCTCAAAGACTATATACAAAAAAAAGACAGTGCTGGACAAAAAAACATTCATGAGACTTGAGTTTGGCCGATCAGGGATGTTTAAAAGTGCAAATTCCACTCTGTTATTTGCTGGCTCCGTGAAATAACTAGGAGACATATTACAATGACTCTGTAACCAAAAGTTCAACTAGATTCCTCTAAAGGTAAAGGTTCAGAGTTCCTACAAAAAATACCGCAAAATAATAGTAAATAAAATAACCAACACGTAAAAGAACAGAAATATTCCGGCAGCTGGGACGCCAGAAAAATACTGTAAAAAAATACTGTAAAATAACATTTAATAATAAATGACCAACTCGTAAAAACATGGAAATATTCCATAATGACAATAAAGTCTGTAACTTTAATTTTATATAAAATCAATTGCAATTTTTGGGGGGGCTTTTATTGTTTAATTAGGAACATATACATGTGTAAAAACAATAAAATTACCTTTAAATATAGTTGAACACTGCTATAATACAAATAATCATGCTTAAAATTTATAGTTTATAGAGTGCTGCTTTTAATTGAGTTTTATTATAATCAATATAATTGTAATCAATATATATTGTAAAAAATGTCAAAATTCTGTTCTGAAACTGGAAAATCAGCTGTGTGTGTGTGTTCATTGGACTTTTGGACCATTCTTCTACAAGCACATTTGTGAGGTCAGGGACAGATGTTGGATGAGAAAGCCTGGCTCGCAGTCTCCGCTCTAATTCATCCCAAAGGTGTTCTATCGGGTTGGAGGTCAGGACTGTGCACACCTGCACACACTCATCCATGTCTTTATGGACCTTGCTTTGTGCACTCGTGCACAGTCATGTTGGAACAGGAAGGGGCCATTCCCAAACTGCTTCCACAAAGTTGGGAACATGAAGCTGTCCAAAATTTTTTGGTATGCTGAAGCATTAACGGTTCCTTTCACTAGAACTAAGGGGTCAAGCCCAACCCATGAGAAACAACCCCACACCAAACTTTACACTTGGCACAATGCAGTCAGGCCAGTACTATTCTCTTGGCAACAGCCAAACCCAGACTTATCCATCAGATTGCCAGACAGAGAAGCGTGATTCGACACTAGAACATGTCTCCACCGCACTAGTGTTTATTGGCGGCGTGGCATTAAAATTAATTTTTCATCACAAACCTGTAATTTTACAGGAAGTTTTCTTTTTTAACCCCATTAAAAGGTGTGAATGCCTGTCATTTAGCAATAAATTAAATATTACCTTTCTGTAATTTTACCAATTTGGGGCAATTATATACTATGTTAATCTAACTTGTAATCTAAGAATTATAATAAAAGTCAAAAGCTGTGAGATTGCAGTAATTATGGCTGTTTTCAATTATCAAAACTGTGTTTTGACTGTTTAACAATAATTGTAGGCACTTTATACTGATTAAAATAACATTTATTCAATGTTTTTATTTTCCAAATATCCATAATTAGAGGAGATATTTGTCAATTAACAAGAAAATCTATGTCAAGTTACGGAACAAATGTTTTTTGTTACCGTTAACTGTTACTAATTGTGCCAAATTTAAGAAATGTTTTTACAGTATTAAACTTAAATTTAACCCTTTTTTCTTTTAAATAAGAAAAATAATATTTGTGGAAATACAGGAAATTCCAGAATGTATTGTAACAGTTTGTTTTCGTGAAAAAACGCAAAAGTTTCCTTAAGATAACAGAAATATAATAGTTATTCACAGCTACAGGTTTTTCATGTTATTTTACATTAGCCATGTAAATTAAAGTAAGTTTACTTTTGTATGTTTTGATATTTTTAAGTATTTCATGTAAAAATACAGGAAAAATCTGTGAAATAAAAAGGAATAAAACTGTCAATGTAGAGATTTTTTTTACAGTGTAGTTTGTGCAGATGAGTCATGCACCTGTGCGTGTGTGCATGTCCGTTAACCTCGCTTGGCGTGTCAGAGACATCCTGAAAGCTACCCTCTAAAGCAACACTGTAAAACACTGTGCAACACTGTAAACACTCCATGTCCAGATGTTTTTCAGACCTCAGGTACTCCATACCGTTCATTTGCCACTTTCTCTGCACTGTATCAGGCTGTCGCTGAAAGGCCTCCTTCAATTGCCTAGTCTGCCATTACACAAAAGCCAACTAACCCCGTTGTCACTAAAACTTCCCTTACATGGTCCTCTTTTAAACTATTTATGACAAGGGTCAATACATTTTGGGTGCCTTTAATTTCAGTGCAATTTCTTTTTGTGGCCATTTTTGAAATAACACTGGTTTGTGCAGAACGTGTCATGTCAAGAGCAGCTATTGTGAATTAAAACCATTAATTTTCCATTTATGTTGCAAAATAAAAATGTTGGTTTCACCATATGAAACCCATGGTGACCCATGGCTAGTATGTACTTGTTGGCCCCTCATGACTACTGTAGGTATGTATTTGTTTTGTGGACTTGTTACCCTAAATGATTTATTGTGAACCCTTAACCTGTACATACCTTGGACTTTTTTCTCCTGCGAGAGTGTTGATGATGCAGAAAATCTGTTTTTACATTAGGTTCCCCGACAAGTCCTGCTTTCTCTGGATGAAGTGCTCACACATGAAATACTGCTCTTCAAAATAAAGTTTTGGATTTTGCACTAAGGTTTTAGTTCAGGGAGAGAGTTCTTTGATCGTGACCATGCACTCCAGCAGAATTTCATGAGTCTACGAACTTATCTCTGCATTTTTGCATAATTATTCAGGTTGTAAGGTATATTTTTGATTAAGTGGCAGGCACAGCTTTAAGGGAAAACGCTACAGTAACCACAATTACAGGCTTGGGTACATTCAAAGAGCGTCCCTTCCTCATCACATTGTTGAGTCTGGTGTATAACCTTTGTCATGTTCTCTTCTTCTGTTGCCTCCACTCATCCTCTCTCCTACCCATCACTCACTGCTGCACATATGCATGCCAATAAAGCAGAAATACCAAGAGGAAGAAGAATTCAAATCAAGAAATGCTGTACACTACAGTGTGCGCGCACACACACATACATAAACAGCAGACCCTTACTGGACTATCTCCATAGCAACAATGTCACTCTGAGGGAAGTTCACAGGAAATTCTATTATCTGATTCCTTGAGTGCTCTTGGCCAGACTTTTGATATGAGTTTTGGCCTTAAGGGCGTTACTCAATAACACGCTCCATCAATGTGGGTGTGTATTTATGAGTGTGTGTGTGTTGTACATGTACTTGTGTTATGTCTGATTTAACCAGGAGATAAATTTTATGGTATTAAGTATATCTGTTCATTCTCAGTTGTACATGACCCGCGATCTCACATTAGCCTGTGTGCTTGCATAGAAAGACTTTTGTGTGTGCATGTGCGTGCGTGCATGCGTGTATGTCTGTCTGTCTTAGAGAAACATAGTATAACTGACATCCCTTCTCTGGAGTAATTTGTCCCAGAGGCCCAAGGCATAGTACTGTCTCCAAGCCCTCCCTCCCTCCCTCCCTCTCCTTCTCTCCATCCCTCTCGCCACCTCCATCTGTCTTTCTCTGTTTTTGACTCTCCTGGCAGAGCAGTGAGCGATGTGACCTCCTGCCTCTGAAAGACACAGGGATTCCAGGGATTTGGAGGAGATATTGGACTCCTTCTCTGACTTGCCTCTCGCCTTGTGCCCGGAAGACTCCTCATGAGACAAACAACATTCACTCATATACTTGCTTGCTTGTATAAACACATGCATAGATGGCAGATTACCCACACTTGAATATTATTAGACGCTTGAACAAACGTAGGTGGGTTCAAACACATTACACACACTCACTTACTGAGGCGCAAATACTCACATATGCATGCACGCTCACACACCAGACTGACTGTCGTAAACACTCATCACATTTTAACAGTGAAAGTTAACTTGTTTGCACACAAACGCTTGCACACATACTCATGAAGGAATTAACACGGAAGCAAACTTAAACTCAAACATCTCTCTGTGCCTCTTGCAGAAATGTGTGTGTCACTCATCATTTTTAAACCCACTCACACACACAATAAGGCTCCTATCCAAAGCATCAGTTACCCCCTTGAGCCATCAGTCGCAGTATCCCATTAGAAGAAATCTCTTGATCAGGACAAACCTCTTAAAAAAACTTATGGACGATTGTCACAGCTTTATGCTCTACAATCTTACATTATAACCATTTATCACTAAAAATACAACCTTTATCACAGACATAATATCTGCTAACCTGCTCTAAACCCTTTTCCCCCTTCTCTGTCATGACAGCCTCACAAGCCCATAGTACTGAGACTTTTTTAAGTCCCCATCATCAGTGAAACACTAATGCCTCATTTCTGGAGCAGTCAGAGGGCTGATGGAGTAGAGGAGGAAAGGGCTATCGGGGGGCTATCAGAAGAAAAGACTTTACCAATTCTTCAAAGCCACAGCACACTGGTTCAAGATGGATGGAGGGATTGATGACAACTCCCTGAAAACCCCCCAGGTGGCTCAACTGGCCCGTGAGGCATCGCTGAGGAATGAGACCATAAGGGGGCCATGAGTGCACTCATAATTGCAAGTGGAGCGCATTAAATTACAAGCACACACAAGATAAATGTGTCAGGTGTGCATCTATGACAGCGTGTCATAGAATAGTATACTCAGCCTGTTTGAGGTTCAGGTGCAGAGTAATTCATAGAGCCTGATTACTAGGAAGCTTGGTGCTTCTTGGTGTAGTGTAGTGAAGTTAGCTTAATCAAGCATGCAGTCTATTACCTGCTGTTTAAAGTAATCTAAGGCCAAATTAAACCTTTTTGTATTCCACTGTGAATATGCCTACCTAATTTGGATCAACTCAGCCCAACTCCTGTCCTGACATAGCTCTAATAGGTTGTATTTATTTACTGGGATTTTGGATTTAAGGGTTATTCTGCTTCCAAACTGTCATACAGTAGGAAATATCTCTTTCTTGTTTTCCAAATTTGCTACAACTGAGTTAGGTTCAGTGCGTCTATCTCTCACTCAATAATTAACTCCGGTTGATGACTATTGCTCTTGGCATCATCATTACAGAATATGCAACATCTGAATACCTGAACATTGTACCTGTTATTGTATATGACTTCTTATTCTTAAACGTCTCTTTATTCTTAAACGTCTCCTGTGAATCTGTTTTGCGTGCGCATAGATGCATGTACATCAGTTTTCTCTACATAATCTGTCTCTCCCCTCTTTGGCTTATGTGTTTTAGTCTAGAGAGTTTGTCTGGGGCTATCACTGTTATCATATGCCATGATGCGTCTTTGTGTGTGCGTCTTTCTTGGCAAGCAAGAAACAGTTGCATTGTTTTTTATGAGCCCGCCTACCAGTGAAGTAGTGAAAAGCAGTGATGGACAGACTTTATAGACAGTATATTTGGGTGTCTATTAGACTCATGCCTGAGCAGCCAATGACATCTTAATACCTGAATATTGTAACATCACTGTAACAAATATTCCACAATATTTCAGTAACTCATAATAGTTACACATACCGGTAATAGTACCACTGCATATACCTGTGGATTTGTGACAACACCTTCTGAGTTTCAAAGCCAATTGAGCTACTACTACATTTCCTGGATTGCAAACATTCTCCCATTCACTCTCTGGACGAGCCATGTGTGAGTGTGAAGGGAGAATAAGTGAGACATAGAGAGGAAGTTATGTTTATTACAATCCCAGCGCTGCTGCTCGTCATATACCGCAACATTTCCCTTCAGAGTATTTATGTACCTTGAACATAGTTTCCCTTTTATGGGCTAGCCATAGCTGTTGCACCACTATTCATCTTCTGAATCACTTCGCCTTTTTCCCCCTTTGTTCTGCTTTGTGTTGGCCTCTGTTTTATTTTCACCCTCTCTCACTCACTCATACTATTTTTTGTTTGTTTCCCCACTTTTTGTAAATCTACTGTTTGTTTCTGTCTTTCTCAGCAACCCTGTTTTCTCTATGACTCTCTGTTTGCCTCTGTGCCCTTGCTGTTTTCATTCCTTTTTTTCTCCGTGTTTTATCTGTCTGTTTGGCGGTTCCTCTTCTGTGACCTCAGTGACCCTGGAAACAGGATATTAGTTAGCAGTTTCTGTCCATTTTTCTTTCTCCCCTCACCGCCTCATCCAGACTCTGTCTACAGACAGCAAAAAATCATACTACAAACACAAACACAATCGTGGGGGATCAGAGATTAGGTCTTATAGGGAACACTGGTTCTGTTATTTCCCACTTGATCTGTTTAGTTTCCCTCCTCCTCCTGCCCTCCCTCAGCATCCATTTCTTTCATGTTTTGAGTGTCTAGGGCTTCTGGGGTGATTGCATGGCTACTGGACCAGAGACCCTCCCCACACTCAGACAAGCACCCTTTTACCTGAGGCACTCCCTCCCTTCCCTCTCAAAGCCTCCTTCACTGATCCTGAACACACCCTCCCCCAAAACGATTCGCAATTGAAATTCAGATTAAAAAGAAGATAAAAGATAAGCTAGCCAAGTTTCAGCATCTCATCTCCTCTCTTGTTGTTTGTTTACTGTCCTCAAGATCACACTTTGAAATACCCTGGTGGCCCATATTGGCTGAGTCTTCTTTGTTAGTCATAGAGCTGAGAGACCACTTGACCTGCACTGGGATCTCTGCCTACCCTGTGTGCATTTATGTGTATTTTATTATATACTGCAATAAAATGAAAAGTATAAATAAAGATAGTCCTTATACTTCTTTTTCCACCACTTACTGTATGTTTTCAGGTTCAAAATATTTTGGAATCAAAAAATACTATTTGAATCAATGTAATGTGCTTATTTATTGCATGTATGATTTAAAATGTAGTTATGTGTGTTCATGTGTGTATATGTGTGTTTCACTGGTGACATGACAGCTGCTGCTCATTTCAAGTATCCATTTGTAATTTTTTACTGCGAGAGAAAGTAAATTCCTCTCCTTTTATTCCTCCCTGAGATGAGAAGCAGCATTTCATGTTCTGGCAAGATAATCAAGTGACTAATTGTAGAGTGGCTGATTTCTACCACTGGATTTCTTGTGTTGGCAGGGAGAAATCCTATTTTGCTGGCTGATTTTTCCACGGAGGTTAAACAGGAGATGGTTAAAAGAAAATGAACACAATTACAGAAAAAAAGAGGGGGGAGAAATTTGCGTGTCACGTTTGTTGTTTGTTTAAGATTCTTGTTGAAAATCAGTCAAGCAGAAACTGGAATTGTATTGACATAAGAGATAAAGGAGTCCTAGCTGCCTGTGTAGCCATTAGAGATCACATTGTCTGTGTTGTGTGATGTGTGCATTTTTGCTCTTTTTCTCTGTCTGCCTCTGTTTATGTAAGTGCAGTGAGCAGTGTGTGTGTATATACAGCTGCTTGTGGTTCATGTCAAATGTCTCTTGTGAGTCTGTTTGTGTGCACACTTGCAGAAGCGTGTACACCAGTGTTCTCATAATCTGTCTCTCTCTTTGGCTTGTGTGTGTTTAAGTCTAGAGAGTCTGTCTGAGGATATCACTGTTATCAGATGCCATGTGTATGTGTGTGTGTGTGTGTGTGTGTGTGTGTGTGTGTCTTAGCAAGCAAGAGGGGACAATAGCATTGTTTTTTTATGAGCCTGCCTGCCAGTTGAGCAGTGAAAAGCAGGGATGGATAGACTCTATAGACAGTATATTTGGGTGACTGTTGGACTCCTGCCTGTGCGGCAGATGACTCCACTGCACTGTGGAGCTCATGCTGAGGAAAGCAACAAAACAATATTACTCTTTCATGAGGCAAAAATAAACACAACTCTGTAGACTCAAGCAATTTGGTCTCAGGAATTAGCAATAACGCCTGAGGAGAGCACTGCTGTGAGTGCAGATCATCACTGCTTTTGTTAGTGCTCTTTACTTCACCCTCATTTGACATGGCATAATTATAGGTGACTGAAATTTTATGATGTAAAACAGTGGCAAAAGGCTTTGAGGGAAGATTTTCAAAACGTTGATCCTTTCCCCCTCCTGGAAATAATGGAAAATAGTAGTAATAAAATAACAACCCCTGAGCAGACCCAATTTATTACTTAGCTGACAGTGTGTGTGTGTGTGTGTGTGTGTGTGTGTGTGTGTGTGTGTGTGTGTGTGTGTGTGTGTGTGGGTGTGCATGTGTGTGAATGAGAGACTGCTGTGGATGATGTGTAGGCTACACATGCATAATCCCTGTTGACTCGCATGGCCTGCCATTTGCTTTGGTCATGTCTCATCAGCAAGAACATTAAGCTTCTTTTAAGTACTTTACTCTCTTTTTCCCCTCTCGTCAAACAACATCATTAAACTCAGAAAAAGAAATCCAAAAACTTTCAGTTTCCTTGTTTATCTCCATTTTGAGCTCTCGTGCTTCATGGATGATTTGTATTTTTCCCCCGTTTTTTGTGGATTAAAAGGATTAAGAAACAGAAAGGGATGGGAGAAAGGAGTGTAGAGAGAGCAGAGGAGATGGAGAAGGAAAGGAGAAGAAGTCATGAAGAGATTGAGAGAAACAGGAAAAGAGATGTGAGAGAATCAGTGTGACAAAGACAAGGTGAAAAATCATGCGTGAAACAGACATGAACAAACACATAGAAGGAGAGAGGTCATTGTTATGCGTGACATGATGCTTGACGGTGTCGAGGAGGGTGAGGGTGGCTCCAATTGCTGAGACCCCTAATGAAGTCTATAGTGGTGGAGATTACAATCCACCACTAAAATTTACATTGTCATGGGTTACAACTAATGTGCAAAGCCTGATAACTCTATTCAGAGATGAAGGCATGGGTCAACACACTGTACATGTCGTGGTATTTATCAGCCCTTCTAACCCTCCCTTTCTTTCTTACTGGACTGCATCACCTGATTATGATGCTTCCCAATAGAGTTTTGCCGATACAACAATGTTCTTGAAAGCGCTCTCACAGATTTTGGCAAAATCGACAAGCTTTCTTTTTTGCATCTTTGGATTTGGCTTTGTGCCTGTCTTGCATGTGTGTATTTTGTGTAAAAGTGTGTGTGTATGTCTGTGTGTATGATGAGGATGAGGATAGCAGCAAGCCCGTGGCAAGTGCCACATCCAAAAAGCAATAATAAACAGTAATCGCCTTAGCAATCACAATTATTGCTGCCCCTCTACGTATGTAAACAAGGCCTAAGGCTTTATTTAGATTTCCCATGTGACATGCACATTCCACCAAATTGTTAGGTCATTTGTAATCCTATTTGTAGTTTGAACACAAAGTAGATGTGGACACTAGATACTGTGTAGGTATTGTGCATGATTTAGGTAGTTTTGCTCGAACTGTATCTTTGTCTGTGTGTGTATAGTGCATGTGTGTATGTGTGTGTGTTGTGTGTGTGTGTGTGTGTGTGTGTGTGTGTGTGTGTGTGTGTGTGTGTGTGTGTGTGTATTCCCCTGCCCTTGCTCTATATGCCTGTCTGCCATTCTGTTGTGACAAAACAGGTGCTGATGAATATGAAATGGATCGGCAGAGCTTTTAGGGTCTGGCCTTTTGTATGCATGCTCATGTCTGAAGCATCATGTAAGAGCAAACTGGCCTCCGATCTCCATCTTTAGCACCTCTTTTTTTTAGTGTCTAGCACCAATGTCAAATCTTTTCACGGAGAGAAAACATATTTATTATTCTAAACACACCAAGCCTGTGAAATGCAACAACAGTTTTGTTGCTCTTTGCAAAATAAAATGACAGAAGTGCTCTGATATACAATACTTCGAATGACTTCGGCACTACTCAGACAACAGACTACCTGGTAGACCCATGTAATCACCCCTATGAGTTCTTACACAGACTCACCAATCTCACACTTTTTCCTGTTCTCTCCTCACCCCAGTGTGAGACATTCCCCACACTGGCCCAGAAATTGCCATGGACCATGGTTCTCTCCTAACAGGAGAAATAGACTCTCTCTTTACAGTAGGCCCATACACATCCCTGTCCGGTGACGTGCCACCAGCCCCCCCCCCCCCTCTTTCCTCCCCTCTCTCTCTCTGACATAGACAGGCAACCCAGGGCGAGGAAGGGAAGCTGTTTTGTCCCTCATTAATCCTTCCTTTCGTCTCATTTTAGTCATACTGGATCGATAATCCCGTAAGGGCAGACTGTCTGTATCTCTCCAACACGTATCGACCCAGTAGGTGGATAAAAGAACAGGCAGAGCTGCGCCCTGTACGCGCCAGCAAAGGCGATATTGTTGCACTACGCACCACGGCGCACAAGGAGACGTGTGTGCGCACTAGCGATCGCCTCTGAACTTCACCACATCTGCCCGACCGCAGATTCATTTGGATAGCCCCACAGCAGCCCACGATAACGCAGTCCGCACAAATCCACGCGCGTGGCACGACGATTTGGATTTAAACGCCAACAAGTGGAATTGTGCTCTTTCACTGGGGCTTTTCGGTTTAATGTGACAGGACACGCTGCGTTAATATCCCACTCAGCGACATATGGTCCGTGGACACAGATTTGAAGGTATCGACCTGCCGTTTCTCCAAAGCGCGTCCTCGGCGGGGCTGGAGCGGACAGGACTGAGGACGCTGAGGAATGCGGAGCCGGGATTTTGTCTTTTCCAGCTCACCTGCGGAACTCTTCGCAGCGCATACCAAAGTGAGTGATTCCCAGAACTAAAACAACGTGCTTTTAGTTCGTTTAACACTGCTGTGGGATTCCGGGATTCCACAAAGACCAAAATCATAAGGTCCTATGGCACCTTAAGGAGTCCATACATAACAGTCCGGCTTTATGGTGTTTTCATTGTCACTTATGCCGTCACTATGATCTGATTTGAACATACAGTGTAGATTATCTGTATCGCATGATAGAGTTCAGTGACCTTGTCAGACATCAAGGTATTTTAGGAGCACTTAGGCTACTTTTAAAATTCCTATCTTAAAATGCATAGCCTACAGGAATGACTCTAAATTCTTTAAATCGGTGTTATTCTAATCAGAAATGGGACACCCAGACTGAACAAGCACGGTGTCAGTAGGCTACAGAACCTATTACCCTGTCTTTTCATCCTCCAGCGGACCGACGCAGCCGGTGAGCCCGCACGGCGTCATGCTGAGGCAGATCCTCCTCAACTCCACCAACACCCCAGACTTCGACCTGGTGCTCATGGCCCAGTCCTCCACGCACGCACCCTCCTCCCTGAATGCCTCCCACGGTGGCTCGGTGAGCGTGGCCGCTCTTTTGAGACCCACCTCAGGGCGAGGGGGAGGCGGGCTTCGGGAGGGCGAGCTCCACAAACCGGACCTGATCACCTACATAGTCATGTGCCTGCTGCTCTTCCTCTTAGTGTTGCTCATTGTGTTCTTCATCAACTGCCAGCTCCGGAACTCTTTCTTCGCCTCCATGCCATATGACAGGTCGCTGAGAGAGGCCCGGACCTCCTACAAGTAGGCTAGACCCCAGGGATAAATCTCCGGGACTTTGGGCTCTTTAGTGAAACTCCTTGTGGGTGTTTAAAGACTGTTCACCCCTGAACTGCTGCTGCACGTACTGGACACATTAAGTTGTTGCCTTTATCCGCTGTCTTGGACATTTTGGAAGGCTAAATAACCTGGAATCCCCAACAACGCCTACCACGATTAGTCAGGCCCGCAGCCCCATCCCAAAAAGATAATTAGTAATTAATGACTGAAATGTGAAACAATCCATCATCCCCTGCAACCCCCCTTGTGGCCCCCACTGCACTTTGGAAACAAATAGTTTATTCCTTTCCAGTAGCACCCCCAAAGCTTGTATTAATAGTTGCTTATTAATCTGACCAGCAGCGCCTGCGGTTTGGAACTAAATTCACAGTATTTCACACTGACCCTGATAAGATGAATCCGTTTTTTCCTCCATGGAAACTTGACTTATGGCTACAGTAGTTTGTATATAAAATATTTTGTATGACTGTAACTAAAGTGTCTTGTGAAATGATGCATTCAACACACAACTTCCACCCTTTTGTCCGTTGTAACATTGTGATTAAATGACAGACTGTAGGCCTATACCCTCACATAAAGATATTCAAATGCACTTTGAAGTGGCAGTCTTTTCGTCTATCCACCTGTTTATGAATGGCGATGCGGGAGATGATGATGCTGCAGCTGCTGATGTAAAGGGCCAACTGTTAATGATTTAATACGCGTTCTACGATGCCACAGGGCCACCAGCCCTATCACTTTTAATTAACCTCTCCCCCACAATTTACAGCGCCAGTATCCCGGAGAATGAAGAGTCCTGTGCGATAACCATGTTGTCTGTTACAGTGCCATCGGTGATGTGCAAATCCTCTCCAATCGTGTTGTTGGAAAACATCTCTAACATACCGAGACAGACAGATGAGCCTATCTTTGTAATCCCTGTGCCTGTATGTAGTGTGCGTGGGTCTAATGTGTACACACAGGTTTGTGAGGTAAGAAAAAACTGCATTTTAAGTACTGGATATCATATCTAAATTAGGCTTATCCTATCATTTATTCAGTGACTCCTGAATGCTTCATCTGAGAGGTAAAATTCCACCGAGATGAGCTAAACACAGTGATTATTGCTTGTAGTGCGTAGATATTATCTGGATAACAGAAGCGCTGAAATAAGACATTGCAAATGGGGGCAGAAGGCCACATCTGCCGTCAGTGTGGGATTTATAATGACCGACTAAATAGGCTAAATGCTCTTTTTGGAAGAATTGGGTCGATTTAGTCTGCACATTTACAGCAATAGGCCATGTGCTTCCTTGATTCAATAATTTACGGCAATTATATTCAGAATCAGAATCAGAAATATTTTATTGATCCCGCGGGGAAATTCTGTGCCACAGTTGCACACATTGCACAGCAAGGCAAAGGGAATATCAATAATAACAGAAAGGTGGTTTATAAGTATAAATATCAGAGTAAAAATATAAAATACAAAGGACTGGCTATATTTGTATGTACAATTTACATTAATTCAGCTAACACTATTATCCAAAGCGACTTACAATTGCTATTCATGTCAGAGGGCGAACGTCTCTGGAGGGAAGTGTCTTGCTCAGGTATGTTTATCAGTGGGGAACTGAACCCGTGTCTCACAAGGATCACAAGTGCTTTCTATTGATTGCCTACATTAACTTTGCTTTACATGGTGTAGTAACGTTGGTGACGCCTGCAAACCGCTTGGTGGCGCCCCAGGTCTGACTATTTGTTTGCACAGTAGCCTAGCCTATGATTACAAAATGGCCCAGGTCACACATGTTGAAACATCACCTTTACAAAACACAAAAATACCTGCAGTTCAATAAGAAAGGGAATGTTAGGCCAAATCATTACCTACATTTAATTAATCATTGTAACACTTAGCCTACAGAATGAAGATCTGTGTTAAGCTCCACCAACCGAATTCCTTTCTAGATATGAGATAAGGTGAACTGTTTCTGAATTGTCTTAGATTAGCTAGATCTAGACACACATTAGGGTCACATAGAGAAGATTTTGTGGTAAAGTCATATTGCTCGCAGAGAAACAGTGACAAGGGCTGTGGAGAGAATAGCCTTTATAGCTACATGAGATTCATGAAAAGCCTAAAGTATGGCCTAATCTTCACATTGTCCTCTGAAAACAACTTCCTACAACTAGTATGAACTTTTGGTTAAACTTTAGTGTGTATGTGTGGGATGCCAGAGGTTAGCCTACCGTTAAATTCAAACATCTATAAGTTGTTCACTTTATAGCAACATAACAGAAACCTACCAGTAGCCTTGGTAAGCCTACAAGCTGATTTAATTTTCAGAGGCTGGTGGTGAGTTTTTATACTACACTGCTCATTTAACACTGGTTCGGTTCAGACTATTTTCTTCTCTTTTTTGTAGATTTTATGACACAACTATGACACAATACATTGTTACGTCATACCCTGTATTTGTAAACTGAGTTCATTAACACTGGCGCCATGGAAACGCTGCAGTGGAAATGTGGACATTGTTCTACAGCATTACTCAGCAGTTAGACTAGTCCTTAATTTACCGGGGAGCCCTGTAACTCTTAGACGGAGCAGTTGATCCCTGGACACACAGCTAATGCCAGAACTGTCAGTTAAATCCTCTCAGGTGTAGTTGTTGAGCGTAAGCTCCTCCCCAATCAGCTTTGACCGGACTGTCAGAAGAACAGGAAGACTGCCGTAGAGCTGAAAACGTAGCATTTCTTTACTGTCATTTAGGGGTTAAAAAGTTAACTAAAGTTATAGCAGTTATGGAAACTAATTTGGGAGACACAGTCGGGCCAAGTCATCCGTAACACCAATTCGTCGCCGGTGTTGAAGTCGCGGAAACCACTTGTGGAAGTAGGAAGAGCGTAGTTTTTTTTCCTACGGAGACTTTACCTACTGTAGCAAGACAAGCTAGCCTAGCTAAAGCTAACGTTAGCACAGTTAGTACCGCATACTTTTGGGACTTAAAATTCACATTGTTAAAGCCTTGCTTTGTCTTACACGTGGGCACTGGTGGAAGAAAGTACTAATTTGTGTTTTACAAACTCAACAGGGTGTTTACGGACTTTTCATCCCGAGGACTTGGTGTTGTACTTTGAATTTCCCTCCTTCTGCGAAAGAGACAGGCGACTTAGCAAGGGGTTCGTTTGATGTAGTTGGCTTTCTACCAAATCATTAGCAACATTGTGCTAATTGTGGCTAGTTAGCGAGGACACTAGGCTAGGCCCAAGGGAATCACCAGTTGCATTTTTGCAAGTTGAGAAACATCGTCGGGGGAATCATTTGCTTTTTCCTTTTTTCTGTTTGAGTGCAGTAACATTACTGCCGCACGGGTTTATTTTGTCTCCCCAATTCAAGGTAACGGATTAATTATAAATATGGATCCTCAATCGGGGAATTCTGCCTCAGCTGCAGCTGGTCCCAAGAAGGACAAGAAATCAAAAAAGAACTATGAGGATGGAGATGGGAAGAAGAAATTTGTGAGTATCCCACAGGTTTAACTTGTTGCACTTTTATGATCTGCTTGGATATGTGGGCTCATAAGTGTTGCACCTAACTCCACTGATTTCCCCCTCTCATGTTTCAAGTGAAGCTATAAAGAAACAAACTGCCACCATACCTGTAATTAGTTTGAGTCCCTAAAGCTGTGCACCAGCTGTCAGTACAGTTTGAAATGTTACCCTGCAAGATTCATACTCAGGTCAAAGTAAGTCAACAAATGAGGAAGTAGCTGGGCCCTCCAACTTTAAAGACTTGCACTCTGCAAGTTATGCAGTGCTCAGAAATTGCAACACATCAATAAGACCAGCGATACTGGCTAAGTACAAGGAATTTTACTCTACATTTTTTTCATAGCTGTCAATGTACTTACACAGAAATAGACATGACAGCTAAGAACAAGGACAACAAAGCTGAATAAATAAAGGTAAAAAAAGAATAGACAGGACTATTACCTCTACTACTAGTCAGAGCTTTTATTATTTTATAACAATATTTGACTAACAAAAAGGCAGATCCATTTGTACAACCACGTACCTTAAGTTATGATATATTTTGTTACAGAAGACCATGTATTTCAAACACTATATAAAAGTGTTACTAGAATTGTGTCAAATGAATGACCTAACTTTCTGTGGTAAGGTGTGGCATTGGCACATTGAATTTTTTCAAGGTGACTTAAATGCAATGATGTCACCTGGTGTCTACCTGGCTGTGTCAGCATGTGTGGTGATTTAGTATGGTATGGGAGCAGAGCTTTTTTTTTTTTTTTGATGGGAGCAGGGCGGTGCAAAGTCATCAGAAGTAATGCTTGTCATCAGCAATGAAAATAAACCTCTTGTGTAACTTAACCCCCCAATAGCCATCTCTAGCAACAGGTGAAAACCGATATTGCACTCGCTGACAATCAGTAACCATAGAGGATGCACAGAAAACACATCTGGTCACCAAGTAAACAGTTCCCACACACACAGACACACACACACACACACACACAGGCAGACACACGTGAACACGCAAGAGCACACACACACACACACACACACTCAGAATGAATTGGATAGGAATGAAGACAGTTTCTTACACTTTTGTCAAGAACTTTTTCATGTCAATAATACCAGGTGGGTATGAGACCAAGTGCGTGTATGCCAACAATAGTAGTAGGTTGTTTTAGTCAAACTATCTTTCTTAAAGGCATGGTTTGAATGACAAGAACTGGCACATTAGGACAGTCACAGTCTACTCTAGCACATAGTTAGTCAGTTGAGTAGTGAAAAGCAGTCCATAATGTAAATGTATGCTCTTGTGCTTTTTCAGCCTTTGAAAACACAGACAGAGAAATAGATGAAATTAAAGTATTGGTGTAATATTACCATAAGGTTAACGTGTGCACAGATTTAGGTAGGCCTTTAAGTTAACATGAGTCACAGACAGAAACCAGTTATGAGATGTCCTGAGATACAGTGCATGAGTCTGCATATGATACATGAGTCTGCGTTTGATTATAAGTACATGTCTCTGTGTGCA
Organism: Lepomis macrochirus; assembly: GCA_024633595.2. NCBI lineage: Eukaryota > Metazoa > Chordata > Actinopteri > Centrarchiformes > Centrarchidae > Lepomis > Lepomis macrochirus. Next base: position 17,329,509 of record JALXJV020000018.1, on the reverse strand, counting down.
GTGAGACTGCCCACCTTAGAACGAGGCATGACCTTGAATTAAGCACACCACTAACTCTGAAATTTGAACTAGGGCTGGACGATATAACCAAAAACTTTAACGCGATAAAAAGTTTCATAACTTTCTATATCAATAATTATCACAATTAGGGGTGGGAATCGCAGGGTACCTCACGATACAGTACACGATACATGTCTCACAATAACGATAATACAGCAATAACCGATATATCGCTTAACAATCCTAAAGTGATACATCATGATATCTAACTATTAATACAAAATGTCTGAAGCAGCAGATCAAGACAGTGAAGTTAGCAGCTCTTTTTTATTTCACACATAGCTCAGGAAACAAGTACTTTAAGTATTTGCACAGTATGCCAGTCAGGATGTTCAGCATGTGAAGCAAAATGGGTAGTTTATGTTAAGATTGTATTTTCGCGATCGTGATGCTAATGTTTGTTAGCACGTTAATGGAGATTCCCATTATATGTTAGCATTGGGCTAACCATTAAAGCGCTATTTTTTTATTAATATTATGTATCAATATGATGGGCTCGAATATCGATACAGTATCATGGAAAAATGTACAACGATATATTGCCGTATCGATTTATTGTCACACCCCTAATCACGATATCAAATCGTTATTTCTTTCAAGTTTAAAGGCTGATTTCTGCTCCTGACTGAAAGTTGAAGAAAGCTGATGTTTAGTTGTGGTTTAAAATCTTCTTTATGGAAAAAAAAAATCTTCTTTAAGCAAAAATAGCGAACACTTGATGCCAAACAGTGCATCACTTCACACATCTGAGGTAGAACATTCAGAATACTTTGTCAACAAATATGCATGAGTAAAATTTAATTTGTGTATGATTTAAGTGAATTTAGTGAACAAATTTATTAAATATTTATTGAACAGTTGTTATATTGTTACTGAAAACATTTTTTTTATTGTTTTATTGTCCAGCCCTAATTTGAACCCATTCTGGTCTGGTAGAACATTTATTACACCACAGTCAAGAGTTCAGTCAGAGGTTAGGGGGTGTAGAATAATGTGTTGTGTACTTGATCTACAGCGTGACATTGGCTCTCTCAACTATCTTGTCTGTGGCATTAACTTATCTATGTCTTCAATGCTCTCCGCTTTCTCCTCTTCTCAGACATACCAGTGATAAAAATGTGATGCGATATGTACGACTTAATGATGTGGATGTAGTCTCCAGTCAGCTTAATATTTGGAATTCCAACCCAAAAACATCCTCTGCGTTGTGTCACCTGGGAGTGAATGAGTGTTATCTGGTTTTAATCATCATATGTTTTTCCAGACACCATCACAGTTTTTGGATGAATCTAAGATGGGATTGATGATTTTCAGTTTTTTTTTGATACATGTTTTTGGAATAATGCCACTGTACTCCCATTTTAGCTAGGTTTGGCATTCAGATATACTATGGCTGTTTGCAGCATGCAGAATTAATGGCAGATAAACAATTCTCTATTGTGTTTTGTTTTTGAATGACAAAAATACCTCATAACCATTCAATTTACCAAATGTTCCCAAATTTCAACAAAACCACAGTAATGTTTACTACAGCCCTATTCAACAACATACTGTATCGGTGTAATGTTCCCCTGTTTTTTGGCGCAAGTGACCTAGTAATGTTTCACAGGAATGTTTAACATGCCTTACTGTGCTTACAGTTACCTCTTTAACTGAGCACTATCCATGTATTTAGCTTGGAGCCAAAAGCAGGTAATTTTAGCTGTGCTCTCTGAAGCGCTATCTGTGTTCTTCAGGCTCTGAGAGACAGAAGGGATCAGCATCTATGAAGGTTGTTGACATAAACAGGCTGGCTCAACCCAGCAGTCAGGCGTTGTGTGGATTAACCAGGGATCACTGCCTTGGACAGTTGTTTGGGATACAAGGTGAATTGTTGATCACAGATTCTGTCTCTGGTACATCTTGTTGCGTTTGTCAGGTTATCTGTTGGTGGAAGGTATGACTTCTCTCAAGTGAAAATCTTTTTTTCGGGCAGGTATATGAAATATTAATTATCAAGGAGACCAATAATGAATATTTGGAATGAGTTGTGTAACTTGAGCATGTTCTTCAGGGGCTTTTGGTACATACCTGAATTTCTCTCTGAGCTTGATTGGCTATTTATGTAACTGGCATTTCATATTGTCATTTCAGTAACATGTTTGATTTTGAGACAGCGTTATAGAACTTTTTTGTGGCATTAATGATTATAGTATTGTGAATGTGCACTTACAAAATATATGGGGAAAAAGATATATATATCTATATATAGATATAGATAAATATAGATATATATAGAGATAGATAGATAGATATAGATATATAGGTATAGATGCATAAAGAATGGTTTTGTAATTGGATTGTAGCACCCTGAATCAAATCAAAATCCCAGAGATTCCCACTTGTAGTGTCTTAATACAGAACTTATTGCCATATTGATTATATGCCCCAACCCTTAACCAAAGAAATGCATTTGTGTTGTAGCTTCTGAGGAAAACCACAATACGCTCGAGCATGTATCAGTCACAATGAAAGCAACCAAAAGTACTCAATTAAATTATGTGGCAGACTTACATACAGCATTGGATCTGGGGGCCAAGTTGTTGCCAGTGAACCTGGGTTTAAGTGTTTACCCCACTTTTTGACATGTTTGTCATTAAAGGTCTGATTAATAGCAAAGACAAGTGCACCCTCTTTCAAGCATAAAATAGTGTTCCTGTGTATGTAGTTGTGCAGCGGTGCACCTACTTCCTGGGGGAACCACCTCAGCAAATGTTTAATTTAAGATAATGCTGTGAATTAGGCTGGACAGGTCATGACTCTTTAGTCATAGAGTAAAGTAGTAAAAATTTGCTTTGGTGCACAGTGGGTCTTTCTTTTTTGCATGTCTGCTTTATTCCCCCAACACACACACCTAGGCACACACAGTTTCCTGTTCTCTACATCTCAGGTGCCAGCGTGAAACTGGAGTGGTTAATGGACTGACTGCTAGTGGCAGGGGTCTCTTGGCACAGAGGTAACGGGAGTATTTTAGAGAGCAAGGGAAAGCAAGTGAGCCATCAGTGATCAAGGACTGGGGGACGCAGAGACTTGTGGTAACAGATGGAGAGGAGAGAAGAGTGTTTGATAGAAAGCATAAGAGAGTGGGAAATAAGCTAGAAAAGAGAAATGCAGATAAGGAACACAAAAAATGTTGAACCACCCTGAGAAGGAAGCATCTTCTGCACTTCTCTCTATGGCTCAAACTTTTAAGAATGTCACAACCCAAGTCAATGATTTAATGTCATGTGTTGTTTTTCCTGGCGTGATGTAACTGATTAGATGTCTGCCATTGTGATTCAATGTGTTTTTACCCAATAGTTTGTTACCTTGATGAGCTGTATTATACATTAGCATGCAAAGACTACATTCTTAGATGCTTCAATTTTGCAATTTGCAACCTAGCTTATAGCAGTTCATTTACTCTCATGTTGGACCAAAATCCTGCCCAGACACCAGTAAGTAGATGGAATAAAGACAATAATCTGCCATGGATGAGCAGAATGATACATACAGAGTGGTCTATGCTGGCTCTGTCCTTACTGTACTTTACATATCAAAAAGTGACAGCTGTTAGCTCAGCTGATGACTGTTTGGTTTGCTCTGAAGCGTGTTCTGACTGGTTGTGAAAGCTGAGTTGTCTACCGGTTTGTTGGGGCAGGCAGACAAAGGAATGCAGTCACTGCACCGCTGAAATACCACAGGAAACTCACCTTTACCTAGTTGGTTGTTTGATTCAGACGTGTTTTGTTTTTTTAAATCTCAGACTCCAACTTCACAGTTGAGTTTGCGCCTTTTGTCTTCTGATTATAATACGTCAATTACATGATGGCTGTATAGCTTTGAGACATCTCACAGATGGTTAGTCAGTGGGTCCATGTAATGGTGGTGGTCCTAGCATGTTGCTTCAAGCAACAAAGTCTCCACGCTTCTAGTGATTATTCTACCGTCACTGTTAACACAAGCAGTGAATTTCTTGCAACAAGACTGTACCCACTTTAAATTTCCTCAGACTGCTGAAGAGTCACTTTAGACTAGGTTTGTGCGATATGCAGTATATAGCATGCAATGCTAGAAATTTCGGTAATTTCAGTTTCAGAAATAGACGGCTAGCTGTAGTCTCGCGCTGAAGTCCCATGGGAACTCCGTTCCTTGTTGCCGGAAAAAGGTAAATAGCATCGGAGTTGCTCACAAGTGAAGAAGAAATGGTTCGCGTTTGTGCCGTTCTGCATTGTGGCAACAGAATGCAAAATACAAGAACTTAAATTTTCATCGTCTTCCTTTCCACGGCCTCGAGATTCTGCAGTTGTGGCTAGTTGTACTTCAACTTGATGTGCAAACTCTTATACAAGGTGGAGGTAATGTAAACTTTATTTATCCTTCCATTTGGGCACATATCTAAGTTCTTGTATTTTCACCTGTGAGCTCCTGTCACCTGCACACTGCTATTTACCTTTTTTCCGGCAACAACGAACAGAGTTCCCACAGGACTTCAGCGCGAGACTACAGCTAGCTGTCTAAAAACACTATTTAGGTGAATTTAAACAATGGCTAAGTTGCTAAACGCATCTTGTTGTCATGTAAGAGCCCTGTTCATGTTGGACGGACATTTTGCATTTTGTGTCCGTTAAAAGGCACAAAGACACTCTTTATGTAAATGCCCCCATAACTGCCGTTTTAGCTGCGTGGGAGCTCTGGGAATTTGCTGTAGCAGCTCCGTGTTGCAAGCGCCAATCCGGCTCGTTTTTTTTTCTATAGACAGTACTCACAAAGGTATAACGATCAAGATTAACTTAAAAATTGCCCGGAGTTCTCCTTTAATCCGATGAATAACTTTATTCAAATTGAGGATTTTGTTTTATGATTTGTTGAGGATGATGGCAGACAATAAAAACTTCATTGGAATGTCTCAATAGAATGTAAAATGAAAAATAGATTTGGTGCAGCACTGCATATTAGACATTGTAGGCACGCCAGTGTCGTAGATGCTACAGTGACTTTACTTTTTTTTTTTTTTTAAACACAAAAATCATACCGCATTACCCTGGTGAAATGTCAGTAAGGTATGGAAAAAAAATAGATTCTGTCCAACCATCATTTTTATGTTATGTCCTACATCGAATTGACATTGAACAGTGGCAGGAACAATGAATGATTGTTGAAGAGAGGGTAAAGAGAAGAGTTAGGTCAGTCAGCAGCCAGCTCATACTGTCAGTATTTCAACTCTCGCCCGTCCTTGTCAGATGGTGTAGCTCTCTATTTTCATGCTACTTGTGTGTTGGATTGCCCTGGAGCTATTGCTTGTTTACCACAGTTAGTTTCACCTGCCCAGATGTTGATGTTGTTGAAGGCCCTTCACTAGGTGTAAAGTTTGAATGAATAAACAGGCTAGTTCAGATAGTGGTGTTTCACTTGTTTTGTTTACTTTAATGTATTGTCCTTAAAATAAACTGCCATGTTTTGTTGGTGCATTTCTGGCACTTGATTGCAAAGTTAGAGAAATGTGGCCCCCTTTTTTAGCAGAGTTTGTCTGTTCAATGTAAAGTTATTAATATAAACCAGCAAATGACTTTTTTGTTCAAACTACTCTGACCTCCTGGGTGTTCACTTATTGTTCACACACTCAACTGTTAAAATCTTACTTCTCCTTCTTACTCTTTCTAGTTGCGTATGTGCACTTATAAGCGCATGCACATGCACGTACACAGTCATACAGATATGTGTTTCCACCCTGTAGTATTTCTCAAATTCTGAAGGCTGTGACAGGAAGTTGTGCAAAAATAGTGAACAGGATGCTTCCTTATTCGTCCCCATTATTACTTACCCTTATCTTGCTCCCTCCCTCCTTTCCATCCATTGTACAATGAGGTACCAGTGGTCTAGTAAATATGTTTAAACTCATATACACAGTCCACTCTCAAATCTTAGGAGACCTGGATGCCTTAGAGGCCTGGGTAATGTGAAAATACAGAACATGGCTTATCATTGGAGCTTGAAGTTGGGCTCAATGTACAATTTTAGAAATGATGTTGTTTAATTCCAACTCTTAAGGTGCTTTCAGACCAAAAGCGAAGCGAGTGTTTGAGGCGGTGAGTTTACATATAAAGTCAATACAAAGACGCATAGAGCCGCGATTTCCTGTCGGTCGGAGCGAAGCAATGCGAAGGGGGCAGGGCCGGCGACGCGAAGGCAACGCAAAGGGATTCGCGTGAGTTGAAAATATTCAAAAGAAGTCACATGACGCTGAGTAGTGATAGCCTATCAGTGTTGAGATTGTCCGTACGTCATAAGGCTTCAGAGCGTTGTGTGGAGAAGGCCGAGCAGAGTGGGGGATTGAAAATCTGCTGGCCAGCTGACAGCTGCTAAACTTGGGCTAGAGCAGCGCTCCAACCATTGGATAAATAAACACCCGTAGTTGGTCGGATTCGGCTCTGACAACTATGCTGTTTACTCGCGGGAGGAGCTCGGAGTTAACTGTTTTTGTTAAATTAGCTTTTTACTTTAGTTTTGGGATTTCAACTCTGATTTATCTTCACTTGGAGCTTCTCAGCAGCTAGCTTCCGTGCACATCCGGTTACACTGTTGTTGTTAGCGTCCTTAGCTCTGTCGGACTACGACTTCATATTTATATAAAAACTGGACAAAGCTGGACATTACTTGGAGAAAAGAAAACAAGGAGGTTGAACTACCTGGTGAGTTCAGAAAACATGCGTCTGTAACTTTATTCCAGCTATCATAGTATTTTACTGTGACCAAGTTAGCATAGCATAGCCCTGAACGATCCAAACTCCATTCAGAAAATAAACATTTTAGAAGTTGTTGTCCTGCTGTCTTGCTGCCAGACCTGACAAAGCATGAATTCATATGTTTAACAAATCTGCATCATGTTGTACTTATTTCGGCATCAGTTTAATCCGTTTATTTCTATTTAATCACAGCAAAATGTTTACTTTGGTTTCATACAGTTGTAGTAATGGCGAGTTGTGTTTATTCACCATATTGCGTTGTGTGTGAACACTGGCAGTGAATGTACTCACGTCAGGAAAGCTTTGCAAGGCTAAAATTTGCACTACAGTAAATCCTCTGTGATAGAAAGCCAAAGTTCATAATTTATGTGCTTACACCTCATGGTCTGAAAAAGAAAAGAAAAAGTCCATTTGGCACCTGTGGACCATTCTGGCTATTGACAATTGACCCTTCTCTAAGCCATGCCCCAAATACACAGCTGGCCAATCACAGCGCAGTGTAGGACTTGCTCTAACTGAGACCCCATGTATGCCCACTGTATTGAAAATAGCTGCTGGCTAGACTGGTGACAAGTCAGCTATTTAGATGGTTAACCCTCTGAATTCTGATTTAGGAATTTTGTGCATCGATGATAAATTTTTAGTGCAGTTGCCGACCCCTTTTAAGATTTTCTTTCCTTTTTCTCCCATTTCAGTTACTTTTAAAACTTTATATCACAAAATATCTTTTTTTATTGTGTCCCTTGGTTGATTGGTGGGCTGTCTCCTATCGTGAGACAATCCACCAATATTGTTTTTAAATAAGCACTAGTACTCTCTCTGTCTTGTTGTAACGAGTTTGCATGTAAGCAGAGCTGGACAGACAGAACTGTAGACTGATCCTCAGAGATATGAGAATGCTCTTGACTGTGTGTGTTGCCTATGTTGTGTATTGGGGGCTTAGTTAGGATTACAGTGTCAGTCCTCCTCTGAGTCTCTCCAGTCTCCTGATGACAGATTACAGCTAATCTCAGACTGCTCATGGGCCTACGTGCTGCTTTCATAACTGTCGATGTGTGGAGGACGGCAGTCTTCTCCTGTTACTAGGAATGGAGCAAGATGTTAAGACATTAACGACTGTGGAAGAAAATTAGCTTCTGGACACACATGCACACCTTGCTGTGCCTTGGCGAGGAGTGTAGGAAACTAAGCTTAACCTTAAATCTGTCATTACTTAACATTATAATCACTATGTGAGCTGAGGGATAGCACAGGTTTTAGTGCTCATAGTCCAGTGATGTGTAGATGGAACTGTGTCAGACCACAGGCAATAGCAATAATATTTAGTATGGATATATCCTAAATAAAGCTTAGCAATAATTGAGGTTCTTTTCAACTAAATCCTGTACAGTACTTCTCGGTGGACCTACTTTAAAAATGTTGTGCACATAAAAGAATTATGAAGAGTCTCCTACCAAAATTGGCTTGGATTTGATGTGGAGTGTTACAGGGAATAAGGATTGGATTTTTTATGGCTCAGCATTAGCAGATGGATGGTACCTAATAGGGATGTCAGCATACCAGAAATTTAGTAGTTGATACCAATACCAGTGAAATTCCAATTGTATGTTGTCAATGTAACATGAAGTGAAACTCATTCAATCTGGATGTCAGAGGTGCTTTGCTAAGCTGAAAGTGTTTCCTCCTTTAGTCCTAAAAGTTCGACAGCACAGGTTACCTACTGTTATTTTGCAAATTTAATTTTAACGTTATTCCCTTTCTTTTTCCTTTTTGACAAGCTGAGGTGGAGCTGTCACTGCAGCTTCACTTCTCGCTCTCTTTGGAGGGGAGTAAAAAGTGTTTTGCAGTGAAAAAGTAGCTGCCTGCTCTTCCAGCTGCCTGATGTTATTGGCTGGATGTGGATGTTGAGTCGGCCGGCTCTTCCAGATATTTGGCATGGTAGATATCTAGCAGACCTCGGCGTTGTGTCAGAGCTATGTTGGGGAGCCGTTTTGATGCGTTGTTTTGTAGGTCTTTGTAGCTGATTTGCCACCGTTCACAGCGTTGTGGTTGCTGAGCTCGCAGTGTAATGTGAACTAGGCTTAAGTATCGGTTCTTGTGACATACCTAGTGACTAACGCGTATGGTTAGGGGCCTGGGACAACACTGACACAGGAAAATATGTCACTTGTGTTGATTGTTTGTTTTGAGTTTTGCCCAAAAGTGTTGACTTGTGTACATCTTTTTAACCTGCTAACAACAGCCTTGGGAATTGTCAAATTACATTCAGATAAGAGTAGAAAACTAAAATAACTAAAGCTGTGAGCACAGCAGCTGTAAATACACCAAAATAGAAAAGAGCACACTTCAGAGAGTGAGTTTACCATTTGGTTATTGCTGTCCATTTTCACTCTCCAACTGTCCTGTTTGCATATTTGCCTAGACATGTCCAAGAAAATATATTGTGCAGATGAAACAACAGATCTGTGTTAAAAAAACAGAAACTTTGACAAGGACAGAGTACATTGCCACAAGAGCTAATTTTAGTGTAGGTTATTTACCCAGGTTGTATTTGTTCAGTTCACGCCTCCCAGTCTAAATTCTACATTATACTCACATGTTTTAATCAGCTATGCTTACAAGCCTAGTATTCATTGAGTTCAGTTTCTGCAGTTGACATTGTGGCAATACACAAGTGGACAGGGACACACCAACACCCATAAAGAAAGATGGAGAATCCTCTGCTCCTCTTCCTCCTTAGCTGTGCGCAGTTTCTTTCTCATAACCTGTCATCATAACCTGTCTTAGATCATATATGTGTAATAAGCTTGTTATTGTTGGGTCTCAAAGCCACTGTAGGAACAAACCCTGCATATCTTTGTCATTTTGAAGGCTGCAGTCATCAGCAGGACCAGCCAATGGTGCATGCATATCAGCCAAGTCTCTGTGTGCTAGGGGTGGGAGAATTCATCGACGTGGAAGATTATTAATCGATGCACAAATGTCTAAAAATCAATTATTTAAATGTTAATTGATAACGTAATGTTGACGGAACGCAAAAGGCGGAACTCGCAGAAGAGCAGCGACCGGACCGTCTGAGGAGCGCACACAACAGTGAGACCAGTGTTCCCCTACATTCGTCACCGCTGTGGAATGAATAACCACCCCAAAATGTCACACAATCATTAATATCAATGCTCAAGTAATTATTTTAACTCGCACACTGCGAGCATGGTGACGCTCTGCAGCTATGTGTGTGAAGCCGAGCGAGTGAGAGAGAGCGAGCGGCAGAACGTGACGGTGAAAGTTAGCGGTGAAAAATATTAGCAGTAAGCTTCAGTCTGGTAGTAAACATGCAGCGTAGGTCGCTGTGTGACCGTTAATAAAAGTCTGTAGTTTCCCCAACGGCTGGAAAAGTGAAGGCTGTTAGTGCGAGCTAACATCTCCCTGTACAAGGGCTCAGTCTGCCCCCCACACCAGACTCCGCAGCCTTCAGCGTCACTGCCCCCCCCTCTGGAACTCATCCCCACAGAAACGCTCCCTGTCTGGACACTTTCAAAGATCTACTAAAACACAGCTCTTTACCCAGGCATTCAGTCCTGAATGACTATTTGTTGTTCTGTTACTGTAACTATGTGTAAAGTGTCCTTGGGTCTCGTAAAAGTTGCTAAAAAGATTTATTTATTAATGTAACATTAGCTAAATTAGTAATGAAGTAATATTAATTATCAGCTGTATGTCATTACTAACTAACCTACTAGTCAAGGGTTGAAAACCTCAGGTACAAGCTGAGACTAAACTGTGTACAGCTCTGTCCTGTGTACACATACTGTAAATGCTGATAATTATATTTCAGTTTTCAAGTCTGACTACTGGTTGTTAATGAAATGGACCATGGAGCTGAGGTTAATAAAGTAAACTAGGGATGTACACTAGTCCTTTTAAGCTAATTAGCAATTTTCTTTTGGATTTTAATGTGCAAATGAAATGCTTAGTAATTATCCAGGGATCCTGTATAGAAAAAATATGATGCATCAAGATGCATCGATAATCGTTTTATAATCGAATCGCAGCCCTCTGAATCGTAATCGAATCGAATCGTGAGGTGCCCAGAGATTCCCACCCCTACTGTGTGCTGATACAGTGGACTGAGTATGTGAGGGTATGAGGGAGGTAGTGAGAATTGAAATTTGTGTATAGTGGGTGAACTTGTTTGTATGTAAGGGATGTCACTAAAGGATGCTCCACACTGCTTTTGAGCAGACGATGTGTGTAGGTGGAAGAGTTTAAATGTGCGGTGTGGCAGCATCATCTCTTCTAAGAGTCTAGGCCTCAGGATACAACCGTTATTTAAATGACTGAAGGCCTAACGCCCTACCACCACAGAGGATTTTTTTTTTCAGCAGTGAAATGACTGTGAGTAAGCTGAGGTCTGTGAAGCATGCAGCCATGAAACAAAATGGCTTGCAAATGTTACGTTTTTTTTTGGAGCAAGCAGAAATTACAGTAGCAGGGAATATAAAAATGAATTAAAAGGGAACAGTGCCTAGTCTAATAATCTAGATAGCTTAATCATTTTGTATTTTGTGGTGACATTTCAGGTGGATGTATAAAGTTGTTTTTCCTCTGGTGAGGCAAGGTATTACTTGCAAAGTGATTTGTCTTTGTCTCTGGCAATAAAATATGATGTGAATATCAAAGGTTATTCAGCAAATTATTTTGAATTGTCATTGACTACTGTCTTGATGCTACTGTTGATGGTGATAAAACAACCATTGATGATGGGGGTGGGGTGCTGTAACATGAACAGCTCTGTTGATATTGCAGGGAGCTGGAGATGTAGGTGGTAGTTAGAATTGACTGGGTTATTTTAGTGCTTCTATTGTTTTTCCTGACCCTCGTGAAAATAGACACCACCTACCCCTTTTCACTCCTGCCTTCTGAGGGCATAATTGATTTGTGTGCTGTTGATGCTGGTGATTCAGATCTACTTTCTTTAAATATCTCTGTCAGAGTGTCTGTGAAACCCATTCATAAAATCCTACTCCCCTCCAAATTATAGGCTTAAACTTGTCCCCCCCCCCTGTTTCTTACATTCAGCTTTGTACAGGTGTGTGACGTGTTGTCTTTGTTGTTGTGTCCATTAATGTGTGCATGTGTTTGTTTGGCTGTCGCCTTGGTTTTGCTCTCCCACATGCACTAGGGTCGAGTGGTATTACCCAATTCATATTAGGGTTTATTATTATTATTTTTTTATTATGTTTCATGTCATTCTATATATTTTCCCCTCATAATTTAAGGCAGTTTCATACATGGTGGAAGAGCTAACCACACTGCCAAACTTAGCCATACATCTGTGAGTGTAGGTGTAAACCGATCAGCCCTAACATTATAACCACTGACAGGTGAAGTGAATAACACTGATTATCTTGTTACCATGACACCTGTCAGTGGGTGGGATATATAAGTAGGGCTGGGTATCGTTCAAAGATTTTCGATATCGATACCGGTATCGATACCTCAACTTCGATACCGGTACCTGAACGATACTTTTTTCGATACCAATTTTATTGGTATAAAATTTGTATATTTTTTCAACATACAGAGAACCATTGTTGTTTGTATAAAGTAACTTAATTATCACATTATTATCATTAATTAATAGTTTATTTTAATAATTGTTCCTTTAAAAATGCTACAGCTCGTCAAAACCAAGACATATTTTCAATGTAACATCGGCCTATATTGTGTTTTTGTTGTTTTTATTCCTCTTTCTTTAGTTTTTATAATGTCATTTTTTTGTCTATTAATTACATATTTTTTATTGTTTATATGTGAATTTGTGCTCTGGCACTATGGCAACCTAAACATTCATGGCAACAGGCCTGAGAGAAAGAGAGAGAAATCTCTCATCTGATGGAAACAAGTTTCTGTCTCTACATATCAAAGTTTCCTCCTCACTAGAGGAAGAGGTGTCCAGGCAACAACTATCACAATAGAAAGTAAACTCTTTAACCCACTGCAGCAAAGTCGCAGACATCAGCCCAAGAATCGCTACGTGATGTCACTTCCGCCGGCTGCACATGCAGGTCCGTGAGCGGCGGTGGCGTCACTTAACTGATCCTTCAGAAACACTTGGGAAAATGTAGCGTGTGTGGAAGCTGCCGCGCTACTCTGCCAATAAAAGAGCTTTGATTTGATTCAGAAAACAGCGACGCTGCCACCAAGCTACTGAGAAATGTAGTTAAACTAGTAACGGTGCTGCTTGTAGCGACGCTGCTGCCCAACGCTGCTCATACGGTGGGCGTGTTGAAGCAGGCTCGGTGGCAGCAGGGCGCTGAGACGATGATGCACCGGCTCTGTCTTGTTGCAGCAAAAACGGAGCGACTTTCTGCTCTTAAGTTTATTTCACGCACAGTCAAAGGCTTCACCAGGTTTGTCGTGTCGTCTCTTGGCAGCTTTTATCTTGTGTCGCAAATATTGCATCACGCGCTGTTGCATCAAGCCGCACTTTTAATTTTCTCCGCGTCTTTTACATCCACGTCTCTGTGCGTAACCACCGGGAGCTGGTGTTTACATCACTACAGCCAATTACAATCACTTTTAGATGTGGGCACATCAAGAATGCTGCATGCTGATTGGCTCATTGATCATTCATCGTTAACAAGAACCTTTAGGTATCGAACTTTGGTACCGAAAGACAAGGCATTTTTTGATACTCGGTGGTATTGAAGCAATTCGGTCGGTGCCTAAAAAGTATTGAACTCGATACCCAGCCCTATATATAAGGCAGAAAGCAAACATTTTGACCTCAAAGTTGATGTGTTACAAGCAGGAAAAATGTCCACTGCCAAAAGCGCCTACAGTGGGCACGTGAGCATCTGGAACTGGACCACTGAACAGTGGAAGGAGGTGTCCTGTTCTGATGAATCACGTTTTCTTTGACATAGCTTACTGGGGAACAGATGCCACCAGGATGCACAATGGAAAGAAGGGATGCCGGTGGAGGCAGTGTGATGCATAGCATCATAGCTATGCATAGCGTGAGTGATATACAAGTTGTTATGCAAATAGAAGTTTATCTGTTCTGCTAGGGGCATGTGAAATGGATGACTGAAAGATTGAGTCGAATGAATTGATAAGATATGATCCAGGAAGCCCAGTTTGATTAGTAGAATTATGAATTTGAAAGATTAGATGTCAAAACACTGCACAATGATTCATAATACGATTGGACAGGATTTTATGACACTGGAAAGTTGTCACAGTGGACTGCATTTGTTTTCCAGAGACCTCCTGTATTTCCATCTGTGTAAACAAGGTTTCCTCTTTCAACTGATGTTGATGTGTTTTTTTTTCCTGAATACAGCCTAACCCGCACACCTCCTGCATAAAGGAGTCACTGAAGATTAGTTGGTTGACATGTTCAGAAGCTGTTGGCCATGCAGTACATAGAAAATGGATCCATATCCCATCTGTTAATATGGTGGTGGCCGTTCAGATAACAGGTAATTTAAAATGGTCTGTTTAATAACAAACAGGAGGATATTCTGGTCAGTTGCTTTTGCAGACGTAAAAGTGGAGAGGAGGGTGAAAACCTAATATTATTATGTGTTTGTTTTTACCAGGTCTCTTAAATGGTAACTACAGTATTTGTAAACCTGCTCCCTATTTTCCATGTTTTTGTGTCTGTGTGACTTATTGGGACAGCCTTTTTTGAAACTAGTGTAGTATTGACCGAGGGCGCTTCAGTTGGCAGAAACAAAACCGGTAACAATGTTATTCTTGAGGGCATTTTCGCCTTGTCAAAGTATGTCCACTAAAGTACTTGTTTTTGCCACTGTCAGGCTCAGATTGTTGTTAGAAGTGTCTGACAACATTATGGAAAGGATCTTTTATAGAGATAGATGTAAGATCCTTTTTGTTTAACCCAAAAAAGTCACTCTTGTCAAAGTCACCACACTCTATTGACAAAATAGTAATTTTACCTTGCAGAACATGGGAGTTGCTGGTCAAGTTTGTTTGTGTTACTGTTTTACTTGGGTAGTTTTGTTGATTTGTGTTATTGTGTGATGTATGTTACTGGTTAAAAACACCAAAGTCACTCAATAACACAAATAAAGTAACCAACTGAAGCAGTGGTTGACCAGAGAGGTACAATGAACTTTCTTCATTTGTACAGCTTGTATTGACTGAAAACTACATATAGACTGTGTCATTTTCATCAAGTTTGTCATTTTCTCTGCAAATGAAAACATAAATAAAAACATACGCCATTAGAATAATTTGCTGTAGATGCTATATAATATGCTATACATTCTTTTCATAGAAGTTTTACCATAATAACCAAACAGTTTCAAGGAATAACTCTAAGACTGGTATTACATTACTTATAATTGGGATAGCTGCGCTCAGGTATGACTCTGTGATGTGGATAAAATGCACGTGGCTTTTCATAGGACACAAATGCATATTGTGAAAGGTGTTGCATACATGGCATGATGTATTAGAGCAGTGGTTCTCAACCTTTTTTGGGCCAGCGCCCCCCTACCCACTATCCAGATCCCTTACTGCCCCCCATCAAAAAAGATGTTGACTATTTGCCCTGAATATATTTTGATTTTTTTATTGTTACTATTGTTATTAAAACATGGAAAAGGTAACAAAAAAGCCATGTGAAAAGTAATTTTATTTAACTATTAAGTGAATGTTCCTCCCAGAAACTGTGTATGAAGCAAAATACTGTTTTCTTGGATGGGGCACTTAGTAGTCCCCCAGAAGATTTTGAGCATTAAACACTTAATTTCCTGCATTCTGGTGAAGATTTCTCCCCTAATTTCTGCCTTTTCTGCACCAATTTAGGGTGGAAATGTCTGAAAATTCAGGTGACAATTCAAAATATATAATTATAATAGAATACAATGTAGTGAGGCTCTCAGGTATTTTTCTTGCTTTTAAATATTTTCTCCTGTAGATCAACTTATTATATACTTAATATCATCCCTGCTGAGTCAACACATATGGTTAAGTCTTACCTCCTCTTTTGTGGGGAAGTAACCTATTTAAATGTGTTTATGGCCCCTTTTCATCTCAGTGATAAATTAATCCTTTTTAATTGAGTAACCGACCATCTTTAGCTCCTGTCAGTGTTTCCCACAGAATGACAGAATAACTGTGCTGCAGCTGTACAGCATACTAGCCTCGAAAACTCAGCTGTATTTTAACATTAACTTAGCTCTCTTTATTAGCTAGGCTCCTTACATGCTTGCCAATAACTTCTATTAGCTGGGTCTCCGACATTGACTGCGTTGTGCACCTGTGTTCACGAACGGGAGAGAGAGAGAGGGACGAGCGCGAGGATGTGCTCCGTGAATTCGCGCTGCTTGCAGCTCTGCAGTCAAATACATTTTTAAATAGGCCTCGTAAAAAAAATCAAAAATCAATACGTGGCAGCCGCTATAAATAAATGAATGTATGGGAAACACTGTATCTGCTCATGCTCAAAACTTTCTGCACATTCAGAATCTCTCCCACAGATGTGTTCTCTGACATGTAAAGAAAAAAAGACGCTATAGGAGACTAACGTCAAATTTAAAGAAAATTCATAATATTTTACTACATGCCCTATATTGCATTATGTTACTGCTTCGCTCTTCGCTTTGGCACAAACTGTCTGCAACTCACAGCGCGAGGAGGGTCGACGTCACTCGCTGGTGTCGCAGCGAGTTGCTTTCAGGGTGAGTCCGACAGCAGAATATCCCTCTTGTAAATGTGTAACCACAGCGATAACAAGACGTTCACGGTGTATTCCTCAGAGAAATAAACACTTTCCCACCTAGAAAGAGAGCGTCGGTTTTCTAGAGTTTACACAGTAAACTCCATGTGGGTAAAATTTTAGAGATGATACTCAGACTTCCCGTTCCCTTAAGGGCAGCACGAAGCTGCACCACAAGTAACTGATGGAGAAAAAATGCACAGTCTCGTCCAGGCGCAGTGGACTAAACTGGCAGGTTTTAATGTTGCAGACCACAGTTTTTTGCAAGTAGTTTAAAGTTTAAACTCGTATTGTTGTGAATCTTAAGTGTAAACTCACCTTAGAATTTCCATCCAACAAACGCCCCCCCCAAAAGCAGCTCAGCGCCCCCTTTCTAAAATATTGCTTCCAGTGCCCCCCATCGTCCTCGGAACGCCCCCTGGGGGGCGGTACCGCCCCCGTTGAGAAACACTGTATTAGAGGTTTGAGGTTTCCCCCTCATTGTAATAAATATCACACAGGGATGTGCCTCATCCTTTTGCTGCACTGAAGTGAACTGCTCTTTACTACTACTACTCTGTATCGATGGGTGAATTTATTCAGTTATTATACATTTCTGATTGTATTAACCATAAATTAATTAAAGAGGACCATATAACCATTCATAGGACCCCTGAAGCTCTCCTATAGAGCACAATGAAAATGCATATTGCATCATGCAACACTACACCATAGATACGCCATGCAATATTGTACCGGTGGGAAAAGTGTGTAGTGTAATTGTAAAGGACTACTGTCAAAGTATCAGAGAAATGTTTAAACTGTTTCCTAAAATTAAAACTGCTATTTTATTGTGGACACAACAGCCAATTTGAGACTTCCCCTATTAATATGATGTTATTCATGTGACATTTCATTGAAATTTGAATATTAAAGTCTGTTAAGTCAGTTGTAAAAGACAGACAGGGAAGGTAGCAAAAAGGGACATGGCAACAGTGGCCTCCCTTGCTTTAAGTAGAGACGGGTGGTGGTGGGGGGGGTTGGGTTTTGTGTCTCTATTAACAACAGTAGACCAAGGATGAGGAGCAGTCATGCAGCAAACGTCCCACTTGGATGAATCATAATGACTCTAATACATTCAGTCAGTGTACTCCAATGCACCTTGAGTCAGTAGGTCAGTAAGGCGTGTAGGAGCATTAAAAAGTGCAGCATCAAGAAGACTGAATATGAAAGAACTGGAAGATGTCCAGTTTACTGTGGGGAAATGGGGAGGAGATACTGACCTCAAGGTCTCAGGGTCTTAGGGGACTCTTTCTTTTGCCCCTCATGCTATTTTTGTCAGTGTTTGTGTTTCTCCTTGGCACAGGTTGCATGGATGTTGTAATTAAGAATTGCATGTCACTGTTTCAGGGTTCCTTAGGTATGGGCATCTTGGGTTTGTCTCAGCCAGTATCTAAGTTGTTTATTATTTCATTTTTCTGAATTGCTGAAATTCATTCATGCTTTCCTTTTATGTTCCTTTTCCCCCCTCTCAGTAACAAGCAGAGTATCTTCATGTTATCTTGACTTGATCTGGGACCTATACTACGAAGCAAGTTCAGAATAGGATGATGGAATATGTTTTTGTTGTCTGGGTTCACTAACCCTAACAACCACGGTCACACAATGCTGGTTATCACCTCAACAAAGTCAACACAAGGTTTCCCAATCTAGACATGAGTGCCTTCACATAAAAAGGGGCAAAAATATTTGCAGCATACAATCAGTCACAAACATGGACAGTCCTGTTTAATACCGGGTTTTGGTATCATGCTCTGCTCTTTTTGTACAATTCTCAAATGAGCATTTGTGAAAGATAAAAAATTGTCATTGTATTATTTTGAGGATGTCTTGTTGTTTTAGCTTAAGGCAAAGTAAAGTGGGAGGGAAGGATTTTTTTATTGTACCTTGGAATCCTATTAACCAAACAATTGTGTGTGTGCAGTATTGTCAGGGTTGTTGGTGATTTCCTGCTTAGGCTGTATTCATATGAAACCTTTCTGCTGTGTCTGGGTGTGCCTGTCAAAGTGCTGCTTCCCCCTGGACGATATTGCAAATACACAAAGTATGCAGCCATGGCAACATTATAAACAAAATGAACTGTTCACAAGATGACACACACACACACACACACTGCACTGTATCTTCACTGTGCAGTGGTCAGAGGTTATCAAATATACAATCTAAACAATCACACCCTTCTTTCTTCAAAACATACAGTAGAAAGAATGTGCCTTCTCCCACACTTACATTACCCTCTATTTCCACCCTGTTTTCCTCTCACTGCTGTAATTCATACACCTGTCCTCAAATTAGTTTTTTTTCACTTTGGCAGGTTACTGAACATTTCGACCGGATGCTCTATTTTTCTGTCTGCCACTTCTGAAATATATGTTGAAGTCTTTAGAATTGTGAACACTGAGTCAGCATTACCTGAAGGTAAAAATATGGAATACATCATATAACCTTAGCCCCTGACTAATCTTAATTTTAAAACATAAATAGATTAGAATAGAACAGATTTACATGCCACAGCCAACATTTATGGTGTGGATCAGAAATCTAATTAAAATATCGTCCATTTTTACTTGTCCCTATAGACATTGTTTTAATTATTTGCATTTATCAAATAACAAGACCAAAATTATGAGTTTAATCATAATTGTCATTGATTCCACTACTCTTTTCCTTACTGATTTTGTTCATTATCGATACTCTTATCAGCTCTAAGAGTATTCATCAGGATTGGAATTAAATATTTGAAAAATAACTAGATGTTGCTAGAGCAGCGGCAGTTTTGTTTACAACTGCAAAGTCATTATATAAACTCAGAAATATTTCAAACAAATCTAAAATGTCAATAAAATAAATTGTATTCCTGACATCAAAATACTGAGTGTAGTTCAGAAAGACTGAAAAACTCTGACCTCCTCTGCTGATAGAGGGAGGAGCAGTTAGCAGGTAAGTTTACAAGAATTTGCCAAATTTTAAGGTACACATCAAACTAAGCTAAACAGACTACATACAGGCTTTCAGGTGCAGTGGATAAGACACATGCCTTTGGTGTGAGAGACCCGGGTTCAATCCACCAATGTGTCCCTGAGCAAGACACTTAACCCCTAGTTGCTCCAGAGATGTGCGACCTCTGACACATGTAGCAATTGTAAGTCGCTTTGGATAAAAGCGTCAGCTAAATTAATAAGTGCAAATGTAGATTAAAATATTGCTTTCCACAAGTTTACATGTTCATGCTTGTTGAACAGGTGTATTTGTTTTTTTACTTGCAAATGTTTTATGGCACATACTAGGGCTGAACGATTAATTGCATTTGCGATATCGTGATGTGATAAAACAAGATTTTCTAATCGCAAAGCCTGCGATTACACTCTGGTCACATGACACCCAAGTTAAAGCAGTCTGCAGAAGAAGTATCAACTTCGCACCTTACGCAGTACCTTGACATGTTGTACAACGGCCTTATGCTTTGACAGAAGCTGACATGACAGAATCTTTAGTGTCACACAGGGAATGAAAGTAGCACCCTCAACCGCAGGTAACTTGGTGGTGGTGTTGATGGGTGAAATCGTTGGGCCATCCACCGCTTTGACGGACAGTAAAAATGCACAACAGAAAGACATGTGTAGTAAGGTAAATACATTGTGGCAATCGGCGCTAACGTCACACCCACATCCACCAGTCAGTACAGGAAATATCTGTGAAACAGTGTTTCAAACTAAACGCAAAAGTCCAAAAGAGGCCCAGTCTGTCCCAAGTTAAAGCCTAGTTGCAGCCAGTGTGCTGCTCACCAGCATCGGAGGCTGCAGGGGAACACTGGTGTTGTCGGAGATTACAAAGCTTGTCTATTAAACACGAGAGGCGTCACTTGGTTTTATTTTTGTTGGACAACTTTTTAATTGTTGCTTTCTGTGAAAAAGAAAGATTGACACCTAGGAGATTAGAACTGAGATTTGGACTCATTAATTGGGGGTTGAACTGTGGTTTTGTATTGAGCGCTTACTGTATAACACACTGTGGTAAACTTGTTCTTGCGATCTGTAGGTAGGCCTACCTGATGATATATCATATAAATTTAATGCCATGACTTGACTCTCAAATTATCTTTTTCATATTATTAAAATTTGATATTTCTTCTCCACCATAGTTCATAATAATAATTCATGCAATTCATGCATCACCTAATTGTATCATAACACAGGCCTGACCCACAAGAAAGAACAGTGTATGTTTAATCTAGCATTAATATTGTGTTGGTCATACTAGACACTGATTTACTTGTCCTTTTTGAATAGTATTATAGTAAAAATTATAGTAAAAAACAGAGAATAGTAAAAATGAATCACATATTAAATCGCAATATTTGTAAAAAAAAATCGCGATTAGATTATTTTCCAAAATTGTTCAGCCCTAATACTTACGGTAATGAGCATAGTTGTCCTCAATTTAAGTAATCTTCAACTTTCTACTCCACTGTCTGCTGACTTAGCTTGAGTGTGTTTTTTGTGTGTGTGTGTTTATAAACAAGCTCAGCAACAACAGGGAAAAGGCTGGAGCATGATAATAAATTACACTAAAATGTGTTCTTTAACTTAACTGATCAGGCAATGGAGTTGCTAGGTTTACTTGCCGGAGGTGACATTTTACTTGCCCTTGGCAATCGGGCAATGCTTATTGTTGAGCCTTGACATTTACCGTATATTTGTCAGGTGGCAGGTGCTAATTTCATTCCCTGCTCCCCTCTTAACTCTAGTCTCCCAGACCTGTTCACACAGTATTAATATCCAGAAATATTATAACCCCATTAAAACATTACCCATTACAAATAACAGAACAAACAGAAATGTGACTGCAGTAACCCCACATCCATCTTAATAGACAGATCATTTGTTTTCTCTGTTTCTGTAAATACACTGTAAAGTCAAAATACCACAGTGATTTCTGTCCTGTTTTCATTCTACATTTGATAGTCTCAGACCAAATGTTTTACATTTTGTTTGAGCCTACATAAAGCTGTGTAAAGCATGGAAACATTGGCAACACCTCATTAATGTAATTCTATATCTATTGCATTTAGGGCTGGGTATCGTTCAAAGATTATCGATATCGATACCTCAACTTCGATACCGGTTCCTGAACGATACTTTCTTCAGTACCATGTTATGTATATTTTCTCAACAAATGGAGAACCATTGCTTGTATAAAATAACTTAATCATTATCATTAATAGTTTATTTTAAAAATTGTTCCTTTGAAAAATTCTACTGCTTGTCAAAACCAAGACATATTTTCAATGTAACATCAGTCTATATTGTGTTTTTGTTTTTATTCCTCTTTCTTTAGTTTTTATAATGTAATTTCATTGTTTATTAATTATATTTTTTTTATTGTTTATATGTGCTCTGGCACCATTGCAACCTAAACATTCATGGCAACAAGCCTAAGAGAAAGAGAGAAATCTCTCATCTCATCTCATGGAAACTAGTTTCTGCCAGTCAACAACTATCACAATAGAAAGGAAACTCAGCTGCGCATGTCTTTAATCCACTGCAGCAAAGTTGCAGACATCAGCCCAAACATCGGCACGTGATGTCACTATCACACGGAAGCGCTTCCGCCGGCTGCACATACAGGTCCATGCGTGGTGGTGGCGTAACTTAACTGATTCTTCAGAAAGACTTGGAAAAATGTAGCGTGTGTGGAAGCTACCGCGCTACTCTGTCAATAAAAGAACTTTGATTTGATTCAGAAAACAGCGACGCTGCCACCAAGCTACTGAGAAATGTCGTTAAACTAGTTACGGTGCTACTTGTAGCGAAGCTGCTGCCCAACGCTGCTCGTACGGTGGGCGTGTTGAAGCAGGCTCTCTGGCAGCAGAGCGCTGAGACGATGATGCACCGGCTCTGTCTTGTTGCAGCAAAGACGGAGCGACTTTCTGCTCTTAAGTTTATTTCACTCACAGTCAAAGGCTTCACCAGGTTTGTCGTGTCGCTGCTCTGGGCAGCAATTATCTTATGTTGCAAATATTGCATCACGTGCATCAAGCCACTTTTGATTGTCTCTGTGCGTAACAGGCGTGAGCTATTGTTTACGTCACCACAGCCAATTACAATCACTTTTAGATGTGGGCACATAACGAATGCTGCATGCTTATTGGCTCATTGGCGTTTACAAGAACCTTTAGGTATCGAACTTTGGTACCGAAAGATAAGGCATTTTTTGATACTCGGTGGTATTGAAGCAATTCGGTCGGTGCCTAAAAAGTATTGAACCGATACACAGCCCTAGTTGCATTTCTGTCTCATTGCAATTCAGTCTTTTCCAGTTTCTTTCTTAAAGAGATTTTGGCATTTTTTTGATATTATAACAAAGTTCCCTGGCCAGTCTCTAGTTGGGACTTATTTTTTATTTATTATTTATTTTTTATCACTGGACCAAAGATGTTTGTTTGAAGCTACATGTTAAGACTAAGTGAAACTGCAAGCAAGACTAAGACAGAATCAAAATCATCATACTGTGGTACTCTAATAGGCAGAGCTTGACACTAATTCTTGCCTAGTGATCATTGATTAAGTGAATCATGTTGACAAAACAAATATATATGGAAATCAAGCTTAAATGTTCCATTAATATGAACACAGGTTTCAGTTTGTAACGGCCTTCTCCCAGTGTGTCACTACTTCCTGGTTAGGGAAGCTGGCTATAAGTGAAACTGAAGAAGCCATAGGCCAAATGCGTTGTTCACAATAAATGTAGGAAAGTAATTTCATTGTACTGTTGCTTGTTTTTGAGTTTTCATTGCCAAATCCTGTGACCTACCAGCACCTGAGTGTTGTTGCTGTGTATGGGGAATTTCTTGTTTTATTGGCTATAATCCTACTTTGATAAGAAATGTGAATGCTCCCAACTCTATTATTACTCACAGACTTTAATTAGTCGACATCCTGTCTGATCTCAGTTTGGTCTGTACTGGTATCACAATACATATTAGTTTGCTCATGATTAATAGAAAGCCGTCAACTGCTGGATATATCAGATCAAAACAAATTTGCCTTGTATTTTATAACATGAAACATTCATAGTTTTGATTTGTGTAGAGATACCAATACCTAGGCTTTGGGTATCAGCTGATGCTGAGTACTGATCCGATACCAGTGTAAAATGAATAAGCTCTATTACTCACTGTAAGGAAGAGACTGGGAATCGTGTTTTTTGGGGTGCTTGATTAAGTTGGTTTTGTTATAATAGCAGTGCTTCCGCCACCCCTTGAAACATTGGCTTTGCAGACTTTGCAAGTACCTGTAAAACTTGTCCATGCTATGTTAGCATTCCTAGCAAAATGTTCATGATTACTGGCACACTGTTAATGGCTCACGTAGTACGCACATATTTAAACTGAATAGATCAGGCCCTTGTAACTGATACCCAATCCAGCTATTTGAGTCAGTATCGGGCCGATATCAGTATCAGGTCGGTGCATCCCTATTTTTGTGATGATGAATATTCAAATATTCGAATATCTGTGGACACATCTGCATTGATATTTGGGCCATCAGTAGAATGCTGGTGCTTGAGGTATTATATATGTATATCACTTTTCCAATGAAAAATATGTAATTTCACATCATATTGGGACATTATTTTCACCATATCTCTGAATAAATAGTTTGAAAAACAACCTTTAGATCTGGAGAAAGTAATTTTGTTGGTTTTGTTGCTCCACAGTGATTTTACATTGATGGCACAGTATGTTTTGGGCAGCACCCCGAAGCCTTAACTGCAGGAAAACCCTGTTAATGTGACCTCAGAATCATTATAGATATGACTGTTCTGTTTATGTTTGCCTTTTGTGTCTTCATTTTAAAGCTTCTGACGTTTACCTGTAGACATTAATATAAAAAATAGGCAACAGGAGAAACCACCTCCCTTCTGAGGTCTTGAGAAGCTCACACACTGTAACAGACACCGTACATTTACTGCCAGAATATTTTCACTTTCTGGCACTCGGACAATCAAACACTCGCTACGCACCTCCTGATTCAAGTTACGCTGCTCTTATAACACCATCTGTCATGTTCTGCATAGAATTAAAAGTATGCGAGCCGAGCATTGAGGGCTGCCGTACTTGCACAGTGTGCGAGTGACATTTGTAGCACATAGTTGATTGTGGGAAATTTTAGGAGTCGCACCGCCGCTCCCGAATGCATATAGAGGAAACACTGAATATTCTCTTGCTCTCAGGAATAAAGATAATTCAAGCTATAATATTGACATAATACAATAATGATGATCACTTAATTTGTAAATGTAGTCAAACTATGTCAAATCCATAGCACATTGGCAAAATCTGTTGTGTAGCCCAACCATTAGCCCAGTGTGCATCAATTTTGAGTCATCATCTGACAGAACTGTGCTGCGTGCTTCACTCATTTGCCTGTAAAAGTTGCAACTCTGCTGTCTGACAGTATGAATTTACATAGTTTTCTTTCTTGCTGTGATTTCCATCTTCCTCACCACTCTCAGATCCTGCTACTTAAGTATGTATGCATAGACAGGTGTAGGTACTCATACACAGATAAACATCAGTAACAGTCTGTGACTGGCTCATTATATTGTTTTCACAAGCCAAATACATCAGCTGCTTTTCAGCTGCCTGATCTTAGAGACAGACAACCAGACATTCAGACCATTTTCTACCTCCTTATTTTTGCTGCTGCCTTCAAGCCTCTATAATTATGCTTTGGAATACGTATTGTATGTGCGTGTGGCGTGTGCGTGTGTGTGTGTGTGTGTGTGTGTTTTGTAAAGGGCATTGCATCAGGGCAATGATTTACCTGGTTCGTGCTTCTAAAATATCCACCATACATTCTAAAGTAATACTAGAGAGTCTCTCTCTCTGTCTATGTCTCTCTGTGTGTGTGTGATTGTCAGTAGGCCACACAGAAAGGGTAGAGAAGACACTGTCCCCCATTTAATCCATCGTCGATGGCATCGTTCTCTCTATACCTGGGTGCCTTCTCAAGTAAGGTCTATGTGTAGGAAACCCTGATCAGTGTTTCCCCTAGGATGGAGTGGTAGCAGCGGAGGTGAAGCAAATTTTTGTGTGTGTGTGTGTAGTATGTCTGAATATAAAACCCCAACACAACATGTTTCATCAGCATTTCTCTTGTGTTCATGAGCATGCAATGCACATTAGAAAAGCTTCAAATTTCAGTGTTTTCCAATAGTTTTATGTGAGCTTTAGATTAATGTGGTGGTCGTGGTAGTCATGGTCAGGGGTTGGGGGGTTTGAGCGTCCTCCCCCAAGAAAATTTTACATTTATATATTTACATCATAGAGGGCCATATCTCTGAACAAATAGTTGTAAAAGCTAGAGCAGATAATAACACCACCCAATGATCAGTCTACTAGGGAGGAACTACAACCTTTAGATTTGGGGAAGGTTATTTGGTTGGTTATGATGCTCTCCACTGTGATTTTACATTTATGGCACAGCATTTTTTGGGCATCACCCCCTAGGACCCTGTTAATGTGATGTCAGAATCATTATAGATACGATTGTTCATGTCTGTCATGTCTTTGTGTCTTCATTTTACAGCTTTTGACATTTTTCTGTAGACATTCATATAAAAAATAGGCAACATGAGAAACCTCCTCCCTTCTGAGGTGCATTTTATTTGCACATAAAAATCCAAAAAGAAACGTCTCCTCATTAGCTTAAAAGGACTAGTTTAGTTTAAGTTTGTACCTGATGTTCTCAACATTGGACAAGTAGGTAGTAATAAAATAGTTACTTTCTATAAATTGAGTTAATGATAAGTTGCGTAGCAGCCAAAAGACATAGCCTACTCTGTAAGCTTTCCTGTGCAGTCTGAAAGGGAGGGGTGCATTGATATAATAATGATTGTGTGAAATTTTAGTAGCGGCGGTCATAATTAAGCAGCAGCGCACCGCTGCTCCTGAATGCATATAGGGGAAACACTGCTGATGGGGTTTTTCCTGCACAGAAAATTGCAAAGCAGCAATCAGTGGACCACTCTTGATTTCTTACTTTTGTAAATATACCCTCACTTGCAGCTGTGCAGTTTTAAAAATAATTATCTCCAGACTCCTACAAAATTTTTAGGTTTGGGTTTTTCAACTTAGCCCTCATTAAAACATAGTTTTTCATTATTTATGATCATGTCAAAACTTTACTGATTAATATTTGGGAAACTTTGCTGCAGAGCTAGTTAAATGGGGTAATTGTTTAGGTCTCTGATTACCAATTTCTTGGGGGAAAACCTAGTCTTATTGGACAAGTCTAGAGACAATAAAATACTGTTCAACATGTCTGTGGGGGGGTCAGTGAAACTCCTTCAATATTAGGAATTCCAAATAGTGAAACACATCCATTTGGTTTAACTTGCTACTGTTACAAGCCTGCTGTTGTCTCAACTCAGTTATGAGCACAATGTAGACATTGATTACTTCAGTGAGGTGTTGGTGGCTTGCTATTCACCCAAATTGTAGTAAGAGAGGAGCTTGTCACATGCAGCACTTCATCTTATCAGCTTACTGTGGCTGATTAGATGAATCGGTTCATTCACCCAGAGGAATTCATTAAACAGTCAAAAGCAGCCAATTGTTAAGTTTGAGAAGCTGGAGCTAGGACATGGTTGGCAGTTTTGCATGATCAGTGATTTGCTTAATCATCAAAGTACATGTGATACATTTCTTTTGTACAAAAGAAAACTGCCTATTACTTCCACTGTGACAAAAATGGTGGTTTGTAGCTTCAACAGTAGTGATAGATACTAGTTGGGCGATGTCTACAAAGTTATAATCGGACAGTGTATACATTGAAACATAGGGATGGACGATAACAACGGGGGCGCGCGGGGGAGTTTAGGGGTAGGGGTTGACTCGCACAGGCTTCACTTGGTTAGAAACTTTGTAGTGTACCCTGTGTGTACTGTGTTGTACATTGAACACACAGGGTGGAGATGTTGGTTTTGGTTGTTGGATAGGCTGCGTCATTAACAAGCCCACAAGCGGCTCACCTGCTGCAGTGATAACGGATCGCGAACCACGATGCCTGCTCAACCATCACCAATAGACAATCATCGTCTATTGGCCCAACCCTAATAGATACATTTGTTCTACTTGACCTGTTTTCCCTTATCATTTACTAGTATCTTGGTATGCTGCTACACAGGCTGCTCAGTTGTTTTTGTCAGTTTTAGTATCAGTTTGTCAAGACATAGCCTTCCCCACCACAGCCTTTCACTGGATTAATATAATCATGTCATGTAATAATTTTACAAAAGTGTCATTCAGTGTAAAGATTCTAAGTAGATTTTAATTAATAGCTATGTCAGCGAAGAGTTTTGTTTTAGTTTTGTCTGATGTAATGCTAATCAGTGGAAAAAAGTTAGTTGTACTGATTATTAATTAGATACTTCATTGCTATATTATGATATACTGTGTATCTGATTTTTTGGTAAATTAATCTTATACTATTAAGTAAACCAATATCACCCTGGTGTATGAACAACAAATTAGTGCTGGGGTCATAGATGGCATTGGCTCATGCTATTAATGGAGGCTCTAGTACTCAGAGCAGTTCTGAAAGTGGTTCTCAAGTGGTTCATGGTTGTTTTGATGCTTCATGGTTCATAAACAGAAAGAGAGTGCTTATAGGCCCAGTTGACCTCCTCAAAGACAATCCTGGCTCAGACAGTAGTTAATTTTGTCTATGAGTGCATATATTCTTAACTGTACTTGTGGTTGAAAAGTGGAACTTTTCTCTTACAGTTTGTTAAGAATGTTTTGTGTTTCTCCCTCCCCCATCTATCTCTATCGCTTTCTTCCTGACACATTCGTATTCAGTTTCCCGTGCGATTACCCAGAATCCACTGTGCATACTGTCAGCTGTATATTTCCGTTCTGTGGGTAGCCACAGAATTTGTGTATGTTTTTTATCTGCGTGTGTGTGTGCGTGTATGCGCGCATGGGTTGAGATGCTGTTGTTTTAATGGCAGCTGTGTAAGCGGAAACATACTTGTCTTGACTTCTCTCCCAATAATCAGATTGCTTTCTCTCTCTCTCTCTCTCTCTCTCTCTCTCTCTCGACCTCCTATTTTACTGGTACAAAAACATGTACAATTAATTTCAACTAGCTGTGGCAGTAAGTAAAGGGACAGCCCACCTTTTTATAGGTGTACAGCCGTCCCTTGACAAGGGCGCAGAAAGGCATAATATCTA
Source organism: Lepomis macrochirus (assembly GCA_024633595.2). Classification (NCBI taxonomy): domain Eukaryota; kingdom Metazoa; phylum Chordata; class Actinopteri; order Centrarchiformes; family Centrarchidae; genus Lepomis; species Lepomis macrochirus. Next base: position 17,300,651 of record JALXJV020000018.1, on the reverse strand, counting down.
CACTAAAGCTGCAACAAGTTTACAGTAAATGTTTCAAAAAAAGACTTCACTGCATTTTGTGATCAAAGTGTTTGGTCAGTGAGGTTATAGTTTTGCAACTCTCTACATTGTACCTTTGGGATAGCTGTAGTGGGTTTTGGCAATATTTCGAAATGTACCCCTAATTCAGGGCCATATGCCTACTAAAGTTGCATTGAGTAAATGTAATTAGTTGCTAGGGATGCACTGATCCAACTTTGTCAGTCCCGATACCAATACCTAGTCCTTGGGTACTGTCGATGCTGAGTACCCATTCGATACCAGTGTATAATTAATCAGCTGTATTCCTCACTCTGAGGAAGAAACTGGGAATGATTATTTTATTTATAAGGCAATATTATGTACGGTTTGGTGCGATTCGACGCCTCTACCTCAGTGAAATTCCCAGCTGTCGTAAATAAGCTGCATTTGTTATGAGTAGATTACGATCAAAAACTAGCAAGTCGCCAACTTTGCTAACAGCCAAACATCAAGTGTGACAACATAAGACATAACAAAATCACTTGCTAGTTCAACTGTGTACACAGAAGGAAAGCCAGCTTGGCGTCTGTCTTGCAGCCTTTTATTTCACAAAGCTCTTGCTAAAGTCTTAGTTACACTCTTTTTCTCTTCCTACCTTCTTCCGTCAACTTCCTCTTCTGTCTATATGCTTCGGCTGATAGCAATCATTATGTCCATAGAGCCTGCTGAGCCCAGTTATGTTGCCTGGCTCCGGCTTGACACCCACACCACTCTCCACCTGCAGCTGTTAAATGTTGCTTGAAACTTAGATGGCAAGCTAGCCAACAAAGGTAGAAAGCAACTGACACAAAAGCACTTACAGTATTTCCGAGTGTGTTATCTAGTTGCTTTCATCAACTCACGATTTATAGCTAGTGACTAAACTTCTGTCTGTGGCTGCTTATTCTTGAGTCAACAACTCTACAAACGCAACCGAATATCACACAAGCACTTTAACACATTACATAGCAAGCCAGCTAATAAGTTATTACTTACAGTCCAACAGAAAGATGGCCAGCTTGGCATCCTTTCACCTCTTTTAGCATCCCAGTAGCCAGTCCGATATTTACGTCCGAACCTTTGGCAACATTACAGCAAAATTCCCTTATTTGTGGAAGAATTTTGTGCAATAAAATGTTGATATCGTCCTACTTTTACTTTGATATTCTTGAAAACTGCATTTTTTACTTCAGATTTTTCCGTTCTCCTTAGTGATGCTGATGTTACTTGTGATTATTCTAAATAGATGCATTTTTATGGTATATTCATGGACCTTGGCAGGGCATGTGTTTGTCTAGTTTGAAAGTGGCACTGCTGACAATGGGTATCCTATGGGGACATTAATGGGCATAGCCTGACACCTGGTGGCCAAGACATGCAGGTGTATTTCAGATATGTTAGTGGCACTCTCCCCTCTTTAAAAATGTAGTGATAAGTGTTGACTGCTGATCTGTTTCCAATATGTTACACATGCAATTACTACCTTTCAGATGTCATAATTACCTCAACTTACATTCTAATTTAAATGTGTTAGTTCTCTAGAGATATGCATGAACTGGATTGAGGTATAACAGTAATTTATTTATAGGGTTTCCCTCTGTCCTGCTGTGAATCACTTATGAACTCTGTAGACAGTTTCTTGGATCAGTTTCCTGTTATAAATGATTTCTGTCTAATTGATTCTTTGTTTCCCTCCCTCCATCTGCCTCCCTTCTTGTCACCACCTTTTTCCTGCCATCTGTTTGATTTTTCTTATCCTCGTGTGCCATTTTTCTCCCTTTCATCCATTCATCCTTTACAGACACTGAAACGGCTGATTCCTGATGAGGTAGGTTTGTTATTGTTTGCCACATATACCTGTGTGCTTGACTTGTCTGTCTGTCCTTGTGGTCTTTGATAAATCAACTCAACATTACCAATTTAATGCCATGTCGCCCTCTGTCACACAAACCTAATTGACCATCAGTCACCACCAGTAACACAAATGTTACTAAGTATCTGTGTTTTGCCTAGCGCTGTACTCACTGTGGATTGTGCATGTGTCAAAAATGCATACTGACAGCATGAAATACTTGGCACATATGCTAATGATGCCTTCATGTACCTGCAACAGGAAAATCATGCATATTAATACATTATTATTCATGAGTCATTGTGGGGGGGCACTATCTCAATATGTGCTAAGGTACATATTCTAGAGTTGATGCTCTTCAATGATTTTCATTTGGCACTAACTGGTTTAAACATTTATAGTCAAATGCCAAAATGGTACAACACACAAGTATTGACGATTTGCCACACAGAGTCATTAAAACCACAGGGACATAAACCCCCATAGCTTGTTAAAATTGAGTCTTGTGTTCTTTGCCTGGCAGTGCTAACTGCATGTTGAGTTTGTCTGTAAAAACCGTTCACATCTCTAATCCCTAATCATCGTCTCACATTGTTGAAATATCCCAAATTAAATGGAGATATAGCCTTTGGGTATGTTTTTTATTGTTCAATTAAGTGACTTTGGTGTAAGAGGAGTAGGCCTGTCTTCAGACCGTGAGTTGATTAGGAATTGCTACCTTGCTGTGTGGCAGTGATGGTTACAATTTGCAGTTTTTTCTCACTGACCTCTTTCCTCTAACCTGTGCCATGTTGTCTGCTAATCCAGTTGGAGCGCTTTACCAGCATGAGGATGAAAAAGGACAAGGAGAAACCTGGCCATTTGCCAGGTCAGCGACACTCTTCAGCTGCCAGCTATGAGATGAATGCTCAGACTGCTATGCTGCACGATCATTCTGATGAATACGTCCTGGAACTCTTTGAACAGATGCTGGTAAGTAAAAGTGTAAATATGTGTGTGTGTGAGTGAAAGATTCAGCTTTTGGAGAATCACTTCTTCATATCTCCCTGAACAGCCATGGAAAATAATTTATCGCTACACTGATTAAAGACCCTTCATCTAGAATTACTTTTAAATATCTCTAAAATTCATTATCTGTGTCAAATTAGTTATGCCATGACAAGAAATGTGAAGGAATACCTTAAAGCAAAAAGGACAAATCACGAACAAACTGCAGTGTTTAAAATTTGATGCACAGTCTGCACAGTCTGTAAATTGTTTCTGTTGTTTTCTTTGCCCCTGATGCAGAAATACATTTGATCATCACTGCATTACTCAATATTGAAATAAATCCATGTCAGAAACATTTAAAGTTTTAAGTAAAGTAGCCTAATTAATGTCTGTTATTGTTATTATCAGAACACATCAGTGATATGGAAATTTGATCCGTTTTAAGATGTGCTGCTATTGTCATTATTCGAAAATCAAAAATCGATTTTTGACCTTTGTGAATCGAAACAGAATCGTCCACATCTGACTTGTGATGCATCTAAGTATCAATTTTTTCTACCCACCCTTATTATCTGATAACTCTTCTCAGGATCCTAGCACATCAAAACCTCCTCTGCTCGCACTTTTAAACTGACCATCTGTTGGCATATAGGGGAGACTGTTAAGAAATAACCTAATGTAATTCTTCACATTTATAAATAAAATATAATTTCCATTTTAGTACTTGTTCGGTTTATTAATTGCTTCAGTCTACAGATTTTTCATTGTGCTATCTCCTTGTTTCACAATACTTTGTTGATCCCTTCATCTTACTTATTTCTTTTTATTCTTGTCTACTTCCTCTTGTCTTTTTCCAGGTGGATATGAACCTGAATGGCGAGAAGCAGCAGCCTCTAAGGGAAAAAGACATTATGATCAAACGAGAGATGGTCTCCCAGTACCTCCACACATCTAAAGCTGTCAGTACCAAAATCAATACTGCTAATATAATGTGCTGGAGGGAATTTGCAGACATCTTCATGCAAGCCATTGTTTTTTCAGTTTTGGCTCACATCGATACAAGTTATAAAGCATTTGATCCTTTACATGCCACAGTGTTCTATGCAAAACACAGAGTGCTACATATGAGCCTGTTTTGTCATATTCACATTTAAACCCGATTGAATGATGCCATACTAAAGTGTTTTCAAGGCCAAATAAAAACAGTCTGTACACTTATCTTAGACTTCTTGTTCAGACAATGTGCATACAAAGGCCTTTCCTTGACTGTGTTGAGGGATTACCTTAGCCTATGTGGTTGGAGTAATCAAGTCAAGGCTGGAGTGTTTTCAGATGTCTTGTTTACCCAACTACACTTATAGTAGTTGGGTAAACAATGTTTCAAAAGCAGCAGGTGAAATATAATCAAAGATGGTGAATGCAAGTAGCTCAGAGGACCTCCATAACCAAGCACAGATGGTAGTTGGCACAGTTCATTTAACTGTGAAATAAGCCTATTAAGAGAAAAACCTAAACACAGTGCTCTTTTTTTAAATTCTGCAAATCAAAATTTCAAATTAGGCTTGACTGTTGCCTTCGGTGCCCTGCCGTTGTGCTTTCTTGTGGAAATAATACCAATTATAACCTCTAGGAAGACAAATATAAATGCAGAGCACAATAATGATTGTGTGTTTGTGTGCCTACTGTGTCTGTTTGTTTGTTGATTAGGGCCAAGACCAGAAGGAGGGCTCCAAATCAGCAATGATGTACATCCAGGAGTTGAAGTCAGACTACCGAGACGCACAGCTGCTGAGCTGTCTGGAATCTCTGCGAGTTTCTCTCAATAACAACCCTGTCAGGTAATATGCACATAGACTTGCATACAGATACATACTGTACCATTGAAAATAAAACATTGAGTCAGATAAGCGCAGATGGAATTACAGATCTTTCACAATCACTGGCAGTGCTTAAGCGATTTTGCAGAGAAAAATCTTGTCCAGTGTGCAAATGTGATACAGACCTGTTCACATATGCTTCAGTTGTTGCCAAAGAGGCTTTTAAATTAAATACTAACCTAACAGAAGCAAATTCTTACGTGGTCCCTCACACAGGTGATCTTTATGCAACTTACTATATTATCTGACTTCTAAAAACAATTGGCTGATGCAGTGATTATTTAGATAGGTAGGTAGTTAGATAGGTAGTAAAGTAAATATTTAGATCGCGGTAAAGGGACGCATATTTAAATTAATAATAGAGGGATAACATTTCTGAATTATTTTCTCTTTTTTTGCACTTAATTTAGATCAATTTTATTTGCACTGTAATGTACAATTACAAGAGACATCCATTATTTATTATTCCTTGGCCATCTAAAAAACACATCAGCGTAAATAGGCATGCAGGAAAATATGAAAATGTCAATAGCACAGTGCACTAACGTGAACTTGTCACTTCTAGTTGGGTGCAGAACTTTGGAAATGAAGGGCTAGCCCTGCTGCTGCATCTGCTTAGAAGACTACAGGAGGACAAAGACGAGTACCCGTAAGAGAATGAAACCACAGAATAGGCAATTGTACTCTCTAGCAATGTGTTTGCAATCTTGTCTTTCTGTGTCTGTCTTCAATGTAGAATGATGGGAGTGAAATGTCAACACGAGATCATTCGTTGTCTAAAAGCCTTTATGAACAACAAGGTAAGAAAATGGATTGTTTGTTTTATTTACATCAAGACACCTAATCCTTTGTTTGATACGATTGTACGCAGTTGTTGCATGCAGTTATAAGTAATAGAACTAGTCAAATCATCTTTATCCCATTTTCTCCTCTCCTTGTAGTGTAGCAATTATTCCTCTAGAGGGCTTTATAAAGTCAAAGTGACCAACTTTGGTCATGTCATTACAGTGAATGGAGTCATAAATAATCTTTTAAGAGTAATTTTAAATTTTCACCATAGTGATGTTTCTAACCCTAAGTAATCCGTATTAATGTCTAAAATCTGTTCCATTTAATAATTACATATCAGTAATTAAAGTCAGTAATGTGGTGCCTTTGAGGGACAAAACTGTTCTGATTAGCTAAGATCAGAATCATAAAAGCTAAAAACTGAAAAAACAGAGCATCAGGTGAATAGATACAACACAAATATTGTTCAAAGGTTTGGTTTTAAGCAAGAAGTCTGTCTCAGGTTTGTTAGTGAAGATTAGTCAATAGTGAACCAAACTGGTCATTATATGTAAATTGCCTTAGCTGATAATGTGCTTCCTTTTTGTTTTTTTAAGTGTTAGCTCTTGTCAGATTGTTATACCACTTTGTGGTATACTTTGTGGAGTTTTTCTTTGTCCAGATAAAATTTTCTTTTTCATCTGATGTAAACGCTATAATTTGAACCATGAAAAGCTCTGTCTTTGCCCTGCTGCAAAAAAATAAAACCTTGAAAGACTTAACCTCATTGTGTTTTCTCTTTATCTTCCTCCTTTCTTTCTCTCCCCTTCAGTATGGTCTAAAATCCATGCTGGAGTCAGATGACGGGATTCCTCTGTTGGTCAAAGCCATCAACCCCAGGGTGCCACATATGATGGTGGATGCAGTGAAGTTGCTCTCTGCCATCTCGATTTTGGAACATCCAGAGAACCTGTAAGCATTAGTGAAATGTTAACACCATATCATTTAATAAGTTGAACACACAGAAATTATCGCCCTGGACAGCTGAGTCTTTCGCACAGATATGTTTGAAGTGTAAATCTAATACCCAGTGTTTTATGAAGTTACTGTTTTTTTGCTCTTTTTGCAATGACTGGGAACCTTACGTTGACAAAAATTAAATAATCACATATCATATTTCTCTTTCACCTGTACGTCAGGTTTCAGTTAAACCTGTCAAATAAAGCAACAGAACTTACTTTAAGCTACAGTCAGCATCATTTTTTTCATGGCAAACTTTGCATGTTTGTATTGTCATTTGATGCAATTACATGTATTTAAATTGTATATGATATGCAAAACTGTTTTTAGGCACGAGCGTGTTTTGGAGGCAATTACAGAGGAGGCTGAGAGACAGGACATTGAGAGGTTTCAGCCTCTCATGACTGGCATGAACATTCCCAACATTGCTCTTAAGGTACACATACAAGCACACACATACATTTAAATAATTATAAATCCCCATGTGTTTGTTCTTTTTATGACAGATGACACCAACCCAATTGCATTTTATAGCCACCACTACTATGCAATATGCAGCGTAAATGACTTGCTCAGCTGACACATATTGTTTTGTCTGAGTTATTTATCCATTTTGTCTAATTTGTGAAGCTGACTTTATGATATTTATGGTGTTTTTGACAGGGTGGCTGCATGCAGCTAATAAACGCCTTGATCAGCCGGGGGGAAGAGTTGGACTTCAGGATCCATATTCGCTCTGAACTGCTAAGATTGGGACTCAGAGAACAGCTGACGGTACAGAAAACACTCTCTTTTGATCTTCTCTCAAAGAGAGACTCTCCAACAACACACATTTGCACAGCCTTTCTCCTCTTGTCTCTCTCACTCTGGATGCCTCTGTCTTGTTGACTGGCAGACACACACTCATATGCTGTAAAAACTTTCTCTCAACTGTCCAAACTCATTGTTTGTCACACTCTTTCTGCCATTCTCCCGCTTACCTTTTCATCCCTCTGCCTGCATCCCATTGCTCTCGCTGCAGGAGGTGCGTACGATAGAAAACGAAGAGCTGAAGGTGCAGCTCACTGTGTTTGATGAGCAGGCTGAAGATGACTCTGAGGACCTCAAAGCACGTCTCGATGACATCCGCATTGAGATGGAATATCCTTCTACTGTGCAAAGTTGTCCCTCTGTAGTCCCTCAGGGTCTACAATTAGACCTCGACAATCTTAATACCTGGTTATGACATAACATGCTTGTGGTTTCACATTTAATTTACTTTGTTAGGTGGATGAGAAGGAGGAATAACCTTCATAAGGTTATTTTTTTTATTATAATGAAATGGTATGTATTTGCTCTGATTCAGATAGATAGTATAAAGAATTATATGCATTTATTTCCTTGCATTGTAAGAATGAGTCATCTACACAAAACTACACAAAATCAGATTGCTCCTTTCTGCCCCTGTACAATCAGCCTGACCACTTACTTTCCTCAAGGACAGATGTAAACTTTATTGCAATTACAATGTTACATTGAATGATTCATTTTTATTATACAGATGAGTCCAATTAGGTATGGAATAATAATAGAAACTAATAAGTTAAGTGTTTATTTCTATTGTTGTATTTGGACTTGTTCATGCTACTAGACTTTGATATTGTGAATAAATGCTCTCTGAGCATATCACTACTTTATGAAAAGAATGGGGACACTGGACCTGAGATGAGTCTCTTTATAGCGTTATTCAATGCAAATATGGTCTCTCTCTCTATAAAACCTGAATTTCTAAACTGATTTTGTCCTGATTTGAAGGTAGATAGAAAGATCCTTTAGACTTTTAAAGTACATCTTTTTCTTTTAAATATTTATCAGACCCTTATTTTTTATCACACAATGCGTACTGTTTTTGGCTATTTGACTTGATCTGCCAAACAGGATGATTAGCTTTTTGATAAAAAGAAAGTCACCCTTACTATAACTGTTCTTAAAAAACAGCAGTTTTGCTTGCTGTTTGCTTGCCATGCAGTTTTGATTTTCAACACCAGGTGTCTCCTAGGTGTAGCCAATACAATGTAAACAGTCTATCTTTGTGTTTATCGTGTATGCAGGCAGCAGATACAGTGTTGGAGCATGGAAGACAATGTAACAAATTAATTTTGGGAAACATAAACATACTTGTGAAATAGATTCGACTGTTATATCACACTGAACCTATACAGCAAAGATTATTGGATGGACCCAGTCTGCTCTCTTCCTGGCTGATTTCACTGTACTGTTTATACAGTGCAGAAATTACAGTGTTCATTTTTATGTTAAACTCTTCTATTCATTGTGTTAATTGAGCCTTAACTGGGTTTCCTTCAATGATGTGAGGGAAGTGTTTGAGATCCTATTCAACACTGTGAAGGACTCTAAGGCTGAAGGCCACTTCCTGTCCCTGATGCAGCACCTGCTGTTGATCCGTAATGATTACTGGGCCAGGTAACGCATGAAAATATACACACTCATACATGATCACAGACTAGATGTTGTGTCATCAGGGATTTACTTACCACTGGTCTTCTATTATTGTGATACATACATTCTAATTTATGGATAATAAAATCTATCTAAAATAAGGCTAATTGTTAGCATTTTCTGTGTGTATGTATGTATAAATGTTCAATTTTATATATAAATAAAGAATGCTTATTTTGTTTGTCTTTCAGCCCTGTCATATACATGCAGGAAAGTACTTGTGTAACTGTCACTGGCAATTTGTTCTGCAGTACCTAAAAGAAATGCCAAAATAGCCAAAACAAAAGTAAAATTTAAGAAGTAGATCCCTCCTTTTCTTCAATTCCCTCTCTTCATCCACATCTCCCTCCTTTCAGCCATTTCCTCCATTTTCTGTTTGTTTTCTAGAGCACCGTTCAGAAGAGAAATTAATACATGCAAAGAAGTTTAATTCCATTTTAATAGAAATGAATGCCATCACCTCTTATCACCAGAAATATGCTAATGTTTCTCTCCCCGTGTCTTTCAAAGCCCTAGGGGGTTTAGCCTGGGAAACAGAGGAGAAAGGAAGAGTGACTGATTGAATGACATGGAGTAGAATAATGTTACGGACAAGCCCAATGTAGTACAGAATAGTGCATGCACATTTCCACACGCATGTCCACTCAGCAACACGCAAGGGCAGGAATGCTTTGCTTTCACAGAAAACGGGCAAAACACACACAAACATGTGAATGCACACATTTGAGTTGAATTAGTTGTGTTATTGGTGTTGCTTTGATGGTATCTGACAGGCAGGAAATTTTACCTCCTCTCTCTTCCATCTTTCCCTCTGTCCTGTCCTGCTTTCTCCATTCAGCTGATCCAGTTAACACAGTAGAGGTGGTCTGTAAAAGACTCCACAGAGAGACAGGAAGTGTAGGTGGGCGGGAGAGCTTGTAGTGGCAGAAAATACTGCTTGATAATTGCAAAGATGAAAAGAGAAGGGAGGTGGATGGCGAGACAGTAATGAGACAAAATTGAGAGTTGAGGTAAATTGCTTGGTAGTTGTTGAGAGAATAAGGGAGGGATATAGAGGAAATGGAAGGGATAGCATTTGTGTAGGAATAAATAAGAGCACCTGCTGCGTTGGTCTTTTTTTGATTCTTAGTCTTACTGTTTGTTTCAGTCTCAAGTGGAGATGGAGACTTGGTAATTTACAAGAATACACAAATGCACTCATAAGAATGGTCATGCTAGTCCTGCACATAATGTGCATGTGCACAGACTGTAGAGGGCTTAATAGATGTAGTTTAAAATGCAGTGACATCTGTATATGTGTTTTTAGGATTAATCAAAATGTTTATACCCTTAGGCCTACTAACCACCTTGTTCTTTGTATAACTAATGTCCAGATTGAATGGGTTCAGGCTCATGAAGTATGCCAGATTTAGGATGTAGTCAAACAAATGTATTTCACTTTGACTCAGTTTTCCAGAATTACACTAGATGTCTCTCTCGCTCCACGGATAAATCAAGCTTTAGAGAAAAAAATTGAAGTATAGTGAAGGAGTGAAATAAGTGTTAGACAAAGGCAGAGTGACTAAGAGAGACAAGGGAAGGAGGGGAGACAGAATAAATAAAGTATTGAGTTTGTGACTCTGGCAGCATCTAATGGGGTCAGGGAATAAGACACCTCCAAAATTGAGTGTCTGTGTGAAGCTGGCTTGATCAGACACGGGGCGCTGGACATACACTAACACACTCTCACGGACACAGTTGCACACCATCAATCTTTGTGACAAGAAACTCAAACTGTCATGCTCACACAGACAGCCAATCTCAGTTGCAGACAAAGACAAAGCATGCATCTTCACACATTTGTCTGAACAAATGAACCTACTGGCTCTTTGTCAATCCCATCCACTGCTCACATAATGTGCCAGATTTCTTGTCAATGCAGAGTAGAGTGGTATTGTAAAATACATACATTTACAATAATTCTCATTGTGGCCTTAACATGCAAAGTATCTTGTAGACAACAAAACTTTTTCTCGCGGTAGCACATATAAGCTCTCCTTTTTCGTTGTCACCCTTCTTACACTCATCTCATCTTATCTTCCCCCTTTCTTTCTCCTTTTCTTCTTGTCTCTTAATCCATCTCTCCATAAATCTGTCACTCCCTCCCTCTTGCAGGCCTCAGTATTACAAGTTGATGGACGAGTGTATCGCTCAAATCGTGCTTCACAGGAATGGAGCGGACCCTGACTTCAAGTGCCGTCACCTCAGCATCAACATTGATGGCTTGATAGGTGAGCTGTGAGACCAGAACATACCCATGATCAAGTCTTTCAAGTGTACATGCTTCCTTCTTGCCCATCAGCCAACAAATCAGACACAAAATACATATGGACCAGTAATATCAGACTTTGCTACTCACTACTGTATGTTCAACCATGATTTATTTTTGGCCTACCCTACTCCAATCACTGACAGGATTGCCGTTTTGTTGTCAATTGCAATGTACCTGCCTTTTGTTAATTGATCATAATACATTTATCATGTGTCATGTCTTATCTGTGTGGTTGACACATGTAGTGGCCCAGGGACACCACCGGGTGGAGCCAGAGAGTGAGTGTGTGTCAGTGTGGGCTAAATTGTGCTACAGGTTTTACAGTCATAGGTCATTAGTTTAAAATGAAAGTTATCAAGAGGATAAAAGCTTTATCAAACTAAGCAATCCCAGACTCTGATTTCAAAATATAGTAGGTCAGATTTCTTTGTCCTCTTCTAGTGTTTGATCCCTGACACACAATGATAGATTGGTTAGATGGTACCTGTGGTGGTGAATGTATTAATATAATAGAAGTCATCAGTGGTGACGTACACATGGCGACAAGCATTCTCTATGTTGTCAGTTCCTCAGGACTGTCTTAAAGCACTAACTTTTTTCTCCCTTCTTTTAATACTGGCCATTAAAAAGATTTCAAGAAAATTGCAACAGGTGCATCTCCAATTCTAAAAAGACTAACATGGCAAGATACTCACTTAATTTGACTAACTCAGACTTCTGAAGCCTTATATTAACTTGAACTTCCATAATTCAACTTATGCAATACTTGTTTTGCATAGAACGTGGGCCATAGATTTCGTCTGTCATCACTTCCATTAGAAATGCATTAGGAAAGGATTTTTAATGGCCAGTATGAAAAGGAGGAATGATTACAGCAACTGGTTGAAAGTGCACATAGGCACCTGACAGTTGTTTTAAGACACGCTTGAAAAATTGTGAACATATCCTCTTAAGTGCCCATGAGCAAGACACAGAATCCCTATCAGCTTCAGGGGTATTCTATGGGGATCAAGAAACTATTATGATGAAAACTGATGCATTTAGTTTTCTGTCAGTCTGTTCTTGTGGATTTGTGGACTTACGTGATACCTCTAAATGTTGACTAGGAAACACCTGCTGTCTGTAGTAAACTAAACCAGAACAGAATGGAGGTGCAGGCCATGTCTCAAGAGTTCAATACTCCTTTATGGCAGGTCTCCGTTGCTCACCGCAGGAGGCTCTAATTGCACTGCTTCTAAATGTGTCCTGACACACACACATGCACAGGCTGGCTGGCCTCCTTTAAGGCTGCCAGAGTTATTATCGGTGGAAAGCAGCCCAATTCTGCCCTGCATGCATTATTTAGTGTTTTTCTTTGAACTCTGAAATTCAGCACAGTTTTTCCCCCCACATTCTGGCTCCGTTAGTGCTCTCTATTCGAAGTTTGTCCCATTTAGCCTAGCCACCATGACAGAAGTAAACCGCCCCCTCCTCCCCTCTATTAGACATCCAATAACCACGTAAACTCATACACAAATGCACACTCTGACATTGTATGTGGGTTGGCATATTATTGTGAGGTTCTTTCATCCGTCAAAAACCTTCTCTTTCACAAAATAGATTACTCATTTTCTCTGCCTTGCTTACTAGCTTATCTACATATAAGGAATCTTACATAGTTTGAACTCTCTTTTTTTTTTCACTTGCCACGTTTTCATTACAACTGAAGACTCAAACTTTATCCCTTCAAAGTCTTTATAATTCACTTTCTGTAGGTTTATGTAATTTCTTCGTTTTTGATTTTAGCTTTTCACAGCTCTTCTATCTCTGCTATTTTCTGTTTGATCTCTCACCTGGGCATCATGATTAACTGTGACTTTGATCCAGTGACTTTGTGGCGTTCATCTTCAAGGTAATTAGCTCTTTTATTGCACATGCTCGGTAAGCCTTTGGCCAAGAAACCACCTGTAGACCCTGCAATTATTTGGTAACTTTGGTAAAATTATTCTCACCCTGTCCTTTGCCAAGCACAACGTCAGATAATGGACTACTACAAGACTTTGAAACAAAGTGGTGTGATGTATTTCATAGAGAGAGAAATTAGTGTTCCCCTCCTCCTCTTTTGCACCTGCACACAGTCAGACAAAGGTGTGCGTAGTGGAGGCTTAAAAGGTAATGATGTGTAGAAGCAGCATGCAACAGATGGCATCTTTTTAATAATGAGATGCCTCTGCTATCGTCTCACGGATTTTGACTTTGAGTAGTGTGACAAGGGAAAATAGGAGGACTTTTTCTCTGTGTGTATGCGTCTGTTTGTGAATGTATGTGTGCACACAGCATGTGCCAGACGGAAGGGTGCGATTTTCACGGCCAGAAGTGTGTGGATGCATTGTCTGAAACCCTCATCTTATCCACCACCTTTTTCCGTCTTTCTCTTTTCCTTTCGTCTGTCCTTCTTTGTTTGTCCACAGACAACATGGTAGACCAGACCAAGGTGGAAGCCAGCAAGGCCAAGGCAAATGAATTGGAGAAGAAGGTGAAATACACACCAGTTATTCACATCACAACAGCCTTCCATACGGACATATTTACACGTCAACCCAGAAGCACACAAGCTGTTAACGATCATATAGACACAAAAGAAAATCAGACATTGTAAAAGCTAACTTTTGCCTCTCACACACAGACACATTGGGATTGTAATGAAATTCTATGTGACTAGAGTCTGGCTGACATGGGATGACAAAAGAGAAAAAGTAAAGGAACAGAGGTTGACTAAGAGAATGAGCACACATGTGGCTGATAGCCACCCGCCAGACAAATACTATTACAGGCTATAGCAAAAAACACAAGCTACACGCACACATTCTCACAAGGGGGTAAATGCCTTGATTGCGGTGTGCTGCTACCCTGATGTTTCTGTCCCAGTGACAGGATAATTGCAAAGAGGGAGCTGAAACTAGCCTTCATTCAGGCACTCATAAAGACACACTCTCACATGGGATCATATCCATTTAACGCACCCACATCCACACAAGCACACATTACATGAACACACTTGGATTAATTTTCGTTGACCACACACACCATAGTGCTAGTTGTGTATGATGGGGTAATTGCAGGCAGTCTCTTTGGCAGGAATTAGGGATGAGGCTGACAGGACTGACAGCGAGAGTAACGGATCTGCTGTCGGCAAATTAAACAGCTATGTGTGTCTATGTGTTCATGGATTCATCTGTTTAAATACTCTTATGCGGTTTGTCAAATGTCCTAGAAGAAAAATCCTTGAAAATGTATGAAAATGAGAAAATTAAAATTGGGGGTAAAATGTTTTTCTCTCTTTTTTATGGACATGAAAGCTTTAAAATGAAAGTGAGAAGTGAGCTCATACAAGTGCACTAAAGCATTCTAACTCAATAATTGGCACTAATTTGCAGTGCAAATTATACAATGCTACTAAAAGCACTAGACTGCAGGAAATGGCTCCTACAGGTCTTTGGGATATGGAAACTGAAAGGGATGGAGACTAAAAGCTTGTGCACGCAAACACACTTTGTCCCACATTTCATCGGAGAACACTGGTGTTTCGGTACCTTTAGAGTTGATATTTACTTTACTTTTTTGTTTATGTTTCTTCAGTCATCAATTTAATTGTTTATAATATCATGTAGTAGTGCCCCTTCTGAATTGCAGAAACACCACACAGCACAGTATGCATTCATTATTAATATTACACAGCCAACATGAATCCTTGTTTGACATTGACAACCACACAAACATTAAGTCACCAACAAAGGCTACCCAACCGTTTTTTGGATTGTGTAACCGAGTCTGTCCCTCTCTATGACCCATTACATGTGTATTAGCTGGATACAGAGTTGACAGCACGCCACGAGTTGCAGGTGGAGCTGAAGAAACTGGAGGGTGACTATGAGCAGAAGCTGCAGGACTTGAGCCAAGAAAAGGAACAGCTGGCCACTTCTAAGCTGGACAGAGAAAAGGAGAACCAGGGACTTCAACAACAGCTAAGCGCTCTGAAACAGCAGGTACACACAAACACATACCCACCTATCTATGTGGGGCTCAATGCCTTTTTAATTCAAATAACTCAAAATCTTAATGAAAGCTGGTTGCGATTTTATTTTTACTGTAGAATATTGAGCCAATAAGCTACATGAAACAAGTTCTCTTGGTAGGTTTATGTGAATTAATCATAAAGTAAATGCCTGAATATCACTGAATTAAACACAATTTGAACACTGTATGACACATCCAGAAATCTATGTGGTGAGCTCACCAGCTCAAACAAAGTTCACGAAGTCTTTCTAACATTGCGTCATGCCATTGTCCGTATAAAAGAACCAAAACGTTATGACAGAATCAGTTAAGATTGCGTCCTGGAAACACATACACACAAAACAGAAACTTCTGCTAAAGCTGAAAGAAGTAAAATATTTTGAGGCTTAGAGAAATACAATATTGCAGAAGTCTTAAGTACCAAAAAGTTGTCCAACATCTATCCACACCCACACAAACACAGAAGCCCCCCCTGGCCTTAAATGATTTTGCCAACTGCTAGCATGGCACAAAAAGAGGAAAAAAATTAAAAGGATATTGTGGGAAGAAGCCAAATCCTTTAGAGATTAAGAAACCCAATACAAACATGGAAAGTGGGGGAATAGGAGTATAAAGAGTGACTAAAAGGAGAAGAAAGAAGAAGAAATGGAAAGGATGGAGATGGGACAGACTGAATTTTTTAAGGCCAAGATACACAGGCAGGGTGGTGTGTGGGTGTGTGTGCACTCATACAGTAGGCAGGCAAAGATGAGGATTGTTTGGCTGTCAGTGTCCTGCTGCCACACCAGCTGGACTCTGCCTCACAGTGACACCCAAACTCACTAACACACCAAGTGACCCAGAACAGTTTGCATGTGTGCTCATCACCACATCATGAAGATGTTCCTCTGTGTGTGATTGTTTGTGTGTGTGTCTGTCAGTAAGACAACTACGGCTTCCAAAATGAGTCTCATCCAAAGTGGCCGATGCCAACGGAGTCATCTTCTCACCACGCAAAAGCCCAAACACACAGACACACACACATGCATATGCACACACAGTTGTCCAATGCACAACAGCATCAGCAGCCAGGCATCTAACAAGCTTCTCATACTAAGATGGCTCACTTTTTCTGTGTTTGAGGCACTGCCCATCGAAGATTTCTTCACATGTAGAGATCTCTCACTGTCCCTCCGTGTGATGCTGTGCCCAACTCTTCATCTGCTGCCTCACTAAGAAAGCTTGCCTCTGAGGCCCTTCATGTCTGCTACTGTCTGTCTTCTTTTCAAAGTCTGAGGAAACAACACAAACAATTTGTTACGCTGCATACGACACTCTTTCCAACATATATATCGACTCTATTGACACTTTACTCCTAAGAACACGTACGGTAACTACACTTCTCTATACTTATACGCTTTAAACCAAATACCGTACATTTCCAATTGAGCCTTTCAAACTGCTTTCTCTTATAGGCCTGTATTAGCTGGCTAATTTTAATGACTTGGACAATTTTCTAAAGAATCACTGATGGTAAATACTGAAATTAGTATTTCGGTGTTGAAATAAAACAATTTAGAAGTTTGTCCTCCTGTTTAAAACTTCTTCTTTTGAATTCCTGTGTGGACTTAATTCCCTCCTACTATGTTTTCTCTCTGCGCCTCGTCGTCCATTCTCTCCCAAAACTCAATCCTCCTCAGGCTTTAATCCCTTTCTATGTCACTCTTTCCCCTCTTTTGCGCCCCCCCCCAATCTAATCACTCTGTTGGCATCGCTGTTCATTGGAAATTATGGAAATTGGCACATCTTTACAAAATTAATGTCAATTCAAGGAATAAACTGCAATCAATATATAGTTAAGCCACATTAATATGATGCATTACTGTATATAGTTTTTAAAAATACAGTGGTATGTTGATTGCTAGATTAATAAATATTTATGATAACAAACTGTGTCTCACTCTCCTGCAGATTGAAAAGCTGTCTAAAGACCTGGAAGAGGCCAAGACTAAAGTTGTCACAGTTACTGTTCCTGTGCCAACACCCGGTTTGCCCCCTCCTCCACCTGCCCCCCCTCTCCCTGGTCAGAATGCAGGTATGGTCCCCCCTCCTCCACCTCCGCCCCCACCCCTACCAGGCCATGCAGGCATGCCCATTCCCCCCCCACCACCTCCTTTACCGGGTCATGCCGGTATTCCGCCTCCTCCTCCCCCACCTCCTTTACCAGGCATGCCAGGACCGCCACCACCCCCTCCTTTACCAGGCATGCCAGGACCGCCACCACCCCCGCCACTCCCTGGCATGCCAGGGCCGCCACCCCCTCCACCCTTACCTGGGATGGGACCACCACCGCCGCCACCTGGGGGTCCTGGTTTCCCTCCTCCACCGCCAGGCCCAGGCATGCCTCCACCCCCACCATTTGGCATGGGGGGCTGGGGTCCCCCTGCCCCACCTTCTCTGCCTTTCGGGCTCCAGCCTAAGAAGGAGTACAAGCCTGAGGTCCAGCTGAAGAGAGCCAACTGGAGCAAGGTCAATCCCTAAGTTTAATATATTATTAGTACTCAAAGTGATTGCAAAATCGTCAGTTATTTATCTGGTGGAAAAAGCAAATTCACATTTATGTCCTACATTTTTTGATTCATATATGATATAATCAACAGTTTGCCCCTTTAGAAAAAGTGTCTATGTAGATACTTGGCTTGGATACTTAGCTTAAATGTTTAATAGCCCATATGTTAAGTCACAACAACTTGTATTCACTTGTGATTGTGTTGATCTGTAAATAATTCTAATGTAATTTAAAGTTTATGTGTGTTTTTCTGTGCTAGCTCAGGGTGTGCCTTTTATATGTGCAAAAGTGGAAGAGAAATGTGAAATGGAGCTTTAACAGTGGGATTCTGACCTAAAGTGACTTGCATGCATTCGTGTATCTCATGACTATGTGCTTCATGTTCCTCTCCTCCCTCTCATCTGTGATGGTTAAAACATCAAAACGGCCCTCTGTCTTTCTTTAGCCTAAAGCTACTGTTTAATGGCTTCAGCAGACTTCATCAGCATTTAGTCTCTCTCTCTCTCTCTCTCTCTCTCTCTCTCTCTCTCTCTCTCTCTCTCTCTCTCTCTCTCTCTCTCTCTCTCTCTCTCTCTCTCTCTCTCTCTCTCTCTCTCTCTCTCTCTCGGGCTGGTGAGTGTTTGACGAGGATGTCACAGAAATTGCTTTTTAATAAGCCTTCTTCTTTTAACTGCGCCACTGAAAGATAATTAAATTGCTGCTAGAAAGGACAGTATTCTTTTGTAATTTAAATTAACTTTTTTTTCTGGCTTGCTCATCCTCATTTTGTGTGCTCTCTTGCTTTCTTTCTTGCTCCTTCAGCTCATGCCCATATCACATTTCCTTTCCCTACTCTCTGTCTTCTCTGTCCTACGCCCCCATCCCTGAGGCTTTGTCCATAATGAAAGGACTGATATCTGTAAATTTACTACCACTGTTTTCTCACTTACTCTCTCGGTTTCACTTTCTCTTTGTCTCTTTGCCTTTGATGAGAGTGCTCAGAAAGTGAAGGAAAAACATGCAAACTTAATTGTGACTTGTGACCAGAATGGAGAGAGGGGACCTGAGGAAGGCTGAAGAAAGAAAGAGTAGAGGGGGGAAAGAAGTGCAACCCTTTGTATTTCTTTGCATTTCTGTCTGAAGCTCTGAAGCTCAAGACGCTTTGTGGTAGAAGCAGTTTGTGAAGAGTAGAGAAAATGACTACTTGTTTTCTCCTCTTCCTTTCCTCTTTGTGCCTGCCTTTCTTCCTTCCTTCACCATTCTCCCCTCTCTCTACTATCATACCCCTTCCTCTTACTTTTACAGCCCTGCTGTTTCTTTTGTCCTGTCGACTTTTTTATCTGCTCATCTCATTGTTTGCCAGGTGCACAGATGACCATTTTTGGAAAATTGAGTCAATTTGATGACATGGTTATCTAACGGATCATACGTCTCCTTCATTTTGTCTCCCTTTTTCTCTCTCTGTACATATTGGCATTTCTTTCTCTTAGATTGGGCCTGAGGACCTCTCTGAGAACAGTTTTTGGACCAAGGCAAAAGAGGACAAATTTGAGAACAACGAGCTCTTTGCCAAACTCACCCTGGCCTTCTCCTCACAGACAAAGAGTGAGTGTGTGGCTTGTGTGTGTTTTTCTACTGCCGTTATCATGTTGTGTTTCACAATAATGAGCAATGTCTCTCTCTGTGTCTCACCTCTCCCGCATCCCCCCTCTCCTTCCCCGACTTGTCTATTTCAATCCTCCTGCTTGCCTTCCATCAGCCACTAAAGGTAAGAATATCACACACACACTTTCATTTTGTCCTTTTTTCACACATCATTCCCAGCCTTTCCTCACCCTTCTCTTCCTCTGCTTGGAGGACACGCTGCACATTTACATTATTCAGCAACGCTGTGTCAAAACAACATCTCACACAAGTTCATGAATAAACCACCCACACCTGTGTTTGTGTATGTGTTCATCCTTCTCAGTGTGCCCATGACTTGTTGTGCAGAGACAGAGCACTCACTACCTGGTGAGATGAATTGGGACTTGGGGACAGAGGGAGAGATGGACAAAGGGAGGAGGGTAGAGGGTGGGATAAGGAGAAGGTCACTGATGTCCTTTGACTAGCCACCTGCTGTCCTGGCACAAAGCGCTGACACATGGGCAGACGCTCACACGCGCACACCTGTCCACTCCTATCACCTTGTCCCAGTGTCACCGAGCCTTCTGCTCTAACTCCTCCATATTCATATCATAACCGGGACACCAGGAAATCACAGACAGACAGTGTGTGCGTGTGGGTGTGTATATAATTCCATCTGACCTTCAGATTCAGTCTCTGTACACATACACACACACGTACTCTTGCTCATGTCATATACATAAACAGAAGTGTGCATGCACACATGGCTGATGCTGTTGATGTCAGTTAAATGTCAGTGTTGGCAGCTGTCCCATCTGCATTCACCTGTATGGCAAGTCCTAACGTCCGCCTGTCACTTCTTGATTTGACCCCCCCATCCCCTTGACCTGTGCACCCACGCCTCTACTTTTTATTGGGTGAGACAGCCGCCTGTTCTGGTTGATGTCTAATAACCTTTTCGGAGAGCTGACCATAAAGACACCGTGGCCTTTTCATAGCCCCACACCTGTCTGTCTGTTTGGATGGTACTGCGTGTGTGTGTGTGTGTGGTGAGAGAGAGGGATATAGACAGACATATGTTTGCTGATTTTTGATAAGCTTTGTAGTTAGGAAGAAACTGTTCTTTGAAAGAGGATTGGAATTTCATTGAGATGTTGTGTTTTAGTGAGTGTGCATATGTGGTTTAATCTGCACTGTCTGTGGATCGTGTTCATGATGGTGTGTCTATAGCTGCACATGCACACATGCCCAATAAGCAACCAGTTCTGGTTATGCAAATTGAACCTTCACCCCTCGTCCTTCCTTCTCTCACTTAAACACACCACTCAAGGCATAATACAATCCTCCTGACCTATCCTCCCTATCCTTCTCCTTCTCCCTCACCTCTGGGAGACTGGCTTCACTCTTCCTCATCCTCCTATTCTTCCTCTTTCTTCTCCTCTTATGCCTTCCATTCCTCAGTACCCAGCAAAAGCAGATTGACACCAAACCGAGCCACCACTAACCCTTCCTGACCTTTCGTCCTCCTCGCCATCAGCGCAGCTGGCTTTGCATGCATACAGACACCCACACAGAAAATAGACATGCAGGGGTGTAGTGCGCTTAAGGCAGGGTCAGGGGTGACCTCTGATGCTTGGTGGAATAGCAGAGAGCTGATGGTGGGAGACACGGTCTCTGGCTGCCCATGGCTCTCCTGGACACAATTCCACAGTCTGACACAAACACACATGCACAGTCTACATACTGTATATTTTATCTTTTGCTCTTTATCTGTGAAGTTAATTCTATTTTCAGTCTATATATCTCTACCTATGTATTTATCTCTGTCTGTTCTCTCTCCCATTGAAAATGAGTCAGTAGTTTAGCTCGGGCCAGTTATCCTTCATGCTAGTGGTCTCTCAAGCTGCTGAGCATGTCAGAAGTTAACCAGACAATTCCTGGAGATGATTAAAAATTGTTTTTATTAGTATATGTAATATTACTTTTGTCAAGTAAAATGAATTTTTGCCCAAACAAGAGCAGATCCTATGAAATCCTCCTTAAGCATCCTTGTAAATTACAGAAGCTGTTATCCCCCACTCAGTATCGATTCACTGCTTTTATTTTATATCATTATAATGAATCTATTAGCATCTATAGCAAATACAGTATATTAAGGAGAATAACCAAGTCAGTGTTTACCTTACCAATGTTTTGGGGGGGGCGGCCTGCCTGATAAAACTGTATTCCAGCATTGAGCTACTTGGCAACATGTTTTCAGCTGTGGCTCTGAGGTCAGGCAACATCGTAACATGTCCAGCCTACTATTGGAGAAAACCTCCACTTGATTTTATTCCAGTCTGACATTCTTTACTTCAAGATTTTTCTCCTTTTTCCTCTCAAACTACATAACTCGCCTTGCGAACATCCATTGCAGCCAAGGCCACCGTTAGTAGTACTGTCCTGCAGAACATGTTATTCACCAGGATGGAAATATAAAACTAAGCTGTCAGCACGGTAAATTAGAAATATGCTTTCTTTGCTAGGTCAATAAATTGAGCTACGTTTGGCTTCAGGATACAAACTGTCACGTTTCCTCTGTGAGCTGTTTGGACATAATCTTTCAGATTTGTTCGCGGGCTACCTGCTTTGTTATCCAGTGTATCTATTTGTGATGTTTCTAAGTCACATTTTCCTCAATGACAAATATTGAAGTTCAAGGTAAGTAGGGGTGGTGTTTTTGTTTATCCTAAGCACCACCTTTTGTAATAGAAATATGTGATGATATATTCTTAATAAGACAAGTGAGCTGCATTTTTTTAAATGTTACTTTGAATGTGGTTGAACTGATGAACCACTCTGAGTTAATAGGAAGCTATTACACTGTACATTTGTTCAGCTTGATGTGATACATAATTCTATTTTAAGATTCATCTAGAGTATCCACAAGAGTTTGTTAGTATGCAACTAGCCAAATTCTACTGCAATATTTGTAGTGGAGACATGATACTGTTACACTACCATCTTCTTCCTGTTTATATTCCTGTCAGACATGTGGAGAAGACAATATCATTTTTTTTCTATTGTGATGTGAGGGGTTTATAATCAGAGACTGACCTGATATGACTATATACAATTGTAAACAGCCAAGTTGTTTAGATGAACATGTAAGCAGTTAGTGTAGTGCATAAGTTTTCAGGCACAAAGCTTATCCCCACATTCTCCAAAGCTAAAGATTCTCATATGCTCACTTTGAAGTAATGGTGTCTTTTGTGCCTACTTTTTTGTATTTTTTTCTCTTGTTTTTCATAGTAGTAATAAGGTATAATAACGGGTGAACAGAATTCAAACAGAGATTGACATTTGAATGCCTAGTTAGCCAAGTGCAGGAGGACAGTGACAAGGCTAGAATTCATACTCTGTTCATCTAATATGGGTGTATATATATCCTGAACTGTCCTTTTCTCACTTTTTCATCTGTGTTTGATAGCAGGTGCCTTTTGAAGTCGACACCTCAGATAGCCCAATTAGCAAAAGAATGAGAGAGAGAGCGAGAGATGGGGAGAGAGGAGGAGGAGGTGGTGGGTGGGAAAAAAAGAAGAGTGAGCGGAGGGAAAGGCTGGGCTATAGGGAGCGGTAGTGATTAATTTGATTCGGGAGAGAAAAGGGCCAGGAGCATATATGATTATTAATCCTCATAATTTGATGATCATTTTCATATCCCAGTTCTCCAGCCTTTATGCTCTTCCCTCTTTTGTGTCTCAGTCTATCGCTGTGTTTCTGTAGTCTGTTGTAGTATGGCGACCTCATTATCTTTTTTGGTGAATACCCCCCCCCCCCCCTCCCAAAACTCAAGTC
This sequence comes from Lepomis macrochirus, assembly GCA_024633595.2. Classification (NCBI taxonomy): domain Eukaryota; kingdom Metazoa; phylum Chordata; class Actinopteri; order Centrarchiformes; family Centrarchidae; genus Lepomis; species Lepomis macrochirus. The sequence continues at coordinate 17,277,249 of JALXJV020000018.1, read as the reverse complement.
GTCACTTTGTGATGCCATCTGCTGTACATCGCTGTATAACATATCTACATATAGAGCAGTGCTTTCCTGTATCACATCTGCTTCATGTAAAATACAAGTTTATTGCAGATGAATGCATGTTTATCAGTGCAAGGGTGTCTCTATACTAGTGTATGTGCTCAAGAGAGTGGGTGGGTAAGCTCAGCCACATTTACAAACAATTTTAATAACCTAGCCTTTTGATGTCCCTGTGTACTGAAGAAATCAGTTTCTTGTGTGTGTGTGCATGTGTGCGTACACGTGTGTATTGGTGTTAATGAACCACCAATCAGCAAGAAAGTGCTGTGTGTGTGTGCGCGCGTGCTTGCTCATCTGGGGTATCTCTTGGGTTGTAAACCAGTCAGTTAAACTGGAATGAGATATCTAATACATTAGCAATAAAAGACCAAGGAGCATGGAGAATTATGGTGCATTGTTGTTGATTAGGTCATTGCATCTACTGCTAAACAGAGTTCTCAGCATTTGGTGACTTGTTTTTGTTACAGTGCACTGGCTCAAGGTCATTGTCAGTCAAAGAAAAATATCCTTGCTAATGAAATAACTCATGCAAACACACGCTCCTGGCACCACTTCTGTGTGTGTGTTAATAGTACAGCAGACTGATTGCTGGACTGTCACAAAAATGTCAGCTGTGTGATAATTTTTACTATAGATTTCTCCTTTGGCCATTAGTAAGGCACAGTTAATGGACAATTCTTCATGTGAAACAATAATGCGGTTTGCTGTCTTAACTGTATGACTGCTTATTAGGGTTATTGTAATTGTATTTTTTTTACGGAGCCAGGGGAGAGGGGTTACAGTATGAGAAAAAAATTAAGATTAAAGTCTTAATTTACAATATAATACTTGGATATTCTCTGAGATTATCACAAATTTACAAAAGAAAAAAACTCTGAAAATACCATTTTTACAGATGGTTCTTCACTCTGCCTATTAAAAGTAGAGTTATGCAGATGTTAATAAAAGAGCCATCACATCTAAGCTACTTTTACCAACTGCTATTATGAGATACTTCCTTCTGTTCAAAGACCAAAAGCATAAAAGTAGGGATACTTCAAATGTTTGGCCACTGAAATTAATCGGACGAAAATAGCAAAAAAACACTTTCAATGTTCAGCCTAATAAGTCAAAAGACTGAAAAAAATTTACAGAACAATTATGTTGACTTGTCGGCAGTGTGGAAGCATTTTAAAGTGTCTGAGAAAGATGCAAAAATCGCTGTTTGCAGACACTGTTCTGCTGAATTGTCTCATAGCACATCCACTCCATCTGTGGCTGAGTTCTTAGAAAAGGCAAAAAACTGTCTGACCTGCTTTGAGTGTTTCTGACACTTGTCTCTGAGAAGGCGAGACACACCTAAACTTGGAGTGCACACGTATTGAAGTCTTTATGGTAAATCCACTGAAACGGACTAGAGCGAGCTGACAGACAGGTTAGCGACTTTATCCTGGCATTGTCTCTCTTTAAAAAGACAAGTGTTGCATTATTTCCTACCTAAAGAGAGGCTGTCAGTCTTCATGTTACGCGATACGAGAACCATAAGCAACATTATTTATTAAATTGGGTCAGACTTGAATTTGAATGGTTTTGAATGGAATTAATTGGATTACACTCACAGAAAGTATAAAACATATTACATGTGTACATTAAAAGTAAATGGACACATGCAATTTACTTAACCGGACCTTCTTGGGCCTCGAACCCACCCACCTTCGTCTCCCCAAATCCTGTGGGAAACACTTGAGTAAAAAGCACAATTTGACTATTTAATGTATGCAATGCTAAAAAAAGGCAAAATAAATTGAAAAATGTCAATGTACTATGTTTTTTGGTATTCTGCAAATTTGTTTCACTATAAATCTGTAAATTTACAACTTCAATCTCATAAATTAAAAGAACAGAGTCTTTCCTCAAAATATTACCCACCTCCCCAACCTCCAGTATTTATTTATGTTTACTTACAATGGCCTTACAAACCTGCCTGATAAATTACTTGGCAAGTTTTTTGTTGAAAATGACCACAGGTAAGAAAGGGGAAAGGAGAAGAACCTGTTTTTTGACACAATGGGCAGATATTCCCTTTCTTACCTCCCTCCGTCTCCTCCTCCTCCATCCCAGTTTCATAACCCCCATCCCCACAACCCACTTCTAGAAGATGTTTGTTTTTCACTGTTGTAGCCTGTTGTGTGTGTATTTGTGTGTACATTTGCGTGCATGATTTTGTATAATTAGGGAGCATTTTAGATAAGTTTATGGGATGTGTAGATTCAGAGCCACTTTCTCCTGAGACTCTTTAAAATATGTACTACTAAAGCACTTAGATGATTAACTCAGGATTGGGCACACTGTATTAAGCACACACGTGTGCAATTGTGCTAAATTAGTATTGGTTTTGATAAGCTTGTGTGTAATGTGTTTTAAGTTCTCTGACTGTGTGTGTTTGGACTTGTGTAGCCCACAGTAGCAGGCCTTGTTAATAAATCATGCAGTGTTCAGGCTGGGGCTGTAGAAAGAGAAGCAGGTTAATGCAAGGGTCACTAATGCTGTAGAAAGAGCTGGGGAAAATATCACACTATTCTTTCTTTCTATTCTCTCTTACTCGTTCCATTTTTGGATGCAGCCATTTCTTCACTTATATCTGTAATACCTATTTTCTCTCCCTACCTTTTTTGCCAACAACAAATGACCACACGATTGGATAACTATGGGTCTGTGTACAGCAGTGTCTGTGAGACACATAAATCTAAAAAGCACCTATAGCCCATATATAGACTAGCTTTTCAATATACAGATATTACCTGTAAATGAAAAGATTTGATGTTTACAGGTTGTGTTGTGTCTTTGCGTGCACTTTTAAGTGTTTATGTGTACCAACGCTTAAGTTTAAATCCTAACTATACCTCCTAAGCCTTCAACAGTAGCAGTGCATTAGCTTGGCTTTGCTCGCTCTCTAAGCCTCGGTGTGTATTCTCAGTGCGGCAATAGCAAGCGTTCTCGCATTCACCATCTCTTTATGGTTGAGGAACAGCCACAAAATGCCGCTCATTCATCAGGCCTTATCAGGTTCAAACACATCTGTGTGCGCTCACATTGGCTCTAACTGCCAAATGCAACAGCTCACTCGCATGCACAAGCAGAAGCATACACACGTAGGCGCGCTCACACACACACACTTTTGTCCCACTCATTCTCTTCATTGCAACCTTCTCTCCATCCCTCCCTCGTTATATCTCTCTCCTCTGTTTTACATGCAAATGAGCTAAGTGTACTCATGCTGGAGCATTACCGCTCTGTGTGCCTAATCTCCTTGCTGCCTTTTCTCTTTCCCGGAGATTATCCTGTTTTTAAACGGAATAGGCCTTATTCGCTTCACTCGGCTCCTCTCCCAGCCCGCCAGCCGGTCAGCCAGCCAGCCAGTCAGCCAGCGTTCCAATCTCACATCCCAACACCATTACCATTTAAATGTTCCCAGTGATATGACAGCTGAGCGGGAACTGAGAGAACCTATATATGTGTGTATGTGCTTTTGAGCATGTTTGTGATCTTTGTGTGTGTGTGTTTAATTGAGGGATTGGCTGATAAGCTCAAAAGCTCGTTACAGATGCTAAATATCCCTAGTGTTTGTGATTCTCTCTCCTTTCACCCAGGCCAAGAGGGGGAAAAACAGGAACAGAGATGGAAGGATGTAGGAATGAAAGGGATCTATGTATGCACACCTACACTCTTTCCACCTACTCTTATTTCCTGTTTTGCTCCTTGGTCACAGCAGCATATTCTTTTTTCCTCCCCCTCTGTTTTTCTTATATATGTAGGCTTTCTGTGTGTGTGTGTGTGTGTGTGTACTTACATGTGTGCATGCCTGCATCTCTGAAGTGTCATGTTGTTCGTGAAGGTTGAGGCGCTTTGGTATTGATGGGTTGAGGATGAAGGGAAGTCATACCAAGGCTGTATCTATGATTAGATAGCATATTAATCATGAGAAAAGGGAGATATAAAGAGAGGGGAAGAAAGAGTCAAAGTGCGGTGCAGATTGACTGTGGTTGACTGCTCTGCCGTGCTGCATCGACTCCCTCTGTTTATTTTTTGCAATATTAGCTACCTATCCCTGAGGGCAGTGATACACACACACACACTTGCTCAGACACATAGACACACACAGGAGATTTAGCTCACTTTGATGTCACTGATAGCATCCATAAAAAAATGGAGCAGTAAAGAGCAACAACTTCAAAGATGGAGTTGACAAGATAGGAGCATTAACCCCCATCTTCCTTCCTCCTTTTCCTCTTCCCCTTCTCTCTACTGATTTCCTCATCTCTCTTCTCTTATCTCTGCCTGATAAAGGGGTTCTTATGAAAAGAGACAATGAACGAGGGATGGAACCAGAAAAATGACGGAAGACTGGTGGGGGGTGAAGATAAAGCAAGCTGTAAAATGAGAAAAAGCAAGATAGATGGCAGCAACGGAGGCATTTGAAAGTGTCCTTTAAAGTCCAAAGCTCCTATCTCAGTCAAATTGTTTAACAGTAGCCTTAAGCTGCTACTGATGCGGTGTTAGCTAGCTAGTGAGTTATTAGGGTGCTATTAGACTATCTTCCCCATTATGCTGATAGCTCAAGCCATGTCTTAAGGGTTCTTTCTTAAGGTGCACATTATCTTGTTTATTTCTGTATGTGTGTACGAATGTGTGCGCACACACACTTTGTATTTGGCCGTGGTTTATGTGAGCTCTATGTGTGTGTTGTAACCTGCCCAGTTTTTGTTGCTGCTGGTGTAAAATGGCCCCTGGTCTCTGGCTGTGGAGGCTGTGTGTAATATGGATAACCCAGTGGCATTTACACCAGAAACCGATGGTATTTACAAAGCTTGGAGGACCAGACCATGCTCCACTTTCTGACCTTAATCTGCTACCAGTAATCGCGTGTGTGTGTGTGTGTGTGTGTGTGTGTGTGTGTGTGTGTGTGTGAAGTAAATGTGTTTGTGTCATGGATGTGTAGGCATAAGAATTTAGACTTGAATACATAGTTTATGCGAGTACAATAATGCTGTGTATATGCTACTTGGTCAGTTACAGTTTGTTTGCTCCTAAGTCTCTGCTCATAGCTGTGTGTGTGTGTGTGTGTGTGTGTGTCTGTGTCTGTGTCTGTGTTTGCATGCTGAAGCCCTTGCTCCATTACTCAGTATCTGCATGTGTCGTGTTCGGTGAGACGTGGGTTCTGCTTCGCCCTCCAGGCTTCTTAATTTTTCACCATGATGTGTGCTACACTACACTGCACTGCATGAAAGTGTACATATACACCCTTTCCTGCTCTCTCTTCCTCCCTCTCTCTATTCATCTACCTCCTCCGTCCTCATACTCCCTCACCACAACCACCACCCACCCCTCACCACACACACACACAGACACACACACACACACACACACACACACACACACACACACACACACACACACACACACACACACACACACACACGCGTGCCTAATCAAAGCAAGGAGCTCTCTAGATTAGCACTTGAGAAAACTCCCTAAAGACATTCCTTCATTTTGACCATTTTCAGGTACTCTCTTTCCTTCCCGCCACCTCCTCCCTCCTAGCTTTGAATTTTTAACCTCCCCACTGAATAAGAGATGTGGCCATCCTCGTGGGGAAAGGAAAGTTGGAGGGAGGGCAAGTAATGAAGGCAGGGAGAAGGTGGGGGAGGCAGAAGGGAAAAGGTTGTCCCTAAACATGCTTTCACATTTATCCCCCTAAAAACTCCACTCTGTATGCTCAATAATGCATGGCCATCTCTCACTCCCCAACCCCTTTTCCCCTCCTCTCATTCCCCTCTTCCTTCATCTCCTTCATCTTCCTCATGTTGGTTCCCTAAGCGCTCATCACTCCACCCAGCAGATTAACTGCAGGGTGAAACTGAGACTGGCAAACTAGGGTGATGGTAGCAGGGCATCAGGGACTAACAGTAAAAGAAAGGGAAAGAAACCAGATGAGTAATTTGTCATTGTGAGAATGGAGTTACTACTTTAAGTACAGTATTGATCTGTGTGAGTGGGCTTCGAAGTTGTACCATTTCAGAGGGGCCGTAGAGCTTGGCTGGGCTTGGAAATTGGAGTCTGACTTCACCTAAAACCCCTGAAATTCTATCTTAGCTTGAACAAAGTCTGTGGAGTGACGAAAACCCCATTGAAATCTTTAATGATTCCTCAGCTTGTTTTTGACCACTTTCAGAAACCCAAAAAGTCCCAAAAAGCTTAACCCTTAACCTGCCTCTTCCTGTTTCACTGGGGCAAGAATATGAAATATCAGTGTAGAGACAATACAACCTCGATGTGCAGCGATTGCTGAAAGTAGTCAGAAGGAGGACTTGAAGCAGTGCCATTTCAACTGAGATTAAATTACTCTATTCATAACAGCATTCAGTACCTACAACTAATGTGAGTCACATGTTTTGCATGTGTCTCTGTCTTTTCTTTAGTATTTATTGTACTGTATTGTATGGTTGCTAGAACTGTTACACTGTAGATCTGCAGCAAGCAGAGTGAAGCTTTCAGGATTTGTTGTGCATGCACATGGCATCAGCAACTGCTGTCTGTTTGGGTGAATGGTGTGGTACGCCAGAGACTTCTAAAGATCTCTCAAAGAATGGTTTTTTAAGTCTGTTCTGGAAAGTTTTTGAAGAACCCAGAGAGTTTCATGCTGATTTTTGCTCTGAAGGTTTTCCCTTCCCACTGGTTTCTTTGTTTCTAGCCTCAAAGAAGATAGCGGTTTAATACTGCAAGAGCAACAGCCCATAACAGCACTGCAAATACTACTACTAATAATAAAATAGAAATAAATTGTGGATTGTATTGTATTGGCAGATCTTGAAAACAGATCTCAAATTAGTGATGTGGTCTCTGTATAAAGACAGCTTTTTTCCTGTCAAATTTGATTTCTATTTAATATCTAAAATTATAGGCAGTTACATTTTAAAGATATTCAGAGCTGTAAAGCTTTCTGCATAGATCTACAGACATGCTGCTTTACCTTTCTTCCAGACTTCCAGAAAAATGTGGGTAGCACTTGATGCAGTGCTGCAGCTTTTATGGGAGAAAGTTACTAAGTTGTTTGTTGGCTCATGAGATAGTTGGCTAACCCAAGAAAGTTAAGCTTGCAGCCACTATGGGAAAGCGCACATTTTTGGAAGCTGGATTGATGATAACAAGTATGCTGCTTGATTGATGCAGTTGGGGGAAACAGACATCAAGGCCACTGCATTGTTTGCCAGAATAAACAAACATTTTATATACAGTGATGAATGCAAGTATCGGGTTCAAACCTGCTGTCTCATCAAACTCATCACTGCTTGCCAACTCAATAGGACAGTATTTGTAAGTAGTAAGGTTCAGTATTAAGGTTTTCAGCTTGTTCTTTCTTTTAATTGTTACTCATAAGTTTATTCTACATAGCATTTGTATGACTTTTGAAACCTGCAGGTACTATTTAGGAGAAAAAAAGCCGGAGAGATTATTGTCATACAGATACAGGTGGATGGAGACTAATCTTAGTTCAATAGACGAGAAGACGGATGGCGTTATTGACGTTAGAGTGAAGGAGAGAGGCACAGAATGAATGAGGCTTGGAGAAGGACGAATGGAGGCAAGAGTGATCTGTGTACGATTGAAGGGAGCACTGAGGAAGGGAATGAAGAAATGACAAATGATCAAAAGCTGAAAAGACATGAAGCGACACGAGTGATTGAGGAGATGGAGATTGAGGAGAGGTAAAATGAGGAAACTGAGTTAAGTTAGCTGTGCGAGCATGCGAGTGAGAAAAGGTGAAATGAGAGAGTCGAGGTGTTCAGACTGGTCATAGTGACGTACTGCTTTGCTAGCTGTGTGAGCGCTGCAGGAGAAATGAACACTGCAGCTCTTAACAAAAGGTGACTTGATCAACATGTGTGTCCTCCATGCCTTTTTCTCAGTCAGTAAACAGCCAGAGAACAGACAGGATGGACGGAGACCTTTCTCTGCCTTTTAGTCTTTCTCGTCTCCTCTTCTCTGTGCTTCCCTCTCTGAGGAGTGGAACATGTCGCAGAATTTTAATGCCTGTCTTCTGACAATGTTTGGCTCTCTGCTGCATATCTCCACTTCCCTTCCTCTCTCTGTTCTCCAAATAGGTTATTTAGGGCTTGGTACTTAACTGTACACAGTTAGTGGTCAGCGCACACAACACACACGCAATGCTACCGGGCCTCCTTAGAGATCGTCTGCTTAATACTGCATAGCACTTAGAGGCATCAACAAGCCCCGTGGTGCTCCACTGAGGTGTAGAACGCATGAAAGCATGCTAATTCTCCCCAACTCACTCCATGTATTCCTTTGTGACCTCCTCCATCCATCCATCATACTACTCCCCCCCTCCCAACTCTGTAGACAGCATGGTTTAATGAGCACAGAGAACACAGTACTATAGACAGTATACTATAGTAGTTGGTTTTTCTTGAGGCTTTTAGCCAAAAATCTGCTTGTACTTTGCGCAGGCTATTATGTGTATAATTTGTAGATGCTGAAGTTCACATTTCTTGCTTTCTTGCATGAAGAAATTTCATGTGTATGTCACAGTGTAAACATTGATCCTTGGTTTTGTAAAGATTAGAGTTTAGGTTCTTGACCTCATCAAATAGCTGCAGTACACCAAAACATAATGGCATAGCTTGTTCAAATATGAAACATGTTTAAGAGAATAAATGTTTGTACTAGTGTAAATTGGTTGAACAATATAGGTTTTCTTACCAGTCTGTCATACAAGTTACAGAAAGTAGTGGAATATCATTGTAGTTAGATTTTAATCAAATGTGGAGAACAGTGTTAAGTGTGAGCAAGATGGGGTGGTATGTGACAAAGGTCAAACTCCACAACAGTCTTGTATCTTCTACATCAGTGCATTATCCTGCATAGAGTTCATAATGTTGTCTATACGTCATACTGTAGTGTTCCCCACATTTGTACATGTTGTAACATGCTGCAATCACTGCTTCATCTACTTGAGTATCAAAAAACTGGGTTCACACTCGATTTATTTTTAAGATTTACTTAATGAAATTGACCACATAGTCTACTTTTGGTAGTTTTTAGTCTTTTTGAAAAATAAAAAGATAGGAACAGAAATGGAAGCTGTTTTGCTATAAAACATACTTCTCAGCTTATTTGCAAAGTACAGTAGAACATAAAATGAATCCATTAGTATTGGTATCTGTAGAGCCCTCTGGTTTTATTTCTGAATGCAGTGTAATGCAGTATACATCACATGGGACAGTTTGTGTGGCAGCTTTCAAACCAGGAAAAGTGTATGTGTCAGGAGACCTGTGTCTGTTATGTGAGTAAGCACATATCTCCCATGAGTCCTCACTTAAAATGTGTAAAGTAATGCTTAGAGATCTTGCCACTCACCACAATAATTCATAAGCATTTCAAGACCTGTAGTCTAGGGACTCCTTGTGTTTTTGTCTGTGTGTGTACACTTGTGTGTGTATGTGTGTGTTTGTGTCGGACACTGTCAGCTTCATTTCCCAACATGTAACTGAAGACAGGCTGGCCTTATGAGACCTCAAGCTGAAAAACAGTAAAGTGACACACACACACACACACACACACACACACACACACACATCAGGGCAAAGGGTGGAATCCTGGTCTTGTCATGCTCTGCGGCATAATCCAGTTTAGAAGGATTAATTAGGAATTAAGGAGTGTAATGTTATCGGTGCGTGATCCGTTCACATGCGTGCACACCCGTGCACATACACATATCTCACTCTGTTTGAGTGCATATTTAGGGCAAGGATTATTCAGAAATAAGAAAGAAAAGTAAAGTAATTTTTTTATGATTTTTCTGTCTATTACTTTTACATTCAGTTCTTCTTTCTTTTCAGTTTCTCTCTACCTCCTCTCCCTCCCCATTTGAATGCCTTACTTATTATCCTTGTTACTTATTACACACTCTTTACCCCTTCAACTTCTTTCCCCTCATATGTTCTAGGAACATCAATAGAATTACTTTTTCCAGACTTCTCCTCGCCCTTGTTTTCTGCTACACTTTTCTACTTTCTGTGCCACTATTATCCTGTCTTTTAAGGTCCTGTGTAGGCTTTCATTCAGTGCTTTTATCCTTCCAGCCTAGCTTTGTCGAAGACAGAAAGAGTGTTAGAGAGATTTCTATAGCTCTGCTACTCTTTCAAGAAGACTACGGCATTCAGGTGTGCCTCTCTGGATGTCCATTTTGTGTCTTGCTTCCCATTTTTCATAGTTTTTCTTTATTTCTGCGGTGAATAGTGCGACTGGGGAGCCGCACTACTTACAGTTGCTTGACTCAAGTCTCAGCCTCTTTGCTGTATGAAGCAGCTCTGCTTTCAGACAAGAGTTGAGTGGGTTACCTTTGTCCTTGAGACGATGCTTTCAGTCTTCCTACTTTTTTAGCTCCTCCACTGTTTTGCTGCTCATTTGTGGATGTGTTTGCTTGTATGCTCATACTCTTGTTTGTGCTTTATCTTACACAACGATTTTAAAGCTAGATTGATAGATGAAAGGCAATAAAAAGTGTGAGGATGAAGAGGAGGGCAATGGAGATGGAGTAAAAACAGGAAAAATGCAATGAGATTATTTATGTCTCCATTTATGTTTCCTAGACTGTAATTTTGTGTGTGCCCGCCTGCCAGATCCAGTGAGGTGGGTGCTGAAACTTCCTTAGGCAGACAGTAATGATATTGTTTTTATTAATGCCTGATTAAAATTTTAGCGTGTGGCTGGTGGAGCTTTTATAGCACTGTGCCTCTTTCAGTCGTCAGCCCTCTTAACACACAAATGCTAAATTCTGCCTCTCCAAACTTTCCTTCTGTCATTCTTTCCCATAATGGGCAATGAGCATTTGAATCAAAACAATAGTCATCCTCTGACCACTGTGCTCACAGTTATCAATCCATCTTTCTTTTCATGCCTTTCTTTGTCTCTTTTCTTTAGCTGTTTTCTGCTCCCTCCTTCCTCTTTTCTTTCTCACTGTCTGCTGCCCTCCCTCTGTCTTGTTCCCTCTGGCACTATTGGCAGCACTCTGTCTCTGTCAGGTGTGTGTGAGATAGCCTTCACGCCATTGACTTGGAGGAGATAGGCTTTTGGATGCCTCAGCCTCTATTCGACTGGTTCCCTTAACTCTTCCATTTCCAGCTGATAAAAAGTCACTTCCTAGTCAGTCTTTGTAGATTTGATTGAAGGTTAAAAGACACCATCCCGGGTGCACCGCATGTTGTAGCCCACTGCAAATCATGTACCATAAATTGCCGCCATCCATTTTCAAGTTTTTTTTAATAGCCTACCTGATTGCTGATTCTTGCCTTCTAGGTATCTGTGTTTCTGCTTTCAGCATGGTATAAGAATGAGCTTGTGATGATTTTAAACTTGGTTTAGTGATCCATTAGTACACTTGTATTTGCCAAAGTTATCTGAATATTAATGTTGGTAAAAGATGGTTTGAGAGTTGGCTACTACACACTGATATATTCATGACAATATCAGAGGTTGTCAGAAAATAAAAACTTGGTGACAAACAATAGGAGAAGCATAATGTAAGGATAATTTGAGTTAGATAGTTCTCTCCAGGTCATAAATGCATCACACATGCAGTTTCACAACGGTTTTACTGATGACAAAGACTAACTTTGTCAAAAAGGGGGTGGGAAGCCGGCAAACAGTTAGCTGTGATGGATTATGTACCTCAAGCAAGTTTCAAGTCTTAGCAAGTTGATGTTCATCCTGTATTGAATCAAAAAAGTTTCCAAAACCAACTAAGAACAGAAAACCTTGGTACACTGTCAGCTTATGAAATTCATATTTACACATGCAGGACGTGGTAGGACACAACGATACCACCCAGTAAACCACAAAAATGAGCTCAAAGCTGCACATAGCCTTATAATGAGGTGTTAATTCTCAGTTGGACCAGCAGTACTAAAAACCTTTTTACATTCCTTGATACAATATTAATGTAAAAAATGTCATGCAACGGAGCTTTAATAGGCTAAAACATGCAAACCCACTTACATAGGTCTTTTAACATTGATTGGAAGAGTAATTGCTTGTGGGACATCACAGTGTTATTGTCATTCATTATTCATAAAACAATTGGATATTCACAAATATTTCACATCTTTACTGTTTTCATGTGTTATTATGATCTAAGGTTCGATGTTAAAAATGCTCAGCTTGTTACAGTGGCTGTAACTCTGTTTGGTTTAAATTTGAGATTGTGTGTTTGTGTTTGTTTGTGTGTGTGTGTGAGAGAGAGGGGGGAAAAAAGAGAGTAACAAGGCCAGCTCTGCCTCCAGGCTGTTTGGCCCCAAACTCTCATCAGCCTGCTGGTGCTGAAACAGAGAACCTTCTGCCCCTTGCCACTGTACAACCACACGCACACACACAGAGTAGTACAAACACACATGCACACATAAAGAAACCCACATGCATTCACAACACACACACAATCAAAGTTTGTGACTAAATCATCTTCCCCATCTCGCCGTCATTCTCACTTGTTTTATCTGTGCATCCCATCTTCTTTTATCCACCTCCCTAATCTGTCTGTGCCTCTATCAGACACTTTCTATTCCCATATCTTGCCTCTGAGACGAGCTCTCTTTTCTTACTCCTCCACTCCCTTCATCCTTATCTTGTTTCCTAGCACCCCCATACATCCACCAGCTTTAGATTACTTTGAGAATGTTTCTTTTCCCCTCTCCCCTCTTTTCCATTTCTCTCTCTGTGTTTCCATTCCTCTCTACCCCCCTCCTCATCATTCTCCTCTACTTTCCATGTCTCCCTCTCTTCTCAGCGGTGGTTTTAATGCATTATGAAAATGGACTGGGGCTATGAAAGCGAAACAGGACAAGTTTGGCTGTTTAATGTGACTCCTTTCACTCCTCATCTGCCTCATTGGCAGCCTGTATTTCTGTATATGTGTGTGTGTTCATGCTGCTGTGGGAAGTTGTGCGTCCTTTTTGTGTACACATTGGTATACATGTGCACACACATGTACATTCTTTGGCAGATTTATTTATTTATTTTGCCGTTAACACTGAAAGCTCAGTGTGTCCAACACATCAGCTGGTCTTCAGACATGTAGTGACACATTCCTACTCTTTAACATGTACTTTCAGCACTCTTTACGCACACATGCACATACTGTGGGCAAGCATTAAACAGCATGAATAATAGAATAGACAGGCAGACAGCGTGGAACACATGTTTCCCCGAGACGTGTGTTAATGGAAAAGAGTGTTAGGGCATGGATATAAGGATGGAGGAAGCTGGGAAGGGGTGTTTATAAGACAGAGGATAAGTTCTCTCCCCTACAGGGTGGTGTGACCTGTATGTAAGTCTCACCGTTTCCATCTTTCTTACTCTTTCTTTCACATTTATACCAAGCTCTCCTTCACTCCCTCCACTATTCCCGCTTTGTTAATTTGTGTGAAGTTAAAGCTCTTCATCTCTGGAGAGAGAAAGATCATCCTGTGGAGAGATGGAGCCAGATGAGCTGATTAGATGGATACAGGCGAACTGATGCAGAGTGGGAGGAATATAAGCGATAAAAGAGAGGACAAGAATTAATATGATATAGTATTGAAACGGTTGCTGACTGGTAACAATGCAGCAGCTGTTGGTTAGCTGGTATGTAGTGTTTGACTGTGAAATTAAGGTTGAGACTGCATGTGTGTGAAGAGGTCATTGAGCCATCTCGTACCTTAAAGTCAACTTACAGTATTTAGATAGATTTGAAGAAGCTGATTGTGTTTGAGCTAGAAGTTTAATGAACTTTTGCTGTGCTACTTGAGACCAGAATCACATTGATTTAAAATAGCCTCAGTCTTTTCTTGTCATTTCTTTTTTTTTTCCTTCCCGAGCCTCCCCCTTTCTGCCTCTCTGCCACCTCCTCTCTTGCTTGCTCTTTCTCTCTGATGTTGCAGAGCAAGAGTGTGTGTGTGTGTGTGTGTGTGGCGGTCGGTGGATATTCTGAGCTCGGGCGGCGTATGTGTGTGCATCAGGGTTTAATTGCGGTGTGCATAGAAACGAGTGTAATTAGCCAGCGCTCGCTTCCCTGCCGCCCGGCTAACAACCAGCATCCCCTCTGTGCCTGCTCTTTCTCTCTCTACCTTTCTTCTTTGTCTGCCTTCCTCTCTCTCTCTCTCTTGTCTCATGCCTGTTGCCACAACGACAAGCCCCACTCCGCCATTGTTCCCCGCTGTTCTCCAAGAACAAAGGAGGAGGCTATTAGCTCCCTGAGAAGGGAGTGGTGGAAATGGAGGAGAGGGATAGAGAAAGAGAGAATGGATTGCTGTGAGGGTGGGATGATGAGATGAGTGTGTGTGTGTGTGTGTGTGTGAGAGAGAGAGAGAGAGAGAGAGAGAGAATTGGCGAATAAGGGAAGGAAGGAGAGAGACAGGCATGGAAGAAGTGAACGGGGAAACAAAGAGATGGAGTAAGAAAGCAAGAGTTTGGGAGAGTTACACAGAGGAAGAGAAGGAAGGGAAGGAAAAACTATAGAAAGAATATGTGAACAAGACTTTGAGATACTTAGAGGAAGAGAGACATATTAGAGAAGGAGAAAGGCTCGTGAAGCAGCAGAGTGCTTTTCCCCCTGTTCTTCAGTAACGAAAAGTGAGATTAAATAAGTTAATTCAAAGAAACATACTTAGCCTCGCTATACAGAGTTTCATCCCATCTGCCTTTTCTCTTTATAATCTCCCTCTCTTCTCTTTCCCCCTTTTGCCCTTTGTCAGTCCATTACAACCAGAATTTAAGTCTTTGTGTGTTGGAGTCTTCGCGTATACACTCTTACATTTTAAACACTTAAACTTACAGCTCGCATGTCCTTGCTCTCGTTGCTTATGAATGTGTGTACATGTGCACTCTGTGTGAGGGTCATTAGTAGCGAGTGTAGGCGGGTAATGCACTGTCTGCAATGCTGGCCATCTGAATGTTAACAGATTGTAACGCAGGACAGAAAGTGAATTTGGTTTCCCAAGGAAAATGGAGCAAATTACACTTTTATAGCTCTCTGCCACTATCCTTTGCTCCCGCTATTACTCACTGGGTGTAGCGAGAGAAAGAGAGAGAGATGAGGGGAGGGAGAGAATAGGAGAACAAGTGATTGGGAAGATGTCCTTACTGAGGAGGACGGCTGAGGTGTGATGGTGAAACCGTGCTTTATGGGAAAATGCAGGGACAGCTTTTTAAGTAGTTGATAACCTCTATCTCTTTTTGACCTTATAGAGATACAGCTCAGGGATGAATGCCTGCTATTATCCCAGGGGAAGTTTAGATAATTGTCAAGATTTTCATCCCTAGCTGAAATTTGCAATACCCATAAACATTTAATCCTTAAAGTATAATCTTAAGGTGAACATGTACTGTACAGTCATTCTATTTGGAATAAGATATCTAGGTGTTTTTCAAATTTACAGTTATATATGTCAGTACAGTTCCAAGTAAAATGTGAGTAGTTTTTTAGACATTTCAGTTTCTAATGGTGATGTAATGGAGTGTAATGCCACATGAATGTCTTTTGAATTTATCACATAAATTGTCAAATTACAATGTTGTTTCAGTTGGCATATGTACTGTAGGTGCATATCGGTGACATTAGTCAAAGCTCTTTTAGCTCAAAGCTCAAAGACATTTCGACCTATCTACAGTTAACTTATCAACATTTACACACAAACTTGTGTTTCCCGAGTATTTGTATGGTGAGTTCTAAAAAGTCTGTTTAATTGATCCTCAGATTTCAGTTTGTTTCCTCCCATATTCCCCAGTATTTCCCATTAATTACCAAGACTATGGCTGTCGGCCAGTCTAATTTGTTCCGCCATTGTTTCAAAATATTTTTATACTTCTCATAATACCTTTAAAAGTTGTGTTTTGTGCTGCTGGCACACTAAATTTTGAAGTTCACATGTATTCAAGCCGTTATGGTAAATGAACTGAAACAAACTGGAGCGAGCTGGCAGGCAGTCTTAGCGACTTTATGCTGTCCCCCTTATCGCTTTCCAAAGACAAGTGCTACAGCATGAGAGGCTATAAAGTCTTAATTGTGCACAATACGAGCACCACATACGATATTACCTGTCTAGTTTCATAGGACTTGCTAAGGTGAGAATACACACAGGACAACGTCTGGTTTTCAAAATAAGCTAACACAATGTATTTCTCTCAAAGTGCACCAGATTAATGTATTTAACTTTAAAATGTACCCTGAGAGGGTACTCTCTCAAAATCCTGTGGGAAACACTGTTCCCCGTAAAGTGTTTAGTAGTTATCTGTGTAGTTACTGACTTTTGATTTCTCAATGCAATTTATGAAAAGCTCCAAAATTATTTTTATTTTTCAAAAGTCATTTAATATGAAACAAATAAACAAGGTAGATCTATTTATCATTTTACAACAGAGTTGTAGCGAAATTAAACTGCAATAATGCAGTTGTTTAATTGAATTCAACTTCAAGTTAAATATCATTGTGAATTTCAGAAGTTTGTGTGACAACATCGTATGTTGTCCACCTCCTCAAATAGTGACAAATTGCCACTAAGTAATTGCTAATGATAACTGACAACCTTTAATCAAACCTAAATAATACAAACACAGTTTTGCACAGAACACACTAAGCAGGCAACACCATGTGTTTGTTTTTGTTTTGGCAAACTTATGGAATACTATAAATGATAACATTTGCATGTGACTGGCAAAATCAGCTGTGGCTCGCAAAAAATAAGAAGTTTGAGCACAAACAGTTAAATATGGCACATACATAACAAAAATTGCTTCAATAAATAAATAGAACAGTCATCACCCGACAGCAAGATTTTGCATAGCACTTGATTATACATGGCCACTGCAGCATTATGGAAATAGATGCAACAGTGATGACCAATGAGACTGCTACACTAAAACTTCCATGTTGTGCATTATCCGACTGTGATGGAATCTCTGAGTTTTGCTCTTGAATAACCCTGGCTCTACTCCATTGACCTTAGGTTAACTTAAAAGAACTGTTTAACTCATTAAAGTTTGATTTCCTTTTAAGATTCACATCGCTCATGTTCACCCTAACAGAATGCATACATTATCTAATTCACTACTGACTTTTGCCTGGCTTTGTGAAACTGTTGAGTGTTTAAATTTTAAAGACTGTGGCCAAAGTTCAGTCACATTAATGTGAATGACAGAACAGACATATTATATTTAAGTTTTTTCCAGCATCAATGGTTGATAGGGCTGGGTATCGTTCAAAGATTTTCGATATCGATACCAATATCGATACCTCAACTTCGATCCCGGTTCCTGAACGATACTTTTTTCGATACCATGTGATGTATATTTTCTCAATAAACGGAGAACCATTGTTGTTTGTATAAAGTAACTTAATCATTATTATCATTAATAGTTTATTTTAATAATTGTTCCTTTGAAAAATGCTGCTGCTTGTCAAAACCAAGACATATTTTCAATGTAACATCGGCCTATATTGTGTTTTTGTTGTTTTTATTCCTCTTTCTTTAGTTTTTATAATGTCATTTCTTTGTTTATTAATTATATATATTTTTATTGTTTATATGTGAATTTGTGCTCTGGTATCATTGCAACCTAAACATTCATGGCAACAGGCCTGAGAGAATGAGAGAGAAATCTCTCATCTCATGAAAACAAGTTTCTGCCACTACATATCAAAGTTTCCTCCTCACTAGAGGAAAAGGTGGCCAGGCAACAACTATCACAATGGAAAGTAAACTCTTTGATCCACTGCAGCAAAGTCGCAGACATCAGCCCAAATATCAGTACGTGATGTTACCGTCACACGGAAGCGCTTCCGCCGGCTGCACATACAGGTCCGTGTGCGGCGGTGGCGTCACTTAACTGATTCTTCAGATACACTTTGGAAAATGTAGAGTGTGTGGAAGCTACCGCGCTACTCTGTCAATAAAAGAGCTTTGATTTGATTCAGAAAACAGCGACGATGCCACCAAGCTACTGAGAAATGTAGATAAACTAGTAACGGTGCTACTTGTAGCAAAGCTGCTGCCCAACGCTGCTCGTACGGTGGGCGTGTTGAAGCAGGCTCGGTGGCAGCAGGGCGCTGAGACGATGATGCACCGGCTCTGTCTGGTTGCAGCAAAGACGGAGCGACTTTCTGCTCTTAAGTTTATTCCACGCACAGTCAAAGGCTTCACCAGGTTTGTGTCGTGTTGCCGCTCTGGGCAGCAAATATCTTATGTCGCAAATATTGCATTACGCTGTTGCATCAAGCCACGCTTTTGATTTTCTCCACGTGTTTTACATCCACGAGCCACGTCTCTGTGCGTAACAGGCGTGAGCTATTGTTTACATCACCACAGCCAATTACAATCACTTTTAGATGTGGGCGCATCAAGAATACTGCATGCTTATTGGCTCATTGGCGTTAACAAGAACCTTTAGGTATCGAACTTTGGTACCGAAAGAGAAGACATTTTTTGATACTCGGTGGTATTGAAGCAATTCGGTCGGTGCCTAAAAAGTATTGAACTCTATACACAGCCCTAATGGTTGGTGAATATCCTTGTTTTTCAAACATCATGAAATTTGAAAGTATATTAATGCTTTTTGTTGCTGTCATGTGGCAGTAGCTCCTGGCAATCAATATTGTCTCAAGTTAAATAAACATAATACATGTAATTGATCAAACTGTCTATGATGATTTGAAAAAAACATGAAATGAATGAACAAAATGAAATGCTTTTTAAAGGCAAGGTTCTCTTTGGTTGAAAACCAAGTTACATCCATGTGTCTGCTTCCTCTTGTTTTTTGCTCTACATTTCACTGGGAAAAAGACTGAAGAACTAATTCTGAAAAGCTTAAGGGAAAAGCTACAAGAACATTGCTGGAGACAGTCAGGACCCTGTCTCACCATCAAGTTGTGATGAAGTAACATGGGAGAGAGAAATAGATGGCTTTTGATTTGGGAATTAAAGTGAAGCTTAGCCTAGAGTGAAACAGCAGTCAAGGTTGGCTCAAGGGCAACATTTCTCAGCCAGGCAGTGAATGTGTTAGTGTACGGACACACATATTTACGCACACACGTATACACCATCATATGAGGATTCACCCTCCTGACCTGGCGGCTCTGTATCCCTCCAGTGGGAGATGGGGAATATCTTTTCTGGGGATGTGTTGCTTCTTAGCATCAGTAAAATTGTATTCCTTCCTCCTGGAGGGAGCAGTGATGGGAATGTGTCTCCATCACTCCAGGCCCACCTGTCTTCTTCTGAATGTTTCTTTTCCTCTCCTCCCTATTCCTTTCTTTGCTGTGTTTCTCTGTCTTGCTCTCTCTCTCCCTCCTCCATCTGCTATCCTCCCTGAGCTGACATTTGCTGTCAGGCAGCCTTATTATTTTGTTCTTCGGATTTCTGATTAGGATTCTCTCGTTCCCTCTCTTTCTCTCTTTCCATCCCTCTCCCTCTCTTTGTGTCTCTCTCTCTTATTCCTCCAGCCCTCCCTGACAAACAACTCAGTCCAATAATGTTTCCTTTCCTGCTTGTTCTCTCACTATTTTTTGTTCTTTCTTTGCTGCATTCAATTCAGCATAATCTAATTCAGTCTATCTCCCACTATCCCGTCTTCCACCTCTCTCATCTCTGACCATTTCTCTCTGTCTCACTCTGTTTCTAAAGGTCAGTTTTTCCTTTCTTTTTTTGTTTCTCCCTCCCACTTTTTTTCACTTCTCCCCATAAAGTTCTTGCTGCAGTCGTTCCCAAGGACTCTGTGTCTCTGGCTTAATTATACTCTGTGGGCCCTCTACCCTGTCCCTGTAGAAACATGCACACATGCAGGTTTATGCTTCCTCTCCGCATGCACAGATAGGGCTAGCCTTGTAAACAAACTAAGTTCAACATCATTGTCCAGCTGTTAATTCATGAAGGTGGCATAATTTAGTGTGAAATTAGTTATAAAAAGTATGTTGGAACTTATTACAGCTAATCATTTAACAGACTGATTAATGGCTGGCAATAGTGAGTAGATATTTTGTCCATTCTGAGGTCCACTAAAGTTGCAGGAGTTCATCATGCAACTGGACAGCAAAGGAGACAGGAGAGGGTTGTCACAGTGATAAAAATCCCTTGAGGGTATATTTTACCCTCTTATTCTCTCCACAAGTCTGCATCCTGTCCACTCACTGTATTTTTCTTTGTCTGTTGCTCGCTCTCATTGTATCGTGCTGCCTTTGTCTTACTATCCCTCTTCTTTCTGGCTGTCACAGTTTGCTCTCTATTTGTTTCTTTGTCTTCACGCCTCCTCTCTGAGGCGTTCTCCTCTTTCTCTTAATGTCTTCTTTTGTTCCCATCTTTCTTCTTGTTTCTCTTTCTCTCTCTCTCTCTCTCTCTCCTTTTGCCCGTCCCTGTGGTCCTCACCTCTTGTCCAGCCATCGAGGGAGGGAGAAGCAGAGGAGGGAAAGGAATGCTAATTTTATCACCACAGCGGCGGATTGCAGAAGTAGAGACAGAAAAAAAGAGAGAGAGAAAATGTCACTCGTCTGAGGAAATGAGATGGCCATTGCACTGTGTATGTGTGTGTCTCTGCGTGCATCTCAACAGAAAAGATCAGGATGACAGTCTGAGTGACATTTCATGTATTTTTCCTCCGCTTTGCCTTGCTTCCCTGCCGAGTAAATGATATATATGTATATATAGGTGTGTGTTTTTGCTTGCAGGGGCCAAATGCTTATGTATGTACATGTGTGTATGCTTTTATTTTTCATCCAGAGCTGTTTTCTACCCTCTCTGTTTTTCCAAGTCAATCATCTGTCTCTCTCACTTCTTCTTCATTCCACTGCTCACTCTCTCTCTCTTCAACCCTCACTTGTGTCGGAAATGTAATCACGTTCGGGGGCTGCGGTGAGGGAAAGAGGGGGATCATGGTGGGAGGAAAAGAGGTGGGGGTAAAGACAGACTTTGAAGGCGAACGTGGGGAAGAGGAAGAAAACGGCATTTGTATGTGTACCCAATTACCACTCCAGCCAGCCCAAAGTCACCTTCGCAGAGAACGAACACACGCGCTCTCAAAATAGCTACTTCCATCCCGCCTCCTCTGTATGTGTGTGTGAGTATGTGTCTTGGTTACAGTGGTGATGAGGTACACTGAATAATGTAATGGCCGTCCTGTCGTCCGTCAGCTTAGGGCTTATTACGTGTGCGTCGGCCCTGTGTGTAATCGTGTGTGTGTGTGAATGAATGTGGATGAGTTTGTGTGTGTGTGTGTGTATCTGTCCTGTGTCTTGATTGCACTAGCTGATTGAGTCCTAGGCCCTCAGATTTCAACTCCGGTCCTCCGACTCTGATTAGGTGTTGTGATGTGTGAAAGAAGAGGAAATCGTGTGTGTTTGTGTGTGTGTGTGTGTGGCCTGAGCACAATAGTCTCTAAAAGTGTCTGTTTCTTTGTGAACATGCACTGGCTTTGTTTACATGGGAATTTGAGTTTTTGACCTTACCAGGTAAGACAGTATTGCAAAGTTAGAACATTTTGGCCTTTTTCTAGGTGCAAATTATGAGTTAGGCTTTATGGTGAAGGCCTGAAATCAAGTCTTGATCAGTGTTGGAGGGTATTAGCTCAGGTCAGACATGTGGTGCTGATGGTTAACTTGAGCAGTGGGACCTGTAGACAGTGCCGGTCCTTACAAGTAAAGCAATACAAACGTGTGTGTGTGTGTCCTTGTTAACTGTGGCCCCGTTCCGCCTTGCTTCTTAATTAAGAGACCATAGGCCTCCCAGCACTGCCTGCTATCCCACACTCCACTGGGGCAGAGAAGGATGGAAAGAGAGAGAGAGAAAGCGTAAAAAAAAAACGTAGAGAGAGAGGACAGAAAAATGAAAAAGCTATGCGTCAAAAAATATTGAACAAAAAGAGTGATAGATTTAGAAAGGAGAGGGAGAGAAGCTAAAAGAAGGATTGCTTGTGAAGGGGCGAGAAGCGAGAGCTGATGAGGGAGAAAGTAATTGAAAACGTGGTAATGTGGATTTAGAGAAAGGGATAGTGTAGACTGATAGGACATAAGGCCCATACACATCCGCCATTTCACCTGCTGAATTGATGCCCCTCATTTCCACCGCCGTCTATGCATCAGATGTGTGTGTTCGTGTGCTGTTGTGTTCAAGCGGTAATCTGTTACATCTTATTCTTTACTTTCCATCTGTATAGTATCTTTCACTCCGTCACTCCCCATCCCTCGCTATCACATCTGACTTCCTCCTTGGGAATAAGTGCCTGTGCGGTAGCGTGTGTGCATGTCTGTGGTTAGATACATGCCCGTATATCCTTGTATGCCTGCCTGGCTATCTCTGCCATTCCCTTTCCTTGTCAGTGTGTGGTGAGCGGTGACATAGTGGGTTAAATTTTAATGCCGCTGCCATCGCTCAGTACCTTCTGAGAGAGCGCCAATGCAGACTGACACATTCACTGAGCCGTGAGAAGAGACAAGACGGAGAGGAGCAAGATCTCACTAGACATACGCACAAACGCTAGGTCACAAGTCCACAGTACAAACAACAGGTAGAATAAGAAAATGCTATGCATATCTTGTGTTACAATATTTTGTGGAGCTTTCTATTGACTCAGTAGTTTTGGCTAATATATTCAAAACGGAATATAGTACTTACTACTGCCATTGCAGGCAATGTGGTGACAAGTGCTCTACTGTCTTTATGTTTAAATAATAAAAGACAACTACACATCACATCCTAAACAACCTGCAGGTTGAATGTGGAAGTAGCTCTGCAGTGCAAAAAATTATTATTGCTTTCGCTTTCGTCCAACAATGTCCACAAGATGTATAAGCTGTAAATCCTAAAACATAGATTCTTTTCCTGAATATGCCACTCTTACCATCAATCATTTTTAGTTACGGAAGACCCAGAAAATCTCTCTACACACAATCCCTCTAGGAATACTTGGGGTGACCTCAGAGGCTAGTCTCTGGTTGGCATAATGTGTGCGTGTGAATCTGTGAACTCAAACACAGACACGCTCACACAGACACGTGCCAGTCTCTTAGCCATATTGTGCGTTGTTCCTTGATTGTTTTCGTTCGCCCAGCCTCACATAACTGTCTGATTGGCAACACGTCCCCTGATGGCTCACTAAGCACACGGTGGGATTAGGTGTGTATTTTTGTGTATGCGTGTTTTTGTTTGTGTCTTTGTGTGCATGCATGTGTGTCTTTTTGTCTAGCTCTGGTACTGCCAATTCCTCAGAGAGGCCAGCAGACAGATGTTCTAGGAGAGGATTTGCACGTCTGTCTCTCTGTTTAAATATCTATTTCTCTTGTTTAGTTTATTTTTTATTTTTTGGTGGGTGGGGGGGTATTTTTCTCTTCTCTTTTGGGGAGGGGGAAGAACTGATTTCACAAACTGGAAACCCTGCATTTCCCCAGTGGATCTTTTGATGAGAGAGACTTTTCCCCAGGTTCCCACACAGAGGTGGAGGTTGCCAGATCATGGTTGTCATCCCCCTCCAGCTACTTAGTTTGACTATGATCCAGTGTCATTGATGTATTTCAAACACCTGCAGTATTTTTCCCAAAGCATTTGCAACAAAGAGAAAGGTTCACATACACAAATGCAAAGAAGTGTTCACCGCATTGTCAGCAGTATGGATTGCAAGATCAGTATAATACTTGCTTGTTTTCCAATGATTCAAAACAGTAAATAAAATACACTAAATTCTGGTTCAAAGGCAGAGCTTTGGCTTTGTATGTATGTGGAGATGACTGTGTGTCAGTATAGTGTGTTAATCACCAGAATTGAGCCAATGTATTTCTGGAACTGGGCTCTCATTCCCTTTTCTTTCTCCTCACTCTGTTGACCGCATCACAGTGTCTTTCTCCTCGTCCTTCTCTCTCATCCTTCTTGTTCCACAGTTTCTCCCTCACAATACTGCCTCCCCTCGCAATTGCTCCACTTTGTTATTCATTCCCTTTATCTCTCCTCCAGCATTGCTCTCCACGTATCTCTTTTCCCTTTTTCCCTTTTTTCTCCTCTCTAGTTTCCTTGGCTTGGTCATATTAACATGTTGACTGAAAAAAACCCATAGTGACAAGTACCAGAAAACAGCCCAATCTTTTTGCCTCCAGTCAGAAACACTTTCTGAAGTGTGTGTATGTGTGTCCTGCGAGCGATGGCTGACATTAGAATAGGCAAAACTCCCTCCTCCTCTCCCTCCTCATTGTCTCTGGGCACTGCTCAAGGGGTAATTAGACCCAGCAAAACTGGCCCTTGTCCTCGACTCTGCCACATGTATGTGTGTGCGTATGCATATGTGTGTGTACATGCTCCTGTGTGTATTTGTGCATGTGTGCCAATCTTTCCACCATGCGGTTAAGTCACAATTGCTAATCAGGGCTGCAAGCCTTGCCTGAAGAGACCAAGAGAAGGAAAAGGGAGGGAGGGAGGAAGCAAATGAGTGAGTGCTTTCCTTTGTCCTCATCACTGAAGCAGAGATAAAGACGAGTGAAGGGATGGATTGTTGGAGACGAGAGGACAGAAACTGAGGGATTAACTGAGGATGAGTGTGTGTGCTCCAGTCCGGCGACGAGCTTTTAACTGTCCTCCATGGCATGACACCGTGTAGACCTCCATTTTTCTCTGTCCTCCTTTCATCTATTTTGCTTTACATACGTCAGAACCGCTTGTATTTATAAAGTGCCTTTCTATCACTTACTCATGCTCTTTTTCTGCCCTCTTCCATTTTCTTGCTCCCACTTCCTCTCTGTCCGCTATCTTTCCATAAGGTAATAATGATTATTTGAGGTCTGACAGGAGCGCAGCACCTAATCCTTTTCGCTCAGGGCAAAATGTGCCTCATGGGGTGCATGTGTGTTACAGTTCATCTAACTTTTTAATTGAGATAGAAACCCAATTTACAAGTTTTCATTTCTACCTCTGTGCTCATGTAAATGAGACTTTCTGCATGGCTGTGCAAAATGTCATTGAAGCAGTCAGGATGGACAATACACTTGACAAGCAGGAAAATGTCAGTACATTTGGCAGGCAGCTGGCACTGTACATGGAGAGAATAACATTTGTGCACAACCTGAGTCCAAGCATCTGAAAGGATGAAGTGTTCATGAGCAAGAGCTGGTGAACCCTGCTGTTGAGTCAAACTAAGTTAGGGGAGCAAACTGTATTTCCTTAATAGGAATGATGAATTATCAAGTTATTGGCAGTTCCCAATTGCTTCCATATACAGGTGCTGGTCATATAATTAGAATATCATCAAAAAGTTGATTTATTTCAGTAATTCCATTCAAAAAGTGAAACTTGGGTATTATATTCATTCATTACACACAGACTGATATATTTCAAATTTATCAGTTTATTTCATTTAATTGTGATGATTAAAACTGACAACTAATGAAAATCCCAAATTCAATATTTCAGAAAATTAGAATATTACTTAAGACCAATACCAAAAAAGGATTTTTAGAAATGTTGGCCAACTGAAAAGTATGAACATGAAAAGTATGAACATGTACAGCCCTCAATATTTAGTTGGGGTTCCTTTTGCCTGAATTACTGCAGCAATGTGGTGTGGCATGGAGTCGATCAGTCTGGGATACTGTTCATGTGTCCAGGTTGCTCTGATTGGTCATCAGACTCTGATAGTGGCCTTCAGCTCTTCTGCATTGTTGGGTCTGGCGTATCGCATCTTCCTCTTCACAATACCCCATAGATTTTCTATAGGGTTAAGGTCAGGCAAGTTTGCTGGCCAATTAAGAACAGGGATACCATGGTCCTTAAACCAGGTAGAGGTAGCTTTGGCACTGTGTGCAGGTGCCAAGTCCTGTTGGAAAATGAAATCTCCATAAAGTTGGTCAGCAGCAGGAAGCATGAAGTGCTCTAAAACTTCCTGGTAGACGGTTATGTTGACCTTGGACCTCAGAAAACACAGTGGACCAACATCAGCAGATGACATGGCACCCCAAACCATCACTGACTCTGGAAACTTTACACTGGACTTCAAGCAATGTGGATTCTGTGCCTCTCCTCTCTTCCTCCAGACTCTGGGACCTTGATTTCCAAAGGAAATGCAAAATTTACTTTCATCAGAGAAACATAACTTTGGACCACTCAGCAGCAGTCCTGTCCTTTTTGTCTTTAGCCCAGGTGAGACGCTTCTCACGTTGTGGCTTGACACAAGGAATGCGACAGCTGAAACGCATGTCTTGCATACGTCTGTGCGTGGTCGTTATTGAAGCACTGACTCCAGCTGCAGGCCACTCTTTGTGAATCTCCCCTACATTTTTGACTGGGTTTTGTTTTACAATCCTCTCCAGGGTGCAGGTATCCCTATTACTTGTACACTTTTTTCTACCACATCTTTTCCTTCCCTTCACCTCTCTATTAATGTGCTTGGACACTGAGCTCTGTGAACAGCCAGCCTCTTTAGCAATGACGTTTTGTGTCTTGCCCTTCTTGTGCAAGGTGTCAATGGTCGTCTTTTGGACAGCTGTCAAGTCAGCAGTCTTCCCCATGAATGTGTAGCCTACAGAACTAGACTGAGAGACCATTTAAAGGCCTTTGCAGGTGTTTTGAGTTAATTAGCTGGTAAGTGTGGCACCAGGTGTCTTCAATATTGAACCTTTTCACAATAGTCTAATTTTCTGAGATACTGATTTTGGTGTTTTCATTAGTTGTCAGTTATAATCATCAAAATGAAAAGGAATGAACACTTGAAATATATCAGTCTGTGTGAAATGAATGTATGCATTATACAAGTTTCACTTTTTCATTGGAATCAATCAACTTTTTGATGATATTCTAATTATATGACAAGCACCTGTAGCAGACTGTCAGACCTTCTCAGATGTCTGGTGTCTTTAAGAACGCTAATCTCATCAGTCGGTCACATAAATACACACATACATACATACACACATATGTACAGTATGTAAGTGTCTGTAAATCTCACCACATGCCATCCGCAGCAGTGGGAGAAAGAATGAGGGTTGATTGATACCCAGCATAGCTCTGAGCTAGCCTGCTTAATGATGTAATTCACTCTCCTCCCCATAGAGGGAGCCCTGTGCTGTGAAGGCCAGTGCAGCGTCAAGGGCATTCATACTGTGAATAACAAACACCAAAGCACCACACAGACTACCAGAGTACCAGAAGGAAAACTACTTACATACTCACTGAGTCACTCTGTTAGTCAGTCAGGCACACATATACACATGCACACAGCTGGTCTAAGAGTTTGAACATTAAACCTTTGTGTTTTCTCCACATACCCCATTCAAGGCTAAGGTGTTGTGGCTGGATGAAGGTCAATCCTCATTGTCTTTGTCCTTTAAACTAACTTCTCTCTATCTCTCTCCCCTTTATTTGCTCTCTCGTCTCGGTTTTCACACCTTTATTTGCTCTCGCTCCTTTTGATTTGATTTCCTTCTCTCCTTTACACTCTGTAGCTCTCCCTCATTCCCTCTATCTCTCCTCCTTGTAATTAGCCAGTGTAATTGCTGTAGTAAATCTTTTCTGCTGTCCCAAGGAGACTGGCTGATATAGGACTGATTTAATAAGCACACCATAGCAGCCCACCTCTCCCTGCGTGTGTGTGTGTGTGGGGGGGGTCTGTCTGTGTCCTCTGTTATTTGCTATGGGGATTTATGGGCTGTTTGTGTGGTTTCAGCAAGTGGGAATTCGAGTTCAAGGTAGTGCTGTATCGGTGCGTCGACTGTAGTGTACCTTTTCAGCAATGCAGGCAGCATACTTCGTGTATGTGTGTGTGTATCATCAGTGATGCCATTACATGCGCTGTGTGTGCGTCATCGCTGAAGACCTTCATGGCCAGAAGAGCAGAGAGAGGTCAGAATGGCCCTGAGAGAACAACACTGACACACACACACACTCTTTCCACCTCTGTCTTCCACCCTTTGTACTGTCTACACTATCTCACTCCACACAAACACACACACAATCAGTATGTTCTTTATATCAGCATGCACACACACACAGTTTCCAAACCCTGAACACTTCCACACACTCTTTCCACCTCTGTTTCTCACACTGTCACATAGAAACACACACAATCTGTATGTTCTTTATTTTGACACACACACACACACCTTAGATAGTGAATGAGATGGAGTATGAAGGTAATAAACAGAATATCCAGGTGTTGGGTTTGCCAGTCTATGTAGCAGCAGTACACAAACTTCACCAGTGGAGGGCACTGTGACTCCACACATAAAAAGGAACCTCACTGATGGAACCACACTTTTTGCCTCCTGTAGTCAATACATTCAGATAAAAAATACATGTTACTCTATATTACACTACATTACTTTTTAATAAGAGGCAGAGTAAAACATCTCAAATAATTATTTTTTTGTTGTTTCCTTTAAAAAAATGTACTTTTCAATGAGATAACATTGGAGGTATGTGGTAGATTATTGTGTCTATAGAGTTCTTCCACTTTAACGTCTTTTACAGTTGGCTCTCATCGTGAATAACAAATCAAAACTCAACACCAGTTTGCTACCTGTTGTCACCTTGAGATTAACGGAAGAGCCATTGAATACATGGGCTAAAAATCTATAACTGAAAATATTCATTTTAAACATCACTGATTGGGCCTTAAATGACCTTGTCATTTAAGGTCCAAGGTGCCATGTTGCCATAATTGATTGAGAAAAACACAGAGCTATTTGATGTTAATTGTTCATTTTGCATTTAATGAAATAAAATATATGTAAGATAAGTTATCTTATTTACAATTTTACATTATCTAAGGCAAAATATTCAACTAAGCAAATTGTGTATAAATTTTAACAAATTTATAGATTTTAGATGAAAAATAATATATTTGAAGCCTACTTAGGAGAAAAAAAGTCAGTGTGGTGCCCTTTAGTGTTTTTTGAAAGTGTGTTAGAGCCAGCAGGCCAAGTCTAATGAGGAGATGGTAAAGCAAAACTAACAGACTCTATAAATATATGTACAGACTCTGTATTACAGAGTCTGTACATATATTTAGCAATAAACCTTAGCTGTGTTTTATGTTTCTAAAGCAAATATAATTTTATATTATCCAATTTAGTTTAGCTGCAGTTACACTGTTCATGCACCAGGGGAGCGCAAGGGAGCACACTCTTAACCCCGCCCACAAGTCCTCCCCTTCCATCCTGGCCCTCCCACATCCTGCCCCATCCCCCCTCCTCACTGCCCCACCCTGCCATCTGGTCCTTTTCACACAATCACACACACACACAGACAGACATGCACACACACACCGTCAGGAATTTTTTCTCCTCATTTCCTTTCATAGTGAAAAACAGCATGAAGGGGCTCTTTCAGCCTCGAGGTTACTGTGGAAACCCCCTTTATTCTTTTTCTGTCAAACTTGCTTACATTGTAACACACACACACACACACACACACTTATATAGAGAGTGACAGAATGTTGGACCTTTAAAGTTTAAAGGGACCAAGGCTACAGCTGTCCTTCTGTCTGCCATAGTCTGGGCCTTCTGCTTACTTTACACAAAGAACTTTATGCCTCCCTCCCTTTCTTCTTTTTCGTCTTTGTCTTTCCTCTTTTTATACTAATACTTTAGCATTCTTGAAGTAAACATTCTAAAAAAAAAACTAAATGTTAGATGCTCTTATTAAGTTTCCCTGAAATGCATTTAGTCTTTGTTGATGTTAAAAGTTGGCAAAAGGTTTGTTTGTGTCTCTGTGTGGTTTTTTCTCTTGAGCAACCTCAGCATTTTGTTTTTTCCAAAGAACTGCTCAGTCAACGGATATTAATGTTGAAACTATAAACCCTCTCCCCTGTTCCAGTTTAGATAATCTCCAGCACTGGCTGGCCCATGCTGAGTGGAAAAAGTTGGTTTTGAAGTTATATAAAGTTAATGTTATGTTTTTTTTCCTATCTTGCCACCAGAGGGCCCGAAAACACTTTTGGCCAACAGATATACAACAGAGAACATCATCTGAAAGCTTTTAGTGGGTTAAAAATAAACCGCAGCATGCCACAAGCAGGGAGTGGTGATGAAAGGATGAATAGTCTGCATGAAATGAGAGGAAAAGAAATAGAAAAGAGGAGAGGCTATGCTTTCTGGGAGGATTGAAACTATTTGAGCTGAAACTATAGTTCAGAGCAGTCAGGGATGACGGTGAACTATACGTTTTCCACTTTATGTTTCTGACTTGTTCTTTTTCTTTCTTTCCATCTGTCTTTTTCCAAATGTGTTTTTTTTTTCTTTCTCCAAGCCTGGCTACTCATCACCTTCTCCACCAGACATTTTCTCCTTTTAAGGAGTGAGGGAAAGAGAGGGAGGGAATGAGGGGGTGGTGGGTGAAGGACACACTCAGGTCTGCTGACTGATAAACAGACTCCTCTTTGTGCAGATGGAGAGACACACACATGCACACACATAGTTACATATTGACAGAGACCTCTGCATGACTTGGCTCATCATGATTCTGTGCTCTCCTCCTCTCCCCCTCCATCTATCTGTTTTTTCCCCTCTCTTTCCACTTAATTAAAACCAGAAGTCATAAATGGAAGAATTTTGTTTTTCTTTCATCACACACACATGCGGTCTGTGTACACACACACACACACACACACTGACACCCCCCCTTATTTCTCATCTCTCAGTGCCAAGCAGCTGTTGGAGAGACGAGGGGGAGGTGTTCCAGGAAAAGAGAAGTGTGTGTGTGTGTGTGTGTGTGTTAGTAGGGGTGGTAGTGATTTTCATCCACAAAAGGGTCCTTTTTTTGTCTGTACAATAAAAAGGCAGCTGGGACGATAAACATGTGGATGTTAAGATGTCAGCACTCTGCAAGTGTGTTTGTATGTGAGTTTGTATGTTTTAGTGTGTGTCTAGTCACATGTGTGTTCTGTCTCTGTCATCTCCTCTCCTCCCCCCACAATGACTAAGTGTAACATGGCGCAGTGCCCCATAGTCACCACTAGGGGTGCCATTGGCTCACAAATGAAATGAGCCGGCTCCGCTGTGGATACCACAGAGCAGCCATTTTACAATCTGCACACCAGACCCCATTTTATGAATCAGCCATGATGTCAACATAGCTAAGCCTGATTCCATTGGCCAGAGAACAGCTGGCACTGAAGCTATTTTAGCACGGACACACACGCTCCCTCACCGGCTCGCCATATCCCAAACACACACACACACACACACACACGCACACACTGACCTAGTGACATGATGCAGTCACTAGGTCACTAGTCTTGTCCCAGACTAACTGGATTGCCACTGCTTGTGATTATATACCATCCAGATAAGACGTTCATCTCGGCTTTAGCATTTATACTTGAGTGTCTTTTGTACAATTCTGCATGTGCATACTTGTATGGTGCACAGGGTGTTAATGGGTTTAAGTTTTTACTGATATTAGTAGAATTACTCGTAGATCTCTTTATTTCTCTCACTTTTATCTTCAGAGGTATTATTTCCTTTATGTTCTACGTGCCACTGTCCTGAAGAAGTGAATTATTTTAGGTCGTTATCAGTCTCCTTGTTTGTGTCTCTGTCCTAAGATGTTTATTTATAGACGCCTGACACTTCCTTTGAGTTTCATCATAAGCTTTCAGCTGTGTTTATGTGTTTGTGTGAAGATATTTATGTTGTTTCCTCTCAGATGTCCTGATGGATTTTCCTATCCTTTGTGTGTGTGTAATGGTTGACTTCCTGCTATGGTTTCCTGCTATCAGCAGGGACTATGGCTGCAGTGTTGGACACACAATAGTGTTATTGATTCATGATAGTGATATACACAGCTGATTATACTGATATAGCGCAAAATATATGCAAACAGAGAGAAGTACAGAGTTCAAATGTATCACATTGCCCTAAACTGTGAGCCAAACTTTACTCACAAGTGATGGTTGATTTTGATGGAGGAGTTTCATAGAGCTAAAGCTGATGCTGAATAATACAATGGGACTTATTGAGGTCACAGTCCACTGATTGACTGTTCTGTGTGTATGAGTGTGTTGTGAATGAATGGCTAAATGGAGACATGAGGAGCTCATTAAGATGCCTGGACTCGTTAACAGACTGTCCGACTGATTGGCCTCTCATATAGAGACAAAGCACTGTCTGACTAGCCGTACGAAGGTTGGACAGATAGATGGATAAGTTATTATACTGTAGTGGCTATATCTGTCTTTTTTTCACCAATCTAACACGTTGCTGTTGAATGTGGACAGATTGTGGGGAAAATATGGTTTAATGAGGAAGTGAAAAAAAAGGTCACATATGCAGTAGAGTGCTTGGGATTCGGTAAAAGTAAATTACACCTACAAACCGTAGTAGTAACACTGCTAATTAGGCAGCCTTAAGTAGGACTGTCATAACATCGTCTAGTCATTATTTGACAGTGGTTACAGTGGTTTCAGTCCAGATAGCGTTGTCTGGTGTACACTTCATTTTATCCTCTGTCATTACATGAGGTCAGGCAGTGGAAACAGGTGGGCTGCTCAGCACACAGGGGCTGATTTTTATTTTATTGTTTGTCTGTGTGTTTCAGAGACAGCATGCTCTTATTTTACTTGCTGTACTAGCACTCTTGCTGGCTTTTTTCCAGACAGTGATTCTTGTTTCCTGTTCCTGCCTGGTCCTTACAATGATAAGACACAGACAAGGTCGGATATAGACATAGACAAAACCTAAAGAGAGACTGGAGGGAAAAGTACTGTTTCATATAGGATTTGAAAATAATACTGGGTAAACAGGGATAGTTGACTGAGACATTCCCCTAGATCCTTCCAAGATTTGTTTCAACAACTGCTTCATTGTTCTTTATACCACAGCTTAGGCCACTACTAACACTTACTAATTAATATACATGATTAACTATTGTGTATGAAATGTCAGAAACATGGACTATGACCATCTCCAGTTACCCCTTTGATCCAGGGCATTTAGTTTATATTGGGAACAAATGGACCTCATCACATTTGAGAAGCTGTAACCTCAAAATGTTTGGTATACATTCTTGTTAAATGACTTAATGATTGATTATCTGTTTTATCAATGACATTGTCTCGTTGATCAACTATTCCATAAGATTCCATAACTAATCATGACATACTGAATTTGTGTTGCACTTTCAGATGAATGTGAAATTTAGTGTGAGTGGTTAGATAATGGCAGTCAGCAGTCGTGACATCCAGTTCTCCGCCGACCTTAGATCTCATGTGTACAGTTGGCTGTTATGTGGTGAAACCCATGTGCTTGTTCATCTTTCACTCCTAATCCTCTTCCAGAGAAAATTCACCCCCACACACTGACACATCCTTACAGTCACCATCCTGACCTTGTCAGAAAATGTTAATGTGAAGTGTTTCAGTCAAGTGTGTGTGTGTGCGCGCACGTATGCGATAGACTGTACTATATATCCATGTGTCTAAGCTGATTGCAAACTTAAAATGCCTTACAGCTAACAAACGTCCAACCATATTTACCAGGCCCACATGCAGCAGGGACAGCTCTCCTCCAGTCTTGCAGCCATTTCATAGCAGTTCCATCTTACCCAAGGCCACTGATACAAGTCCTAACACCTCCATGACACCATACAGTTGAGAGGGTGAAAAAAAAGTGAAGGCCGTGCCAAGTCTGTCAGTTTTAATAGCCATCACATAGGCCCTTCATCCATCCCTCTATCCACTTCTTTCTCTATTACAGAACCTACTGATTTTACTACTGTCCTTCTTTCCAACACTATTTCTATGCATATCCAGCTGTACTAGTCATCCTACATTAAGAAAGTTACCAAGAAATGTAATTTCTAACAAACTCTTCTTTTTCATCTGTCCTTCTCTCAATCTTACCACCACCCTCCCCATTTCTGTATCCATCTCTCCAGCGAAAATGGAGCAGGATGGCGGAGACGAAAAGAAACAGACGCAGAAGAAGAAGGTGAAGGAGCTGAAGATTCTTGACTCCAAGTCTTCACAGAACCTTTGTAAGTCCACAGATGCCTATCTATTTGTAAGACTAACATTGCTCTTTAAATGTATTTAGTGAACACCATTAAATGTAAATGCTCCGTACTTGTATAGCGCCTTTCTAGTCTTTTCGACTACTCAAAGTGCTTTTACACTAATTCTGCATTCACCATTCACACACACATTCACTCACTGAGCCTAAGTGCTCAAACGGAACTAACATTCACACACATTCATACACTGGCGGAACAGTCGCCAGGGGCAATTCGGGGTTCAGTGTCTTGCCCAAGGACACTTCGACACGCAGCCTGGGGGAGCCGGGGATTGAACCGCCGACCTTCCAATTAACGGCCAACCCGCTCTACCTCCTGAGCCACAGCAGCCCCAATTATTGAAATGCCAACTAAAAATTGTGTTCAATGGAATCCTTATTAGATTTTAATCATAATTATGAAACATGCTGTTCATTGTGTTTGCTCTTACAGCCATTTTTCTGGGATCATTCCGTATCCCATATGAAGAGATCAAGAATGCTATCCTGGAGGTTAATGAGAAGATCCTCACAGAGTCCTTGGCACAGGTACAGAGTTCAGATCTGCCTCAGTGTTGGTATATAGTGTATGCATCCATTCATGTTTGTGTTCAAGTTTTTTGCTCCTTTTGTATGTCAAAATGGGATCTTTCAGTTTAATGTGTATGTAGCTGTGTGTAGAAACATAAGTCAAGTTAATGAATGGAATAAAAGTGTTTTGAACTTACATTCTTGTGACAGAAAGCCTCTGCCTTGTTGTCGTCAGCAGGACATTTTTTATTTAATTTTATCTAACATTTATTTATTCGAGTGATCAAGAGTGTCTCTT
This sequence comes from Lepomis macrochirus, assembly GCA_024633595.2. NCBI lineage: Eukaryota > Metazoa > Chordata > Actinopteri > Centrarchiformes > Centrarchidae > Lepomis > Lepomis macrochirus. The sequence continues at coordinate 17,242,330 of JALXJV020000018.1, read as the reverse complement.
GATCTATTTTACAAGATTGACCCAGCCAAAGTGGTAACTTACGAACACATAAACTTCAGGATTCTTCATACAGCTCATTAGCTGAACCTGCACACGGGTCATCCTTTCAGTGGAATAACCCACAGAAAAAAGTTTTCTCAAGGTTCAATCAATCTGTCTTTGCCAAAGGAGTATTGTCTCCAGACCCTGTTTGTCATGTGTGTTTTCATCTTTTTTGTCACATAGAACCTGATCAAGCAACTGCCAGCACCAGAGCAGCTGAGTGTCCTGGGAGAGATGAAGGATGAATATGATGACTTGGCTGAGTCCGAGCAGTTTGGAGTAGTGGTGAGGAAACGTACGCACACAAATGAAGACACACATGAATTAGACCATTTTGTTTTTGAAAAATCTATTGTTTAAATCCATAGCTGACTTGTACATGACCACACACGACAAACATTGCAGGGAAATCTGTGAAATAGCAAATGAAGCATAGGACATGTTGAAATACTGGGTCATACCACAGAAACACAGAAAAATCCTCATCCTGTTACACACAGAATACTTTGTTCAGTTGTGGAATATGCGAGTAATGGATGAAATCCCCTTTGCTCAAACACAATTAAGCACACACACACACAATCCATGTGGCAAACAATACATGAATTGGTCTCAACCTCTCTCTAGATGTCCAGTGTAAAGCGGCTGACACCACGGCTTCAGGCCATCCTGTTCAAGCTGCAGTTTGAGGAGCACCTAAACAATATCAAGCCAGATGTAGTGTCTGTGACGGCAGCCTGTGAGGAGCTCAGGAAAAGCGAGACATTCTCAAAGCTGCTCGAGATCATCCTCCTTGTCGGGAACTACATGAATGCTGGCTCCCGTAATGGAAAGGCATATGGCTTCTCCATATCATACCTGTGCAAGGTAAAATCAACACCACACACCACACACACACACACACACACACACACACACACACACATAGTGAAAACTAAATGACTGCGCTGGCTTCCCTTCAGTTATTTTCAACACTGAATTATATCTGAAACAGAGTCAATTTCTGGGCCATATTATTTACTTTTATACAGCTGAGTGACGCTAGGGGTTTTCATAAAACATATTTACATAGACACTTAAATGTTAAAGTTTTCCCTTGTATCTTTTCAACATTAGCTTTAGGTAATTAATCTATATAACATAGAACATACGGCCCAATGATTCTGTCATGGGTACAGTGATGCTACACCAAGTTAGTGTAACAACAGTGCTGTATTCATTTTATTGTTTTTTTATGAATTTGTAATGTGGAAATCTGGACGCAGAGTCAGACGTGCATAAACATCATTAACACATCTGTAAACAGAAAAGTGAAACACTGACAGCACATGCAGACATGAAATACCTTTAACTTTATAACCATTGATTGCCTTTTCAGTGTGCCCTTTTATTAATTAATCCTTTGTTCAATCAGCTCCGTGACACCAAATCGGCTGATCTGAAGCAGACCCTGCTCCATTTCCTTGCTGATGTGTGCCAGGAGCAGTATCCCGAAGTCATGAGCTTTCCAGATGAGCTCATCCATGTGGAAAAGGCCAGCAGAGGTACATGGGACATGGGACAACTGATCTCTATACGTCTCCAGCCCTACATAGTTTCATCCATTACAATCCGTGGTTGCACATTACATTCATCTTTTTGATGCAGTGTGCTATCCTATATAGGTGTACCAATATAGCTGGTCTGCATCATTAATGTTTCCTCTCTGTATCCTCCAGTGTCTGCAGAGACAGTTCAGAAGAACCTTGAACAGATGGGCCGTCAGATCAAGAACCTTGAAAAAGATCTAGAAACCTTCCCCCCTCCACAAAGTGACAAGGACCTTTTTGTGGAGAAGATGTCCATATCCTCATTATTCAGTGATATATTTAAAATATTGACTGAATTGCAAGAAAATTCAAACCATAAACCTTGTCATCATGAATTATCATTTCTATATATTGTTAAAATACAGAGACTTTGGTCCGATGTTCCTTAACATTGCATCTCCACAGTTTTGTGAGTCTGGCCCGAGAGCAGTATGAGAAGCTGGATTTGCTGCATAAGAATATGGAGAAGCAATATAACGACCTGGGAGACTACTTTGTCTTTGACCCGAGAAAGATCTCCATAGAGGAATTCTTTGGCGACCTTAACACCTTTAAAAACATGTTCCAGGTGTGTTTATGAGCATATGAATGAACTAACTGAAGTCAGAACTGTGTGGCACAAGTGTGGTTTTCAGTCTTAACTAACACCCTCATATCAAATAGTTTCACATACAAAGACATACGACAAACACACAAGTGGAGTTGAAAAAAATTAAGAAGATGAAAGACAGTTGTCAAACCAGGAAGACAAAAAGGGCTGTTCACCTGTGTATATTGACATAATAATGAATGAAAGTGACTCCATTATATTGTCAGTTTATACATCAACTGTAAATGTGGCGTTTGGGAGGGCAGGAGGTAACTTGTTTTACCAGTTATTGTGTATAATTGGCATCCAGCACATACACAGAGATTCATCAGAACTGTCATACATCTGTCTGTTTGGATTTTGTTTTAAGGGTCACTCTCTTTTCACACTAGGTTATCCACACCAACACACTAAAACTTATTTTGCATACATGCGCTGTCTGATATGTTCTCCTTTTCTCTTTCTTCCCCCCACCAGCAAGCAGTGAAGGAGAATCAGAAGAGGAAAGAGGCTGAAGAGAAGATCAGAAAGGCCAAACTGGCCAGGGAAAAGGCGGAGAAGGAGAAGGAGGAGAAACTCAAGAACCAGCTCCTTGACATCAACGCAGGTCACAATTGCCGGATCAAATCTGTTTACCTGTGTGTGACTGAAAGAGAAACAGTCCATCTGTCTGTCTGTATTTCCCTCAGATTCCAGTTGGGGGCAGTCAGAGTCCATGCTTCTGAGGAATATGTGTGTGTGTGTGTGTGTGTGTGTGTGAATAAGGACCCATCAGTATTTATAGCCAGGAGTTAATCTAACGTTGATGACCTGTGTTTTGAAGTAAGCAAGTAACAAAAAGCTCCACAGAAAGTGAAGACAAGAAGGATGTACACAATGAACCGCTTGACCTCTTTTTACTCCTCTGGTGAACGGGGGATTTACCTCCACAATAGAGAGCTGATTGAACGCCTAAATCTCTTTAGCACCAAAAACATGTTTCCACTTTTCTGTGAGATGCTGTTATACTTCTGCTATGTTGGCAGCATATTGTCCTGTGTAACACACACACACACACACACACAAATTCTCACTCTCTAATCTTTGTATACACACTGTGAAATCCTGCCTTGAAGATGCACATTTATGCACAGGCACTTTTTCCCCCTTCTCTCAGACTGTGACCTAGTTTCAGTACATTCCTCCTCTCTCTGGCTCCAGTTGAGTTCTCCTGGGACTCTACAATTCCACAGTCAAAATCTGCAACAGCCTCAGTGCACTCTGTGTATATGTGTATGTATGTGTGTTACAACATTACTGTGTCTTTTTCTAGTGAATGTTTCTGTTTTGCTTTACCTACATGGTGGAGAACTTTGGCCAAGTGTGTGTGTAAGTCTAAGAATGTCTGTCTATGTGTCTGTTTTGTGAACCTCTTGTACAAAAAGTCTTTCTTGCCTTTCTCCTAATGCTACACATTCCAGCTGGCTTCTCTTCTGCTTTCTTTCTTGCTTTTGTTTCTTCACTCCCTCTTCTTTTTTCCCCTTCCCTCCCCCTGTGTCTTCTGTTCATTTAAAGGGCACAGTAACCCATAGAAAGCACTGAGGCTCTACTTGCAATATTTTGTCTCTGTGTTGAAAGTTTGGAGCAGACATTTTGTGATAGAAAGTAAGGTAGTCAAATTTCATGTTCAGCCTCTAGAGGCATGCGCGAAAGGAACATAATAGTGCTTCAAAGATGTGTGTGTGTGTGTGTCTGCATTAGTGGGCTAGAGATCATTTACATACAGGTGGCATATTTGACTGCCCCTGTGGCCTGGAGTTATTCAACACCCCTCTATTTGAATTCAGCCACAGACAAATCTGGCATAGACACACCTGGTCTTTGTTCTGTGTTTGTTTATAACCCTCATACTCTATGGCTATTACACAAAGTTTTTTCCCAGCAGCTACACTTTCGCATACTCACATTTGCCTTGTTCCCTTTTTCTTTACAACTCTCCCACCTATGCACTCACATACCCTTACTATCTTTGAATGTTCCTCTTTCTCACTTTCGGTATCTCTGTAAACATGATTTCCGAGTTATTGGTTAAACCCTGGAAGGTCAGTATATGTTTGCCTTTTGTGGCCTTGTCATTCCTATGTGAGTCAGACAGACAGACGCTCACTCAGTGGAGCCTCACTTTGCTCATGTGCTAAGCATGTGATGGTAGCTATAATAAATAACTGAGTTTTCTGAAACTCTTATTAGATTATTACTTATGCCATCTTTTAATAATCTAATCATTAAGTGCTTTTACTTCGCTCTGTTTGGCTCTTATGAAAGATGGAAGTTCTGGATTCAGGACACCAGACTGCCACAGTACCTGGATGCCACATTCTCCATCTGTGCTTTAAGTAGAAGATCTTTGGTCTAATTTTATCCGATAAATACTGTCTACCACTGTGATGAAAAATCTATCCCTGGCTGTCATACTTTGGACATATGCCAGACTACTTGGCAACTGACTTATTCTTATTTCTACAGCTAGGTGTCAGTACTGTCTGTAAAATATTGTGTGAGGCTGTGTGCTGTTTTGTATGTGGCAAAGGGTGTGTGCATGTGTGATTTACACACCCACACTGATGCTGGTATGGGAACTGCCACTAGGAGTGCTCGTGCTCTACACAGCAGGCAAGTGAGATAGTTGTGTGGGGGAGGGGAAAGAAATGTGGAGAGTAGGGCACCAGATGCTGTCTTGGGGATTAGACTGTGTTGATGTCTCTTAGAAAAGGGGGAACGAGGAGGAGAGCAGAAAAGCACAGGGTAAGATGGTGGATGAGATGAGATAAGCCTGGGTAGCCTGATGTCTCTCCCCAGGCTGCTGTGAAAGAGGGTCACGATCATGGCACGTTAGGAAAGCTCTGTCCAACCCACTTGAACACTTTCTGTCTTTCTGTCTCATACTATCAACCAGTTTCTTTGTTTATATGTCTGTGTTTATTGCTACTCCTCTTCTCTGTTTTTTCCATACATGTCTTCATGTGTTATTGTGTGAACATCCTTTAGGGGTGCTAATGCTCCACACAAGATCCTTTCCTCCGTGTGTGTGTGTGTGTGTGTGTGTGTATGTGTCAGATAAAATGTGTCAGAGTGTGTGGGTGCATTCAATTTGAATCAAATCCAAAAAAGCGTGTTTAAGAACTCATGGTCGGTCTAATGCTGTTACACTAATTAATCCATCTTATGTTCTTACTTGCTTCAGGCAATACCTTGCTGTGTGTTGTGCGTAGTGTTTGTGCTTGTGCTGCTCCCAAGCCATACGGTTTTTGAGTCTGACTATGCCACCATCATTTTTTTGAGGCCATTTCAATATTGATTGTCAGTAATAACCCCATTGACCAGATATCTGTTCCACAAGAAAAGTCATGTGCATTAACAAGAGCACATGATTATCAACAAGCGATTGAACCCAACAAGTGTCTCCCCCCAATATTATCCCTATTACTAATTGCTAACAAACCAAACATTGTAAAGCTTCACTTTGATAAAGAAGACTCATATATGGCTTTATCTGATAGTGTTGCCCTAGGCCACACTCGCACAAAAACACTAGAGTTCAATGTATTCTATACAGTACTGGCCCTCAGTCATTCTAGCTTTAGTTGAGAGTTCACTCGGTCAACAGTAAGCCTGTTTTATACAAAGCCTGATCATTGTTCGGCCCCTCAATTGCCTCCAGTACATATTCACAAATAGGTTTGTGTGTCTGTGTGCTTCCACCAGTGGTTTAAGTCAACCATGTGATTTAGTGTGAGTGGAGATGTGCCAGATGTGTTTCCCCAGAAGGAGAAAAACATGGCCTACATCCTTCTGTACTATCTGTGCAGTTCCAGGACATGGACATTGAGGGGTGTATGTGAGCTGTGGAAGGCCTGGGAAGTGTGTGAGAGAGACTTTCTCTGACGTGACAGGCGAGACCACAGGCCATCTGCTTCATGGCTTACTGCAGGATTAAATATATATTGTGTGTATGTGAGCAGAGCTGTGTGTGTGTGTGTTTGGGGGTTGGGGAGGTGAAGACATAAACCTTTAACCCCCTACCTCACTGCCCCTTTTTCCAGACCTCTCTGTCTCTCTATTCAGGTCCAAAAAGAAATAATTAAAACCATCTGCCTGGGCGCTTAGCTGTGCAACTGAATCCTGCCCACAAAACAATTATTACGACACTCACACACTTGTATACATAGCATCATTGCCATGGCCCCCTTCCATGATTTAAGGCCACAAGACACTGAGTATGTGCAGACAATGTGGATGTAAACAAATACTATGATTCTACCCATACAAACTGTAACTGTACACATACATCACAGATACAAGGCTCATTTCCCATCAGTACCCTTATATCTTATATATAAATTGGAATTACTCATTTATTCTGTAGTGTTTTAATGTTTATGAGACAGTTTGTTCTCATTGGGTGTGTGTGTGTGTGTTTGCTATACAGCTGTTTGTGTGCTGTACAGGTTATTTCCCAGTAAATCCAGTGTGTAGCCCCTAGCAATGACAGTAGCTGAACTAGGTCACTGCTTATCTGGGTTAATGTTGCTAATTTGCTAACGTGGCCACATGGCTGGTAAAAAACAACCCCCTGCCCACATGTGTGCTGGCGTGTCTAAGAGGAACAGCAATAGGTAGAGGGTTTAGAAAAACCACTAATCACTCCCCTGTTCTTGGTAAAGAAATATGTATATGTCAGGGTTGTATTGATTTAAAATAACATGGTTGTGATAATGGAGTGGTGAGTGTGTATATGTGTGATATAAATAACAGTTAAAATGTGACTCCACATATTGATTTAATCCAGCGTTTGTTGATGCATTGCTGATGTTATGTTTTGATGCTGTGTTTACAGAGGGTGATGAAACTGGTATCATGGATGGTCTTTTGGAGGCGCTGCAGTCCGGTGCCGCATTCAGGAGAAAGAGAGGGCCACGCCAAGCAGGTACTCATACACAAGCAGACCAGTAAATCTTCACAAAGCATGCAGATGTTTCAAAGCATCTTGTATTACTTGATTTACAGGCTTCTGTTTCCTTTCACACACCATCCATACTATCCAGAAACACGTGCGGCTCGTTCTTTCCATCTCCCTCTTCCTCTCTCTCTGTGTTTCTGTTAACACACAACAACAGATTTGTGTGTGTCCCTCATTTCTGTTCCATCTGTCGCATGGCTCAGAGACTGTGGGTTGTAGTATGCTCTGGTCATGGTTACAGTGGGGGGGCAAATCCAATTCCACCAATGATTGGCACAACAAAAAAAGAAGAGGGAGGGTGCTAAGGGATCGTGTGGGCAGCAGGATACTTAGGAGAGAAACAACTGGTGAGGGTGTGGTTGTGGAATTGGAAAATATAAGAGGAATATGAATGTAGAGCTGAGCAGGATAAACCAGAGTGTGGGTAGAAAGTTTAAGGAAGTGGGATCAGTGAGTGGGCAACATATTTTAACAGCTAGCTAAAATATGAATCGTTGAAGTCCGCTGCCACACAATAAAGCAGAGGTCACTAATAGGCGGACTGCGGTCCGGATCCGGACCCAGTCGCTGTCCTCTCCGGACCGCCGACCTACAGCCGATTTATTATTGAGACTTACTACCTCGTGACGGAGCGTTTCTATTTTTACCCGCGCAGCTTTTCTAGCATTTACTGTACTAGTTATGTACTGTTATGGTACTGAATGTGATGCAAGTTAGTCGTTTAGATGTTCTGGACATTTGCTTCGGGAAGTTTTCTCTAACTGGACCTCTTTGAATTCTAATTGAATACCCCTGCAATAAAGTGTTTTGCTTATTGTTACTTCACTTGGATATTTGTTGGTGCAGAGTGGTGATTGTACATGTATGAATCACTTTGACACTAGAAGGCTGTTTTCAGATTCATCTGCTAAAGAGGAAACGTTGCTGTGTTCACCTTAAATCTGAATTTAAATAGCCCATATTGCCCAGTGTGATGTGAAAAACTTAAAACCTCCAGCGCACATACACTGAGAATGGGAGTAGTAGACACATGTTTCTCATAGTTTTATGGCAGGTTTTGAAACCCTAGCTCATTGTAAACGTGTACACAAAATATCATATAATTATCATAAAATCTATACTATCTAAATCAGTTTCACTATTTCATTGAACCCTGTTCCTGTCATTACTGTGCCAGACAGAAGTCCATGTCCTGTGAGGACATACTGCTGAGCATAACTCCAACCTGTATTGATTCATTCAGGTCATGTTATTCACTCTGTAAGCTCATAGAGGCAGGCCAATAATCTGGTTAGCTACTTAATCCGCTGTCTGTCGCACTGCCCAATCCAGTTACATTCACTTATTGGAGACGAGTATTTTTCTCTCTTACTTTTATTTTCTCCTTTTAAACTTGTACATGTAGCACATTTTGGGGACAATGAAATGGTAAATGAAAACGACGCACTGTGAGCTGTTAGGACAGTAACTTTGTAACATGACACATGGTGGTAGGGAACCCATGTGAGTGGGAAAGTGTTCAGTGCCCAATAACTGAGAGAGTGTGTGTGTGTCTGTGTGTGTGTGTGTGTGTGCTGCACACATTTACATGCACTCATGTTATTCACACATAACAGAGGCCCGGGAAGAGTGTGTGCAACCCAATACCTCTCTCAATAGAAGCCAGATGTGAAGCGCTGCCCCAGAATGGAAATTACTTATAGCTAGCTAGCTTTCTTGCTTTCTATCCTGTTAGGTCTAATTATGCATAGCAATTAAACAGGTTCGGACAAGTGGTCCTCAGTGGTCCTCTAAGTCACACTGAGTAAATATGTGCAGTAAACTCTCTTTAATCACAGATAGCTCAGGCTCATCACCACTGAACGGACTGGGACAAGATTGAAAGGGGGAAAAGGAGGGAGAAGCAGGGAAAGGAGCACTGTATGAGAAAAAAGGGGCCCACTTAAGGGGCTCAGTCAGTCACCCATAATACTGTTTGGCCACCTCACACTCATAACAGGAAATACCTTAACATGCGTGTTAGAGAGAAAAGGGGAGAGAGAGCCTTTCTCCCTACACACACTTGACTGTGGTAGGAAAGAAAAGGAAAATACAGGAGGATGTATGTATCACATCTCTGCTCACTGCCTCCTTCCTGTCTCCCCTTTTCCTCCTCATCTTGTCATTTTTGTTTTCCTTTGCCAAAGTTCACGGTTTTTCGTGGCTGATGTGGAGGGTTTGAAACCTTGCTGTGGATTTTAGGGAAGCTTGGCTTTGTTCACTTATGTTTTAAGACTGGTTCTTTCCAGTTACTTACTTTGTTTCTTACCCCCGGAAGGATCCTTAAGTCCTTCAGCTACACAATAGGAGTGTGTCTGTGTGTGTTCATTGGTTGAGTCAGAGGTCTTAATTTAGAGGAGCTGAGGTAGGAGGAGGCACATCCTGACTTTGGCTCAACTGATCGTTTCTGGCACCACTGGGTCCACAGGCAGCCTGTATCAGCAGGCTAAAAACACTATCCAGCTCATGTAGGCATGTATTTTTATTGCTTGCTCCATAATATGCAATACAGCAGTAAAATGTGCAGCATATAGGGCAGAAGAGTGTCAGGTCAAAAATGTGACTCAGTCATGGAAAGATTGCTGTCAAAATATATGCATTTGAACTTGTAAGATGTCATAAAACGTTTTTTTAGATGTTTTAGATCTCTCCCTCCGAAACTGAGACATAATATGCCACTAGCCCTGAGGTCAGTTGAACCAGTTGCTCATCTTACTCATTTATATTTTTTGTCAATCCGTGTTCAATGCTATTACAGGTCTGATGTCATATAATGAGTTTTCAAACATTTAAAAAAGGTTCATCCTCTTATCTATAAATAAGCAAAACTGCATTGAAGCCATACATTAAAACTGGAGCCGCCTGATATCCCAACACAATCACCTTGATATATTAAAAATCAGTGCTTAGGCTGATTACGTCGTCCGCATTTAAGGAAACTGGAGTATTCATCAGGAATGATGTAGCCATCAAGATGCCTGTTTTCACATCAGACATGGTAATTCATCTGGACTATAAATGTTAAGTATAATAAAGCATTACGTAAGATTTCCCCCCAATTGAGAAAAGGTATGTACTCACCCTAATTAATTTTGGTTCAGTTCTTTAAGCATGTTATAGTTATTACTATATTAATTATAATTAATAAAGAAGATTCGCCATTAATATAGTGGATCTGTCACACTGCTCTTTCAGATATCTCTTAACTCAATTAACATTCTAACCAGCTGACTTGTATGTTCACTTTTTATGAATCGTAATTTTTCACGTATGGGTTAGTTAAAAGTTTAGTATGTTCAAGGAGATTTGTTATTTTTTAATAGAATGCTAATGTGTGCATCAAGTTAATGAAGCATAAAACATCTAATCTGATCAATTACTCTATACAGGCAGAAACCCAGACATCGTTTCATCAGAGGGCATCTCTCATTACCATCCGTATTAATGTATGTAATGTCTCGAGAGTTAGAATTCAGCTTGTTCATTTGCTAACACTAAAAGAGTGTCGAAGGAATGATCAAGCATGTCTGATTACAATCAGCATGTTCCAGATAAGGTCAGAAAAGGGAAATAAGGACACACCATTCCTCTGACAGCAGAGTGGTGGGTGAAAACTCACTTGGCTGAAGTTGGGCAGCAGTAGCTCAGGATGTAGAGCGTGTCCTCCACTGAGCAAACTCAGATAAAAAGTACATTAGGTTCCATTATGAATACATTTTAAGTCTTTCCATGGCCTTTCCATTCATAATGTGGCCCATTTCCATTCATAACGGGGCCTATTGTGGCAACAGTGTATCTACAGATAATACAACACAAAATTGAAACATGACACACATCACAGGTAAAAATAGTCTCTTATGGACATTTACAACTCTTTGTCATAGTAACGCACAAGGATTATTTCTGGCCAGTTCATCTTCTGAGTAAGTCAGAGTAAATTATCTGATACTGTTTATTCATTCATGTAGTTCTCCTAACCTAATTAAATAGTGTGCTTATTATGCATCTAACTGTTTTGTGGTTATTGGTATCAAATATATTTAAAGGTTGAACATGGGTTTGCACAAGTTCAAACGATAGGGATATTTCATGTTTAACAAAGGATGTAATTTTTACTCCGTTTTAACCCCAGCGACCATGTTGCTTACTGATAACATTACAATGATTCCAGTTTCACCTAAGAACATTTGAAGATAAGGTAAGATGTCAAATTTGGGCCACACATGCTGGTTGCTGAACTATTTGGGGCTCAAACACAAAACATGTCAAGTCCCTATTGAAACTGAAGGGATTTTTTTTTCTGCAAAGTAACCTGAATTTTGGGGACCTGCACATACTCGAAAACTCATTGCACATAATTCAGGCACAGCAAAAAATTCTGTATTTCATGGGCTTCGCGCATGGGTGCGGCAATATGGCTCACTAGCAACCCCTACAGAGCAGCCCCTGGACAAAGTTTCACTAACGTTTATGAAATTTCTGTGGTACGTTTATCATGTCCAGATGTACAAAAAAGCCTCTTGAAGCGATGCCTGACACCCAAGAGGAAGTTGGCCATTTTAGATTTAATGGTCATTTTTGGCAATATTCACTCAAAGTCATAGCGCCACCTGCTGGCAACAGGAAATGACATATTTTACGCTGTAATGTACTACTCCTAGCAGGTTGGACGTATCTGTCTCAGAAAACCCTTAACACATTGATGAGGCCATGGTGTAAAACTTACGAGTTTTCAGTTAACGGTGTGGCAGTGGCATGGCGGCGAAGTCCTCCGATTCGCCATGACACAGGAAGTTGTTGTAACTTGACTGTACAAGCTCAGATCTGTACCAGATTTTATACTTTTAATAAGAGTCCTGCCCTGAACACATGTACATGCCGACATTCACCAACAGTCATAGCGCCACCTGCTGGCAACATGATATGAGCTGTAACGAAGCAACCCCCGTGACAGTTTTCACCTACATGTATGAAATTTCTGTTTCACATGTATCATGTACCGACGTACCAAAAAGCCTCTTGGAGCGATGTCCAAAACCCAATAGGAAGTCAGCCATTTTGAATTTTATAGTCATTTTTGGATGATATACAGGCTCCATATTTTCACGAACTCCTAGAGAATTAGTCTGACTGACTTCAGGTTGTCGCTGTCTACTCTAAACCTGTTGACGATTAAAAGTTGTACAAACGGTGAGTTTTCGTGGAACTGCGTGCCCGTGGCGTTGCATCCAAAAATCAATGATTCGCCATGAAAGAGGAAGTTGTTGTAAGTTCAGTCTACATGCTCACATCTGCACCAAATTTTACATGCTTGATAACAATCCTGCCCCGAACACATCTACATGCCAATATTCAGTTATAGTCATAGCACCAAATGCTATATAACGCCACAAAGGGACATAAGAAGTGATGAACACATTTGTGTAGCGTCCGAAGCGCGTGGCAAATTCACAGCCACACCGGCAGAGCTCCAGAAACTGAAACGCTGCAAGCGCTGTTCATTTGCAACAGCTGTTCACATCCTGTTGTATTTAAATGTATTTAGTATTGTCCATCAACATACAAGGTTGTGACTTGTCAAAACAAACTGGAAAGTCACACATTTTTATTAAACCCAAGTTGCGTGACATTTTGTAAAACCACTGGTTAGAATGACTTGGAATAACTTTCAGATATATTGTAGATGGGTTATGTACCATGTTCTGATATAAAACAGCACTCATACTTTTATTAATTATTATTATTTTGTGTTTGGAGCTAGTGAACGCTGTTGTGCATGTAAGGGTCTCCATTAAGTGAAGTGTGTCCCTCCTTTCCCCTCCTCTTTCTTTATTCCCCTCACAGCTGGTGACTGCAAACGTCACCAACTTGGTGTTAAAGGACTACTGAGGGCCTATTGAGTGTGCTGCCATGCTCATTGTGTCACAGCAGTATTACTGAATGGCAAGCCACAAGGCTGCGGAGGCTATATACCCCATCACCTTTGACCTGTACTTCAGCTCACTGTTTGTGTATGTAGAATTAGCAGACTACAGGCGTATCCTCAGCTGTCTACCCTCCGTCTGTCTTTACCCCCCTTTATACACATACAGACAAAACGCAACCACCAGATGCTTGCATGCCAATACAAAGACACACATTGGTGTTCGCGTACCAATACCTACATCCAAAAAAGCTCTCTAGGTTCCAGAGGACAGACAGCCTTATATCCTTTCAAACACTATCACACTCTGGCTCTCTACTTTAGATATTGGTTTATTATGGTCTGTCTGTGTCCGTTTTGTATGAATACAGACTTGTCAGCTTGGCAATATTAGGCTAATTTGTGTGTGTACGTGTTTAAAGCAATTTAAGGGCACTCGTGTGTAGAGGAATGACATGTCTAAACACTCACTATAGGACCCATCTGCTAGGTCATGACCTTTTCCAGAGCAGCCAATCACAGTAGCAACAAGTTGACAAAGAACCAATCACAACAGAAAGACGGAAATAAAGGGGATAGCAACAATAGAGGCACACGCTGGCTCTGCAGAGGCTCTGCTCAAACAAAAGAAGAAGACCCCTACAAAGATCTGTGCTTTCACAGATGTTCACACACAGGATAATTCAGACCAATAGGAGAGCACTGATCAGTCAAGCCACTGCTGATGCAGTGGTGATGCCACATACTTATCACCCACTGAAACAATACAGACCAGAAAGCCACAGATGTGCACCAGTTGAGATTGCACATCAATACTAACCCACAGACACATGCTAGTGGTGGTGCTAGATGACGTCACTCTTTCCCACAGTCCTCTAGTGTAGAGTAGCAGTGTGATACGCAGTTTGGCCTGAGGAGGGTGATATAAGTCCCTGCTAAGTTGGAGTCACTGATGTAGGTTCAGCCTGCATCTGCAAATACACCATCATGCTAGCCGGGGCACTGTTACCATGCTGTCATGTGGCTGTGGCTTTGCTGCAGCTGCTCTGACAATAAACCGAGAGCATAAAGATGGCTGCTTCTTTGTCAACCATTAGCATCACACCATGCAGATCTCATCTTCGTTAAGTTGCACGGTAGGCATGATGTGGGATCAGAGAAGAAGTGGGTATTCAGAGCTAGCTCGTCACCTTCTCGACCCAGCCTGCCCTCTGCTCACGTGTCTGCAAATTCTCTCCTCTCATGAGGACAGCACTCACATACAGTACAACAAAGCATTTTTTCCCTCATTAGGCAGTCATTATTGCGTCTCCTGGAGTGTAATGTGTTACAGATGATCTTTTCACCGCATTCTTTGTGCTGCTGATCGCCCCTCAGTGTGCATTCAGTCTCACTCCTACCAGTAAACAGACCTAAACAGTCTTTGTTGTGAGTCCCAACATCTCATTTCCTACTGCTGCACACACCAGGCTTTATGCCAAGTGCATGGATCGTTTAGTCAACATCACAGCAAGTTTCTGGATACGATACACATGCTGAGAATTTCCTATGTTTGAAGTGCCACGTGTTAAAGGGCTACTCCAGCGATTTTTGTACTACTTTTGCAGTATCACAAGGTTGTGAGGCCAGAAATTTTAATCACTTAAAGGATAAGTGTTTTGTGTTTATTTGTTCCCAATTAATGCACTATTTACTCCTGTTTGGGGCAGCACTAGCTCAGTCCGTTGGGATTTCACTTGTGAACCAGAAGGTCACCGGTTCGAGTCCAGCACAGATCAGTCATAGTGTGGACTAGTAGCTGTAGAGGTACCCCCTGGGCACTGCTGAAAGTGCTGTTGAGCAAGGCCCTGACCCTAACTGTTCAGAGTGCCTGACTACATGGCCGCTCTCTCATTCTGACATCTCTCCCTGTGTTTAATGCATGTGTATAGGTCTTGTTTTTCTGTGTGTGTATTTTGGACCTCTGTGAATTATGATGGTGATGATACTAATAATAGCAATAACAACAGAGTGAAACAATTGAATTTCCCCTGGCAGGATTAATAAAGGATGTTGTCTTTTCTTCTTCCGCTTTTTCTACATCTACTACTAGTACTATAACATTAACTATAAAAATAGTGTGCATTTTTTAAGGAAAGTGTATATATTACTACTGGTCTGTTTTCAAAGACTTACATATATAAAACATAGAACATGGCCAGCCTCCTTTTAAGTCCCTTTTTATATTTGATGTGTTATCTATGTAATGTGATAAATGTTGAAACTAACTTGACATGCTTATTTAACGCTGTCTACCAGGTGATGATATTTGCTCCTGAGGCTGTACATGTATTTTAATTTTAATTATGTTAAATATAGAGAAAATCGTGTGAGAATTTCCTCTCAGTACTTTAATCTCCAGGTTTCTGTCTAACTTCATCTTTTTCCCAAGCTGCTTCCAATGCAACAACCCTCTGATCCTGACTCTTATCCCTCTCTCCCTTCTTTCTCTCTGTCTTCTCTCTGAAGAGGGAGTGGAGGAGGATGAGAGAGGAGAGGAGCTGGGTTGACAGCCTTTGAAGAGCTTTCCTCTGCGGGTTTGAATTTTTTTTTTAGGACAGGCTCGACACAGTACACGTACACACAGAATAACTCCCACACTGACGCGCACTCTTTCTCTCGGTTTATGGGCCATTTGCATAATTTCTAATTAGTTAGTTTATGTGTAAGGGAGGGGCTTGGAAAGGGACGGAAATAGATATGGTAGGACGAATGTGAGAGTTGACTGAAAAAGAGATGAAGTGTTCCATGTGTTTCTAAGAGATGAAGAGTGATCTGTGTCTCTCCCCAAAGAAAGTATGTGAGGTGATAATTTGACACCCCAGCTGTCTGTGCTGATCAGTCCAGCTGAGCCTCACACATAAAGAAGACAAGTCAACTGTGATATGACTCTAAATCCTCCCCCTCCTGTTTCTCCACAGACTCAATTGTGTCTTTGTCACAGCTTGTTCTGGAGACCTGTTCGGTAACTTGTGTTTTTTTGTTGTTGTTTGTTGTTGTTTTTTTGATGCTCAGAACCATGTGTCAGATCTTTAGTTTGTGTTACCATGGTTCATTTGCATGTGTATTTCTGTGGTTGTGCATCATGACGAACTGTTTTTTTCTCTCATCAGTATCACGGGGACACATTACATTGATGTGTGCTTGTTACAAATGTGTTCTGTACTGATGTTAACTTTTTACTCACCTCTTTTGCCTGAGGAGGGAAGCGTTCTTAACATGTACAAGGCATAAAATAACAGCAAACACAATCTCCCACTGACCTATATAATTCAAAATGGCTGCTGCTGCACAGCTGTCCTCCCACACAGGAGAATGAAGAGTGGTAAAGGATAGAGGGATTGAATGAGAGTTAAGGCAAGGCTGGTGCTGGTATTTGTGTGTGGGAGGAGGAGAGGAAATAACAGAGTAAGCAGGTAGAAGAAAAAAACCTCAGGGCACAATCTGCCACACTTGCTCGCCCTGTTTCTCTTTTCAGTCCCTGCGCATCTCTACTCTTTCCTCGCTGCATCCACTATTTGTCTGTGGTCCTCTTTACTACTTGTCATTCCTTATGTTCCTCCTCTCACTCCATCTGTCCATCTATGTTCATCTCATTTTCATTCATCCCTGCCTCTTTAATCTTTCCACCGCATGAATCATCCTGCTCCTCATGGTGTCTCATCCCTCCGTCCTCCGTTACCCTTTCCTTCCCTCCTTGCTTTTACTCCTTCATCTCATCAGTCCCGCTTCCTCTGCCTTTAAATGTCCCTTATTCCTCGTCTCTCTTTCCCTCATCCTTTCCACCTTTTCAGGATCAAGTTGAATCTAATCTGACATTAGCAGTGAGTTGCTCCAGATGTCACACTAATCCACACCGTTAAGCCATTTGTGTGTTTGAGTGTCATAGTAATGCACGTGAGTGTGTGTACTTTGGGAAGAATGGAAGCATCCATTTTGTGTTTTATCACTCAAAACACAAGTCTGGTGATGCTCTTGGAGGCAGATACTTGTTGCTATCAGCGTGGTAACTAATTAAACTGGTTGTCTCTATTCATTTGCAGTTAACAATGTTAAGTATCCTGGCTGCTGGAAGTGGTGTTGTATGGCTAACTGACATGTTCTACATCCGATTTGTCACTTCGTGGCATGCACTGAAATATCTGCATGGACTTGTGATGATATAAACATGACTTCTAGTTTCTTTTTTCTTTATTTGTTCACCTCACTCACTCGGTGTCTTTGTCTTTCCCAGCCAACCACAGACGAGCTGGTCATGCAGTGACCAACATCCTGGCCAAAGAGCTTATGCAGGAAGACACGCCTTCATTCAGCAAAGTGCCCACTAAGAAGAAAAAGACAGAGGAGAAGGACGAGCCTGATCTAGGAGGAGCAGAGTCACTAGAGGAGTTACTGGAGGCTGCCACCCCTCGGTCCCATTAGGCAACCTGGGCAGGAGGTTTTTTTACTCAGTCAGAGATATCCAAACACAGATGTATTTTGTAGCCATTCCAGCGGCCAATATCAATCTGAGATTACTTTACTAAAAAAGGCAGATGCTTCTCTGACCTCTGACTTAACTGGACCATCATTATTAGGGTAGCATTGACTGTGTCTTCTGGGAGGACAGGGAGAGGCAGAGGATGAGGGCAGGGCTCTCATTTCAGCCATGACCCCTGGATGTCCCTGACTTTGGATCTTTGCCAATGTCATTAAGATTTAACTGCTTTCTTTGGCATGTGCACATATCTGTTCATGTATTTTTTGTCTGTTCCTCTATATTTCTACATCACTTCAGTCACCTGTCATTTATTAAATGGCATCTTGAGCAACTTTAAAGACTTACTCAGGAGAGATCCACACTTCTTTTTTTGTTGTTCACAGTTATTTCCAAATCTTAAATTTAGACTGGTAATGTCTGGAATTTGGCACATCCTGCAGGTGTTCAGAGTTTTCTCTGAATGTTCCAGGCCAAGACCACTTTGCGCTTTTTCACATTGTTTTTTTAACCTATGAAACATATTGCTTTGTAATTTTCTGATATACTGTATGTTACTGTTTGTAAATGTTAATCATTTTGCTGTATTATTGAAAACGTGCCAACCAATAGAAAGTCTTGTCATTTCAGTCCCAGGTTTTGTCCAGTCACAGTTTGCACTGGCCTGGTGTGTGCACCAGTCTAACATCAACTGGGTGTTTCACTGTATTTAGCTTTACTGAGAAGGGATTTAGTTCACTGGTGTGCATTCACAAGCTAAGCCATGTTACCACACGTGCCCACAACAGTTATATGAAGAAAGCCTGCTTACATACGTGAATATTCCCATAAACCCCAGAGGGAAGTAGAGTTTCTTGGGAGGAGAAACTTCCTCCACAGTCAATTTAAACCAAAAAACTGTTTTTTTTAAAGGGGTGTTTCCATATAAAAAATACCCTTGCATGAGCAGTGTACATGCCTGTATGTTTATGTGAGAGTGTGACGCTACCTATATTTAGTTTTGTGCGCACACGTCAACTTCATACGTGTGTGTGTGTTTGTGCTTGTAGGTTTGAGTTTGTGAGTGTATGTTGCCATCTATAATTACTGCATGGTATCGGCCATGCTGTCATAAATGCTAGGTTTCATAAACAGCTTCGTGGTCTTAGTGCCGACGATACAGCACACTGGAAAAATGCCCCAAAACTGCAGAGAGTAGTACATGTGTGTTCATTTATCTGTGTGTGTGTCTGTGTTGTTCACCGATTTCCCCTCTCACTGAACTGCAGCAGTAGTTCCTGAATGTCTGACCTTGCTCTTATTTGTATTCAGTAGCCATCAGCATATATGTTGCCATGATGTTGTGCTGTAATATCTGACAGGAATCCTGGCCGGTGATGTCAGCTGCTCCATGCAATATTTATTCCTATGCAAACACAATACTGTAGCCATCCCCAGGATGTAATAACTATTCTTTATTAATTAACTGATTCAAGATTAGTGCTTCATATTGCTGGTGATTTAGAAAATCTTCATTTTAATCCAGTAACAGAATGATTAGGTGCAAAGACTGCTGCTCCTGCTGTCAAGCACAACATATATCATAGCTGCATTTAAACCACAGACCAACTGCTGTTTTATGTTATACAATGTTCTGTCCATCTCTTTAAGGTGGACAGTGCCAGGTGATTGTGCGAGATACTAAAAATGGCCGATTTCAACTTTAAGGAGAAAGATTATAAAAGGATATCAGAACATCACTGGAATATTTGTTGTTTTCTAATTTGAGTCATTCCTTTTGTTCAGTAATTTTTAAGTTTGTTTTCTATGTGAATTTTTATGGTTGATTATTTTAATGTATTTGAATGGAGACAAGATTTTGTTTTGTTTTTTTGGAGATAGCTCTATGGATACAGAATAATGCACATAGCCATTCTGTCTGCTACACAGAACTATTAAAAATGTCTTAATTAATTTAATGATGTGACTGACTCATTCTTTGTCATGTCAAATTGTAACATGTTAAAAGTGTGAATGTGGTCAAATTTTAGTGTGTGATTTCTAGCTCAGTTGTATTCTTGTTTGCCAAAGTGAATTCCTTTGGAAGCACATTTCTCCCTATCTCGCTTGCTATTTTCCCTCCCTCTCATGTAGACACGTTGTGCAGTAAAGCACCAGATATTTTCTGCCTCTGTAAAACTCTTATTGCCAAAAGACAGCAGAAGAATGAATAAACAGTGGATTTAGTTATTTTTACAGACAAATTCCAGGCTTTTCCATGGCTTCAGTTTCCAGAGACATTTTCCAACACTGATTACGAGTTTTCAACATGATCCCTCATGTTAAACAGTGTGTTGGTGTGTGTAGGGGAGAGACCGTTGATGCCTTAGGTTGTTTTCTCATTTATGTCCCCTCTCCATTTCTCTTCCAACCCTTCTGTCATTGTCACTAATACGATACGACAACCTCCTCCTTCGGTCCAGTATCTCTTTCGCTACAAATACAATCACTAGCATCTAAACTGACAGCGAAACTCTCAAAACACAGAAACTGTTACCTTTTTACTTCATATTGATGTCAGCAAACACACCTTCAGTAAGCCAGAGGAATTAAATGGTTAAGTGAGGCCAGAGTGTTGAGATTTCCTGTAACTTTAGAGTGCTGCTAGCCCACTTTAGATGTTGTGACAGAGCACCCAGTTCACTCAGAGGAAACACACCTGTCTTCCATCTCATCATCTTGGACCTGTATGTGCTCTCCAAGCATAGATTAAACTGTTTGAATTCATGACTTGGTCAGCCTAGCCTGCACTGGCCTGCTTTGTGAATGCCCTGCTGTGTCATACCAGATACTCAAAATAGCTGGAGAAGTTCCCCAGGCCTCAGCTTTGTTCTGTCAGGTGAGTTGATCGTCCTTGATTCTCTGGCCACACACTGTTAAGTTACTGTATATCCACCGGAAAAGTGAAGTCAAATTTACACTCCTTTGCTCTGTGTGCAGGCCAGTCTGTGGTAGTGAAGATAGTAAACTTCACCCACACTTAAGAGTCAAGAAAGCAGTCTGATAACTATGACCTGGATGACTGGTTATCTTCACAGCAGAAGGTTCCTTGGAAGTCAAGAAAGCTGTTAATTGGGCAATGAAACTCTCCAGGGAAGGCTGAATGAGGCGCTCACACTCTGGATCTGGATCTAATAAACGTGAGGGTTTCATTCCAAACCTCTAAGCACGCCTACCAGAATTTCACATCTCAGTGTGTAGTAATGCAATATTAAATGTGACTACTTTCTAATTTCAGGAATCATCCATAGTTGTATTCTCAGGCCAGCAATCATTTTAGCATATTCAAACATTGTTTTAGTGCATGATTTAGCTTCCTCATTTTAAAAGTGAAGTATTTATTTGTATTATCTTGTCTGACATACAGAGAGTTTGAGGAAATAATGACTTCTGTTTTTGGAAGTCATTTTGTGGCCTTTCTGTGCGCTGTGAATAAAGGCCTCTGCTCTTTACTGAACCTGAGCATCCTTTCAGCTCATTAAATGCCTTGATAATTTAAAGCCCCCCTCCAGCCAGTTTTAACTGCCGTTTTTGGTGAACGTTCTTTCTCAAACAGAGAATGGGGGTGTGGTTAATAGTCGGACGTAATACATTACCATGACAACCAAAAACTGACCGGCTGGAGTGTTCACTAATGATATGCTGTGTTAACATCACTACACTGAAAAGTTTAGGAGGCCTACACTTTACTGTCTGGCAGGAGCAGCTATTACCCACCCATGATAGGAACTAATGTGTGCTTATCAGCTGTTATCATTCACACAGCCGATGGTCCTGTCACGCGCTGCACACGATAACTCCCACTACGTCGCTCCGCCGATGCATTGAAAATCGTCAGTAAAATGCATGTTGCAGACTGTAGATGGTCGCAGGTAAAAGAGCGCCGTGTTTTCTGTCTGTCCTCCAACACCACACGCACAGATGCCATAATGAACATACCTGCTGTAAGTTGTAAGTAAATTACGTGATAAATTGGCTAGCTAGCTCACAACGATGTTTATCGGTTTGATGGTCCGACTTAACGAGGATGACTTTTTTTAAGGAGGCACGACAGTGCGCCTGCGCAAGCTTGGAGAATGACGTATGACTTATGGAATTAACTATAATCATACGTCACCATCCCGTTTTAACAACTAAGCAACTTTTGCAACTTTGAGCACAAAATTAAGCTATTTGTCAAAAAATATTTGGCAAACTATGTGGTTAATCAACATTGTAAGGAAGTGACTCTGAAAAATATGAAATATCATAGAAATGTCAAAATACACTGGAGGGGGGCTTTAAGCATAAAGCCCTGACTTCCTTTCATCATTTCCAATTGTTTGGGCACACGCACACATACGTAGGCCAAAGGACATTAATGATTCTGGCTCGACACAAAAAATAGTGAATCAAGATTTCTGTGCATCATTTCTTCTGTATCCATGTGTTTGTCTCCTTACTTTTCCTGTCTCTTTTGTAGACAGAATAGATCCTCATAAGCAGCCATTCTCCAGCATCTGATCCCAATTGGAGTAAACCCATAACAGGACCAGTAGCTCTTTGCTTCTCAGTGTGTGTTCCCTATGTTATCCCATAGACTTTATAGTGTTGGAGGTTTGTGTCTCTCTGGGTGGTAGAACTGTACAGGGGATGTCCTTGTTAGCCATGTTGTAGAATGGAAGATTCTGTCTTTTGATAATTGAAGCTCAACAAATATTAGTAATAACAAATAATCGTGAAACCTTTTTAAATTAGATTTTCAAAATGCCTGAAACATATTTCAATCTGTGCATACAGATTAGGCTATTTCATGTGTTAAATAGCTGCTTTGACAAAGTGGAAGTGGAAGTATTTTTAAAATATGAAAATAAGTAGGTTTATCCCTTATCATTAGGGCACACTGACACTGAGGATTTTAAAGCATAAAACATGCTTTGTCTAAACTTCAATTCACATGTATTTCATTTGCCTAAAAGGTTTTATTTATGTTTTAAGGTAAATTATAAATTCTTTTAACCCTTTGTGTGCTGCTATTATCAAAATAACTACAAAACACCCATGAATGTTACTGCTGTAGATATTTCAAGATTTTATTGCAAGTGCTTCTCTCAAATAACCCCAGGTGTTTTATTTACCATGAAGAGATCAATATGTACATAATACATAAATAAAGTGTGATGACATCAACCAGTAAGCAAGCATTTCATAGTCAACTAAATCACAGAAGATGTAGGAATGTTCACCATAAACCAGGTTTATACAGCCACATGCAGGGACATGTATGTGTTTTCTTCCCTTTTAACTTCTTGACAGTTGTTTATCATTGTATACAGTTTTCTCTTCTTTACTCCTCTCTCCGCTTTTGATCATATGCCCACTGTGGATCATATCATTTGTTTCGAAATGTGAAGGGATTCAGGAGGCTTTTAAAAGCAAGGTCTTAACAACAGAGTAGATCGGAGGGAAGTCTAGCGATGATGAAGTGATTAGCTGACAAAAGTGGAGTTCTCTGAATTAAAAAGCTGCAGACTTTGTTCACACCAACAGCACTGTGGGAGCGGCTCAGAACAGACAACATGGGTGCATGACTCCTTTCTGAATTTGTTTAGCACATTTGCTTCATTGAGTAGATGTAGCTTATGGGTGTGTCTGAATGTGTGTTTATAGTCCGTTACACTCGTGCTTGTGTTAACACACCACACGTGTAACAATGTGAGCACATCCTTTTCATGTTTGCCACAGAAGACAGAAATCCAACTCTGTTTCTGTATTTTAAGTTTAATTGAGCAAAAGAGTTAAGCAAGTGAAGCAAGACATGACAAGGCATTTGACACAATAGACTGAGAAGCTTGTCATCATAGTCACTGGCCTTCAACATGTCTATCAGACATGGGCCTATCTAAATATTTCCCCCACCATGAGGTTGACGTTTGTGGGGTTTTTTTTAGTGAAATGTTTGGATAAACTTTTAGATGGATTGCCATGAATTTTGACATTTCACCACAAAAAACACATTCATATTCTTTTTAAGAGTAATCAAAAAAATCAACCCCTGACTTTTTATGAAGCATCATCGTCAGGTTAACATTTAAATCTGTCAAAACATTTGGTAAATGACCAATTTCCTGCAAAACTAGTGACATTCCCATCAGCTAATTGGCAAATGTTAAATGCTACACTAAGATGGGAAACATGGTGAACACTGTACCTGCTAGACTTCAGCATGTTAGCATTGCCATTTTGAGCATGTTAGCATGCTGATATTAGCATTTAGCCTTTGTAGCCTCCATTTAGCATTTAGTTTTGTCTCACTGAGCTGCGAGCGTGGCTGTATTGTTTTATAGGTTGACAGTCTTCATCATCAGAGAAATCATTCCCATCTTTGACACATTCATCAGTGAAGTGTTTTTTTACAATATCTGTTAGTGGTAACTATGGTCAAGGTTTGGCAATAACAACCTCTTGGTTAAAGTAAAAATCAAACAAACTGATTAATTAAAATAATAAAGTCAGGACTGACTATTAGCATGAAACAGAAGCAGGCAACAGGGGTTGATGGCAATATGTCCTCTTAAGTCTCCAAACCCTTAGTTTTAGCATGCTTCTTGCTAAATGTTACAGTTGCACAAAATATGATCATTTGTATAGGAGGCAGGTTTGCATAAATACTACCTGGGGTACCTGTGGAAGAATCATCAAGGGTTATGTGTTTATAAAAGAGTAAAAATTTAAAAGTGGTAAACATTTTTTTTTGTTTTTTATAATTGTAGGTTTATCAGTTTAAGGTCAGGTCAAGGATATAGGGTAGATTGTGGAGGGATCTATAATGAGGTCTGATTACTATGAGTTTCAGGTCCTCCTGATTCCCAGACTCCCTCGGTCTCTTGTTGTGACATTCTGTGGAGTCGGGGGAGATTTGTATGCGTGCATGTGTGTGCGTGTGTGTGTCTGCCCTTATATACGTGAAGGGGGACTGCTGGAGAAAAAAAGGTCTGAACAAAGAAAGGGGGGCAGTATAATTGGCTTCAGCGCTGCCAGACGACACAATGACACGGCCATTGATAGTGGAATGAGTTCCCGGGAGCAGTAGACCAATGGACGAGCAGGAGTCTGTTCTTCACAGCCTCTGATTGGCTGGTTGAGGGAGGCTGTCGGTCTCCAGGTAGCAAAGTGAACCTCGGAGCAGATCTGCCACCCCTCCACCTCCTGGAGGATAGATGAAGGGGGGGAGGGAGTGTTAGATGTGGAAGAGGAGATGTGACCTCGGCTGTGTAGAGAAGAAAACAATGAATTTACATGAACTCAACATATCATCTATTATGCTCTCTGTTTCCTCTCCCCTGCTATTTCCTCATCCCTTCTACACTGAATACTCTTTCTTTTCCTTTCCTTTGACCCTGAAGAAGGGTGTGTGTGTGTGTGTGTGTGTGTGTGTGTGTGTGTGGCGCATTTCTCAGGCCAAGTTGGCACCCACATTGCCAGGGCTCTGAAATAAATTTGCTTCATTTGTCTTTAACTTGGCTGTACACTCCACAGCTTCTCTGTCTTTCTCTCAGTCTCAATTTCTGAGAACTGTGGATTAAAGCCTCACTTCATTTGTTTAGATTGGCCATTTCTCAGCTCCCATGATGTTTCAGGAGAGAAATACACACTAGTGTGGCATTTAAACTCCAGAGAAACAGGGTCTGAGTGACTGCGGAAGAATGCAAAAAAAAAGAGCTTTAACTGATGTGTTTGAGTGATAGTGTGTGACTGCTTTTGTATTTGAATATGCGCTGAATCTTTGTCAGTGTATTTGCATTTCTTTGCTTATTTGCATAATTTTTGAATGCATAAAACGCATTGGTGTTTAAACGTGTCCCTGTCTGCTTCATTCAGTCTCCCTGCATCGGCCATCATATCTTGATGATATTCTCTTGATCAAATTACTCAGCTCCTTGTATAACACTGTCCATGTGACACACAATTAGCAGACAATTAACATGGGCCACTGAGTGTCAACCGATTGGCTGTGCCATCATGCTGCTCAGTGACATCTCCATCATCACAGTGCTTCCTGTATCACCCTGAAGCACCAGGGTGCAGAGACATAAACACTGTCTGCCTGTTTCAAGCAGAAATCTCTGTCAGTATGTCCGGTTTCTCTGTCTCCATTCCTGTCTGCGGAGCTGCTTCGATATATCATTCTGTTTCTGCTTACCAACATTTTCTTTATCGTTCTTTCTATTTGTTTTTTCTGTATAGCTCCATCCCTCATCTGCCTGTCATCAGATTTTTCTGCCTATTTGTCCTCTGTCTGCGTCTCACTTGTGCCTTCATTCATCTTGAAGTGAGGCCTGTCTTACACTAAAGCAATATGATGTTTCTGCTGAGAAAACAGTCTGCATGTCCTGCATATCATCATGAACTCTGTGACTGTGACTGGCATCATGTTATGAAAAGTCTTTTTGTGTGTGTGTGTTTGGGGGGGGGGTTGCTGGGAGAGATCTGAAGACGTCCAACATACAACTTAAGCATTAAATCCTATTAAAGAGCAGATGGGGCTTTTGTGCAGTATCTTGAACAGGTCTCCTTGTGGCTTTTTGAGGAAACGTTCATGTGTTACCTGGAGAGGTAATTTAGTCCTGTTCTCATTTTCTGCCTCGACCTCTTCACCTTTTATCCTTCACTTTTCTCTTTTTGTCATTCCTTGCCTGTTTTTCCCCTCGTCATTGTTCTTAGCAGTAGCAAGGAAACAAAACTAGCATTTTCTTCTGCAGTCCACTGGTGTGATGAAACTGTGAGAAACACCAGACGGGGCATGTATTTACTGTATGTTGTACAGACTTGTTCATGTCTCCATTTTTTTCTTCCCTTAATTTTTTAAAGCATCTCCCTCTGCCCAAATTCAACATATACTCAACAATACCTAAACGACTTCAACATCCTGCCACCACTCGCAGTTTTCATTTTTGAGCATTTTCTTCCCCTAATCTGCAATGTCATAACTCATCCCAGCAGATCATCACCTCACTCTCTCTTTCTCTCTGGGGATGGATTTCTTCTCTAAATATGAGAGAGATTGAGAGAGAGGAGGGTCTGTTTGCTCTGCAGGCTGTGCTGAAGGCTGATGCCAACAGAATATCAATGAACATCAGGGGTCACACAGCCACATGCATGACCATAGTGGTCTCTCTTTATTTACCCCCCTCCCTGGTATGTTCTCATCACACACATGCACGCAGGCAGTCATGAATACATAGTCCTCACATGTATAGTGGGCAAAAACAATAGCGGTGAATTGCCATAAGTAGCTTGTTTGCTGCTGAAATAGGCAAATTATGTTGTGGAGAGATCATTCAGTTCTTACATCAGTGTGGACACAACAAACCTGAAACCTGAAACGCACAGCTCATAGCTGACAAACTAAAGCCACATTTAGTGTCATAATCTTATACTCAAATCTAATCTAAGATCTAAACCCAACAGAAAGTAGGTGATCCTGGACAGTTGAAATAATGAAGATGTTTGGTGGCTTCCACTGATTGTCCATAGTATATACAGTATAAAGACAATAATGATTCTGTCCCTGTAGTAAGATAAGATCCATAATGCTGCTCTGTTTGTGGGCTTCATTGCTTCTCCTTAAGGTGCTTTGCTGTGTTCAGAAAACCATAAATAAAGTCTTATCTTGACCTCAAGATATTCTGGACCTCAGCATGAGGAAGGCAGGGTGTGGCGGTGCAGTAAATAATAATGCTGATGAGAAGAAGCTGAACTGATGCTTGTGTCCATGTCATCTTTAACAGCCTCGAGGCTGTTGTGTCTGTATGGACTAGTCAGGCTTTAATCACAAGGATCTGAGCCCCTGACCCACTTGATGAGATCATCCTTTTTGTTTACTGTATTTTTATGTGTCTATGTAGGCACACACACCATGTTTTTAGACATGATTTACACTGTTGTCAAAAGTTACGTTTTCGTGTCATTTTGGATTGAAATCAAGTTTGTTTTTCTTTAGTGGGTTTTTAAGTGTGTGTGTCCGTCCTTTCTTCCTGCCTCCTATCTGTCCATAACCACTGATGGAGGTGGGGCAATTGTCAGTCTATTGACCTACATTAGCTGATCCTGCAGCAGTCTGATTTCCTCTGGGGGCAGTAAGTTTCTGGGTGTGGTCTATGTATGTGTATATGCATGCGTGTGTGCATGTGTGTCCTATATAAGGTATAACCCCATCTCAAAAGGGTGAATATGGGGTGAAGAGAATAAGCCACAGTGACATTTGCAGGTTAAGCACAGCAGATTCTAACATAAACAGACAATTAACCTCACAAAATGCGTTTGGTCACAGCCCTAAAGGTGGAGACGAGATTTACTGTTGATGAATCTTATACTTTCAAGTGTGCTTTTAGTCTCTGACATATTTTTTGACCTGAGCATTTATATTTAACATACATTTCACTGTTCATTGTACATGTACACAATTATACATCTTTATAATTGTGCATTCAGTCATTAGGAATTTAAATAAAGTAAATGACACAGAGGTGAAATCTAAATAAAAAAATAAACAGATTAAAGAATTGTCTAAATACAAGGATAAAAAATGTAATAAATAAATAAAATAAAATACTGAGTTGTCCGGGGGTCCCCATCTCTATAAATAAACCCCCGTCATTATCTTGCCCTACTACTTTCATACTTGACCCTTACCCCCACACACCCCTCACATCCTCCCTATCCTTCCCTTTGCCCTTCTTCACCCTCCTGACTCCTTTACCCCTCAGCAACCTTTTACATTTCATCTATCTCGATTACAATATAGTGTGTACTAAACTGTGGATTGCTGTAGTGGATTTATAGATGCAAGGTAAGGTATGATGGGTTTCCAGATCCTATTGAATTGTAGAAGTCTATCTTCCAGAGAATATTTTATTATTTCCAAAATGGAGTGTGTCAGTTAGATCCTCTAGCCACATCTTAGAAATTGGAAAATTGTGTGTTTCTCCAAGAGACAAAAAACACTGCTGTGATGCGTTTAGTCTTCTGAATGTCTAACATATGCTAAGAATGATAAGCTAAGGCTCTGGTTTGATTGGAGTATCCATATTCTCAGACATGATGCAACAGATATCACTCAGGAATAATTTGAGCCTGGGGGCTCAGAACAAAGCTGTGAAGTAGGGTTGCCACTGTAAGTTGTATTCTTTGACTCTTGCTGATTGTTATGTCTGGTGCCGTACACCTTTGTGTTATCTGTAAATGTCAAATGAAACTCTAAATTCCCAAATACACAAACACATTTACAGGATAGTCACATTTTTTTGTCTTGATGTGCAACAACAAAATTGCTGAGGGTGGAGAACAGACTCGCCCTGCCACCCCCAAGAATATCCCCACATTGCCAAGCACCTATTAGAGGCGATGACATCACTCTTTTGCCTGGTAACCATGGTTACAATCACCTCCTGCTGGCAAAAATCAGCACCCATATCCGACTTTCCTTGATTTTTCTTCCCCCCCCTCCCCGTCTGTCTCGTCTGCTTCCCTCACCTCTCTCTCTGATTTAACTCACTTTGTTTCCTATTTCATGTCTCTTTCTTTTCTCTTATCTTTTTCTCTTCTTACTTCTTTTCTATCTTAATTCCACTCCTCTATGCATTTCCTTCTCTCTTATATGTCCTCCCTTTCTATTCCCTACAGCCTGCCTTTTCTCACAACTTGCTGGGTTTAATGTATTTCTCAAGGTTTTCTCTTCCTCTGTTTTAACCTAAAATGGAGGATGAGGTGGTGTTATAGAAGGAATGAAGACAAATACAAATGCAGAGATAGAGATGACCTACATAAAAAAAGGAAACACAGATGTGAACATACTATAGCTGCAGCTGAAAAGGCAGAGCATCTTAAACAGAGGGCAATAACACTGTGGATGTTACTCAGTCAGGCATAAAATAGGGACTGCAGCAGAAGCGATGAGAAGAAAAGATCAGGCCTGTAAACAATGACTAAACTGACATTGGTGGACAGTTACAACTAGCTCTATACTGATAACGTAAAGGACAGAGGGGTCAAGAGCTCCATTAAAATCCGTTCCAGAGTCGTACTTCTGCAGAAAGGAAAGGTGAAGGGTTGTGACTTCTCGTTCAGAACAGCTACATCCCAGAATCACCCACTGTAAAGAAGTACATAGTGGGCAGGATAGTGGCAGTGCGCTGCATTACAAGACATTTCACAGACAGGCGGGGTGGGTGGGGGCTAAAAGAGGAGTATTAAAAGGCATTGTGTAGCTGTATTATTGTAAGCAGCTTACAGTCTCTGTGCTGGGATGAAAGGACAAAGCGGCGACACAGAGGAGGAGACCAGGAAAGGCTAGAGCTGGCAGGGAGGGCATGAGGACGGGGAGACTCGTCTTGGTGTCCTTCCCTGTTGAGAGATGTTTGTTTTTTGTCTTTCAATGTACAATCACCAAACCTCATTCTTTTGTTTTTGCTTTTGTCTTCTGCTTCTCTCTCTGATGATGTGTATTTTCCTCCCCCTCTTCACTTCATTCTCTCACCCCAGAGGGATCTACTCTCTGTGACGCTACCATGTCTCCCCCATTTTGCTACATGTTGCCGGGGAGGTAATCACCGCCGCCACCATCCGTCTCTACCACCCAACTGAGTCAGAGAGAGGATGGGAGGGGGAAGCGGATGGTGGTGGTTGTCATGGAAACTGGGAGTCTGTTGCCGGCCGACATCATCTGTTGTTGCGCGGAGCGGGCACATGAATATTTAAGCTTCATGGACAGACAAATGACTCAAACTGCTCTCTGGACCTCCATCGCCACCTCAGATGGAAATTCAGAAATGTCACAAATGGGGTAGAGGAGTGAAGGCAGGGAAAGGGATGGAGAAAAGGCAGGGTCACAAAGGGAGACTGACAGATCTCCATTTTATCTAGGGCAGAGAGTGTCTGGTTATCTAGGTTAGCAAAAGAGAGACGAGGAAATGGATGTAGGGACAATAATAGAAAAGAATGGAAAAAAGGAAAGGACTTTGACCACTTAAATGAGTTTTGTGTGCTGACTACATGCAGCATGCAGACTACATGATGGGAGTGGAAGGGACAAAGACAAAGAGATGGAGGGAGTGTGAGTGACGTGCCATGAGTGCAGTAAATTAGGGCACTGGAGCTTGTTTTTCCTCTCGCTTCCCTCCTTATATTTTTTCTTCTCATTTCTCAGAACGTCCTGCAGTATTTTCTAATTAATCCTCTCGGAGGGTTGTTTCCTCTGCCTGCTGTTAATACACACACACACACACACACACACACACACACACACACACACACACACACACACACAAAAAAAACACTCCTGCAAACAAACTAATCATGATTCATGCAGATTTCCAAATGAGACTGTGAACTGACTTGGGAGGGTTAATTGTGCACAGTCTGACTGCACTGCGTCAAAAAGCACAGAAAGTAGAACAAATATGGCTTACGTCCCTGTCTCATAGGGCTTCTTATGGATTTTCTTTTACTCATAAAATACATTTAGTTTGTATAATTAATGAATGGGCCTTATGCAGTAAGAGTGTGTCTATGTTTCCTTCTACATCATTATTTGTTTAAACCTCTGGAATGTCATGTATTTGAGTATTTCCCATGGTCCGAAAGGAAATTCCCAGCTTTGTGAGTGTCCTCCATTGCTGATGGGTTTAACACCTGTCCCAGAGGTCCTGCCGTGCAGGACCTCTTAAATATTCCGTTTTAGATGGTTGGCTTCGAATGTGTTTAGGTCCAGCTTGTTATTCCCTGGTGTGTCACAAATATGCCACTTTATCATATAATTTCCATTTTGTGTGTTTTGTCTTGGTTGTGGTTAGATGCCTGTTCATTCTAGATGTGTGGAGTTTCTAAAAATGAAAAATATAATACTTGATATTACAGGGCAAAAATATTGGCACAATACACGAAAACATATTTGTTTCTGTCTGCTTCTTACCATGAGCAATGGGGTCCTATAACAACTTATTTCTGCCAAAAGTAGAAAAATACTGGTTGTTTCACATAAGATATGGGAGTATTTGTCATTTGCTTATACTCTTTTCACTTCTGGTGGACGTGGCTCTGCTGGAAAAAGAATCTGTTGACAGTTGTGATGTTTTTATGTTTATATGCCAGGGAAACACCACTGTCAGTCAAATGTGGGCACACCACACACACACACAGTCCTGATTTGGCACATTTCTAACAACTCTTACTATATCAAATAGCCTACAGATGTTTTTCCCCTAACTATATATTTTTTATCACTAATACATCCATTTTTAGACAAATGCTAAATAATTTTTCATCAATGTGGGAAATATGCTTTTTATGCTTCTTGCCAAGGAAACAAGGTATAAGGTGTTAATAAGTGAGCTTCAAATATGCTGGTAGGGGGATTTTTGAACTCTGGATAGAGCCTAGCAAGGTCTTTCCCCCTGCTTCCAGTCTTTATGCTTAAGCATAGCCAGACTGCCCTATACGCTCACTATGCATTCCCAGAGTATTACGCAGACAGCAGACAGGTGCAGAGGGGCGGGTCCTGGATGCTTGAGCACATGCGCTTTTGCCCTTTGATGCCCAAAGGGCCCCTTTTTCAATGCAAAATGTCCTTTATTTATTTATTTATTTAAGTCTGTAAAGGCCCTTCTGTGAAGGCCTGACCAATCAAACTATTAGTAAAAATAATTTAACAGTAAATAAAATGACCCACATGATGACCTTTCACCTGATGACCTCATCCATGACGAGCCCCCCCGTTCAGACGCCGTTAGTGATTCAGCGGCATACAGGACACCTTCGATTCCACTGGTAAGATGGGTTACCGCAATGTGCTTGTTGGATGTATTTAACAAGAAGACACAAAGATTAATATTGCTGTGTGTGGCCTGTAGAAGTAACGCTAGCTGCCGGCTAACACTATGCCGACAGCAAACGTTAGCCTACTTCTACACACAGACAAACAAAGGTGCTCTGTTTAGCTACTTCGTTCTTGCTGCTTGAGAGGGAAAGGTTTCATGGGCGTCGACAGGTGTGGTCTTTTTTTATGTAATTTGACTAAAAACTTTTCACTTGAATTAGGATTATTACGATAACTTAAAAGCCTTTTATCTTAAATTAATTATAACAACACTGGTAAAACAGGTTTATTGATACGTATTCCCCCGACTTATAGTCTCCTTATCATCCTTTTTATAATTATAATTTAGAACAGTATTGGATTAGATTTACATTTTAACAGCAACAGTAGTGTTTCCAACAGCAACACTACTATAAAAACTCAGTTACTGGAAATAAAAATGCCAGTGTCTATGTAAAATAAATAGGCCTATTCCTGACATCAAAGTTAAGAGTGAAGAAGAAATTACCAAAAAAGGTGTGAGGTGTTAACATGAAAGATTCATACTAGTTTATTTATTTAGATTTATAATTAGACATATTCAATAAAATCCAAATATATCTCAGATTCACAATGCAATATATAAAATAATTATCACAATATTGCATACTGTAGACACACAAGCAAACAACACACAGAAACAGACACACAAAACCTCTGTCCATAGATTTGCTTATCTCTCTCTTACCCTGCCATGGCCGCCCTCATCCTTTCCCTCATTAATGTTTCCTTATCAGGTTAAACCTACACTTTTTGAATCTGGGATCTTGGTGTGCAGCAGTCTCTGTGAGCATCTCCCTCTTATTTTCTCGTAGCAGTCAGCCTTTGCAGCGGCTGCAGCACTACAGCAGGTCAGTCACATCGAGCCAGTCCCAAACACTCAACGGTCTTCACATCTTTTCATGGTCACATAATTGTTTAATCTAATCTGAGCTAATATATCTCCTATGTTTGTTTTAATATCTCTAGTCACAGATCACCTCCAGTAGTATCAGCAGCAACAACAGCAGCAGCATCCCCAGCAATCCCTCAACAGCAACTGCTCCCTGTAAGTTATGTCAGCCCACTGTGTTTTCAAGCTAGTGCTGGGTATTCCCTGTGTTTGTTTTTCAAAACAACGCCACAGCATACTGATGTAAAAAAACAGAAGCATCTATAAATACATATCAGCAAGAAATACATAACAATATATTTCTTTATCGATATTAAATAGCCCTTGTTCCATGTGCCCTTTTTATACTTTGAGAACCTGCCCTTCCAAAGGTCTCTGCACTGCCCTGAAGCAGGGCCCCGCCTCACTCTCGTGTCAAAGGTTAAAGCGAGTTGCCTATCAATGTTTACAACTTTGATGAGAGGGTGAAGAGGAAACTAGCCAATCCTTCTGAGCAGGAGAAGAGAAAAAAAACTCAATGACAGCAGTCAGATAAACTTGTGTTCACTCCTCTAAAAGTCTGATGTCAGCAGATAACAGTGATGTTAAGTTAATGTGCAGCTGCAGTGAATCTCTGTCTGTCTTGCTAACCCAGCTGGGCAGTGCATCTCTGGTCTGTCTGTGTCTTGGTTGCTTGCCAGACTCTTTTCCTTAACAATGTTAGAGTAATATAAAAGTATCTTTTACGTTTAATAAACGCTGATGGACAATGGGGTAAACTGCAGCTAAGAAAAGATAAGAGACAGGAGCATCTACAGCTTGTTTCAGAACTTTTGAATCATGGTGCAAAGCTACCATAGAGGAGTCACAGAACTACAATATAGGGCTGGAAGACACAGACCCATATTGAAATTGAAATACAGGTACCCTAAGCCAGTATGAGCGCGCCAGAATGTACAGCGAGCAACAAGCAGCTCTGACCCTAATGGAACAATTGCTGCGCCATTAAATGACACAGCAGATTGGCCCCCAGTCTTAATGGACTTTATGAGGACTGAGTTAATGCGTAGAGTTCTGTTCAAACCAGCACTGGATTTTTCAAGACAAGATTTCCATTAAGGTTTATTACAGAGACAAGCTGTTTTAAAGGAGGGAGGGTGGTTCTGAGAGCACTACGGTGTCAGGTATGACTGCGCAGCAATGGCAAATTGTTTACGTGGTTCATGTGTCAGGTCAATGCGTTCTCATCTCAGTGCGCCATAACTGACGCTTTCAGACAGTGAGACAAAGCGTAACTATTTTACGCTAAGTTTGTCAGTAGAGTAGCCTAGATGCCGGATCAGCGTCTGTATGAAACGCCACCATTTGCTTCATCGCAGCAACACAAACGAGGCTAACCCTACCTGCAAGGGCTGATGTGCATAGCTGTAGGGTTAGCCGGTCAATATGCATAAAGTCAGTGACTTAGGTTTAGGCACTAACATTAGCAGTGTTTCGAGGACTTAAAGGGTTCCTTCAGCCCACTGTTGTGTGTGTGTTTCCACTGTGGTCTAAATACCTGCAAAAATAAGGCAACTTAACCAGCTGATGTGGGCTGTAGGCCTATACGCCGTACAAAGCGATGCACAGGCATCATTATTTGTAACCACTAACCATGAGCAAATTTTGAAAAAAGTGAGTATCAGATTTGACTGGAATATAATCTAAAACTATAGGCTATGCTTGATCATTAAAGCAGCTTTTTTTCTGTGGGAGTATAATGGAGAGACGCGATAATGTTTGTTACAAATTTAATAACAAACTGGATAAAGCCAAGAAGTTCTTAAAATAACTCTAGCACAAAGAAAGAAACTCAAAAATAAAATTATGGCAGTTTGGAAGGTTTTTACAACATTTCTAGCCAACAAGAGCTGCAGATTAGCTGCAGCACTCCGCCTGAGCGATGAGATTTTTATCGAGCTTTATTAGCTGTAATCAGCTGTTCCTCTTGCTTTGGAGAAGAGGAGACCGACTTGGGCTCTGTAAAAACTTCCTGACTGGTGAAAACTTAAAACAACAACTTCGAACCCAGTATTCAGCATAGGCTACCTCCATCAGCTGTTTGCTGTAAACACAACGCTGCACGCTGGCTACTATTTCCGAACAATACAGTTAATGCCGATGTACGATCTCAGGCGAGATTTGTTTGGATAACAAACTGGAGAAAACCATTAACTTCTTAAAATAACTCCAGCACAGAAAAAGCAACACAAAAAAAATCACAACAGTTTGGAACGTTATTAAAACATTTCCAACTACATTAAGACCCTGGTCCCTTGGGGCCACAGGGAGGTCAGGACCGGCTCTGTTCTAAGCTAGGCTAATTGTTCTTAGCTCCAGGTCCAAACTTAAGATACAAGTAAGCAGATATTATGGAGGTATTGACCTTATTATATAGCTCTTGGCAACAAAGCAAATAAGTGTATTTCCCAAAAATATCAAACGATTTCTTTGAGGTCTGAAATGAAGGTGTTTTTGGAATTACAGGATTTATGTTTGGTGTTTATTCTGACTTTTATTGACAGCAGTTACTTTGTCAGTGGCTGAAGATTTTTCAAATGACAAAAATCTTCATTATCTCAACCTCTGCTTCTGGTTCCTTTTATCAGCCAGCCAGCTAAATATGTAATAATGTTAAAGATGGACTCCCCTCAGAGTTTCTATTCCAGCCTCCAATATCAGGCAGGGGTGTGTAGTTTCAGGGGATAGAGAGAAGTAGTGGGGAGTGGAGGGAGCAGAGGGGAGCTTCACGGTGCACGCTTATTAGCCTGAAATATCCATGAAGCAGCTGCACCATTTCCGCGGCAACACCTGTCGCCATGGTGCTGAGTTGTCGACATGCCTCTGTGTCAGTGTCTGCATTCACAATGCGTCCGACCCCTGAGAACACATACAGAGAGCACACACTTACATCCCTCGGCGAAAGCCCTGGCATGTGCAAAATCTCACACATGCAGCAGCGACAGCATTCTTAATATGCAGCGGTGCCAACATGTAGCCACACACACACACACACACACACACACACACCTTTCTAGCAGCAGTGTTAAAGAATCAGTTGTAAAGTAAGAAAGCAGAAAGGTTTTTAGCTTAATGGCTTCTTTGTTGCATCATTATATAGGCAACTGAATTCACCCTCCCTCCTCGCTTCATTTCCTCTCTCGTCACTCGGATGGGGAATTTTGCGTTACCATGACAACCACATGGTGGAGGAAATGGATTAGATACTCTACACTGTCTGTGCTGGGGGTGTGGTATCTGCATGTATGTGAGTGCTAGATGAGGGGTGGGTTATGGGTTTATGGGGTGTACAGCCTATAAAGAGG
Source organism: Lepomis macrochirus (assembly GCA_024633595.2). Taxonomy (NCBI): domain Eukaryota; kingdom Metazoa; phylum Chordata; class Actinopteri; order Centrarchiformes; family Centrarchidae; genus Lepomis; species Lepomis macrochirus. The sequence goes on along the minus strand of JALXJV020000018.1, from coordinate 17,205,465 downwards.
GATTGGGTGTGTGTGTGTGTGTGTGTGTGTGTGTGTGTGTGTGTTGGAGTGTAGATACAGGGTGGGGGCAGGAGCCCTCAAACCACATTGCACCAGATGGAAGCGTTTGATCCCCTCAAAAACAAACATTGTTCTATCTTGAGTGAATGAAAAACAAATTGAAGTCCATGAGATTGCTCTTCATTTTGTGTTTTCTGCCCATTACCTGTGAGCAGATCACATGACTTATTACTGCTTTGTTTTGCATGTTTAACCGTGATGGAAGCATAAGATACTTCTCCCCCTCGTCTTCTTTTCCTCCAACCTTGCTGTAGCAAAAATCAAAATGAGGCAATTAACCCTGCTTCTGTCACCCTGAATTCAACCCTCACTATCCCCCAGTCTGTCTTTCCCCCTTCATTCCTGTCTCTCCTCTGTCTGATTTCCATCCTCCCAGCTGAGAAAACAGGCGCGAGAGCTCTTGGCAGAGGAGATCAGGGTGAGAGAGGGAGAGCAAGAGTAGAGAGGAGGCTTTTCAGATGAGGAGAAAAAGGGTTTGCTTCTTTGAAAGGGAGCATTGTGTTCTTCTTTCACATTGCTACAGCTCCATCTCTGTGATTAAGGCGAGCCAGCAGCCAGCACATTACTGTGTCTCTTTAAATCAGGGTAATGTTAGCCTTAGCAACGTTCAGGCTCCAGTGGTCCAATGCTCCTGCTCAATGGCTCCCCCCTCTTTCTTTCAGCCAAAGACGGCAGAGCTCCCTGTTACTCTGCCTAATAGGCACATTCCTAAAATTTGAAGTACGGCGTCTTTATCAAAGCACAGAGAGGTATAGTAAGAGAGTGCTTGAGTGGAATGTGTTTTCATACTCAACCAATCAGTGGATATCACTTGATATTTGTTGTTGTGCAGGACAGTCAGAGTGTATTTTTGGAGCTGGCTGAGTGTGCCAACAGGAAAAAAAAAGGTTCTATTTCTTTCTCCCCTTATTAATTTTTTATTAGGAACATCGATCCAAAAAAACAGTGGAGTCTCTGTCTCGCTGTCTCTGCATGAAAACAAATCATATTAACCCATTGCTGTCTGTTTCTGGGTCTCTAAAACTTTCATTTGTAATCTCCACTAAGTGTGTCATTTGGATTCAGATCCTGCTTTAGTTGACGGTGGATATATACGTTTCATCCCAGAGTTACTGTCTGGTAAAGTGGTGACCTGATTAAGCTGTCCTTTATCCCTGGTGTGTTTCCTGCATATCCTCAGAGCAGTGCTCTGTCCTCCAACATGTGGTGACCCAACCCACTAAAGAGACAGCTGCAGGATGGGAGGAAGGAGGGGATGGGGGGAAGGGGGCAGGGAAGGAAAAAGAGAGGAAGTCAGAGGGGGAGAAGTGGGGGAGGGTTCCTTCCTTTTGCTGGACTACTGGGGGGGGGGGGGGGGGGGTGTAAAATGGGCGCGGAAATTCACTTCCTGTCCCGCCAATTCGCAGCTATGACATCACATCCAGCCCTTTCTACTCATGAATCAGATGTGATCCTCCTTAACCTGAAATAAGATCTGTGTTTCCTCTCACTGGACTTGCCTAGCTGCTCACACACTGTGGGACAGAAGATGACATTCTGTTCTAGTATTCGGATGAGAGTTGAGACAAATTAGAATTAATTTGATTATCTGAGTATTCAGGAATTTGCTTTTCATTTGTTTGTGAGTCTGTTTGACTGTCTGCTCCCTTCTCCACTGACTCACTGACTGACCACAGGGTATAAGTTTGACTGTGAGCTGCCACATGCCTGCTTACATGTATGTGTCACATTCAGGATGTGACGCTGCCTGTTATTCACTCCTGCATCCAGGCTGTCTGACTAATGTCATTACCTCACACAGGCTGTCCATTGTCAAGTTCCAGTCTGCTACGATTTGCCTCTTTGGACAACCCTGCTATACATCACTAGTTTGATGTTTTTCTCCTGTGTGTGTTAGTGAGAATGTGTGCGTCAATCTATTGTGTATATCCCTGTGTGTGTATAATCAGTAGGAATGTGCTTAATTAACCGAGATAGGGTGGGGGACATAAAGGGGGCAATAAAAGAACAATCTCCCCATTCTGCCGGGTCCCCCCTCCGGGAAATGGATGACACATGGGGACAGTGAGGACAGCAGGAGTCTCTGTCAGCTGATGGTTGTTATCCTGTGACTCACAAAGTAACTCTAAAGCTATTGTAAACTATAATAGCATGTTCATATTTTAAACATATGCATACTACTTCAGTTTACTTTGATTGTTACTTAAAATAGCTCTCAGATGTAAACTCATTTTGTAGATCTCCAGTGAATCACACAGGGGACAAACCCACAGTGAGTTATTACCTCTGACTCATCCACTTGTGTCTGTGTGTGGGATATTATCCGCCTGCCGCCTGGCTCTGCCATGTTTCCTTCATATGTCTCTTGTTGGAGTTGCCAGGTTTGACTAATTGCTGAATATGTTTGTCTCACTGCAGGTCATTCTGCTCAGCCAGGCCCCGAGCCGAGCCAATAATGGCCACTGGATCTGTAATGAAGATGTGGAGAACAGAGAAAAACATCCAGCCACTGGGACTGACAGTTGTCATGGCAACCACATAACACAATGAGAGCAGGGTGAGAGGAGTCGGCCATTTTGGGTATGCGACTCAGTGTAGCTATGCTGTGGGAATGCGGCTGTGGGAATTACTGGATTGTTGAGTTAAAACAATTTTATTTAATCAAAGTGAAAGAATGTTTAATAAAAATAATTTATTTCAAAACTAGCAGATGGGGATTTTTAAAAATAAATTAAAATATATGTTTTTCAGGTATCCTCTCAAAAATCTTATAGCTTTCGTTCTTGTGTAACTTGTCTTCAGACAGCAACCTTAACTTGGAAAACTTGCACTAGCTGGCATTAGACTGGATGTTGTGCCTGATTCATGAACAACACTCTCATCTTCTGCATCCCTCTAGCTCCTCAGTCCCTTCCTCCATCCCAACATCTGCAGCAGTAAGCTAAAGCCTTGCTCCTTTTGTTTTGCTCAGTGACGTCCCATGGGCTATTTATAGGGACGTATGTTATTGTGTAAGACCTTGTGAAAGGCACAAAGAGCCTGAGCAGGCTACCATGTTCCCTGTAGTGGCCCCAGGATCTTTGAGAGTAAAGCTACATAACATGTGGCTCTAGTATGATGAGCTAGAGGAGTAGACAGACAGTTTAGATGGAATGAATATAGACATGTTTTTACTCTGTTTCTTCAATGTCTTGTTACCATTAATCTATTTTCTACATTAAGACATTAGCAGAGATCATATAATATAAGGTCGAGTGTTGTGCTATGTCCATCATTTTTGCTGATGTATCAATCACCACTATGTCGTTTCCTGCTTTTAAATAATTTTCTTTCTGCTGTGATTTTTGAAATGATAATTCCAGTAAATTTGATAATGTTGTGTAACTCAGACTCATAATTTAGTAGTAGTAGTTTGACGCATATAATTGCGTAATTTTATCAACAGAAGTTGCATGGCAGTGAAGTGTCCTGATTCATTACTCCCATGTATCATGTGCTGAGGGAACATTAGTTGCCAAGTCTGTTTATTTTTTTTTTATCATTGAAATTTTTATTGGTTTTTTCCATTTTTACTTACATATACAATATACATGAGCACTTTGTAATCAACATAACATAACATAAAACTTTGGCTTGGGAGCTGTTCCTCTATTTGACCTTAGTTCCATCTAGTTTGTCTAGTTCTTTATTTCTTGTCGCTGACTTTTGTCTTGAATGTTGTCCATTTCTTCCACTTCTCTTCCATTTGTGTTTGCTGTAGTCTCAAACGATGTGTCAGTTTTTCCATAATGTAGATTTCTTCTATTATTCCAGTCCAATGTTCTTGACAAGGGGGATCCGCCTTTCCCCATTTCCTCGTAATAGCTTTCTTGCTAGCTATTAACAGTATCTTAATCAGATACCTGTCTTTTGCCCTTACTTTGATATTATTAAAATTGCAAAGATATAATACCACACTATTCATAGGGATATCATATCCCAGAACCTTCTCCACTGTTACATGAACATTTTTCCAGAATTGGACAATGATAGGACAGTTCCAGAATATGTGAGAATGATCGGCATTCATTGATCCACAGTTCCTCCAACACCCCATGTTTGTGCCCTTGCACCTATTCTGGACTTTAGGCGTGATGAAAATCAGTATTAGATTTTTCCATGAGAATTCCCTCCATATCCTGTGAATTGGTGGATGTCTGATGTGTTTCCCACATATCCAACCAGTCTTCATCTGTAATTGTCGTGTTAAACTCTGACTCCCACTTTTCTTTTATATATTTAGTTGAATGTTTGTTCATCCTCAATTTTTGATATAGAGTAGAGATTATTTTAATTTTTGTTCCACTGGATGAATTTATCACAATTTTAATCACCCCATTCACTTCCACAGAGGGATCCCACCTGATTTCTTTCTTATAATAGTCTCTCAATTGCAGGTACCTATAAAATTCATGTTTATCTAAATTATACTTCTCCTTCATTTTTTGAAAACTCTCCAGCTCCCCATCTTTCAGAAGTGTATACCATCCCGTGATCCCCTTATTTATCCATTGTTTGAACCCTTTATCATACATTGCTGGTTTGAATTCACTATCATATGCTATCCACCTGAGCACCTTCATTTCTTTCTTTATCTTGTGTTTTTTTAATGTAAGTCTGTTTATTTTTAACTGACACATCACTGGAAATAGCATTTAGTGGGTATGTGATGCTTTCTCACAGGTGAGTCTCGTGAATGAATAGGATAAGCAGCGTAATTATTGCTGCACAAAGTTAACTCACTTAAACTATAGCCTGTGTGAAAATTACACACATTAACATAAAACAAACCACACACACTCTAACGTATTTCTTAAATGATTTCAGAATGTTTTTATTTGAAATGTCAGTGTTCAAGAGAAAATAAAACAGCAATATAAATATTAGCATAAAAATAAGAGTAACACAGGGGTAAAGCGTGGGGTCTAAGCATTTGATAAGAAAGATAATACAGCAGGATAGAGTAGTATTAATTCAGCAGCAGACGGACTTACACATATATAATATTTATAATCATTTGTTCATATGGACAGAAAGAGAATGAGGCATTCTTTCACAAATGCACAAGATAAAATCACAGCAAAAGAACATTAAGAGGTTACAGAAGGATAAAACATTTCCATTTTTTTTTTGTTTTGTTTCTTTACAGGGTGATAAAAGAGAAAATGAACACAAAAATATGCTCAACACATATCACAAGTTGACTAGTCTACGTGTGTCACTTTGTTTACTTATCTAAAGTTATCTTTAATTCATTTATGTACACTAAAGAGTTAGTTGGCTTCCACGGTGCTTAGTTACTACATTGCAACACAAACTGTTGAAGAACATCTCAGGTTTTTATTCATTGAGTTTTTTTTTAAATGGTGGTTTTCTTATTTTTCTTGAAAAACAAAATGCAACACATTCCAGTAGTAAGCCACGCCTTGTGGAGAGGGACTTTTGTGTTGAAAATGTTGGACGTGGTCCCTACTATACAAACAACTGGCTCATACCATCGACAGGACTTGTGTTTATTTACAGTGGGGAAGAGCCTTGCAGGAATGGGGAGGGAAGGGGAAAAGTGAAGGCTAAAGGCTAAGGTTTCCCACTGATTTCAATGGAGGAGGGACTTTTCAAAGGGCTCTCGAGTGGTATGTCCTCACCAACAGGGACAGCTGTGCTTGGCTCTGTTGACCTCTACCTGGGTCAGTGCATTAGAGAAAGTTTAAGGGGTGTACGGGTCAACAGTGGTTCCTCTGTACATTCAGTGGGTAGAGCCAAGATTGTTTCCCCATCCTCCCAGTTGTTCTAATGGTGCCACCTCAGTCTGTGTATCCCTCACCACACCCCCTCCACACCCTGTGACCAAGCCTGCAAGCTGCCTTTTCATGCAGTTGTATCTGGCCAGAGGCCTGACAGACAGATGGACGCCAAAGTAAAGACTTCATATCTTATACGAGAATTCCTCTATGCTATCGAATCATTATCTCCCAAAGAAAAATAACATGTTACTGTGTCACATCGAGGAGTTTCTTCAGCACTTCAGGATAGTGAGGGGAAATACTCTAGCGGCTTGCAGTGTCTAGAAACTCCTAAGCACTTACATTTACCACATCTACGCATTTCCCTAAAGACCGAAGTGATTACTACCCCTACATCATCATCTTCAAAATACAAACAGTGCATTTCTCCTTGTTTGGCTCTCAACGTGGAGTAATAAGTGAGGGGAGGACACAAGCTGGGTTGTGAAGAGGGGAGAGGGAAGGGGAGAGGGTGCAGGGCAGCAGGGCATTTGCGCCCATCTGGAAGGTGTTACATGAGAAGCCACTCTCTGCTGCTATACCACCTGCATGGACCGCATGGCTCGTGTCTCCATGACACAATGCCATGTCACCCCACCCTCTGCCAGCCCTTCCTCTGGGTGCATGCTCAGGTCATAAAAATATCAAGAGATTAAACTCGTCCTTTTTTTTTTAAAACTATGATTAGAAAAGTAATTTTCATTTTGTGTCAAGTAAATGCTACATGTGCATTATATTGACCTGCGATTGGAGGGAGGATAACGGATTCAGGGTCTCCTCTTTGCTTTTGCAATGCATAGTTTGCAACTCTAAACTAGTATATGTGGTTTGAACCTTAAAGAGCATGCAGAAGAGTTTGTAATACCTGTCAAACAACAGCCTTATATCCACAGGACTTATGCTTTAAGACCCTGCAAGGCTAACCCTATATAGGAATCTAATGGATGGCAACTAGCGTACTTTACAATGGCTGACTTTCCACCTCTGGGAAAGAGCACAATAAATCCAACATGAAAGACACTAACATTTCATCTCTGAATACATCATTGCGTATATCCTTGTTGTCCCAGCAACGTTCCTTACACTTTAGCCAAAAAAAACAAAACAATAACCCCCCATACCCTTCCAAAATGATCCAACAACAAAGATTATGTGAGCAATACTTGATCTTTAGCAGAGGACGGGTTATCAACACCAGTAACAGCCTTCATCAGCACATTCAGATTTTTCACGACACTCTTTCATAGAACCATCAACATCGTCCATGTGATTAAAAGTGATTTGCTGTCATTATTTAGACCGTGGCTAGCATGAGTGACAGCAGAGCAGTAGGATACCTAATGGGAGGGGTATGGGGGGTTGAATTCTCATCAGATCCGTCCGGGTGTATCATTCCTAAACCTCTACTTCTTCTCCTTCTTGGTGGACTTCTTCTTGGAGGCAGGGGTCTGGGCGGCCTTGGGGGGCTCAGGCTGGGCCGAGCCCTGGGGTGGGGGCAGCGCCTGCTGGGTGGCCTGCTGGGCTGTGGCCTGCTGCTGCTGGGGGTTGGAGGTGAGGGTGGCTGTGCTGCCAGGGATGTAGACGTTCTGGCGATAGTCGGGCACATGCTGCAGGGTGAACTGGGGGCTGTAGCGGGTGCTCAGACCCATGGTGCCGGGCCCCAGAGTGGCCGTAGCCTCGCTCACTTCTGGGGGGAAGAGAGACAGAGTGGGGGAATAAAGGGTGAGGGGAGAGGAGAGAAGGATGAAACTTGTTAGACAACAAGAATTTGAAAGTTTTAATGTGACTGTTGTATCAAAGTAGTAAAATGAAAACAGGTCATAAAAAGGAGATTAAACTACTAAACTACTACAAGAAATAAGGTACTTGAGATTCTGTGTGTACGAGTAAACTAAAAACTAAGAGCATGAGTAGAAACAGGGATGATGAAACGGTCTCCCCAGCGCACACCTCTGTGTTTCCAGTGTGTGTGCGCATGACGTCGCTGCTCGGCTCATAATTCTCCCACAAACCCCTGCATTGCAGAGCCAGAGACACAAATGCTCCCTCCCTCACCCTGTAGTTCCTCTCAGCCTATATGCTCACAAATTTGCACATGAAGCCTGTAGTGCTGACTGCACTGACTTCCAAAGAGACAAAGCAGTAACTGAAAACCACATTTCAAATACTCACACAGTGCCTTGTTAATTGATTGCTCCTGCGCTGTGCTTACCAACACAGTGACGACCTTCAGTATGTGTCACATACAGTATTTGTTCTTTCCTTCCTGATGGCACCGACTGTTCACTCTGTCTAACTTTGTGCTGAGATGCAGGTTACCACTATGCCCAAGACAGAGCCTTTTCTCTCTCTCCATCTCTCTGTCTCTCACTCTGATGGAAAAAATTCCGCACTACGTCCGGTGCAGTGTCCAAGAGGGGGGAGGGTATGTGTGTGTGTGTATGTAGAGGGAGGGAGATGTGATGTGTCAATGATTAAAACAGTGGAAACAATGACTTAAGTCTATTTGGCAATGCCGTTGCGTTTGTTCCTCCATTATTTCTGTGTAATTTGTGTTACTATATTGTGTGTTGCCAATTGCATGTGTATTTTTCCAAGTTATTGCTAAGGCTTCCACAGTAACAACCCAAAGATAAACCACTGTGTGTGTCCCCTCAGTCACTGCAGGAACCGAGAAACAGGACAGTAGAAGAAGGATATGTTAAGCAATATGGGAATCTTTGATTGTGTATTACGTAACTATACAAGCAGCTCTGGTAGCCTTCTGCTTATAATAAAACACTGTGCATGTGAACAGTGTGTATAGTGAAAACACACATCTCTGTCATGTTATTGAATCCAACACATAAACTTGTACTGTTTATTTGAGGAACTGCAGGTAGTGACGTCCACTGTGTGAATAACATCTGAGGCTTCCTCTGGATGCTTATTAGCACACAACTACTGCATGGAAACGTCGATATGGACCCAGAGTGCTTTATCAATGAGCGAGTCTGGCTAAGTGCCCTCGATCCAAGCAGGAACCTAAATAAACCATCCCTTCCCACGCACCCTCGCTAAGCTTATGAAGAGAAAAGAGAGAGAAAATGAATTGATAGAGAGTAGGAAAAAGATGAGAAGGTATAGGACTCACCGTTGGCTGCAGCCATCAGGGCCTGGAGCTGCTCAGCTTCAGTTGGGGGCTGGGGCCAAGGGCCAGTTCCCATGGCAACCTCAGGTCCTCCGGTTGCCCTGTGGTGAAAACGAGGAAAAAACAACTGTAAACAACTGGTCGTCCCATCCAATGCGTTTGTGTGTTTAGCTCACTGGTTTGACAGTTGGTGGTTTATGATGTAAAGGCAAAGCAGCTGACGGCGAAGTACACAGCCTGAGGAGAACTCAGCAAGGATAACAGGGAGGATGTATAATTTACAAAACAGGGAGTGTCTCAAACAAAGGCGCACTCTTAAACACACTCTTGTTAAGGCATGTACAAATGTGTCTGCACACAGACACACAGTAGAAAGCGTGTTCGCACATTCACACACAGTAAACATGGCACGACATTCACTCTCTCGCCGGTATGACCATGAGCACTGTGCCGTCTAGTAAACCTGATTAAAAATTTAATGATCCCGCCGTGAAAGGAAATAGCTGTCTGCATAGTCACACATGCAGCGCTCAGCGAGCACTGAACATTTCCATCTGGGCAAACTTCACCTTCAAAGGCTTGTTTATATAAAGTCTGCGATTTGCATGTGAGGGAAACAGGAGAAAGCAGACCTGTGATCTATTACGCTCACCTACTTATTTCCATTCCCACACTTCTGATACACCAACACAAGCTCTACAACTGACAACTAGGTCACAATGCTTTAATCCTATTTCCTGTTCCCAAAGTGCTAATAAACCTCCATCCGTGGATTGTCAGATGGTGGTTTTGATTGGCAACAAAACTGCAGTATGTTAGCATACCAGTAGCTACTGGTAAGATATGTTAGAAAAAATAATGCCACTTCACTTCATTAGAAGACAAGTCACATAAAATCTTACAAAACTATTATGGATGCTGCTTCTAGAGTTATTCCAGAGCAAAAACAATACATATGGTTTTAGCTACTCTCTCAAGCTCCTGAATATTGTTCCTGCATGTGCAATACATTGGTTATTTGACTGTTTAGGGTAATAACAAACCATCTGAGGGCATTTAGTGGAGATCATTAACAAACAGGGAAATGTGTAAAAGGTTCTGGTGAAGTTTACAGCTCCAAAGGGCACTGTAAATGACAAATTAGGGATTAAAAGCACATCAAGTTTTCACATCCTTCTTTCTGACAAGTATAGGCTGTAGTAATAAATGAGGAAAGCAGGACTGTGTGTGTATAGATAGTGCATTAAATACATAGGATATACAGAGGAACACCCTCTTTTCTGTTTAAAATAACAAAAAACCCTCTTAGACAAATTGGTTTGCTCCAGAGAATCAAGAGAAAGGGGAGAACACAATGAGGGGAAAAGTGGGAAAGGAATTCTAAAAACAGGGATTTGTTTAAGAGCAGGTTGCCAGATATCACTGCCAGAACTCTGAAGTGGTTTTCAGTTCAGTGCCAGAGAGGGACTGAGGGAGAGAAACATGTACGTCCTGTGCCAGGCAGCCAATGAGAAACAGGCCCGGTCAAGTAAAGGCAGGGCAGCCATTTTGTGCCTCTTCACATCACAATAAAAGGGAATGCTTCATTTGTGCTAAATCAGAATTTCTCTGAACTTATCACATCCTGTTGTTGCATTAAGCGCTTCCTGTGGTCAGGATTATCACTTCCTGTGGGCAAGATTGTGGACTGTGGTCCAGACTCCAGAGGGATGTCCTTGGTTGGCCAGACAAGGCTATCGTTTTTCCCTTCTTTACATGCATTGTTTTATCTCTAAAAGATGGCTCTTGGTGGTGTTTTGCCGAAAACCTTCTAGACATTCACTTCAAACTTTCATTTAAACCCATTCAGTGGGTTACATGGTGTACATTCTGACATCCATCTCATCTGTGTGTTGACCTCGAGAGTTTAATGTGAAGAGCTGTTTACTTCATTGAGAAACTTTTTAACTTCCAACAGACATTTTAAGGAGCTAAATCATGAGACAGCTGTCTGCATTGTCTCTTTCTTTTGGTGTTCAGCGGATAAATCACATGAAAAAGCCACATGTGATGATGTTGAGCTACAACCATCACAGACACACATCAAAGGCAACACTGGCAGGGCAGCCATTTTGTGCCTCTTCATATCACTTAGGATAAAAGGGAATGCTTCATTTGTGCTAAATCAGAATTTCTCTGAACTTATCACATCCTGTTGTTGCATTAAGCGCTTCCTGTGGTCAGGATTATCACTTCCTGTGGGCAAGATTGTGGACTGTGGTCCAGACTCCAGAGGGATGTCCTTGGTTGGCCAGACAAGGCTATCGTTTTTCCCTTCTTTACATGCATTGTTTTATCTCTAAAAGATGGCTCTTGGTGGTGTTTTGCCGAAAACCTTCTAGACATTCACTTCAAACTTTCATTTAAACCCATTCAGTCGGTTACATGGTGTACATTCTGACTAGGGCTGCAACTAACGACTATTTTAATAGTCGACTAGTCACCGACTATTGAAACGATTAGTCGACTAATCGGATAATTATTAAATTTTTCTAAAATTTAGCATGAGATTGCTTTAACTCTGTGGAAAATGATAGTAAACAAGAAAGAAGGGGGTACTTCAATGAAAAATGCATGGAGAGCGGCCTCATATCATAGATCAGCATCTGCAATACTGACTCAGTGAGGGCATTCGCCTGTTGTGGGGTGCACGTCTGCTTCTTTTGCAGTATTGACTTCCATGTTATTTAAATCTTACCGAGGCGAGTCAAACTCCGTTTCATTCAACTGTCCGACGTGCTTTCTTTTTAAATGTTCGTGCATCACCGAGGTGCTGCCGTGATACTGAAAGGACTGCTTTGCAAACAATGCAGGTAATCTTTTTATTCGCCGTATCCAGGCTAAAATGCTCCCAAACTTTAGAGGTTTTGCTGCGCACAGCTGCTGCGTTGGACAACGCCATTTCTGTATGTTATGTTACCGCTCAGCAGAGAAGGTAATGCGCATGTGCGACTTTCGGCAGAGGTTGTAATGAAGAGACATGCCTCGGTCGGAAAAAACATGTCTGGCGACAACTTCGACAATGAAATTCATTGTCGACTATTTCTATTATCGATTTTTGTCGACAACGTCGACGAATCGTTGCAGCCCTAATTCTGACATCCATCTCATCTGCGTGTTGACCTCGAGAGTTTAATGTGAAGAGCTGTTTACTTCATTGAGAAACTTTTTAACTTCCAACAGACATTTTAAGGAGCTAAATCATGAGACAGCTGTCTGCATTGTCTCTTTCTTTTGGTGTTCAGCGGATAAATCACATGAAAAAGCCACATGTGATGATGTTGAGCTACAACCATCACAGACACACATCAAAGGCAACACTGTATGCTAAGCCAGCCTTCTGGAAGGAGAGCAAACAAGAGCTCTCACACTAAAACGACTAAAAGTATAGCACACATACAAGGCATAACAAATCTACAAGACACTGCACGCAAACTCAAAAGTGTCACAATCCTTTCTACGCCACAGCAGGCATTGTGGCCTATGCACATCGATCAACAAACCCCATCAAACTTTTAGGGAGACTAACAGAAGCTATGGGTTAGGTACATCTACACACAGCACAGCACTCAACTGCAGTGCACTACCTAAAAGATTTTTGCCACTCTCTGCCCTCATCAGGCGATTTGTGATCGAGTCCTTCTTCCACCGAACAGTGAGCAGACAGAACTGAACGCTGATCAGCTGCTAAGGACAGAGAGTGACCAGATAGTATCTACGTCTTTAGTACCTTGTCCCACTCTTCGGCGTCCATCGTATGTGTGTACCGTACGGCATGTGGGGACTAAAAACACAAGAAGTTATACAGTCTGATTAAGAATCATTGTGTATTTGACTGAAGATTGGAGTTGGTGTAAGAAAAGGGGAAAATGCTGAGTTATTGTGTTCTAGATATCAGTGGAAAATATGTTGCGTCTGTCATATCCATTTAAAATACAAGAGTAGGGAAGTTAGTTTTCTTTTTCTCCACCACTAACACGAATTCTGTCCAGTGTAGCCACAAACCCGATGGTATTCTATAACGTCAGTGGCATGTGTTTGTGTGTCTAACATTTCCCTGACTTGGCTCAACAGAGCTTTTTGCCCCAGCTGGTGTGTTCAGGGAGAAGCTTTGACTCATTGAATGTGTTGTGCAATCAGTGAAAACTGTGCATGCTCTCCATTTTACCCCCCTTCCCTCAATATGGGCAAAGAGCAGTCATCAACCTTCAACACTGAAATAGAAACACATAATTCACTTATTGTCATTTAACAGGCGAATTGCTAGTGTCAAGTAAGCAATCAATATGATCTCTCAGACCGCAGAAAATGAAGAGTGAGCAAGAAGGATAAATACGCCGTCCCATCCCCCCACTAGCTCTGGTCACAGTCCCTCATCAGTAGTACTGAGTGATGGCGCACAGGCTCAGAGAGCGCAGAGAGAAGAAGAACAGGAGAGGGAGGGGGAGCTGAAGCTGCGGCAGCCATTTTATAAAGCAGCCTGGAACCAGGCGGAGATGCTTAATTCAGGAGTGTAAATCAAGAATCTGAATTCAATGAGCACAATCAGGCAGTGAAATGCAACCATAAATTAAAGCATCACTCCAGTGTAGTTCAAAGTGTGATTCGGATGGTTGCATTGTGACTTTGATGTCATTAATACTTTACAGTTTGCACCCTGTAGGCAGCCAGTTCTTATATTTACAGCACTCACTACCATCCCCCTCCTTCATCACTCCCTCTGTCTTTGCGATAATCTTGCCTTGTGCACCACAACATGTCCTTGACAATACTGGGGATTTTATCAGCGTGTGTGTGTGTGTGTGTGTGTGTGTGCATCTAAGTTTACTCACCCGCTAGGTCCGGGTCTCTGTCCCTGTGTGAAGCGCCAGTCATTGTTGGGGGGCTTTTGCTGTGAAGAGAACAGAAGATGCAACATGAATTGCTTGTTTCATTGCGACAACAGCGAGCCATTCTGAGTTGTAACCTTTGGATCTTGTTTTGTGGCTTACACACGTGCATGATTGTGTATGTCTGCGTGTCTGTTTGGGATGTTAAAAACATTTTTAACATTTTAGTATTTAAGTGACGCTTAGCAAAGGGTTACAGATGGCAACAAATATTTGTATACTCAGGCATCCATGTTGTTCCAAAAGCTCAGGAGCATAAAGTGCTGCAGAGGAGCACGCACACGCACATGCGCACACGCGCGCACACACAAAAACAAAACGCAGATCACACGCACACACACAAAAACAAAACGCAGATCATACGCACACACACAAAAACAAAACGCAGATCATAACAATAAGAGAACTACATAGACACATAACTGAGCAAGCAGTGATAAAATGGTGTTACGATGCCTCAAAATGCACCAATACAGTCAAAAGATGAATCAGATGTTCAAATCTGAAAGGGAATATCTCAGTGGATGGCCACACAAATGAAGATCAGCTAAAATACGGAATCTAACAGATCAGGCAAACCCTAACCGTGCCACTCCTCCATGTCTGTGACTTATGGTGACAAGACTTTTTGATGCTACGATAGCGCGACAGCAGTGATAAAAGCCTCTCTCATCTCTGTGTGTCCCCGCTACTCTCCATTAATGTCTTCAAGCCCATTGCACTCTTGTCCATCTCTACCTCATTGGCCATGCCACCATGTCTTTTCCATCTCTCTAGCGCTTTCCCTCTCTCTCCGACTCTCTTGTTGTGCAGTGATGCGGTGAATAGACCCTTGGCTTGGCTCCAGATTCTGCCGCCTAATCGACACAAGAGCTCTCCGGAGAGAGAGGCTGGCAGGATGATGTGCTGCATTATTAAAAGAGCTGTTCAACCCGGGGGAATGATGGAAAGAAGCAAGAGAGCAGGAGAGACAAGAAATACCTACACAGAACGAACAGTACTGCAGGATAAACTGGTGACTATCATGACTAGAGGTAAGTAAATACAGGTTAATAAGGATCAGATGCACCGGTGACTTATTGAATTCACAAAAAGACAGAAGATAGCTGTCAGTGAATTAAATTTCAGCATGGTCACTCAACACAATCAGTTAGAAAAGGAAGATAGTCAGATGAAGAGAAGATGAGTCTGCCTGGTTGTGTCCTTATAACAAACTGCAATGCCAGAACTCACAAGTCATCATTATTACAACACAAAACCACAGTGGACGATAAGAAGAGGAGGGAATATCTGAACTCTTAACCTCCATCAGAGAAGAGGTTGGCCGATATTTATCTAAAAATGGACACAGAGAAGAGTATATGTGCGTGGGCACTCAGTGCTGTCTGAGCTTTGGTAAGGAGAGGAAAAAGATCAGCACTGAGCGGAGGCCGACTTCCACAGAGAGGCCCAGCATTCCAGCTGTGTGACTTGTTCTCACCACACAAGCACTCGCAGACACACGCTTGTCATTTCCAAGGTTAGATCCCGCTGCAGGCATGTAGAATAAAGGGTAACTGACTGTGCTGTCTCTCTTCTGCCCAAGAAGAAAGTCAATGTGAGAACAATGTGAGTTGCTGCTTATTAAGTTAAGATGGCTGAGACAACAGTTGCCAGCGAAAACAAATCTGAAGCTAGGTTTAATGGCATACAGGCAGGGATCAAAATCTAATTGACTTTAACGCCAATTATCTAACCATCTTTAGATGTTTTTTTTTTGGTACATGGACTCTAATGGGAGTTAATCCCTTAAGATAGATGAGCTGAAAATATTAAAAATGCAGAATACTTTTTTTCAGAGTGGAAGTTAAATTTAAAGGCAGGAGATGGAGAGAGAACGTCAAATAGACAGGGAGACTAGGCTAATGGAGAAAGATGAAGGGATTACACTTCTGTGGGCCTGAATTCTCATCTATAGAAAGTCCTTCATACCAGCCTGGAAGCTTTAAAAACTGTCAGTCTGCTTCCCTTACATCTTTAAGTTGAGCCACAGACCTTTTAGGGATCCCCAGGGGAATTACTGCCTGACTGAGTAGCTAGTGCAATACATTTTCTGTCAAGTCATCTTAAGACATGAGATGGATATTCATGATGTGAGCTGGATTCATCAGGGAGTATAAGCTGGATTTATCAGCATGAGCCCATCTGGAATGTATCCAAATTATTTTGAAAGCATGTGAATGTGAAGCTAAAACATCTGGTTTACCAGATAGCCACTTCTTTATCATGATACACAAAAATTTATCCAGATGTACAAAAGAAAATCAATGTAATTTCATCCCTTTTGCTCTCTCTCTCTGACAGGGGTTAAAAATACAGTATATACAAACACTTCCTCCACAGAAACTGGTCTGTCTGCTACTCTTTGCAGAAAATCCAGTTTCCTATCACAAACACAAATTATACTGGTGTTAAAAGACCTGTGGCTGGACTGCAGCTAGTGCTCTGTCTGAAAAGAAGAAGTGTTTGGTCTGTTGCTCTGATAACCTTTAGTGTACACACACACACCAAACACCATGTAATCTTCAGAAGACAGGCATACTCACATATCCCAGCTATTTTTCATTATTTCCAGAGACAGAGCTCTCTAATGCTAAGCAATGATTACACCAGTAGAAATTTAAAAATATACAGAAAGAAAGGATATGTAACTCCTAAAACGCTGACTCTATTACACTGTTAAAGCACAATGTGTGGTGCTTGATTTTAATATTCCCCTCCCTTAAACAAACATCATGACTCAACTGACCCTTGAGGACTGTTTTGAACCGCATAAGCCAGTTTGTTGCATGTGCAGCTTGATTATCCATAAAAAAGTATATTTACAAAACACCCATCCTACCTCGGTGCATGAGCAAACCCCTATAAACTCCCACAGACTCAAAGAGTGAAAAACTGACAGCAGGATTACATGGCATGTTTGTCCACTGAGCCAGAAAGCTCCCTTCATCATGAGAATATTTCTGTTTTAATGCACAAATTTACATGTTGCAGGCCATCAAATCTTTTAACTATCTGTGTCAGCACAATATGTCAAAACAACGCACTGCACATGAAAAGAGGATACAAAGAAGAGCAAGTGGGAAGTGACTAACAATCGTGCTCTAAGGCCCCAGGGTCCTGCTAAAATTACACACTACTAGCAGGGCTCCTTGTGCCTGATGCTTTGTGCACATGTAAGCTTCCCACAGTGATCACACTGCTACTCTAAAGCCGCTATAGCCTATGCCATCTGTGGCACACGTAAGGCCATCCTTCCTTTCCCTTTATCTGTCCCTCTTTCTCTTTTCTTCTGTTGTCCTCATTGCACACGTGTCACTAGAGCAGGGAGACAGATGGTAGCCAGCTGACGTGAGGGACAACCTAATTCAGCACAGAGAAACTGGAGAATTTTATGGATATTAAACAGACACTAGGGTAAACTTACTGTTGTGTGGGGAAGAAACAGTTATCAGCAACATTCCACAGCAACAAAAATGACATTCAATCAGCTACTCTATGTTAAACATGACATGACTGTGGATGAACCCTGAGAACGAATTGAAGGACAGAGTGAGAAAACCTCATGTCCCTCAACCCCACTGGATATCCACCGAAATGAATCATCCTGGTGAGAGCAATTTCAGCCTTTTTCTCTCCCTGACAGTGCTTCCTTTGCATCAAAACACTAAAAGGGTTGTCTGTGTCTTATGCATGTGATTAATTTCTGGATAAGCTTTCCTCCACGTTCCACTCTGAAACCATGCAAAAAGTGGCATTTCTGACCAAGGATCCAAGAATGGAAATGAGAAAAAATGTCTGTACAGAACTTACACAGCCAGAACAGCCTCACTCATGTGATGCTGAGTGCTGGAACCAATCACCAAAAGTTCAGAGGACAACAGGAAGTCAGGGGTCAGGCCACTGACCTCATGAATTCCTGTTTTTCAGCTATGGCTTTATTCTTTTACTCTATCCCCCATCCTCACCATTTTCTTTCCTTGGCCCTTTTCCTCTCCTTCACCCCCCATCTCTCCCTCTGTCATCCTATTCCCCTCTGTCTCCCAGCGATTCCACTGAGCCAACACTGCAGGACCTATTTTCATCTGTTTGTCTCCTCCTCTCCATCTGTTAGGAGGACATTTCTCCTTTGCCCTTTCTTTGCATATCTAAAACTAATTTTTTTCTGCCTGACTTTGTCTTTATCTGTATCTTTCCCATCCATGAAGAACAGTTCCTCTCTGTTAGTTTAGTTGTTGGAAGTCTGAGATAGTAACCACATTTCCTAGCCTGGGGTCACATTAAATAATAAGCTGTTCTTCACTCTGCCCAATCCTTTCTAGTAGCACGACAAAGCTCTAAGTGTTTTTTCACCATGTAGAGAGAGGGATCCTCCTGCTAAAACAAGTGCAGATAAAATACTGCAGAGGTACGTGACTGAGGAAATCTAAGTTTGCCTTCTGCTTTTAAGAGTCAAAGCATTAAAATGATTGTTTTAAGCCATTCATTGTATAGCTATACCATTCTATAGATATACCATTCTATAGATATACCATTCTATAGATATACCATTCTATAGATATTGAAAGACCTCCATTGGTCTTATACTACCATGGCATCTCCCACTAATGCAATGCTTGTTCTCCTACGTAATCCCTCACCTCACTGATTGAGTTCATAAGGTGCTTCCTGCTGAGTGTCATGTTGAGTGTGTTGTTGTGACTCAGCATGGGGGTCTTCATAAATACAAAGTCACTCCGGCTGGATATGGTGGAGTAGCAGGGCCTGTAGGTCCGTGTATGCGGATCCTGGGGTCCTCCCACTACCTCCATATAGCGTATGGGTCCATCAGTATTGAGCTGCAGGTGCAGGTCCTTGCTGGGCCTCTGATGGTAGCGGCTGGTCCTGTGGCGACCATAGCAGCAGCAGCAGTCTGAATCTCCCAGCCCTGGGCCACGGTGCCTAAGACAGCGTACCATGAGGACGACAAAGGTGATGAAGGACACAGCTGATACACAAGCTAGAGAGATGATGAGGTACAGAGTGATGTCTGACATCCCAGTGCGGTGGTAGAAGGGTGTGTGACGAGGGCTTGGTGGAGCATCGTTTGCTGTGCCCTTCTCATCCACAGTTACTGTAATGTTCACAGAACTGGTCTTTGGCGGGTCACCGTTATCCTGAATGATGATCACAATGTCATAACTCGAGCCTGCTTCCTCCTCAGCCCACTTGCGGGCTGTGCGGAGCTCACCACTGTGTGCTCCAATACGGAACATGCCAGCATTTGGTCCAGGAACGATGGAGTAAAACAACCATGCATTGTGTCCACTGTCTGCATCCACCCCTACAAGTTTATTTATGAGGTGCCCTGGGCTGGCAGATGGGGGCACAGTGAGCTGTAATGTTTTGTCTTTTGGGTAGGAGGGGTGTACAATAACTGGTGCATTGTCATTCACATCCACCACAAACACATGCACAGTGACGTTGGCTGTCCTTGGGGGCACCCCAGCATCCCGGGCCTGCACCTCAATACGGAAAGCGTTAAGTTGTTCATGATCCAGAGAGCGCATGCTGTAGATGTGGCCACTCTCTGGGTTAATATAGACATAAGAAGAGATGGGTGAGCCCTGGACCATGCTGGAAAGGATGGAGTAGGAGATGCGAGCATTGTCACCAAGGTCTGGGTCAGTGGCTGAAACAGCAGCGATGGGGGCACTGGGAGCATTGTTCTCTGGGATGTCCACAGAGTATGAAGGCTGAGAGAAGGTGGGGGCGTTGTCATTTACATCTGAGAGCTTCACCACAAAGGTGGTTTGTGATGAAAGGGGAGGGGAACCGGCATCAGTGGCCTTGATGACCACTGTGTACTCAGGGACAGTCTCACGGTCCAGGTTTCCAGCAGTGGTGAGGCTGTAGTGCATGCCAAAAGCTGAATTAAGTTTGAATGGTAAACCAGGTTGGACATTTAATGTAACCTCCCCATTCACACCAGAGTCCAGGTCCCGTGCACTAATGAGTGCTATCACAGTCTCTGGTTCAGAGTCCTCTCTGATAGGACTGGTCAGTGATGTCAGTGTCACCTCTGGTGCGTTGTCATTCACATCAATGATGTCCACTATGACGTTACAGGAGCCCTCCATAGCAGGGGAACCACCATCTCTGGCCTGCACTGTGATGTGGTATGCATTAGCTTTCTCATAATCCACATCCCCCTTCACGCGGATCTCTCCGTTTTTAGAATCCACACTGAAAAGGTTGAGAACGCGCTCCGGTGTGTATTTACTAAATAGGAAAGATATTTCTCCGTTGTTACTCGAATCAGCGTCAGTCGCGTTCAATTTCATCACTAAAGTGCCCCGTGCAACATTTTCTAATAGTCTAACTTTCTTAACCGGCTCGTCAAAGACGGGCGAATTGTCATTTACATCCAGAATTTTAATAAGCAGAAGTGTTGAGCCAGATTTCTCCGGCAGACCCCCATCTACAGCACTGAGCAACAGGCGAAACGAGGCCTGCGTCTCCCTGTCCAAAGGTCTATCCACAACTAGCTCTGGAAACTTGCTGCCGTCACTTTTAGTTTCCACATTCAAAGTAAAGAAGTCATTTGAAGCTAGATGGTAAGTGCGTAACGAGTTGGTCCCCACGTCTGGATCGTGTGCGCTCTCCAAGCGGAACCTTGTGCCCGGCGCGGCCGCCTCTGATACCTCCAAAGAAATGTTGCTAGTCGAAAACTGCGGTGCATTGTCATTGACATCCAGAATTTCCACCGCGACGCGCTGGATTTCCAAAGGATTCTCCAGAAGTACTTGAAGGTGTAGTGAACACGCTGAGCTTAATTCGCACATTTCTTCCCTGTCGATTTTTTGTTTAATAATCAAATCACCGGTCTCCTGCTTTACCTCAAAATACTGTGTTGTGGATTCCGAAACAACCCGCAACCTCCTCTGAACAATCCGCTGGGCAGTAAGACTCAAATCTTTAGCGATATTCCCAACGACGGAGCCCGGGCTTAGTTCCTCCGACACAGAATAACTGAGCTGAGCCGACGCACAGGAGAGGCAAGCTAGATAAAAGCAGAGCCTCGACAGCCTCCCTCCTCCGGAGCGCTTCCTCTGTCTGGAGTCCATTGTGCTGCGCTCCGAGGATCGGAGAACGGGAAAGTTTTTAACTTTCTCTATCACCGTAACGTATCCATAATAATGTTAAAACGAGGCTGCCAGGCTTGATGGTAAACATTTCCGTTTTAAAAAAAGAGCGATGGGAAGTTTTGAAGTGATCATGACGACCGTCTTTTGAGAGAAAACGAGGACGAAAATCAAAGTATTTTCTACCTCCTGTGAAACTCTCTGCTCTGTCTCCTCCGCCTCACTGCCCTCGTGGGCGGGGAGAGGCCACAGAAGCCTTCCCTCTCATTGGGAGACAGGGCTGGACCAGCTCTGTCACACAGCTCACACGCAGAGTGAAAACTTTTCAGTGACTCCACTTCCACTGACAGGCAAGTATCAACCTAATACTCATTTGAAAGTTTAATAAGACAACGAAAGCTTAATAACAGAAGGATGAATATGTTTTGACTGTTGACAACGATCTTTCTCATAATCCAAGAAAATGAATATATGGAGGATAAATGTGATTTTATTGATATATTGTTGAACAATTCAGTCACGTGCTCCCATTGAGTCAAAACACAGCAGTATATCTAACAGCTGTTCTGTTACGTAGCAATGCTATTTGTATCCGCAGGGGGGCATAGTTTTCCAAACTGGTTTTCCCCTGCCATAAGTCTACGTCAAGGGAAGGTTTTCAATGTGGCTTCGTTATACAGTTGAGATGTTCAATAACAAGTATATTGAAGCTATATAAATGTAGCGGATAATTAAAAGACAGCAAATATGAAACAGCAAACAATACAAAATAATGTATAAATTGACCAATGAAGGAAGGTAGGCTAGAAAAATAGTGATTAAATTCTAATCTCCTTTAACCTGAAAATTTAAACGGAATATTTTAATGAAATTTATGTTATGTTTTAGTAAAAGGTATTTTATAGTCATTCACTACAAAGAAATATGGCATTATGTTAAAATAGCATATTAGCATAACCAAGTTGTTACTTCTACTAAAGCAGGAATCACAACCCTGCTGCTGACTAGGCTAGCTAGTTTGTGCGATTTGGTCTCTGTTACAGAGAAAAAGTACACACATTTCCCATGTGCACCCTCAGCACAAACAATCAACGAAATAAAGGGGAAAATCGCGCTTTGTTCCTAAATGAAAACAACAACTAAAGAAAACAGAAATAGAGAAATTCTGTTCATCCCACATTTATAGAAACACTGTTACATATCGCCCTGTTGTTTTCTGCTCACCTGCTGGCTCTCAAAGGTCCAGGTGCTGTCGGGTAAAGACGCATCCAAAACACTGATCACCTCCTTAAAGTCAGTGGTGCTGCTGGGTTTAATCAAAGTGAAATCACTGTACTCTGACATCGGAGACATACAGGACCTGAAGGACTGACTCTGAGACAACATGTCTCCTCCCAGGACCTCCACGTACTTTATAGGTCCGTCAGTGTTGAGCTGAATCTGCAGGTTTCTGTTGGGGTTCTTGTAATCATCACAGTCGCTCCGCCTCGTGCAACAACTACCGCTGCTTCTGCTGTTCCTGATGCATTTAATCGCTAAGATGAGAAAAGTCAGCAAAGACAGCACGGACACCGAGGCCAGAGAGAGAATCAGATAAAGGGTGATTCTCCCAGTTTTCTTGCTGGGCTCGGCCGCTTTCTGTCGGAGGTCTAAGATGGGCTCATGTAGGCCGTCCTCCAGCAGGATGGACACCGTGACGGTGGAGGACTGGACCGGTTCCCCGTCGTCCTTGATCTCTATAAGCAGCCTCTGAGAGGAGTCGTCCTGCTCGGACGCAGCGCGTTTAGTCCTCACCTCCCCTGTGTACAGACTGACAGTGAACAGAGAGGCGTCTGTGGCCTCCGCCAGTCTGTAGGAGATCCAGGCGTTATGGCCCGAGTCAGCGTCCACTGCCGTCACCTTTGTGACCAGGTGACCCGCTTTAGCGGAGCGGGGCATCCTCTGGTGAGAGAGGGACCCCAGGGCAGCGGAGGAGGGGTAAATAACAGCGGGCGCATTGTCGTTCTGGTCCAGGACAAAAACATGGACAGTGGCGTTGCTGCTGAGAGACGGAGAGCCCTGGTCCTTTGCCTGAACCTGAATCTGAAACACCTTCAGTTTCTCATAGTCAAACGAGTGCATGCTGTAGATGCTGCCATTATCTGAGTTAATGTAAACATAAGATGAGACAGACACATCCTGCACTTTAGAGTCCAGTATAGAGTAAGAGATTTTGGCGTTTTCACCAAAATCCAGGTCAGACGCTGATACTGAGTACAGTATCGACCCTGGTACCCCGTTCTCTTTTAAATATACATTATAGGAGGACTGAGTGAATACAGGAGGGTTGTCATTCACATCAGTGATGCTGACAGGTATAATTTTCCTACTAGAGAGAGGAGGAGAGCCTGAATCAGTGGCTGTTATCTCAATATTATAATCTGAGAAACTCTCTCGGTCTAAAGGACCACTGGTAACCAGTGCGTAATTATTAGAGAACGAAGGTTTCAGACTAAAGGGAGAGCGTTTGGCGAGTTGCAATGTTACTTTACCGTTATCACCGGAGTCAAGATCTCGCGCACCGATCAAAGCAACTACGGTGCCGCTTGGTGCGTCTTCGCGCACTGGTTTTGGCTCAGAAGTGAAAACAATTTCTGGAGCGTTATCATTGAAGTCCATAATATCAACCTGCACGCGACAGTGGCCCTCCATTTCAGGGCTGCCTTTATCTTTTGCAATGACATCAATGTCATATGACTTGGTAGTTTCATAGTCTAATTCCCCTTTTAGAGTGATTTCACCTGTTAAGGGGTCAATATCGAAGATTGACAACAAAGATTCCGGTGTCCGAGAGCCGAATGAAAATTCAATTTCACCATTTAAACCTTCATCTGCATCTGTTGCTTTGGGCTTTATAATAGCAGATCCCTTTATACTTTTTTCACCCAGGGTTATTTTGTAAATATTTTTCTCAAACACAGGGAAGTTATCATTTGTATCAAGCACATTTATTGTTATTTGTGACGTTCCAGATCTTACTGGATTTCCCCCGTCTAATGCTGTTAGTAATATTTTGTGAACAGCTTTTTTCTCACGATCTAGAGGCTTTTCTAAAACTAGTTCCGGAACGGCCTTACCACCCTCTATTTCTTTTATTTTAAGGGAACAACACTCATTTTTACTAAGAGTATATGATTTGAGTGAATTGCTTCCAACGTCGGGGTCTGTTGCACTCTCTAAAAGAAAGCGTGTGCCCACTAATGCTAATTCAGCTATTTTTAAAGGTATTTCATTTGAAAGGAAACTTGGAGAATTGTCATTAATATCTCTTATTTCAACCTCAATTCGGTGTAACTGTAGCGGGTCCTCAATTACCACTTGCAGAGGCAGAACACAGCTAGCGCTTTGTCCGCATAAAGCCTCTCTGTCTATTCTGTCATTCACCACCAGCTCGCCCTTCCCCGCATCTACACGGAAATACTGCTCACCAGCCTCAGAGGCGACACGTAATTTACGGTCAAAAATTTCAGATAGTCCCAACCCCAGATCTTTGGCTAGATTTCCTACCACAGATCCCTGTTTTAGTTCCTCCGGGATGCTGTAACGAGTCTGTCCGTTTATTGTACTCCACAAGAGAAAAAAATGATTCCACCAGAGAGCAAGCCATCTCCAGTCTCGGTATCCCATTCTCTTTGTCATCCCCGATTCAGTAAAATACATCATTTCCAATCCACAAGAACAGAGGACATGAAGTCAAAATCCATATTCCGAGAGCGTGACATATTCCGTTAAAAATATGTCTGTTCATCGTCAAAGATAAAATTAAGATATAACCTAAATACTCATAGTATACGAACCATTTACCGACTCTTCTCCCACTCCGAGAATTGTGGTTTTGGTGCTGAAGCTGCATGGGGGAGGGAGTAGATCTCTTTGTACAGTTATTAATGCTATTGGTGCACAGCATCCATCTCTCACATCCAATGGGAGGAAACCTGAACAGCATCGTTAAAGACACACACACCCTTTAGCGCTGTCATTAAGGAGCAAGTCAAACACCTTAAGGAGTAGCCGATTAACATTCCCATGACTTACATCAATTTAAAACAAATAAATGTATCGGAATCTACATTTGTATAAGAACAATATATTTAAAGTTCCCTCTTATTTCACTATAAGACCACATTTATTTGACTTGGTTTGGATTTCTAATGCCAAAACTGCCTTCATTCCCGTTTACCTAAATCAATAAGTACAGAAAATGTAATAAGTGAAAGATGTTATTAAGTGTGTTAGTTCAATGTTCATGTATTTTCATTGTTACCCCATTGATTAAAGGCCATCAACAACAATCTCTTTATGTGCCCCCTGTACACTTCATGGGTCAGAGTCGCTGTCCATCCATGTAGTGCTGAAACGCACAGCTCGAAAAGCTATTTAACCACCAACTCACTCTTCAGGTCAAATAAAAACAGCGACCAAAGTTGGCATATATGAATTTGGATATAAAGTTAATGTTTTCACTTAAAATATATCCACTAACATTGTCATAAATACCCCACATTTTGTATCTGTTAAACTGCCATGTTACAATTATTTCTCACAATGAAAGGAAAAGTTGTGCTTTCTTTGTGGTTATTCTGTTTTAAGTGATAGTCTCACAAAGCTGGTTTGTTCTCTCTGCTCACCTGCTGGCTCTCAAAGGTCCAGGTGCTGTCGGGTAAAGACGCATCCAAAACACTGATCACCTCCTTAAAGTCAGTGGTGCTGCTGGGCTTAAGCAAAGTGAAATCACTGTACTCTGACATCGGAGACATACAGGACCTGAAGGACTGACTCTGAGACAACATGTCTCCTCCCAGGACCTCCACGTACTTTATAGGTCCGTCAGTATTGAGCTGAATCTGCAGGTTTCTGTTGGGGTTCTTGTAATCATCACAGTCGCTCCGTCTCGTGCAGCAACTACCGCTGCTTCTGCTGTTCCTGATGCATTTAACCGCTAAGATGAGAAAAGTCAGCAGAGACAGCACGGACACCGAGGCCAGAGAGAGAATCAGATAAAGGGTGATTCTCCCAGTTTTCTTGCTGGGCTCGGCCGCTTTCTGTCGGAGGTCTAAGATGGGCTCATGGAGGCCGTCCTCCAGCAGGATGGACACCGTGACGGTGGAGGACTGGACCGGTTCCCCGTCGTCCTTGATCTCTATAAGCAGCCTCTGAGAGGAGTCGTCCTGCTCGGACGCAGCGCGTTTAGTCCTCACCTCCCCTGTGTACAGATTGACAGTGAACAGAGAGGCGTCTGTGGCCTCCGCCAGTCTGTAGGAGATCCAGGCGTTATGGCCCGAGTCAGCGTCCACAGCCGTCACCTTTGTGACCAGGTGACCCGCTTTAGCGGAGCGGGGCATCCTCTGGTGAGAGAGGGACCCCAGGGCAGCGGAGGAAGGGTAAATAACTGCGGGGGCATTGTCGTTCTGGTCCAGGATAAAAACATGGACAGTGGCGTTGCTGCTGAGAGACGGAGAGCCCTGGTCCTTTGCCTGAACCTGAATCTGAAACACCTTGAGTTTCTCATAGTCAAACGAGTGCATGCTGTAGATGCTGCCATTATCTGAGTTAATATAAACATAAGATGAGACGGACACGTCCTGCACTTTAGAGTCCAGTATAGAGTAAGAGATTTTGGCGTTTTCACCAAAATCCAGGTCATATGCTGATACTGAGTACAGTATAGACCCTGGTACGCAGTTCTCTTTTAAATATACATTATAGGAGGGCTGAGTGAAGACAGGAGGGTTGTCATTCACATCAGTGATGCTGACATTTATGGTTTTCCTACTGGACAGAGGAGGAGAGCCTGAATCAGTGGCTGTTATCTCAATACTATACTGTGAGACATGTTCTCTGTCTAGACCACCTTTTGTAACCAGTGCATAGTTATTAGAAAATGAAGGCGTAAGAGTTAAAGGAGAATCCTTGGGAAGTTGCAATGTCACTTTTCCATTATCACTGGAGTCAAGGTCCCGCGCAGTGAGCAAAGCCACTACAGTGCCACTTGGTGCGTCCTCGGGAACGTGGCTAGGTTTTGAAGTTAAAACAATTTCAGGAGCATTATCATTTATGTCTATTACCTCCACTTGCACACGGCAATGACCTTCCATTTCAGGAATGCCTTTATCTTTTGCGGTTATATCTATTTCATGTGTTGCAACGGTTTCATAATCTAATTGCCCTTTAAGGAAAATTTCTCCTGTTTCCGAGTTTATCTGAAAAATAGACAACACTACATCTGGTGTATGCTCAGCAAATGAGTATTCAATCTCTCCATTAACACCCTCGTCTGCGTCTGTTGCTTCTACCCTTACGATCATGAAACCACTTTGACTATTTTCAGGCAAAGTTATTTTATATAATGCATTTTTGAAAACAGGAACATTGTCGTTGTTGTCTAAGACTGTCACTATAATCTTTGATGTTCCCGTTTTGACAGGATTGCCCCCATCTAACGCAGTCAGCAGTAACTGATGGACACTTTGCTTTTCTCTGTCAAGCGGTTTCTCTAAAACAAGCTCTGGCACTTTCCTTCCATTAGCCAAATCTTTAATTTTCAAACTAAAACATTCATCTTTGCTGAGACTGTATGACTTTAGTGAGTTACTACCCACGTCGAAATCCTGTGCAGTCTCCAAAGGGTAACGCGCACCGATAGCTGTCAGCTCCGCAATTTTTAAATTTCTTTCTTTGCTGAGAAAACTAGGGGAATTGTCATTGACGTCTCTTATTTCTACTTCTATTCGATAAAGATGTAGCGGGTTCTCTATTACTACTTGCAGAGGTAGAACACAGCTGACGCTTTGTCCGCATAAAGCCTCTCTGTCTATTCTGTCATTCACCACCAGCTCGCCCTTCCCCGCATCCACACTGAAATAGTGCTCACCAGCCTCAGAGGCGACACGCAGCTTACGGTCAAAAATGTCTGATAGTCCCAAACTCAAATCTTTGGCTAGATTTCCTACCACAGAGCCCTGTTTTAGTTCCTCCGGGATGCTGTAACGAGTCTGTCCGTCTATTGTAGTCCACAAGAGAAAGAAATGATTCCACCAGAGAGCAAGCCATCTCCAGTCTCGGTATCCCATTCTCTTTGTCATCCCCGATCCGTTAGAATACGTTATTTCCCATCGAGGAATTGTTACATAACCAACTCAACATCAATTCCACCACCCCAGTGGGTGTTCTGTTTTGAATAAATCCTTGTAAAAATCGTAAAAACAAAAGCCTAAATTCCAGACACCTTCGGATGAGCGCATCTCTTCTCCAGCTCTGAGCACTGTGAGGGTTACCGCGGAGAGGCTGAATGGGGGATGGAGTAGATCTCTTTGTACAGTCCTGTATCTTATTGGTTCACAGCATCCATCTTTACTATCCAATCACAAAGAGCTAACAGTGATGTTGAGGCTCCTACCAGTGAATACGTATGAAAAACATGACACAAGAGTAAGTCAGATTTTTGTGATACTTCTCGTTGTATGGAATAAAATTTATATGGAGAACACGCAAAATAAAAAAGAAAGACTTATATTCCAGAACCGAAAATCCACTGGGCATCATATTTTAATTTACTGCTGCAGCCATAATGAATCCTGACTAAGGATGTTATTCAGTCAATACTGATAGCTAATTATTAAACTATTCAAATGTTGGTAAAATAAGTCAAATATTTCGTTTACTAATGTTTAAGACATGTTGTATAACAGGGGAGCAAGGTCTAATTATAGAATGGAAATGCCTTATATGTGCAAACTTTAATTAGATAAAATTATGATAATTAAAAACTGTTATTCATAATTCCTCCTTTGGGAAACTATAGTCTAAAACTGAAATTTCTCAACATTACAACATTTAAAAAATGAAGGCACCAGCGATTTTTTAAACGCTTGTTGCATCATGAGTTTAAATGGGGATATTGGGCATTATTAAAAGATAGGCATCAGAGTTTCATAAATACATCCAATTATTGTTTATTTATGCTAAGATCAAATCATACATCCGAAACTGCCAATAAAAACATCTCCTTTAAATTAAGACCAAACGCCATACCTCCATAATACTCAATAATCAACACAGTTCTAAAGACTAAAACTTAAATGCATTATGCCAATAATAACTGGAAATGTGTAAAGCAGTTCTGTTGTTTTCTGCTCACCTGCTGGCTCTCAAAGGTCCAGGTGCTGTCAGGTAAAGACGCATCCAAAACACTGATCACCTCCTTAAAGTCAGTGGTGCTGCTGGGTTTAATCAAAGTGAAATCACTGTACTCTGACATCGGAGACATACAGGACCTGAAGGACTGACTCTGAGACAACATGTCTCCTCCCAGGACCTCCACGTACTTTATAGGTCCGTCAGTGTTGAGCTGAATCTGCAGGTTTCTGTTGGGGTTCTTGTAATCATCACAGTCGCTCCGTCTCGTGCAGCAACTACCACTGCTTCTGCTGTTCCTGATGCATTTAACCGCTAAGATGAGAAAAGTCAGCAGAGACAGCACGGACACCGAGGCCAGAGAGAGAATCAGATAAAGGGTGATTCTCCCAGTTTTCTTGCTGGGCTCGGCCGCTTTCTGTCGGAGGTCTAAGATGGGCTCATGGAGGCCGTCCTCCAGCAGGATGGACACCGTGACGGTGGAGGACTGGACCGGTTCCCCGTCGTCCTTGATCTCTATAAGCAGCCTCTGAGAGGAGTCGTCCTGCTCGGACGCAGCGCGTTTAGTCCTCACCTCCCCTGTGTACAGACTGACAGTGAACAGAGAGGCGTCTGTGGCCTCCGCCAGTCTGTAGGAGATCCAGGCGTTATGGCCCGAGTCAGCGTCCACAGCCGTCACCTTTGTGACCAGGTGACCCGCTTTAGCGGAGCGGGGAATCCTCTGGTGAGAGAGGGACCCCAGGGCAGCGGAGGAGGGGTAAATAACAGCGGGGGCATTGTCGTTCTGGTCCAGGATAAAAACATGGACAGTGGCGTTGCTGCTGAGAGACGGAGAGCCCTGGTCCTTTGCCTGAACCTGAATCTGAAACACCTTGAGTTTCTCATAGTCAAACGAGTGCATGCTGTAGATGCTGCCGTTATCTGAGTTAATGTAAACATAAGATGAGGCAGACACGTCCTGCACTTTAGAGTCCAGTATAGAGTAAGAGATTTTGGCGTTTTCTCCAAAATCCAGGTCAGATGCTGATACTGAGTACAGTATAGACCCTGGTACGCCGTTCTCCTTTAAATATACATTATAGGAGGGCTGAGTGAAGACAGGGGGGTTGTCATTCACATCAGTGATGCTAACGGGTATAATTTTCTTACTAGAGAGAGGAGGAGAGCCTGAATCAGTGGCTGTTATCTCAATATTATATTCTGAGAAACTCTCTCGGTCTAATAAACCATTCGTAACCAGTGCGTAATTATTAGAAAATGATGGTTTTAAAGTGAATGGTAAACCCTTTCCGAGTTTTAACGTCACCTTACCGTTATTACTGGAATCAAGGTCTCGTGCACTGATTAAGGCGACAACTGTGCCTCTTGGTGCATCTTCACGCACTGGGTTTGGCTTTGAAGTGAGAACAATTTCTGGGGAATTGTCATTAATATCTATCACTACTACTTGCACACGACAGTGGCCCTCCATCTCAGGAACTCCTTTATCTTTTGCAGTAATACGTATTTCATGTACTGCACTTCGTTCATAATCTAACGGCCCTACTAAGGATATCTCACCCGTACCCGAATCCAACTGAAAAATAGATAACAGCGATGGGGGTGTGTGGTCAGCAAATGCGTATTCAATCTCTCCATTAACACCTTCGTCTGCGTCTGTTGCTTCAACTTTTACAAGAACAGAACCAGCGACACTATTTTCACGTACAGTTACATTATACAACGGCATTTTGAAAACAGGGACATTGTCATTGTTGTCGAGTACAGTAACTATGATTTTAGTGGTTCCAGTTTTAACAGGATTGCCTCCGTCTAATGCGGTCAGTAATAAGTAATGGACACTTTGTTTCTCTCTGTCAAGTGATTTTTCTAGTACTAGTTCTGGAACTTGTCTATCACCAGATAGTTCTTTCATTTTCAAACTAAAACACTCGTTTTTACTTAGAGTATAAGATTTAACTGAATTACTAGCAACGTCCTGATCCTGCGCAGTGTCTAAAGGGAAGCGGATGCCTGTGGCAGTAGATTCTGCTATCTTTAACGATCGTTCCTCTGTTATAAAAATCGGAGAATTGTCGTTTATGTCCCTTATTTCTACTTCTATCCGGTGTAGCTGTAGCGGATTCTCCGTTACAACCTGTAAAGGCAATACACAGCTGGCGCTTTGTCCGCATAAAGCCTCTCTGTCTATTCTGTCATTCACCACCAGTTCGCCCTTCCCCGCATCCACACTGAAATACTGCTCACCAGCCTCAGAGGCGACACGCAATTTACGCTCAAAAATGTCTGATAGTCCCAACCCCAGATCTTTGGCTAGATTTCCTACCACAGAACCCTGTTTTAGTTCCTCCGGGATGCTGTAACGAGTCTGTCCGTCTATTGTAGTCCAGAAGAGAAAGAAATTATGCCACCAAAGCGCCTGCCATCTCCAGTCTCGGTATCCTGTTCTCTTTGTCATCCCCGGTCCGTTACAATACGTTTTTTCCCATTAAGGTGTTCGTCAACACAACCCAGCGTTCAAAGCCATCGCTGGAATGTATACTCCAATTAAAATAAATCCTTAGATACTTGGTAATAAAATATATATTCCAGACGCCTTTATATAAGCGCATCTCCTCTCCAGCTCTGAGCACTGTGAGGGTTACTGTGGAGAGCCTGAATGGGGGATAGAGTAGATCTCTTTGTATAGTCCTGTCTGCTATTGGTTTATAGCATTCATCTCTACTATCCAATCACAGAAGGCCGATTCTGCTTATAAAGCTACTGCACCCCCTCAAGGTTGTTATGCATTTTAATAAAATTAATATTAGGAAACGTCAGATTTTTGTGACAAAAAATGTGATAAAAAATTAGCTGTAAAAAAACAAACAAAACATGGATTTTTATTCCAATAGGCCTACCCCATATGCACTTGAGACCTTATTTTCAAGGATTGCTGACAACTAATGATGACTATAAAATATCATATATTTATATAAAAAACACTTTAATTTTTAAAATATCTTTAAAAAATACTACATTTACAAGTACCTAACAATAATTGTATAATGTAAAAGCAACGTCTGATCAAAATGGAAATATATGTGCATGCTTTCCAAACCCCCCCCAAAACATTGTGATCATTAGAAACGGTTACTCAGAGTTCCTAATGTAGTTAAACATAGAAAAAAAAATCGATTTTCTCAAGATAGAAGTCAATGTATTGGCTTTTTAATGGCAATGTTTATTTTTATTTTTATTTTTTATAAATTTCAGGCTATTCAAGAAATCTATAAGACAATGATGTCACTAATAAAGGACTAAAGAAGGTTTGTTGTTTTATGCTGACATGCTGGATGACTGCTTGTGACCACGAAAACACCATGTTATCAGATGGCAGTAAAGGAAAAAAAGCCTATACAATCAAATACAATTACAAAGTAGGTCTGCTGTTGTTTTCTGCTCACCTGCTGGCTCTCAAAGGTCCACGTGCTGTCGGGTAAAGACGCATCCAAAACACTGATCACTTCCTTAAAGTCAGTGGTGCTGCTGGGTTTAATCAAAGTGAAATCACTGTACTCTGACATCGGAGACATACAGGACCTGAAGGACTGACTCTGAGACAACATGTCTCCTCCCAGGACCTCCACGTACTTTATAGGTCCGTCAGTATTGAGCTGAATCTGCAGGTTTCTGTTGGGGTTCTTGTAATCATCACAGTCGCTCCGTCTCGTGCAGCAACTACCGCTGCTTCTGCTGTTCTTGATGCATTTAACCGCTAAGATGAGAAAGGTCAGCAGAGACAGCACGGACACCGAGGCCAGAGAGAGAATCAGATAAAGGGTGATTCTCCCAGTTTTCTTGCTGGGCTCGGCCGCTTTCTGTCGGAGGTCTAAGATGGGCTCATGGAGGCCGTCCTCCAGCAGGATGGACACCGTGACGGTGGAGGACTGGACCGGTTCCCCGTCGTCCTTGATCTCTATAAGCAGCCTCTGAGAGGAGTCGTCCTGCTCGGACGCAGCGCGTTTAGTCCTCACCTCCCCTGTGTACAGGCTGACAGTAAACAGAGAGGCGTCTGTGGCCTCCGCCAGTCTGTAGGAGATCCAGGCGTTATGGCCTGAGTCAGCGTCCACTGCCGTCACCTTTGTGACCAGGTGACCCGCTTTAGCGGAGCGGGGTATCCTCTGGTGAGAGAGGGAACCCAGGGCAGCGGAGGAAGGGTAAATAACTGCGGGGGCATTGTCGTTCTGGTCCAGGATAAAAACATGGACAGTGGCGTTGCTGCTGAGAGACGGAGAGCCCTGGTCCTTTGCCTGAACCTGAATCTGAAACACCTTGAGTTTCTCATAGTCAAACGAGTGCATGCTGTAGATGCTGCCGTTATCTGAGTTAATGTAAACATAAGATGAGACAGACACGTCCTGCACTTTAGAGTCCAGTATAGAGTAAGAGATTTTGGCGTTTTCACCAAAATCCAGGTCAGATGCTGATACTGAGTACAGTAAAGACCCTGGTACCCCGTTCTCTTTTAAATATACATTATAGGAGGGCTGAGTGAATACAGGAGGGTTGTCATTCACATCAGTGATGCTGACATTTATAGTTTTCTTACTGGACAGAAGAGGAGAGCCTGAATCAGTGGCTGTTATCTCAATACTATACTCTGGGAAACTCTCTCGGTCTAAAGCACCACTGGTAACCAGCGCGTAATTATCCGAAAAAGAGGGTTTCAAATTAAAATTACAGCCTTTGGGTAGTTGTAATGTCACTTTTCCGTTGTCACCAGAGTCAATGTCTCGGGCACTGATTAAAGCTACTACAGTACCACTTGGTGCGTCCTCAGGCACAGAATTTGGTTGGGAGGTCAGAAATATATGTGGAGCATTATCGTTAACATCTAACACTTCAACATGGAGGGTGCAATGCCCCTCCATTCTCGGAGTTCCTTTGTCTCTTGCGCAAATATCTATTTCATAATTTGCATTTGTTTCGAAATCTAATTTACCTATCAGACGTACTTCTCCTGCTAATGAATCAATATTAAACACAGATAAGACAACATCTGGTGTGTGCGCTCCAAATGAATACTCTACTTCTCCATTTAGACCTTCATCGGTATCTTTTGCTGTAAGTTTTAGGATTGATTCACCTTGTACAGTATTTTCGCTTATGGAGACTTTGTAAACATTTTTCTCAAATACAGGAAAGTTATCGTTATTGTCAAGCACATTTATGATTATCTGGGAGGTCCCAGATTTCACTGGGTTTCCTCCGTCTATAGCAGTTAGTTGAAGCTTATGCTTTGGCTTTTTTTCTCTGTCGAGAGATTTAGACAATACTAGCTCTGGGACTTTCCTACCACCGGACACTTCTTTTATTCTTAAACTAAAAATGTCGTCTTTACTTAAAGTATAGGACCTCACTGAATTCACTCCAACATCAAGATCTTGCGCATTCTCCAAAGGAAAACGTGCCCCTGCGGCGGTCGACTCTGCTATTTCTAATATAATATCTTGGGAAGGGAATGTTGGAGAATTATCATTAATATCTTGTATTTCCACCTCAACTCGGTGCAGTTGTAACGGTTTATCAATAACGACTTGCAGAGTCAACACACAGCTGGCGCTTTGTCCGCATAAAGCCTCTCTGTCTATTCTGTCATTCACCACCAGCTCGCCCTTCCCCGCATCCACACTGAAATACTGCTCACCAGCCTCAGAGGCGACACGCAGCTTACGGTCAAATATGTCAGATAGCCCCAACCCCAGATCTTTGGCTAGATTTCCTACCACGGAGCCCTGTTTTAGTTCCTCTGGTATGCTGTAACGAGTCTGTCCGTTTATTGTACTCCACAAGAGAAAGAAATGATGCCACCAAAGCGCCTGCCATCTCCAGTCTCGGTATCCTATTCTCTTTGTCATCCCCGATCCGTCAAAATGATTTCCCATTGAGGTAATCGAAAAGCAGATAGTTACCACCCATTGCAATAAAGCATTAATCCAAAACAAATATCCAAAATCGTTTCATACCAAAAATAAAGATAGTTCTTTTTGTAATTCCGATAAGAGCATCACTCCCTCTCATCCAGCTCCTTGCAATGAAAACGTGTACGGTGCACTAGGCTGAATGGGGGATGGGAGTAGATCTCTTTGTACATTTTTACGTTTCATTGGTGCACAGTATCCATCTCTACCAGCCAATGAGAAGAGGGTGAGCAGTGATTTTTAAAGACACAGCCGCCCCTGAAAGAACCTGCCTCCATGCAAATAAAAATTAAATCTGATTACAAAATTACAAATACTCGGTGTTCTGATTATTCACACTTTTGATTAAACAAACTATTTTTGTGATTTTAATCAGAAAAAAGTGATAGTATTGCTATGCAGTTTGGTCCTGCTACAAGCAAGCCTATTCAAGGTTTCGCTGTCCAACTTTGTGGTGCTGAAACAAAGTACCATTCATGCAACTATAAAGGGAGTATTCCACACGAATACAATCCACTAAACTAGAGCTAACTACAAAATCTGAAGTTTGACACAATGTAGGCCTTTGTAACAGAAACAAATAATAGGCAAGGGCGATTTAAAAAGTAAAAAAGAAAGCAACAGGGTTCCAACATTTAATGAGTAAATGAGTAAACTGACCATAACGGTTGGACGAAATGATAAAATATACTGACAAGATATGTAAAACACACAGGACAGCAGGAAAAATCAACAGAAAGCCTAAAATGTTCGAAGGCAGCTAAAAAAAGAAGGAACAAAGAAAAACGCTTGTTACTGATTACTCGTACCACACGTTTTAAGTACCACGAACACCAAGTTACCAGATGGCAGTAAGGTATTTAAAACAGAAACAATCTGTATACAACGAAAGAAAATTACAAAATACGTCTACTATTTTTTTCTGCTCACCTGCTGGCTCTCAAAGGTCCAGGTGCTGTCGGGTAAAGACGCATCCAGAACACTGATCACTTCCTTAAAGTCAGTGGTGCTGCTGGGTTTAATCAAAGTGAAATCACTGTACTCTGACATCGGAGACATACAGGACCTGAAGGACTGACTCTGAGACAACATGTCTCCTCCCAGGACCTCCACGTACTTTATAGGTCCGTCAGTGTTGAGCTGAATCTGCAGGTTTCTGTTGGGGTTCTTGTAATCATCACAGTCGCTCCGCCTCGTGCAACAACTACCGCTGCTTCTGCTGTTCCTGATGCATTTAATCGCTAAGATGAGAAAAGTCAGCAAAGACAGCACGGACACCGAGGCCAGAGAGAGAATCAGATAAAGGGTGATTCTCCCAGTTTTCTTGCTGGGCTCGGCCGCTTTCTGTCGGAGGTCTAAGATGGGCTCATGGAGGCCGTCCTCCAGCAGGATGGACACCGTGACGGTGGAGGACTGGACCGGTTCCCCGTCGTCTTTGATCTCTATAAGCAGCCTCTGAGAGGAGTCGTCCTGCTCGGACGCAGCGCGTTTAGTCCTCACCTCCCCTGTGTACAGACTGACAGTAAACAGAGAGGCGTCTGTGGCCTCCGCCAGTCTGTAGGAGATCCAGGCGTTATGGCCTGAGTCAGCGTCCACTGCCGTCACCTTTGTGACCAGGTGACCCGCTTTAGCGGAGCGGGGCATCCTCTGGTGAGAGAGGGACCCCAGGGCAGCGGAGGAAGGGTAAATAACAGCGGGGGCATTGTCGTTCTGGTCCAGGATAAAAACATGGACAGTGGCGTTGCTGCTAAGAGACGGAGAACCCTGGTCCTTTGCCTGAACCTGAATCTGAAACACCTTGAGTTTCTCATAGTCAAACGAGTGCATGCTGTAGATGCTGCCATTATCTGAGTTAATGTAAACATAAGATGAGACAGACACGTCCTGCACTTTAGAGTCCAGTATAGAGTAAGAGATTTTGGCGTTTTCACCAAAATCCAGGTCATGTGCTGATACTGAGTACAGTATAGACCCTGGTACGCCGTTCTCTTTTAAATATACATTATAGGAGGACTGAGTGAAGACAGGAGGGTTGTCATTCACATCAGTGATGCTGACAGGTATAATTTTTTTACTAGAGAGAGGAGGAGAGCCTGAATCTGTGGCTGTTATCTCAATATTATACTCTGAGAAACTCTCTCGGTCTAAAGGACCACTGGTAACCAGCGCGTAATTATTAGAGAATGATGGTTTTAAAGAAAAAGGAGAACCTGTGGGTAGTTGCAATGTCACTTTGCTGTTATTATCGGAATCAGCGTCACGTGCATTGAGCAAAGCCACCACTGTGCCACTTGGTGCGTCTTCGCGCACCGGTTGTGGTTCAGAGGTGAGAACAATTTCTGGGGTGTTATCATTAACATCAACAACATCTATCTGTAGACGACAGTGACTCTCCATTTCAGGAACTCCCTTGTCTTTCGCAGTTATTTCAATTTTGTATGACCCGGCCCTTTCATAATCCAAGTGTCCTTTCAAATATATTTCCCCTGTTAATGAATTAATTTCAAATACGGATGAGATGGAATCGGGTGTCCGCGAGCCAAAAGAGAATTCAACATCTGCGTTTGGTCCCTCGTCAGCATCAGTTGCTGTAATTTTGATAACAAAAGTATCTTTTGCAGTATTTTCACCCAACGAAACTTTATAAATATTTTTATCGAAAACTGGAAAATTGTCATTCACGTCAAGTACTGTGATAGTGATCTGTGAGGTGCCAGACATGACTGGGTTTCCTCCGTCTAATGCAGTCAGTAGTAGCTGATGAACTGCATTCTTCTCTCGGTCAAGAGGCTTCTCCAATACTAACTCCGGGACTGTTTTGCCGTCCTCAACTTCCTTCATTTTCAACGTAAAACAGTCATTTTTTGTCAACACATATGATTTAACTGAATTACTGCCAACGTCAGAATCTTCTGCACTCTCAAGGGGAAATCGAGTTCCCACAGCTGCCGTTTCAGAAATTTTTAAAGATAGTTCTTTTGTATGAAAACTAGGAGAATTGTCATTTATGTCTCTTATTTCTACCTCAATTCGATGTAAACTTAGAGGGTTTTCAATTACAACCTGCAGAGGTAGAACACAGCTGGCGCTTTGTCCGCATAAAGCCTCTCTGTCTATTCTGTCATTCACCACCAGTTCGCCCTTCCCCGCATCCACACTGAAATAGTGCTCACCAGCCTCAGAGGCGACACGCAGCTTACGGTCAAAAATGTCTGATAGTCCCAAACTCAAATCTTTGGCTAGATTTCCTACCACAGAGCCCTGTTTTAGTTCCTCCGGGATGCTGTAACGAGTCTGTCCGTTTATTGTACTCCACAGAAGAAAGAAATGATGCCACCAAAGCGCCTGCCATCGCCAGTCTTGGTATCCCATTCTCTTTGTCATCCCTTATCCGTTAGAAAATGTTAGATCCCATCGAGAAAATCAAAGTCAATATCCAATTCCAAGGAGAATTAGCTATTCCCATAAAAATATATGAAGCATCTTTGCTCATGTCCGAAGCTTAGAATGAACGATTTCTTTTACAGCTGCGGGAAACAAGCGCATCACCTACCGTCCTACAGCTCTTCGCATTGTTAATATTTTACAGTGCTGAGGCTGTGAGGGGAAGGGGTAGATCTCTTTGTACAGTTCTGCATGCGATTGGTGCACAGCATCCATCACTATCATCCAATACGAAGGAGGCTAGCTGTGCTTTTAAAGACACAGCTGCGCTTGTAATAATCTAACTGCATGCACTGCTGTGTGATAGGTAAAAGATCCACCGCATTCCCCGGGTTTTACAATTGTATTACTGAAACAATATGCAATTTATACAATCAAAGAACATCTATATTCACAGACGAGTGTATGCACCAAATTAACAGACGTAAGCCAAGTCAAAAACCCGTCCTCTGTAATTTGGTATGTATGGAAAGCTACGGTCGTTCTTGGAGTCAGAAATGACTATTTTTAGTTATATAAAATTAGTAATAAAACTTTGCCTCCATTACAACACCAGCATTACATAAGTGTACAATGAACATAATAACACTCTGCTCTTTGTGTATGTTTTAGCATGTGAGGGTAATAAAAAAACAAGTTTGAGCATACATTCACAGCAAACATTACCATATCTAATTTATAATTTAAAAAAATATGATGGGGACAGTTAAATAAGCCGTCATCTGCTCACCTGCTGGCTCTCAAAGGTCCAGGTGCTGTCGGGTAAAGACGCATCCAGAACACTGATTACCTCCTTAAAGTCAGTGGTGCTGCTGGGTTTAATCAAAGTGAAATCACTGTACTCTGACATCGGAGACATACAGGACCTGAAGGACTGACTCTGAGACAACATGTCTCCTCCCAGGACCTCCACGTACTTTATAGGTCCATCAGTATTGAGCTGAATCTGCAGGTTTCTGTTGGGGTTCTTGTAATCATCACAGTCGCTCCGTCTCGCGCAGCAACTACCGCTGCTTCTGCTGTTCCTGATGCATTTAACCGCTAAGATGAGAAAAGTCAGCAGAGACAGCACGGACACCGAGGCCAGAGAGAGAATCAGATAAAGGGTGATTCTCCCAGTTTTCTTGCTGGGCTCGGCCGCTTTCTGTCGGAGGTCTAAGATGGGCTCATGGAGGCCGTCCTCCAGCAGGATGGACACCGTGACGGTGGACGACTGGACCGGTTCCCCGTCGTCCTTGATCTCTATAAGCAGCCTCTGAGAGGAGTCGTCCTGCTCGGACGCAGCGCGTTTAGTCCTCACCTCCCCTGTGTACAGACTGACAGTAAACAGAGAGGCGTCTGTGGCCTCCGCCAGTCTGTAGGAGATCCAGGCGTTATGGCCCGAGTCAGCGTCCACAGCCGTCACCTTTGTGACCAGGTGACCCGCTTTAGCGGAGCGGGGCATCCTCTGATGAGAGAGGGAACCCAGGGCAGCGGAGGAAGGGTAAATAACTGCGGGGGCATTGTCGTTCTGGTCCAGGATAAAAACATGGACAGTGGCGTTGCTGCTGAGAGACGGAGAGCCCTGGTCCTTTGCCTGAACCTGAATCTGAAACACCTTGAGTTTCTCATAGTCAAACGAGTGCATGCTGTAGATGCTGCCGTTATCTGAGTTAATGTAAACATAAGATGAGACAGACACGTCCTGCACTTTAGAGTCCAGTATAGAGTAAGAGATTTTGGCGTTTTCACCAAAATCCAGGTCAGATGCTGATACTGAGTACAGTATAGACCCTGGTACCCCGTTCTCTTTTAAATATACATTATAGGAGGGCTGAGTGAATACAGGAGGGTTGTCATTCACATCAGTGATGCTGACAGGTATAATTTTCTTACTAGAGAGAGGAGGAGAGCCTGAATCAGTGGCTGTTATCTCAATATTATACTCTGAAAAACTCTCTCGGTCTAGAGTACCACTGGTAACCAGTGCGTAATTATTAGAAAATGATGGTTTAAGAGTAAAAGGAGAACCTGTGGGAAGTTGTAACGTCACTTTTCCGTTATCACCGGAATCAAGGTCACGGACGCCGAGTAAAGCCACTACTGTCCCACTGCGAGAGTCTTCGGGCACTGACGTGGGTTTTGAAGTGAGAAGAATTTCTGGATGGTTATCATTAACATCTAAAACATCCACCTGCACACTGCAGTGACCCTCCATCTTGGGCAAGCCTTTGTCTTTTGCACTAATATCTAGTCGATAAGAGGCTTGAGTTTCATGGTCCAGCTGGTTTTTCAAAAATATATCTCCCGTCACAGCATCTATATGAAATAAGGACTGCACCGATGGTGGTGTATGTATACCAAGCGAGTACTCAATTTCTCCATTAGGACCTTCATCTATGTCTGTGGCTTTTGTTGTAATTACAAAGGAGCCATTTGCATTGTTTTCTTGAACAGCAATTTTATATAAAGTATTTTCGAATAACGGCACATTGTCGTTAATATCAAGCACATGCACAATTATTTTTGAAGTTCCAGATTTGACCGGATTGCCTCCGTCCACAGCAGTAAGAAATAAATTGTGAACGGCTTTTTTCTCGCGGTCTAATGATTTATTTAACACCATTTCTGGAATTTTTCGTCCATTTTCTATTTCTTTAACTTTTAAAATAAAGCACTCATCTTTACTTAGTGTATACGTCTTTAATCCGTTACTCCCAACATCGGGATCCTCTGCACTCTCTAAGGGAAAACGCACACCTACAACGGTGGATTCAGCAATTTCTATTATATGATCGCTTTTGAGAAAACTAGGAGCATTGTCATTTACGTCTCTTATTTCCACTTCTATCCGGTGTAACTGTAGCGGGTGCTCTACTACAACTTGTAAAGGTAACACACAGCTGACGCTTTGTCCGCATAAAGCCTCTCTGTCTATTCTGTCATTCACCACCAGCTCGCGCTTCCCCGCATCCACACTGAAATACTGCTCACCAGCCTCAGAGGCGACACGCAATTTACGGTCAAAAATATCTGATAGTCCCAAACTCAAATCTTTGGCTAGATTTCCAACCATAGAGCCCAGTTCCATCTCCTCTGGTATGCTGTAACGAGTCTGTCCGTTTATTGTAGTCCAGAAGAGAAAGAAATGATGCCACCAAAGAGTAAGCCATCTCCAGCCTCGGTATCCTATTCTCTTTGTCATCCCCGGTCCTTTACAATACGACGTTATATCTCATCATAATATTGTTCAGAATAAAGAGGTCAATGTGAAAATCCATCAACGATGAACTTGCTATACTCCAGAAATACCCATATTTATGTATCACTGAGAAACGAATTAAAGGTAGATTATTTAATCGGAGTGTTTAAACGCTTGCTCTTCTCCTCTCGGGCTCAAAGCGTTAGTGGCTACAGTGGTGAGGATGGATGGGGGAGGGAGTAGATCTCTTTGTACAACTGCTAATGCCATTGGTGCACAGCATGCACCCTACATCCAATAAGATCAATGCAGCAATGTGTTTTAGACACAAAAGCACTGCATTTCAAAAATGTATGAAATAGCACAATTGAGTGCTTATTGCAATGAACAATTACATAAATTGGATGCGTTTACTGAAATAAAGATATGTTTCATCTTTAAAATGACTGTCACGATTTAAAGAATTCCTGTAAATCCATTCAGCAAGGAAAATTCATATCAATGTTGCAAGGTCTCTAATGATGAACTTCACATTCAAATAAATAAAACTTACAGGAACATTAGTCTTCCAGTACATACTAAGATTTTAATTAGCCAGATAGGTTACAGTACCTTGAAACATCAGCATATAGCCTACTAAAATGTATTATACCTGCTTATTTTGCGCCGCTGTTTGAATCAATCATCCAGTCACAAAACACAGCAATTAATATCTTTATATAATATATTTAGCGAGCTATTTCCGAAGAATGCAAGTGTATTTAAGTGATAGTAGAGTACTTAAAGTTCAGTTACACGTGTGTAGAAACACGATAGCTATAAAACAAAACGCGTAAGCGAAAGCCACATTGCTCTATTAAAAATTACTTTAAAAAATCCATCCATCCATACATCTTCATCCGCTTATCCGGGTCGGGTCGTGGGGGCAGCAGCTCCAGCAGGGGACCCCAAACTTCCCTTTCCCGAGCCACATTAACCAACTCTGACTGGTGAATCCCGAGGCGTTCCCAGGCCAGCGTGGAGATATAATCTCTCCACCTGGTCCTGGGTCTTCCCCGAGGCCTCCTCCCAGCTGGACGTGCCTGGAACACCTCCCTAGGGAGGCGCCCAGGAGGCATCCTTACCAGATGCCCAAACCACCTCAACTGGCTCCTTTCAACGCAAAGGAGCAGCGGCTCTACTCTGAGCTCCTCGCGAATGGCCGAACTTCTCACCCTATCTCTAAGGGAGACACCAGCCTACTTAAAAAATAATTTTGAAAATATAAACCTGAGTGTGATAATACAGTTTGTATGCATAAAACAGACTCTCTCGATGACAGACAAGCAAAAAAAACGGAGACACAAAGAAGATTATATTACTCTCTGCTCACCTGCTGGCTCTCAAAGGTCCAGGTGCTGTCGGGTAAAGACGCATCCAAAACACTGATCACCTCCTTAAAGTCAGTGGTGCTGCTGGGTTTAATCAAAGTGAAATCACTGTACTCTGACATCGGAGACATACAGGACCTGAAGGACTGACTCTGAGACAACATGTCTCCTCCCAGGACCTCCACGTACTTTATAGGTCCGTCAGTATTGAGCTGAATCTGCAGGTTTCTGTTGGGGTTCTTGTAATCATCACAGTCGCTCCGTCTCGTGCAGCAACTACCGCTGCTTCTGCTGTTCCTGATGCATTTAACCGCTAAGATGAGAAAAGTCAGCAGAGACAGCACGGACACCGAGGCCAGAGAGAGAATCAGATAAAGGGTGATTCTCCCAGTTTTCTTGCTGGGCTCGGCCGCTTTCTGTCGGAGGTCTAAGATGGGCTCATGGAGGCCGTCCTCCAGCAGGATGGACACCGTGACGGTGGAGGACTGGACCGGTTCCCCGTCGTCCTTGATCTCTATAAGAAGCCTCTGAGAGGAGTCGTCCTGCTCGGACGCAGCGCGTTTAGTCCTCACCTCCCCTGTGTACAGACTGACAGTGAACAGAGAGGCGTCTGTGGCCTCCGCCAGTCTGTAGGAGATCCAGGCGTTATGGCCCGAGTCAGCGTCCACAGCCGTCACCTTTGTGACCAGGTGACCCGCTTTAGCGGAGCGGGGCATCCTCTGGTGAGAGAGGGACCCCAGGGCAGCGGAGGAAGGGTAAATAACTGCGGGGGCATTGTCGTTCTGGTCCAGGATAAAAACATGGACAGTGGCGTTGCTGCTGAGAAACGGAGAGCCCTGGTCCTTTGCCTGAACCTGAATCTGAAACACCTTGAGTTTCTCATAGTCAAACGAGTGCATGCTGTAGATGCTGCCATTATCTGAATTAATATAAACATAAGATGAGACGGACACGTCCTGCACTTTAGAGTCCAGTATAGAGTAAGAGATTTTGGCGTTTTCACCAAAATCCAGGTCATGTGCTGATACTGAGTACAGTATAGACCCTGGTACGCCATTCTCTTTTAAATATACATTATAGGAGGACTGAGTGAAGACAGGAGGGTTGTCATTCACATCAGTGATACTGACAGGTATAATTTTCCTACTGGACAGAGGAGGAGACCCTGAATCAGTGGCTGTTATCTCAATATTATACTCTGAAAAACTCTCTCGGTCTAAAGCACCACTGGTAACCAGTTCGTAATTATTAGAGAACGAAGGTTTCAGAGTGAAAGGAGAACGTTTGGGAAGCTGTAACGTTACTTTTCCATTATCACCGGAGTCAACATCTCGTGAACTGATTAAAGCCACAACTGTTCCACTTGGTGCGTCCTCGCGTATAGAACTGGGTTTTGAAGTAAGCACAATTTCTGGAGCATTATCATTTATGTCCTCTATGTCCAACTGTACACGACAATGGCCCTCCATTTCTGGAGTTCCTTTGTCTTTAGCAGTTACATCAATGAGGAACGATTGAAAAGTCTCATAATCTAATGCTCCTTTTAATTCAATTTCTCCCGTCATATCATTGATTTCAAATGTTGATAGCACAAAGTTTGGAGTGC
Organism: Lepomis macrochirus; assembly: GCA_024633595.2. Classification (NCBI taxonomy): domain Eukaryota; kingdom Metazoa; phylum Chordata; class Actinopteri; order Centrarchiformes; family Centrarchidae; genus Lepomis; species Lepomis macrochirus. Next base: position 17,160,626 of record JALXJV020000018.1, on the reverse strand, counting down.
GGGACCCGAAAGAATATTTAACTTCACCATTGAGACCATCATCGGCATCTGTAGCTGTCAGTTTAATCACAAATGTTCCTTTGGTGCTGTTCTCCTTTAAAGACACTTTGTACTCGTTTTCATTGAATATTGGGAAATTGTCGTTATTATCAAGTACTGTAATGATAATCTTACAGGTTCCGGATTTAACCGGGTTTCCCCCGTCTAATGCTGTCAGCAGCAGCTGATGGCGAGCATTCTTTTCCCGGTCTAATGACTTTTCTAACACTAATTCTGGGACAGCTTTACCATTTTTAGTGTCTTTAAATTTTAGAGAAAAATAGTCGTTTTTGCTTAGAGAGTAAGTTTTCAATGAATTGCTTCCAACATCAGGGTCTTCCGCGCTCTCCAGAGGAAAGCGTTTGTCAATTGCAACTGATTCTGGTATTTTAAGATTAATCTCCTGTGTATGAAAACTAGGAGAATTATCATTTGTGTCTCTTATTTCCACTTCTATTCGATGCGACTGCAAAGGATTTTCAACAACTACTTGCAGAGGTAGAACACAGCTGGTGCTTTGTCCGCATAAAGCCTCTCTGTCTATTCTGTCATTCACCACCAGCTCGCCCTTCCCCGCATCCACACTGAAATACTGCTCACCAGCCTCAGAGGCGACACGCATCTTGCGGTCAAACATGTCTGTTAGTCCCAAACCCAGATCTTTGGCTAGATTTCCTACCACAGAGCCTTGTTTCAGTTCTTCCGGAATGCTGTAACGTGTTTGTCCGTTTATTGTACTCCAGAAGAGAAAGAAATGATGCCACCAAAGCGCCTGCCATCTCCAGTCTCGGTATCCCATTCTCTTTGTTATCCTTGGTCCCTTACAACACATTCATTCCAATCGAGATCATGTTTATAACAATGTTAGAATCCATGATGGTAGATAATACCCCCAAAGAAACATTTCCACAATGTTTGAGCATGGCTGTAAGCTAAAGTTCTTATGTTTAAATCTTAGAAAATGTGAGCTCATAGCTGTCTCCCTCCTCGAGCCCTTTGCATTCAAAGTGTTACAGCGCTAAGGCTGCATGGGGGCAGGGACTAGATTGCTTTGTACAGTTCTAAATCCCATTGGTGCACAGCATCCATTTCCACCATCCAATGAGAGAGAATCTGATCGACACTCTTAAAGTGGCAGCATCTATACTCTTTGTATGCTTTCATGTGGAATGATGATGACATATATTACTGAATATCAAAGACAATTAGAAAGCCTTGTAGGAGTCAAATATAGAAGATACATGAAAACCACTTTGCAATCAATGCCCCAAACTAATTTAAAAGAAAAAAAGTAGCATCACAGATACTGTGGACGTATTAAAACTATCAAACAATCATCTAAAGTCAATATAACTGTATAAAGTAAATAAATCAACACTGTTCTGACGTTGCATGATCCAAACTAAATTTCACAGTCGCGTTCCAGTCTCATGGTGCTGAATTGCTCAAATGTATTTACACACTACATTGATGCATGTCTCTATTTTAACCGTCTCTGAATACATGTATTGCACCGTGCTTAGATTTTCTCACATTTAAATCAAATTTAAAAAAAGACATTGCGATATCTCACGAAGAAAACAGTCAGGAAAGAGGCCAGACATGCAGACCAACCGACCCATGGCCAAATGCAGACAGACAGACCAGCCACCCAGACAGATATGTATCTTTAGCTTGCACAGTTGATTGACTATCACAACAAACTATGTTATGATCGAATATGTCCTGTAATAAATAAAAATAGCAATGTTTTTTCCATTATTAAGATCAATTGTTGTTTTCTGCTCACCTGCTGGCTCTCAAAGGTCCAGGTGCTGTCGGGTAAAGACGCATCCAAAACACTGATCACTTCCTTAAAGTCAGTGGTGCTGCTGGGTTTAATCAAAGTGAAATCACTGTACTCTGACATCGGAGACATACAGGACCTGAAGGACTGACTCTGAGACAACATGTCTCCTCCCAGGACCTCCACGTACTTTATAGGTCCATCAGTATTGAGCTGAATCTGCAGGTTTCTGTTGGGGTTCTTGTAATCATCACAGTCGCTCCGTCTCGTGCAGCAACTACCGCTGCTTCTGCTGTTCCTGATGCATTTAACCGCCAAGATGAGAAAAGTCAGCAGAGACAGCACGGACACCGAGGCCAGAGAGAGAATCAGATAAAGGGTGATTCTCCCAGTTTTCTTGCTGGGCTCGGCCGCTTTCTGTCGTAGGTCTAAGATGGGCTCATGGAGGCCGTCCTCCAGCAGGATGGACACCGTGACGGTGGAAGACTGGACCGGTTCCCCGTCGTCCTTGATCTCTATAAGCAGCCTCTGAGAGGAGTCGTCCTGCTCGGACGCAGCGCGTTTAGTCCTCACCTCCCCTGTGTACAGGCTGACAGTAAACAGACTGTCGTCTGTGGCCTCCGCCAGTCTGTATGAGATCCAGGCGTTATGGCCTGAGTCAGCGTCCACAGCCGTCACCTTTGTGACCAGGTGACCCGCTTTAGCGGAGCGGGGCATCCTCTGGTGAGAGAGGGACCCCAGGGCAGCGGAGGAGGGGTAAATAACAGCGGGGGCATTATCGTTCTGGTCCAGGATAAAAACATGGACAATGGCGTTGCTGCTGAGAGACGGAGAGCCCTGGTCCTTTGCCTGAACCTGAATCTGAAACACCTTGAGTTTCTCATAGTCAAACGAGTGCATGCTGTAGATGCTGCCGTTATCTGAGTTAATGTAAACATAAGATGAGACAGACACATCCTGCACTTTAGAGTCCAGTATAGAGTAAGAGATTTTGGCGTTTTCACTAAAATCCAGGTCAGATGCTGTTACTGAGAACAGTATAGACCCTGGAACCCCGTTCTCTTTTAAATATACATTATAGGAGGACTGAGTGAATACAGGGGGGTTGTCATTCACATCGATGATGCTCACCGGAATAATTTTCTTACTCGACAGCGAGGGAGAACCTAAATCACTGGCTGTTATCTCAATATTATATTTGGAGACATTTTCTCGGTCTAAAACACCAGTGGTAACCAGTGCATAATTATGAGAAAACGATGGTTTCAAAGCAAATTGGGATTTCTTGGGAAGCTGTAACGTTACTTTACCGTTGTCACCGGAGTCAAGGTCTCGAGTACTGATTAAAGCTACTACGGTACCATTAGGCGAGTCTTCGCGCACTGGCTTTGAATGAGAGGTTAGTATTATTTCTGGGGCATTGTCGTTAACATCTAAAACTTCAACATGTACAGTACAATGCCCCTCCATTCTCGGGCTGCCTTTATCTTTCGCACTTATGTCTAATTCATAATTTGCAGTTGCTTCGAAATCTAGTTTTCCTTTAAGAAATATTGTTCCCGATAAATGATCGATACTAAAAACAGAGAGAACAGTTTCTGATGTGTGCGATCCAAATGAGTATTCTATCTCTCCGTTTTGACCATCATCCGTGTCTGTCGCTTTTGTTTGCACTATTAACGCACCTTCTGCAGCATTTTCACTAATAGACACTTTATACATTGTTTTTTCAAAAGCTGGAACGTTATCGTTGTTGTCAAGGACCCTAATAAATATCTGTGCGGTCCCTGATCTTACTGGGCTGCCTCCATCTAGAGCTGTTAAAAGAAGCTTATGGATAGCCTTTTTCTCTCTATCTAAATTTTTAGCTAAAATCAATTCAGGGACTTTCCTTCCACCTGCAATTTCTTTAACTCTAATACTAAAACATTCATCTTTACTGAGAGTGTATGACTTTAATGAATTACTTCCAACATCTGGGTCTATGGCGCTTTCTAAAGGAAAATGGACCCCTAAACCCGTAGATTCCGCCACCTCCAATGTGATATCATTTGATGGAAATCTAGGTGCATTATCATTAATATCTTGTATTTCTACCTCAACACGAAAAAGTTGTAATGGGTCTTCAATTACAACTTGCAGAGGCAACACACAGCTGGCGCTTTGTCCGCATAAAGCCTCTCTGTCTATTCTGTCATTCACCACCAGTTCGCCCTTACCCGCATCCACACTGAAATACTGCTCACCAGCCTCAGAGGCGACACGCAATTTACGGTCAAAAATGTCAGATAGCCCCAACCCCAGATCTTTGGCTAGATTTCCTACCACAGAGCCCTGTTTTAGTTCCTCCGAGATGCTGTAACGAGTCTGTCCGTTTATTGTACTCCACAACAAAAAGAAATGATGCCACCAAAGCGCCTGCCATCTCCAGTCTCGGTATCCCATTCTCTTTGTCATCCTTAGTCCGCTATAACACATTAATTCCAAACGACATATTGCATTGAACAGTGCTGAAATCCACCATCGCAGATGTTACTGCAATATAATAAATTCCATAATTACTGAGCATGGCTATAAGGCAAAATATAAAAATGCCATATTGTAAAACACGAGCTCATTGTTGTCTCTCCTCTAGCTCTTTGGATTCTAATGTTACAGCACTGGGGCAGAATGGGGGCAGGGACAAGATTGCTTTGTAGAGTTCAGAATCCTATTGGTGCACAGCATCCTCATCTACCATCCAATGCGCGGAAAACTGATCGACACTCTTAAAGTGGCAGCATATATTCCCCTTGTGCCCCTTCACTTAAACCTAAGGCAATTTTTTAAAACTCATGGGACATCAAATAATATAAAATTACCATATCACTGTAAAATTAGGAGTTTTTTAAAGAGAAAGAAAGAAAGAAAGAAAGAAAGAAAGAAAGAAAGAAAGAAAGAACAACCAAAAACCTTGTCAATGCAACTTCAATCACAATCTATATAGTGATAGTTTTTTTAATGAACCACTTTAAAGAAGAATAGAGAATAAGATTTTTTTCTGAAGACAACAGAGGAAAACACGCCCGCACACATGCTTTGATCATAAGCTTTTAAGCACCGCTACATTACTGAAAGGGTCGCTATCCATCATAGTGGTGCTGAACTATTCAGAAATGGCTATGGAAATGTATGCGAGACTATTGACAAATGTCTTCAACAGAGTTACTGTAACTCTTTCTAAACAAGGTCTTTAACAAAAGGCTAGATAGAAATCTTAAAATCTGCATTTTGTTTTCTGCTCACCTGCTGGCTCTCAAAGGTCCAGGTGCTGTCAGGTAAAGACGCATCCAAAACACTGATCACTTCCTTAAAGTCAGTGGTGCTGCTGGGTTTAATCAAAGTGAAATCACTGTACTCTGACATCGGAGACATACAGGACCTGAAGGACTGACTCTGAGACAACATGTCTCCTCCCAGGACCTCCACGTACTTTATAGGTCCGTCAGTATTGAGTTGTATCTGCAGGTTTCTGTTGGGGTTCTTGTAATCATCACAGTCGCTCCGTCTCGTGCAGCAACTACCGCTGCTTCTGCTATTCCTGATGCATTTAATCGCTAAGATGAGAAAAGTCAGCAGAGACAGCACGGACACCGAGGCCAGAGAGAGAATCAGATAAAGGGTGATTCTCCCAGTTTTCTTGCTGGGCTCGGCCGCTTTCTGTCGGAGGTCTAAGATGGGCTCATGGAGGCCGTCCTCCAGCAGGATGGACACCGTGACGGTGGAGGACTGGACCGGTTCCCCGTCGTCCTTGATCTCTATAAGCAGCCTCTGAGAGGAGTCGTCCTGCTCGGACGCAGCGCGTTTAGTCCTCACCTCCCCTGTGTACAGACTGACAGTGAACAGAGAGGCGTCTGTGGCCTCCGCCAGTCTGTATGAGATCCAGGCGTTATGGCCCGAGTCAGCATCCACAGCCGTCACCTTTGTGACCAGGTGACCCGCTTTAGCGGAGCGGGGCATCCTCTGGTGAGAGAGGGACCCCAGGGCAGCGGAGGAAGGGTAAATAACTGCGGGGGCATTGTCGTTCTGGTCCAGGATAAAAACATGGACAGTGGCGTTGCTGCTGAGAGACGGAGAGCCCTGGTCCTTTGCCTGAACCTGAATCTGAAACACCTTGAGTTTCTCATAGTCAAACGAGTGCATGCTGTAGATGCTGCCGTTATCTGAGTTAATGTAAACATAAGATGAGACGGACACATCCTGCACTTTAGAGTCCAAGATGGAATAGGAGACCTTCGCGTTGGCATCCATATCAGGATCACTTGCTGACACTGAGCACAAAATTTTACCAGGAGCATTGTTCTCTTTTACATAAACGAAATAAGCAGGCTGGGAGAAAACTGGTGGGTTGTCATTTACGTCTAACAATTCAACAAGTATTACTTTTTCACTTAATAATGGGGGTTTTCCAGAATCAGTAGCACTTATCTTGACACTATACTGGCCATTTTTTTCACGGTCAAGTGGCCCATTCGTTACTAATGAGTAATGGTTGGAGAACGAAGGACTTAACTTAAACGGGGATTTGGAAGACACACTCAACGTAACCTTTCCATTGTCACCCGAATCTGGGTCTTTTGCACTTATCAATGCAATAACTGTTCCGATTGCGGAATCCTCTGGAACAGGCGTCGTTAAAGACGTCACAATTATTTCAGGAACATTGTCGTTAATGTCAACTATTTTAATTTCGACACCACAATGCCCATCCATCTCAGGATTACCTTTGTCTTTGGCAGTTATATCAAATCTATGAAAGGAGTTAGTTTCATGGTCTAAAATTCCTTTGACAACAATAGTTCCAGTTGAAGGTTCAATGTCAAATAATGATAAAATCAGATCTGTAGTTTGCTCTGCAAAAAAATATTCAATTTCTCCATTTAGCCCTTCGTCTGCGTCGGTAGCTTTAACATGCAATATATCAGTTCCAGGTGTTGCCTTTTCGCTGACATTAGCCTCATATACCTGTCTCTCAAATTGTGGCGCATTATCATTGTTATCAAGTACTATAACTGTAATTTCAGATGTCCCTGAGCGCACCGGATCTCCTCCATCTACAGCAGTGAGGATTAGATTGTGTACAGGCAGCTTTTCTCGATCAAGCGGTTTTTCGAGGACCAGTTCAGGGATTTTTCTTCCGTCCTTGTGGGTTTTCACAGTCAATTTGAAATTATCATTCTTGCTTATGAGGTAAGAGCGTACAGAATTACTGCCGACATCGGAATCCTGTGCACTTTCCAAAGGAAACCTCGCGCCTGGATTTACCAGCTCTGCAATTTTCACCACTTTCTCCTTAGTAACAAAACTAGGAGAATTATCGTTTGTATCCTGTATTTCAATTTCAACTCTATGTAACTGTAAGGGGTTGTCTATAACTAGTTCCAAAGGCAACAAACACGACGGTCTTTGTCCACATAGCTCCTCTCTATCTATCCTATCAATCACCACCAGTTCTCCCTTTCCCAAGTCTATACTAAAATACTGCTTACCAGCCTCCGAAGTTATCCGCAATTTACGCTGATATAGTTCAGAAACAACCAAACCCAAATCTTTGGCTAGATTTCCTACCACAGAGCCCTGTTTCAGCTCCTCCGGGATGCTGTAGCGAGTCTGTCCGTCTATTGTACTCCACAAGAGAAAGAAATGATGCCACCACAAAATCACGTGCCAGACAGGCAGTTTCTTCCACATTATTCCTCGTTCCATAAATCCCATATCTTTTCACTCCGACTCAAACTTCTTAATTGATTAAGTATATAAGGTCTATGATCCAATGTCGATGCGTCCTCATACATAACAGTGACACTCATGCTTTGTGTCTGCATATGCATCCCTCTCCTCCTGTGCTGAACATTGTAATGGTTAAGACGCCGACTCGGCGAGAGGGAGTAGATCTCTTTGTACAGCTCTGCATGTCATTGGTGGAGAGAGAATACCCATTTCCACCAATACTGGCATCAGTTAACGTCTACAGAGCAGTGACGTAAAAGTAAGATCCATATAAAGACTTTCCGGGTGATTGAGATTTATCATATGAAATAGTATTACACAATTCATTAAACACCATCACCTGCAACGATTTAAAATGTGTATTTAATTTCTCAAATATAAATATGTAGACTATATTATAAAATAATTATTGATGAAAGCAACAGATTATATATAAGTTAGTACAAATAACTGAATGACTGATCATTATATGATAACTCATATAATGTTTTGTGTTCATCCATCTGTCCTCTTGCCTTTATGTACCTGCATGCATGCAAATGCCTTTGTGGTTGACAAGGCTCTTCGTTGCCTTCCTGTGGCCAGAGAAAGCCAATGCAGCCTGCATACGTCATTACGTCTTCACAGCTCTCCAAGACCAGGATAAATAATTCTGTCAGCAGCCAACGTAAAATACCCGTATGGAGGTCTGTAGAGCAAACGAAAAGGGAGGGGGAGCGCAGATGGTGTAGGGAGGCCTTTACTCCCGGTCTCTCCCTCTATATAATTTTCTCTAGAATTATGCACTATCCCTCTGCTGGCAACAGGCATTATACTCTTATATACGAGTGGTGAAATAATCCATTACAGTATATATAAGTCAATATGAAAAATAAACTCAGTTAATGAGTATTAGTCATACTCATCTAAACGGAGGTGGGCGACAGAGGGAGATGTAGAGAGGCAGCAAGAGAGCCAGCGAGAGGGAGGGGGAGTGCGCTGGTGCTGATTTCAGCACCACAAGTGTGGACAGCGCCACACAGGCGGCCAACTGCTGCTGCTGCATGCTGAGAGGCAGCAAGCCTCACAGGCTCTCACTCAAGAGAGCAGCCAGCCAGGAAAACTAAATCTCAAGCTCCTCACTATTTTTTATAGTGAATACAGGAATAAATAGAGTAGATGTGCCAGAAGCACATCTAATTAAATTTTACTGCTGTAAACACAGGAAATGAAAATAATGAAGGAAAATATATTGTAAAATAAGATTATATATAAAATAAGAATATATTGTCACACTTATAATGAAGTTTGTATACATATATAAAACATATTATTATGCTATCTGTATACTTACAATAATATACTTCTGGTATGTTATCAGTGAGAAAAAGTAATATTCAGAATATTAGATAATTATATTATTTTGGGTTAAATTATAGTGTGTATAAAGTGAATTTGATGCTATTTTGCTACTAGTCCAGGTATTTTATTTCCAGGGCTGATATTTGTGGGGATCAAAAAACATATACAAAGTGGAAACTATTCACAATTTAAATTTCATGTTAAGACATTGCATGGATTCACTATCAGGTCTTTAACTACAGTACAAAGTGCTGAAGTAGACTAGACCTTTTTATCAAAGCTTACTAGTGATATTTTATCTCCAATCTACACATTCATCTATTTTCTATACCCACTTATCCTGTGTAGGCGGGATCCTATCCCGCCCGCACAGGACAGGAGGCAGGGTACACCCTGAACAGGTTGGCTAACACACATCAACATCAAGCAGATTTAAACCCACACAGAGAAAAGGGAGCATACACACGCCACACCCTCATCTAGCCTGTGGATTTGAACTTGTCTCGAGGTGACAGTGCTAACTATGTGTAAATAACAAATTAAAAACTGAGCGTTTGAAGAACACCTTACAATAAAATGCAATCAAGTATATGAACATCACAAATCTTCATCAAAAATGATCATAGAGTTGAATAAACATTTTGATCTTTAATTACCTTCTGACTAAGTTTGAATCAGTCTCCTCTATTATGATAGAGTACTATAGTTAGGCTTGTTTTTGTCACGTAGACTGCATTTTTCTAAACTTTTACTTTTGTTGTATTTTCTTTACACTCTGCTTTGTGAATGTCATGCTTACCGATGGACTAAATATAAAAATAGACAAAGTGCAAAGACAAAGTACTTTGTACAAAAATGCTGAAATGCTCAAAATATTCTGAGATTAAAGATTAAAGTGTAATTTATTAATACCCAGAGACTAGTATTAAAATTAAATTTCCCACTAATCAACAGTATGGATTGTAAAGTAGGCCCATGTGATAATAAGTGTAATTCAGTGTAACAGCCCAGGCAGATAAAACACATTGCATTATATTTTTAGAATCAAGCCAATCACATTGTCACACTTGATCTGTTGTCAAAAATAGGTCCTTTTATCAATGCCTGACTGAAGCAGCCATCAGTGGTAATAACTGTTTTGTGAATAGAGGTGTCACTTGTGGAAAATCTGATTAACTGCTTGATGCATGTTTGGACACACATCACCTCTATAGTTTATGGGATATGTGTTTAAATTGTGTCACTGCGTATTGATCTAGAGTAGGATCTTCAGTTCTCAGTGAATCAGTAATCGGTGCCGCTTGTTTAATCATATATGTTTTGTATGTGTTTAATGGCTGTGAACAATATAGCTGAAAACTATTTCTTACCTTGTTTAGTGAGTCAGGATTTAACAGGAGTCAGGGAGGAAACAGGAAGACGCACCAGGCAACAAGGGGGACACATGAAAGAGAAAAACAAGAGGGAAAGGACGTCAGTTAGATTGGTGGTCAGCATACAGAGTCTGGCTTTGGGAAGTACAGCAACCATCATACTTAGCACGTGGCTAACAACAATTGGGGTTGTGATTCTGTGTAGTGATTCATAGAGTGTGTCATTTCTGTTTGTTGTTATTGAGGATAATTGTCTCTCATGATTGGACAAAAACAGGATGATGTATGTTCACATGAGCTATGTATGTTCACCTGAGCTAATAAAGTTTCAAAATGTGGAAATAATTATGTGTTGTTTGATCTGCATCAGCCTCCAGTCAGTGTATTGATGATAAGATTAAGCACGAATCAGCACATACGCAAACAAAATGAAAAGAATGAGAAAACTTGTGGCTTATTGATCATGAGAAAGCTAGAAAGAAAAAAAATACTTTATGTGTTATTATGGTAACATAACAAATAGAGCTGTATGTTCAAACAATACTGAATCGGGAATGGGTCATAACCTTAATTGATGAAAGAATGAACTAAGCTAAGTGTCAAACAAAAGTAACAATCTCCAACATAAAATTAGGGAACACAGCCATATTAGTGTGTTTGTGTGTGTATGAGTTAGTTAGAGAGGACAGAGAGAGAGGATGGAAACTTTGTTGTAGCATTGCTGTCCTTTTAAGAGGGATGATAATTATGATGAAACAAAAAAACTTATAATAATGTTAATAAACACTGGCAGTAGCTGTAACTGAGAGGATAGAGAATGGCACTACACAGTGCAGATTTGCAGGTCACCTTGGCTGCTTTAACAGAAATATATCCAGTCATGGTTTTGTGAACCACAGCAGTCACTAAATACTTTGTGTTATGTTAGATTATATTCAGTAGAAACAGGGTACAACAATCAATTCCCTTTTCAAACTGAAGCATAAACCTCCTTTGGTACAGTACAAACACTTCAGCCTAAACCAAAACACTAACACAGTCACTGCTGAGGAAATTGAAGACTTGGGAAATCATGCTAACACCACCATTGTATGTCTCACAACCAAAATACTGCACTGCTGCACAAAGCCACTACCCTAATAGCAACAGCAGGGGGCCTCGAGGCGATGCCCTGAGATGAATCCATGCTTTATTAATGAGATTCTTTGCTCTGTGACACTGTGTTTGTCACAGCTGATGTGTATATGAGTGTCTTTGTGAGGGAAAATGTAAGCTTCTTATAGACAAAGTAAAGCAATTGCTTTTTTATAAGACCTGTGTACCTTAGTTTAAATCATAAACTGTGGGTAACATACCTTTTGTTTGTACACATGAACGCATTTTAATAACACAAAAACAGTGTTGTTTCAAAAGACACACAAATCCAAAATAAACCAGACAACTAGGAAAGTAAGCATCAAGAAAAAAACCCCAAAGGTTGTTGTTCTTTTCATATAATAAAAACAAAGAAATTAAAAAGAAATTGGTTAATCTTAGTCAATACACGCATCATGGATATGGGTTTGCTGAAACAAGGAAAACAGAGCAGTATCCATTAGATGAAATATCAAAAGCAGCCATGATCACCCTCTCCCCCTCCCCTTTCTCCATCATCAGCCATGCCAAGTCTGAGGATGCTGCAGCTATTTACGAAAACAGGGGTGTCTCCTGTCTTCACAGTATAACCAAATGCTGGGAGCCATCAGAGCTCAGAGGCTGCATCTGGTGCTGGTACCCCTGAGGTTCAATGAAGAATGGTACAATCCTGCCAGTGAGTCAGCTTGTTGCTATGGTAACACATCTCACCTCCTTGCTCACATCCCACCCTGCTTCATGTGAGCTGGCAATGGTGGCGAAAAAAAGAGCTTCAAAAACAACATGGAGGATAAAGAGGAGGGCAGAGGAAAGGAAGGGAAGCAATGCTCAGACAGACACACTACTGTACACTAATGCTATGTTGTTCAAACAAAGTAACAAACTGGGTAATAAAGAATCTCTTGATAAATGGCTGAAAAGTGAGATATTTCTACTTGTCGTGAACATGGCGACCTACACAGGGTTAAAATGACACCGTATGGCGTATAATGACTTTTTATAGACTGAACAAAATGTCCTACACTGAGCAATCTCCCTCTCCCTTTCTCTCTGTCCCTTTCTCTCTTTGCAGCAGAGTGGTGCAGCTGGAGAGGGGAAGGGGAGGGATGCAGAAAATAAGATCAGGAGGAAAAAGGAAGACTGTTGGAAACCAAGAATGACTGCCGAACAGCGCCTGTCCACGTTTAGCTACAATCTTACACAATGGTGATTACAGTGATTGAGTAAATGATAATTTGCAAAACAAATAGTTATTCCAATTGCTTACTTAGGATACAATGTAATAATGCAGTGAACATAATCCATGATAATTACATGTAAGTCAGTGTAACTACAATGGAATAATAATTATAATGCACTACATCTTTACTCTCCTAGAAGGCTAGGCTTCTTCTGAATATTTAGGACAATCAAACAAACACATAAATTAATGCCATACCCTGACACTGAGGAATGTGACCTTTGAGAATAGCCTATATTTTAGTAAAGCCTATGTGGATGATCTATAAGTGGTAAGTCTTTGTGTGCTTGACACAACTTTGCCATTGCCCTATATTACACTATTCTGGGTAAATCCCTGGTGTAATCCTTCTTTAGAGAACCAGCCAGTACAGAACTCCACATTTCCACCTCTGGGACACCAACACACATCCAATGACAGCATAATTTGTGTGTTCTTAAGCAAACATATGTCTGATGTACCTGACTTCGTGCAAAGAAAGGTACAGATAATTATACTATGCATGCCCTTACTTGTATTCTCCTCAGGTTCCTTGAAAATAAACATCGTGCACAAATCATCAGTTATTGTCCTGCCATCTATCAAATGCACCTGAAGAGTACCCAGTAAAATTGCTATCTGCATCATAATAATCAATATATTTTCTATCTCTAAATGCTTAATGTATCAATAAATGTTGGATGCAGATTATGTTCTTTAATGCTTGTCTTTCCAAGAGAAAATGTACTTCTTCCACAGTTAAAACAAAGTCAGGGTCTGCTACATAACAGTGTTGTATTCTTGCCACCTGAGCAGTGTAGATGCTTACAGGAGAGAAGCTTGAAGCTTTAGTTTACAGATGCTCTCAAAATGCTTGGCCTCTATCCTGTACGAATTTAAATGCTCCCTTCTGTATAAAACAAAAAAAACAACAGTTCCAGAGGGACAAGCAGCAGCAGTCATCAGGTGGAGAAAGTTTTATGCACTGGAGCTATGTTAAAGTTTTTTTTTGTTGCTATCAGGCTCAGTGTATTAAAGATACACACACACACACACACACACACACACACACACACACACACACACACACACACATCCCCCTTATAACTCAGAAAAAAAAATACAATGAGGGATTATAGTACAAACATTGACCACATCCCCAAACACACAAAGTGCACAGCATGTTGCTGAGCGCCACCGGCATACACATGGGTACACAGCTGCTCACCAGACAGTTTAGCTTGGAAGGAGGGACACTTAAACAAGAGTTTGGGCTTGTGGGAACCAGGAGCTTCTGCATGTGCTTATAGTTTTGTGGTCAGTAATAAGGTGAGCAAACTGATGATTGGGGCTTTGTGTAAGATCCAAAAAGAATGAAAACAACTCCAAGGTAGGTTTCTTAAACAAGAGAAAGATAAAAGAGGTGTATAGGATAAAAAAGAGACTAAACCATTTAGTTGCATGCAAAGACATTTCTGTGAGCTTTGACCCCTATGAAGACATTGGCCGTAAGAATTTATGGTGCTCAGTCAAAACATTCACCTCTAACAAACCTGCGAAAATGAGACATAATGGTTTCAACACAGCTGAAACAGGTAAACCGGACACAGATGTGGGCTAATAATGATGACAGACTGCTTCCAGCGGATATGGGGGTTACCACCTTTAGTCTATGTTTCTGCCTTGTAGTTTCTAGTTTCACATGCACACACCCTGAACATCATGCAGACTTTACTACTAAAACACATACACCACCCAGAGCGACCAGACTACACACACACACACACACACACACACACACACACACACTAGATGATCTAATGCTTCCTGTTGATAATGGATAAAACTGAGCAAATATAATTGCACACAGGTTGTACTCGACCACATGATACAAGCATTTAGTCATCACTTACACATCAAGCTGGATCTTTATATTATGCTTTTTTTGGCCTTTATCTAAAGACAAGTGTTATGCTCACTAAATTCAACATATAACAGACATCAAACACAAGTACCTGTATTTTCCTCACTACAGGCATCATTATAACAACAAGGATATTGTGTGCCCTGTCACTGTCGCTTTTAAAACTCAACACACCACTTTCATTTTCAACATATATAATGTAAACCCTCACAGGTGGAGACAAATACAGGAGGTAGCAAATCTAGGCTGTCACTGTGGAACTTACTGTGTGTATTATAGCTTATATGATGATGATTAAAACTATAACTTTACAGACTTTGTGGCCAGCTAGATTTTTATACATTTTCAATAAATGTTGAAGTTCAAATACATTCAGTCTCTGCCCTGAATTCTGACATTTGTTATATAACCATTTGTTATATAACCAATGTAGGTCTCTCTCTCTCATCTTCCGTTCCATTATTTTTTTTAATAAAGAAACATCTCTTCTTGTCTGTGTCCTTTACAGTATTTGCAGCCTGACACAACTGTTTCACACATAAGACTTCCCTGAACCCCCTATCACAGTAGACAAAGAATTCTGCAGATCAAAATGGCTGCCGTGCATCACTAACACAAATACTGCACAGGGATGGAAGGTGCCGGCTACCACGTGCCTCTTCCCTTCCCCCACTTCCTCTCTCTTCCTCTCCATCACACTGCTTCTCTCCCTTGTTCTCAATCTTCCCAGCACCAGTAGACACTGATCCAACTTCCCCTCTACCACACTTTAAACCTGTTAATCAATATTATGTCATCCTTAGCATTTTTATTGATTTGCATTACCTTTTTTTGTTAAGGTTTGCCTGCATCCATCCCTGCTCTATTCTCTCAGTGTGCCCATGGCTGCACCGTGTTATGAAGGGAACTAGGTCATTGAAAAAGTAGTGCACTGTGTGGTTGTGTGTATCTATGTGGGAGCAATCAGTAGCGATCCTTTAGCAGGGATGAAGCCCAGAATGTTGTTTTTCATTGTAGCTTCTGTACTTCTGCAGGTAGTGATGCTCTCTGATCAGGCTTAAAGTATGCTGTAAGTCAGTCTGTCCAAGTGGAAAGGGATCGAAAGATAGATAACTTAATACATTTTACTTGGCTTGTCTGCAAATAAAATCATGTTTCAATGCAAGATGTTGTGTAATTGCCAGTATTATATGATAAATGAATCAATATGACTACAAAAGAATGGAAAGAAGGGAAAAGCAGCAAAGAATATGTCAATACATAAGGAAGGTGGAGGCAAAAAAGGTCATAAGGCAAAAATTAGTATCTGGCATTGTCTTTGTACAACACATGCTAGAGAGTCAATATCAGTGTTGGAGTTTGTGCAATAAGAATTTAGAACATTAATGAATGCATTTGACTACTGAGTGAAAATACGTATGTATCATTTTAGTAATATTTTCTGTTTTACTCAGTATCTAAAAGCATTTGATTTCTTTCTTCTATTAGGGGTGGCAAAGATGGTCCGGTAGAAAGGGGCATGAAACAACATGAAAATCCAGTGATGATGATACTTGCTGTATCACTGTAACAGTGAAAGATCAGATGTTCCATATACTATCAAATAATCATTATCCCACTAAACCCAAACCCGCACAAGATAAAGAGACTAAATACTTGTTCACTACTTTTACCACAATAAGAATCTCTGATGTCTGAAGTAGACATTTCAGTGAATATCTGTACTTGATATTACCATTAACATCCACATAATAAGCAGTGGATTTACTGAACTGAAGTACTGATTACAAAACAAAAACATCAAAAGGAAAAAGAAACATTTTAATGATGCAGCTGATCTCACCTCTGTGAAAATGTTCTCTGGCACTGTTCTGGTAGCATTATGGTCAACACTCAGTGTACTCTGACTGAAGGGTCGGGAGCACTTTATATCGCTCTTCCGGGAGTCAGTAGTTCCGTAAACCTCGTAACTGAACGCCTGTTTCAACGTACCGGTACCTCCTACATCCGCGTAAAGGGGCGGGTAATACGGAATAACAGGAAGATTGCCAGTGGATTTGTACAATAGGCGCTCGCGTCTCCATCTGTAGATTTTCACTGATATAATAACCACTAAACACGTGATGAAGAGGAAGGAAACTACAGCCAAAGCCAGCACTAAGTAAAAAGTCAGGTTATCATTGTACTCCTTGTCGTGAGTAAAGTCAGTGAACTCCGACAGCACTTCAGGGAAGCTGTCCGCCACCGCCACGTTAACAATGACTGTAGCTGAACGAGAGGGCTGCCCGTTGTCCTCCACTATAATAGTCAGTCTTTGTTTCACAGCATCTTTATCAGTCACTTGGCGGATAGTTCTTATTTCTCCATTCTGTAAGCCCACTTCAAACAGCGCCCTGTCTGTGGCTTTCTGCAGTTTATAGGAGAGCCAGGCATTCTGTCCAGAGTCCACATCAACAGCCACCACTTTAGTGACCAGATAGCCCACATCTGCTGAACGAGGCACCATTTCAGCCACCAGAGAACCACCAGTCTGGACTGGGTACAGAACCTGAGGTGGGTTGTCGTTCTGGTCCTGGATCATTATTTTCACAGTCACATTGCTGCTGAGTGGAGGGGAGCCTCCATCCTGCGCTTTGACGCGAATATGGAACTCTTTTGTTTGCTCATAGTCGAAGGACCGCACAGCAAGTATCTCTCCACTCTCCGCATTCACTGAAAAATAAGTGGAGGCTGACATCCCGTTCAGTTGGCTATCTTCAAGGAAGTAAGAAATGCGCGCATTGTTACCAGAGTCTTTGTCACTGGCTTTGACAGAGAGGAGTGACATGCCAGGTAAATTATTTTCAGTAATGAAAGTTGTCAAAAATGGTTGTGGGAATACTGGGGCGTAGTCGTTTACGTCTGATATTTTTAAATGAATAGTCTTGTTTGTAGAATACGGCGGGGAGCCCTCGTCCATTGCTGTTATTGTTATATTATATTCAGGCACCGTTTCACGGTCCAAAACATCGTCAGATATCACGCTGTAAAAATTAGTCGATGATGATTTGATTTTGAAAGGTAAATCTGGGCTAATGAAACACTTCAATTGACCATTTTTACCAGAGTCCAAGTCTTTGATATTGAGCATTGCTACAACAGTATCTGGAGCAGAATCCTCTGGTATGGGATTGGAGAGTGAAATTATGCTTATGACAGGAGCATTATCATTAAGATCGGTCACCTCAATTAGCACTTTACTTGTGTCTGTCAGCCCTCCTTTGTCTATCGCTTCGATATCAATTTCATAATGTCTGGATTTTTCGTAATCTAACACACCAATTACAGTCATTTCCCCGTTATGGGAATCCATGCTGAACAAGGATGATGCACTGTCGGTGTGCTGGGAGAAAGAATACATCACCTCTTCGTTTGCTCCCTTATCGTTATCAGTTGCACTAACTCTTACAATGACAGTGCCCCTAGCCGCGTTTTCAGGAACTGTTACTGTGTAAACAGACTGACTAAATACTGGTGCATTGTCATTTGCATCCAAAACAATGACATTTATTTTAACAGAACCAGATTTCTGAGGATTACCACCGTCAAATGCTGTCAGAGTTAATTTATGCTCTTCTTGCTTTTCTCTGTCAAGCGACGTGTGAAGGACCATTTCAATATACTTTGTTCCGTCAGGCCTAGAAACAACATTCAATTTAAAATTATCCGTAGGGTTGAGTTTGTATGTTTGAATGGTATTATGTGCTACATCGGGATCTCGGGCACTCTCAAGCGAATAGCGAGCCCCTGGTGAGGCAGACTCAATAACCTGGAAACTGTATTCCCTTTTGGAAAAAAACGGAGCATTATCATTAATATCTGTAATCTCTACATCAATTCGATGCAACTCCATTGGATTTTCTAATATGATTTGGAAATGAAGAGAGCAGGGAGACACTTGCTTGCACAATTCTTCCCTATCTATCCTTTTTGCCACAACCAATGTTCCTTTTTCTGCATTCAGACCAATGTACTCACTGTCATCCTCGGTAAATATCCTAGCCCGCCCAGATTTCAGCCGCTTGACATCCAAGCCTAGGTCCTGAATGATATTTCCGACAACCGAGCCTGCCGACATCTCCTCGGGTATAGAATAACGGACCTGTCCGAGAGCCATTTCTGCCACACAAATGAAGACAAGCAGCGGCCACCATGAGGATGATTTCCTTTCGCCGACACAACAAAGAACACCCATCATAACGAGAGCTTTCGTAAAATCCGAAAGGAAAAATCAAAGCCACCGTGTCAATTCCACCAAATATTTAATTGTGAACTTATTGCAGAGTGCTGGACGGCTGTTTTTCTCAGGCTACCGTTACGATTAAAATAGAGCTCTAATAACGCACCAGACAGACGAGGGAGGACTTCACTCTTTCCTCACACTAACCAACAGCGGCACTTAGGGACGTAAAAAGAAATTGCAGAAGTAGGTCCATATGTATGGATTGAGATCGTATTACTTATACAAACCAGAAAGACAGACAGACAGACAGACAGACAGACAGACAGACAGACAGACAGACAGACATACGGATGCTGATGATGCGGTGTCTCTGTCCATGGTACTGGACATTAGAAGTGGCAGTGGTTTGTTTCTAATATAAATTCCAACCTCTAGAGGAGAGTCTGGTTCATCCAGGATGCTCTTTTCACTCTGTATCCGCTGCATCGTCCCTGTAGAACTGGGGTCCATTATCAGCACGTTTTGACTACCAGCTCTGCCGAACTTACAGTCACTCTTTCTGGAGTCAGTCGTCCTGCACACCTCGTAGTTGTACACGTGCTGCAGAGTCCCTGTCCCCAAAGTGTCTGAGTAACGTGGTGGATAATACGGAATCACAGGGAGATTGGAGTGATACAGGATGCGAGACTGTCTCCATCTGTAGATTTTCACTGATATAATAACCACTAAACACGTGATGAAGAGGAAAGAAACTACAGCCAAAGCCAGCACTAAGTAAAAAGTCAGGTTGTCGTTGTACTCCTTGTCGTGAGTAAAGTCAGTGAACTCCGACAGCACTTCAGGGAAGCTGTCCGCTACCGCCACGTTCACAATGACTGTAGCTGAACGAGAGGGCTGCCCGTTGTCCTCCACTATAACAGTCAATCTTTGTTTCACAGCATCTTTATCAGTCACTTGGCGGATAGTTCTTATTTCTCCATTCTGTAAGCCCACTTCAAACAGCGCCCTGTCTGTGGCTTTCTGCAGTTTATAGGAGAGCCAGGCATTCTGTCCAGAGTCCACATCAACAGCCACCACTTTAGTGACCAGATAGCCCACATCTGCTGAACGAGGCACCATTTCAGCCACCAGAGAGCCACCAGTCTGGATTGGGTACAGAACCTGAGGGGGGTTGTCGTTCTGGTCCTGAATCATTATTCTCACAGACACGTTGCTACTGAGTGGAGGGGAGCCTCCATCCTGCGCTTTGACGCGGAACTGGAAGTCTTTGATCTGCTCGTAGTCAAAAGAGCGCACTGCATGGATGACTCCACTATCAGCACTAACGGACACATATGAGGAGACTGGCCCTCCGTTAACAGAGGAGTCCTCCAGTATGTAAGAAACACGGGCATTCTGGTTCCAGTCAGCGTCTCTGGCTTTCACTGTGAATATAGAGAGGCCTGGTGTGTTGTTTTCCACAATGTAGGCCTCATATGAGCTCCTCTCAAAGACAGGCGCGTTGTCATTCACGTCAGAGATCTGTAGGGTGAGAGTGACGCTGCTGGAGAGGGAGGGCACTCCCTCATCAGAGCAGGTCACTGTTATATTATACTCAGAGGCTCTCTCTCTGTCTAATCCACTGTCTGTAATTAAACTATAGAAATTATTGGTTGTAGTCTTCATCAGAAAAGGGATATTATCATTTATACAACATTGTACCTTCCCGTTTTCACCAGAGTCTGCGTCCTCAATATTTATCATAGTCACAACAGTACCGGGGTTGGCATCTTCTGATATCACGTTTGATTTTGACATTATATGGATATCGGGTTTATTGTCATTCATGTCAATGACGTCGATCATCACTTTACAGGAGTCAACTAGTCCTCCATCATCACTTGCACGAATGTTTATCTGAAATGCTCGAGCTTTTTCATAGTCAACATTACCTTTAAGTCGAATTTCACCACTTTCATCATTTACCTCAAATAACCCACGGGCATGATCTAATATACTTGAAATTGAATAAGTTACTCTACCATTAGATCCATTGTCTGCATCTGTTGCAGTAGCTGCCGCTACAATTGTTCCCACTGGTGCATTTTCTTTTATAGAGGCTTTATAAATAGGCTGCGTAAAAACAGGTGCGTTGTCATTTGCATCTAACACTGTGATCAGAATCTGCATTGTTCCTGTCATCTGCGGCTCTCCCCCATCCACGGCCGTCAGAACTAAAGAAAGGTGTTCGTTTTTTTCTCTGTCAAGAGGTTTCTCTAAGACCATTTCTACATTTTTCGTCCCATCTACTTGATCGTGTAATTTAACAACAAAATTGTCTGTCGGTTCAAGTTTATATGTTTGCAATCCGTTTGAGCCTACATCAGGATCAGCTGCGCGATCTAATATGAATTTAGCCCCACTAACCGCGGACTCACTAATTTTAAACTTGACGTGGTTCTTTTCGAAGGACGGAGGGTTGTCATTAACATCTGTGATCTCAATAGTTACACTGTAAAATTCCATCGGATTCTCTAATATAATCTGAAAATGCAAAGCGCAAGGTGTCGTTTGTCCACAGAGCGCCTCTCTGTCTATCGTATCTTTGATGAGGAGGACTCCTCGTTCGCTATTCAGCTCAATATATGCATCACTGTCTCGAGTAAAAATGCGAGCTTTACCCGATTTCAGTCTTTTTACATCTAAGCCAAAATCCCTCGCCATGTTGCCTACAAGAGAACCTTTCGGCATTTCCTCAGGGATGGAGTAGCTGACCTGTCCGATCACCGAGCTGAGAGAGAAGACCGAGAAAAGCAACAGTACTTGCCATCTCATTGTTCTGGCCGACATTATCCCAGCGTGAACAGTGTACCGCATTTAGATTTTTCCCATTCGATTTTTTTCCAGTCAACTCCGGTTTTTAAAGCATATTCCCAACATGAAGATAGATTTGCTGTTGTGCATCTCCGTTAAATTCCAGACAGTGTGCTTTGCATTTGTCTCGATCTCTCTCTAAAATAAAGACATGGTGGGAGGTACAATGAGTCTGCGGTAAAACTAATACTGACTGGCCAACAGCGGCACTCTGAGTTCAAAAAGTAAAATTGCACGTGAAATGTGGAAAACCAATTGATATACTTCAGTTAAGAATCACAAAAAACATCACTTCTCCTGTGAAAGGGTTAGTAGTGTTTGAAACTACAGCTACTGGAAGAATAAACGTCACCTAAATAGTGAACATTAGATGCAGATGGTGAAAAAATGGATTGTGTGAAAATACAATAGCAATTTAAAGATACATTAGAAATGTAACAGGAAAAAACTAAAGGTGTCGAAAATGTAATTATGTCGCTCTCCGAGGTGCTGAAAATAGAGGAACGCGATTAAAAGCGTGACTTAAACGTAGGAACAGATAGTTCTAACCTCTAGAGGAGAGTCTGGTTCATCCAGGATGCTCTTTTCACTCTGTATCCGCTGCATCGTCCCTGTAGAACTGGGGTCCATTATCAGCACGTTCTGACTACCAGCTCTGCCGAACTTACAGTCACTCTTTCTGGAGTCAGTCGTCCTGCACACCTCGTAGTTGTACACGTGCTGCAGAGTCCCTGTCCCCAAAGTGTCTGAGTAACGTGGTGGATAATACGGAATCACAGGGAGATTGGAGTGATACAGGATGCGAGACTGTCTCCATCTGTAGATTTTCACTGATATAATAACCACTAAACACGTGATGAAGAGGAAGGAAACTACCGCCAAAGCCAGCACTAAGTAAAAAGTCAGGTTGTCATTGTACTCCTTGTCGTGTGTAAAGTCAGTGAACTCCGACAGCACTTCAGGGAAGCTGTCCGCCACCGCCACGTTAACAATGACTGTAGCTGAACGAGAGGGCTGCCCGTTGTCCTCCACTATAACAGTCAGTCTTTGTTTCACAGCATCTTTATCAGTCACTTGGCGGATAGTTCTTATTTCTCCATTCTGTAAGCCCACTTCAAACAGCGCCCTGTCTGTGGCTTTCTGCAGTTTATAGGAGAGCCAGGCATTCTGTCCAGAGTCCACATCAACAGCCACCACTTTAGTGACCAGATAGCCCACATCTGCTGAACGAGGCACCATTTCAGCCACCAGGGAGCCACCAGTCTGGACTGGGTACAGAACCTGAGGGGGGTTGTCGTTCTGGTCCTGGATCACTAATTTCACAGTCACGTTGCTACTGAGTGGAGGGGAGCCTCCGTCCTGCGCTTTGACGCGGAACTGGAAGTCTTTGATCTGCTCGTAGTCAAAAGAGCGCACTGCATGGATGACTCCACTATCAGCACTAACGGACACATATGAGGAGACTGGCACTCCGTTAATAGAGGAGTCCTCCAGTATGTAAGAAACACGGGCATTCTGGTTCCAGTCAGCGTCTCTGGCCTTCACTGTGAATATCGAGAGGCCTGGTGTGTTGTTTTCTACAATATAGGCGCTCATATGAGCTCCTCTCAAAGACAGGCGCGTTGTCATTCACATCAGAGATCTGTAAGGTGAGAGTGACGCTGCTGGAGAGGGAGGGCACTCCCTCATCAGAGCAGGTCACTGTTATATTATACTCGGAGGCTCTCTCTCTGTCTAATTCACTGTCTGTCACTAAACTATAGAAATTATTAGATGTCGACTTCAATAGGAAAGGAATATTCTCATTTATGAAACACTGAACTTTACCATTTTCACCCGAGTCTGGGTCTTGGACATTAATCATTGTAACGACAGTTTTTGGGTTTGCACTCTCTGATATAATCGCTGATTTAGACATGATTTTAATGGTTGGCTCATTGTCATTAATATCAACGACGTCAACAATCACTTTACATGAATCCGTTAGTCCCCCGTTATCCATTGCGCGTACATTAATCTGAAAATTTCTTTTTTTTTCATAGTCCAATCGTCCAATCAACCTAACCTCACCATTGTCCTCATTTACTTCAAACATAAGTCTGACGTCGTCCAAAGTATTTGTGACTGAATATGTGATTTTACCATTTAATCCATGGTCAGCATCTGACGCACTAACAGTAGTCACGATTGTACCCTTTGCAGCATTTTCAGCTACAGTGCCTTTGTATATCGGCTGTGTAAAAACAGGTGCATTGTCATTTACATCTAACACTGTGATGAGAATCTGCATTGTTCCTGACATCTGTGGCTCTCCTCCATCTAAAGCCGTCAACGCCAAAGACATGAACTCATGTTTCTCTCTGTCCAGAGGTTTCTGTAA
Source organism: Lepomis macrochirus (assembly GCA_024633595.2). NCBI lineage: Eukaryota > Metazoa > Chordata > Actinopteri > Centrarchiformes > Centrarchidae > Lepomis > Lepomis macrochirus. Next base: position 17,136,586 of record JALXJV020000018.1, on the reverse strand, counting down.
GACCATTTCAACATTCTTTGTACCATCCGCTTGAGCGTGAAGTTTAAGTACAAAATTTTCAGTTGGCTTGAGTACATAGCTTTGAAGAGTGTTAATACCTACATCCAAATCCACTGCTCGTTCTAAGACAAATTTTGATCCAACAACTGCAGATTCGCTAATTCTGAATTTAATGTCGCTCTTTTCGAAAGATGGTGCATTATCGTTTATGTCTATAATTTCAACTGTTACACTGTAAAACTCCATCGGATTCTCTAACACAATCTGAAAATGCACAGCACACGGTGTCGTATCACCGCACAGCGTTTCTCTGTCTATTCTCTCTTTGATAAGGAGGAGTCCTCTTTCACTGTTTAGCTCGATGTATTCTCTGCTATCACCAGAATAAACACGAGCGTTACCCACCTTCAGTCGTTTAACGTCTAAACCCAAATCTTGAGCTATATTACCCACCAAAGAGCCTTTCGCCATTTCTTCCGGAATAGAGTAGCTGACCTGCCCGATGACTGACCCAAGAGAGAAGATCGAAATAAACAACAGCACTTGCCGACTCATTGTTTGAAATGATCTGTGCAAGAAGAAACAGGAACCTCGTAAAATCCGTCAGAAAGCGGGAAATGCATTCAAACAAAATATGAAGAGATAACAGTCCTCGAATTTAAAGAAAAACAATAACAGTTTTGCCCCAACGTGTATATCGGCCCCTCTAGCGAAGACAATGATGTCTGCCTCTTTCCTTTCTCTCTAATACATCGAAATGAAGAGGCGGTACTGTTGTAAATATACTACAACTGCAACAGACTAGGCAACAGCGGCCCATTGAGTTCAGAAAGCAAAACTGCAGAACAGATTTTGTAAAATGGGAGAGGTAGAAAAGCTGAAAAAATAACTTAGATAGGTTGGAATTTAATTGTAATAGCTTATGCATTTCTAGTTTAATATATCTAAATTGTAACACAATCGAAATGTGTAAAAATCACAAGATCACAACTACATTCCAAGTATGGGGGTAAACAGTGACCGTTTTCTATCTGTCACACTGAATAACACGTAGCCTATAGAAATACCCCATGTTGCTCTCCAAGGTCCTGAAAAAAAGTCCAAACGGATCTAACAAAATGCTGGCGCATTTTATTAAACCATTTGGTAATTACAAATAATAAGGGAGCTAAAAACTTTCCAACCTCTAGAGGAGAGTCTGGTTCATCCAGGATGCTCTTTTCACTCTGTATCCGCTGCATCGTCCCTGTAGAACTGGGGTCCATTATCAGGACGTTCTGACTACCAGCTCTGCCGAACTTACAGTCACTCTTTCTGGAGTCAGTCGTCCTGCACACCTCGTAGTTGTACACGTGCTGGAGAGTCCCTGTCCCCAAAGTGTCTGAGTAACGTGGTGGATAATACGGAATCACAGGGAGATTGGAGTGATACAGGATGCGAGACTGTCTCCATCTGTAGATTTTCACTGATATAATAACCACTAAACACGTGATGAAGAGGAAGGAAACTACAGCCAAAGCCAGCACTAAGTAAAAAGTCAGGTTGTCATTGTACTCCTTGTCGTGAGTAAAGTCAGTGAACTCCGACAACACTTCAGGGAAGCTGTCCGCCACCGCCACGTTAACAATGACTGTAGCTGAACGAGAGGGCTGCCCGTTGTCCTCCACTATAACAGTCAGTCTTTGTTTCACAGCATCTTTATCAGTCACTTGGCGGATAGTTCTTATTTCTCCATTTTGCAAGCCCACTTCAAACAGCGCCCTGTCTGTGGCTTTCTGCAGTTTATAGGAGAGCCAGGCATTCTGTCCAGAGTCCACATCAACAGCCACCACTTTAGTGACCAGATAGCCCACATCTGCTGAACGAGGCACCATTTCAGCCACCAGGGAGCCACCAGTCTGGACTGGGTACAGAACCTGAGGGGGGTTGTCGTTCTGGTCCTGGATCACTAATTTCACAGTCACGTTGCTACTGAGTGGAGGGGAGCCTCCATCCTGCGCTTTGACGCGGAACTGGAAGTCTTTGATCTGCTCGTAGTCCAAAGAGCGCACTGCATGGATGACTCCACTATCAGCACTAACGGACACATATGAGGAGACTGGCACTCCGTTAACAGAGGAGTCCTCCAGTATGTAAGAAACACGGGCATTCTGGTTCCAGTCAGCGTCTCTGGCTTTCACTGTGAATATCGAGAGGCCTGGTGTGTTGTTTTCTACAATGTAGGCCTCATATGAGGTCCTCTCAAAGACAGGCGCGTTGTCATTTACATCAGAGATCTGTAGGGTGAGAGTGACGCTGCTGGAGAGGGAGGGCACTCCCTCATCAGAGCAGGTCACTGTTATATTATACTCAGAGGCTCTCTCTCTGTCTAAATCACTGTCTGTCACTAAACTATAGAAATTAGTGGATGTAGATATAATTGTAAATGGTATATTTCTATTAATTGCACATCGGACCTTCCCGTTTTCTTCAGAATCAGGATCGTTTACACTCATTACAGCTACCACTGTGTTGCAACGAGAATCTTCACCGATTGAATTTGATGATGAAATCATATTAATTATGGGACTATTGTCATTAATGTCACCCACATCAATGACCACTTTGCTTGAATCAGATAAACCTCCTCGGTCAATTGCCTCTATATCAATCTCATACTTTTTGGCTTTTTCATAATCAATAGGCCCATTTAACGTAAGATGGCCGTCTTCAGAAACGTGAAATATTTTTGAAATGCTCCTTATGCTATTTCCAATTACGTAGCTAACCTCTCCATTCGAGCCTTTGTCTGCATCGGATGCACTCACTTTTGTAATGAGTGTTCCCGTGATGGAGTCTTCTTTTACACTTGCTTTGTAAATGTTTTGCGTAAAAACAGGAGCGTTATCATTAACGTCTAATACAGTAATAGAAATCTGCATGGTCCCAGACCTCTGCGGTTCTCCTCCATCTACAGCCGTTAACAATAATGATGCAAACTCCTGTTTCTCTCTGTCCAGAGGTTTCTGTAAAATCATTTCGACCTTTTTACCGCCATCAGACTGACTATGCAATTTCAGCATAAAATTATCACTGGGCTTTAGTATATAGCTCTGAAGACTATTCAGTCCTATATCAAGGTCTATTGCTTTTTCTAGCATGAACTTAGAGCCGACGACTGCAGACTCGCTTATTTCAAACCTCCTCTCTTCCTTTTCGAAGACGGGAGCATTGTCATTAATATCTGTGATTTCGACAGTAATCGGAATTATTTCTATTGGGTTTTCTAAGGCAATCTGAAAATGCAACGCGCAAGGCGTTGTCTGACCACACAGAGCTTCGCGGTCTATTCTCTCTTTGATGATAAGGAGTCCCTTTTCCTTGTTGAGATGAATGTATTCTGCACTGTCTCCTGTGTGGATGCGAGCTTTCCCCGCTTGTAGTCGTTTGACATCCAAACCTAAATCCTGAGCTATGTTGCCGACCAAGGAGCCTTTGGTCATTTCCTCCGGAATGGAGTAGCTGACTTGACCGAGCACTGAACTCAGACAGAGGACCGAGAAAAACAACAGTACTTGCCGTCTCATTGTTCTGTCAGGCTCATGCGTTGATAAAAACTACCGTGTTCTCCTCCCTTTTGCAACCAGCGTTCCAGATGCAAAACAAAAGCTTCTGAAGGGTCTGTTTGATCAACAACTGAGACTAAAATTATTCCAACATGATATTCCGGGCATGGTGTTTCGTCAGCCGTCGACTTTGCGTTTTGCTTCGGAGCCCTTCTGGCTTGTGAAAGGACAGGGGATGTCCTAGTACACAAATATAAATTCAAACACCAAGACGCTGGTAAACAGCGGCCCACCGAGTTCACATCACGAAACTACATTAGTTGAAGAAAAAAAGTACTGTTTACTATGTTGTTACCTCTTTGGTTGCTGTATAAACCACCACCCGGAAAACACTATGTCTACGGTTTAATTTGCAAAATGGTGCCAAATGGCAGGACACTTTCTCAAAGGAAATGCCAACACATATTAGCACAATACAAATGCAATCATGTATAGCGTAAACGAGGAAGAAAAACTTGTAGGTAAAGGAAAACTTTAAAGAGACTTGGCTTTTGTTGCTGTCCAAGGTACTGAAACGCCGTAGGCTAGTAAATAACAACACTGAAAAATAAAATAAAATAATGAGTTTGATTATCAGAATTGTAACATTCTAACCTCTAGAGGAGAGTCTGGTTCATCCAGGATGCTCTTTTCACTCTGTATCCGTTGCATCGTCCCTGTAGAACTGGGGTCCATTATCAGCACGTTCTGACTACCAGCTCTGCCGAACTTACAGTCACTCTTTCTGGAGTCAGTCGTCCTGCACACCTCGTAGTTGTACACGTGCTGCAGAGTCCCTGTCCCCAAAGTGTCTGAGTAACGTGGTGGATAATACGGAATCACAGGGAGATTGGAGTGATACAGGATCCGAGACTGTCTCCATCTGTAGATTTTCACTGATATAATAACCACTAAACACGTGATGAAGAGGAAGGAAACTACAGCCAAAGCCAGCACTAAGTAAAAGGTCAGGTTGTCATTGTACTCCTTATCGTGAGTAAAGTCAGTGAACTCCGACAGTACTTCAGGGAAGCTGTCAGCCACCGCCACGTTAACAATGACTGTAGCTGAACGAGAGGGCTGCCCGTTGTCCTCCACTATAACAGTCAGTCTTTGTTTCACAGCATCTTTATCAGTCACTTGGCGGATAGTTCTTATTTCTCCATTCTGTAAGCCCACTTCAAACAGCGCCCTGTCTGTGGCTTTCTGCAGTTTATAGGAGAGCCAGGCATTCTGTCCAGAGTCCACATCAACAGCCACCACTTTAGTGACCAGATAGCCCACATCTGCTGAACGAGGCACCATTTCAGCCACCAGAGAGCCACCAGTCTGGACTGGGAACAGAACCTGAGGGGGGTTGTCGTTCTGGTCCTGGATCACTAATTTCACAGTCACGTTGCTACTGAGTGGAGGGGAGCCTCCGTCCTGCGCTTTGACGCGGAACTGGAAATCTTTGATCTGCTCGTAGTCAAAAGAGCGCACTGCATGGATGACTCCACTATCAGCACTAACGGACACATATGCGGAGACGGGCACTCCGTTAACAGAGGAGTCCTCCAGTATGTAAGAAACACGGGCATTCTGGTTCCAGTCAGCGTCTCTGGCTTTCACTGTGAATATTGAGAAGCCTGGTGTGTTGTTTTCTACAATGTAGGCCTCATATGAGCTCCTCTCAAAGACAGGTGCGTTGTCATTCACATCAGAGATCTGTAAGGTGAGAGTGACGCTGGTGGAGAGGGAGGGCACTCCCTCATCAGAGCAGGTCACTGTTATATTATACTCAGAGGCTCTCTCTCTGTCTAAATCACTGTCTGTCACTAAGCTATAAAAATGATTAGATGTAAATTTTATTTCAAATGGGATATTTTCATTAATCACACAGTGGACTTTCCCATTGGTTTCCGAATCAGGATCATTTACACTCATTAAAGCTATTACTGTTTTGTGGGCTGAATCTTCTGGTATTGAGCCTGATGTTGAGATCATATTTACAATAGGGCTATTGTCATTCATGTCAATTACGTCGATTATTATCTTACTGGAATCAGAGAGTCCACCTTGATCAATCGCTTCGATATCAATGTGATAATTTCTTTCTGTTTCATAGTCTATTGGACCATTTAATTTCACATCTCCTTCACTGTTAATGTGAAATAACTTTGAAACAGTATCCATGCTATTCCCTATGACGTACGTCACCTCTCCATTTGAGCCTTTGTCTGCATCAGAAGCACTGACCTTAGTAACAAGTGTTCCTATTGGGGAGTTTTCTGTAATGCTCGCTTTATAAACAGGTTTACTAAAAACAGGGGCATTGTCGTTTACATCCAGAACAGTGACATGAATCTGCATTGTTCCAGTCATTTGTGGTTCGCCTCCATCCTCTGCAGTCAAAACTAAAGATATGTGTTCTTGTTTCTCTCGGTCCAACGGCTTTTGTAAAATCATTTCTACCTTTTTGCTTCCATCAACTTGAGTGTGCAGTTTAAGCACAAAATTCTCACTCGGCTTTAGAGTGTATCTCTGAAGCCCATTCCGTCCGATATCAGGGTCAATCGCTTTCTCTAGCATGAACTTAGAGCCGATGACTGCAGACTCGCTTATTTCAAATCTCCTCTCCTCCTTTTGGAAAACTGGAGCGTTGTCATTAGTATCGGTAATTTCTACAGTAACTGGGAATAATTCGAGTGGGTTCTCTAACGTAATTTGAAAATGCAACGCGCAAGGCGTTGTCTGTCTGCAGAGCACTTCGCGGTCTAATTTTTCTTTAACAAGGAGGACCCCTCTTTCTTTATTCAGCTCGATATATTGAACACTGTCTCCCGTATAAATACGACCTTTGCCTGTCTTCAGTCGTTTGAAATCTAAACCTAAATCTTGAGCTATGTTACCGACCAAAGATCCTTTTGCCATTTCCTCTGGAATTGAGTAGCTGACCTGCCCGATGGCAGAACTGAGGCAGAAGATGGAGATTAACAACAGTACTTGCCGTTTCATTGTTCTGTCCGATATGCCTGTCGCAACACAGCTACGGTGTTTTGCTCCGTTTTACCACTTAGATTCCGTCGCATGTAATTTACAAATTGAAAATAAACACGTTATTCCATACATAAAAAAAATAGAAATCCAGCCTGAGACGTCCGTGGATGATCTGATCTCCGAAGTGTGAATTCTACGTATGTGACTGGGCCTCAGCAATATGGACGACGACTGAGAGAATCTGTTGCAAAAGCCATTCACTACTGCAACATATTGGGCAACAGCGGCCCGACGAGTTCAAATTGTGAAAGTACATAAGAAAAACAACAAGAAAGCCATGAATATTTAAATACTACATCCACGAAAAAAATATAAAAACGCATAGATCCTGAGGAACTTGCCATAATTAAAAATAAATAAATAGAATTCTCCTATAGGGAAACAGACATATAAAACGGAAAAACTAGAATAATGGATAAAATGGTCTACTGCAGACAGGGGGAAAATATGTGGAGAAAAGGAAACAATGTGGAACTGTGCTTTCATATTCGCTTTCCAAGGTGCTGAAAATGTGCCCAACTTGAGACTTAAATAAGACTTATCAGTCTCATACCACCTACCAACACTTAAAAAATAACCAAATATGACCAACCTCTAGAGGAGAGTCTGGTTCATCCAGGATGCTCTTTTCACTCTGTATCCGCTGCATCGTCCCTGTAGAACTGGGGTCCATTATCAGCACGTTCTGACTACCAGCTCTGCCGAACTTACAGTCACTCTTTCTGGAGTCAGTCGTCCTGCACACCTCGTAGTTGTACACGTGCTGCAGAGTCCCTGTCCCCAAAGTGTCTGAGTAACGTGGTGGATAATACGGAATCACAGGGAGATTGGAGTGATACAGGATGCGAGACTGTCTCCATCTGTAGATTTTCACTGATATAATAACCACTAAACACGTGATGAAGAGGAAGGAAACTACAGCCAAAGCCAGCACTAAGTAAAAAGTCAGGTTATCATTGTACTCCTTGTCGTGAGTAAAGTCAGTGAACTCCGACAGCACTTCAGGGAAGCTGTCCGCCACCGCCACGTTAACAATGACTGTAGCTGAACGAGAGGGCTGCCCGTTGTCCTCCACTATAACAGTCAGTCTTTGTTTCACAGCATCTTTATCAGTCACTTGGCGGATAGTTCTTATTTCTCCATTCTGTAAGCCCACTTCAAACAGCGCCCTGTCTGTGGCTTTCTGCAGTTTATAGGAGAGCCAGGCATTCTGTCCAGAGTCCACATCAACAGCCACCACTTTAGTGACCAGATAGTCCACATCTGCTGAACGAGGCACTATTTCAGCCACCAGAGAGCCACCAGTCTGGACTGGGTACAGAACCTGAGGGGGGTTGTCGTTCTGGTCCTGGATCACTAATTTCACAGTCACGTTGCTACTGAGTGGAGGGGAGCCTCCGTCCTGCGCTTTGACGCGGAACTGGAAGTCTTTGATCTGCTCGTAGTCAAAAGAGCGCACTGCATGGATGACTCCACTATCAGCACTAACGGACACATATGAGGAGACGGGCTCTCCGTTAACAGAGGAGTCCTCCAGTATGTAAGAAACACGGGCATTCTGGTTCCAGTCAGCGTCTCTGGCTTTCACTGTGAATATCGAGAGGCCTGGTGTGTTGTTTTCTACAATGTAGGCCTCATATGAGCTCTTTTCAAAGACAGGCGCGTTGTCATTCACATCAGAGATCTGTAGGGTGAGAGTGACGCTGCTGGAGAGGGAGGGTACTCCCTCATCAGAGCAGGTCACTGTTATATTATACTCAGAGGCTCTCTCTCTGTCCAAAGTTACCTCTGTAACTAAACTATAAAAGCCATTCATAGTATTTTCTATTTTAAAAGGAATGTCGTCATTCATATTACACTTCACTTCTCCACTCCTCTCAGAGTCAGGGTCATTTACGCTTAACATAGCAATAACAGTGTTCTCAAGAGAGTCTTCTAAAATGGTGTCTGATTTAGAGAGTATTTTCACCTGGGGACTGTTATCATTTACATCAGTTATATCAATTAAGATCTTACTGGAATCAGAGAGTCCTCCATTATCTAAAGCCTCGATGTCAACTTGGAAGAGCTTTGCTTTTTCATAATCTATTTCACCGATCAAGATAACCTCTCCTGTATTTCTGTCGATCTGAAATAGGTCTGATAATCGACGCTTGCTATTTGAAATTGCATATGATATTTCTCCATTAGAGCCTTTATCTTTGTCAGATGCACTAACAGTTATAACACTGGTCCCCCTTTGGGAATTCTCGGTTATTTTTGCCTTGTATACTGACTTAGTGAAAACCGGCGCATTGTCGTTTACATCTAACACGTTAACAATGATCTGCATTGTACCTGACATCCGCGGCTGCCCGCCATCTAGAGCAGTTAATAATAGTGATATCTTTTCTTGTAGCTCTCGATCTAGAGGCTTCTGTAGAACCATTTCTATCTTTTTACTCCCGTCAGCTTGACTCTCTAGCTTCAGTGCAAAATTGTTCGTTGGATTAAGCGAATAGCTTTGGAGACCATTTTCACCAATGTCAGCGTCGATTGCTTTCTCCAGTACAAATTTAGACCCAATGACGGCGGACTCGCTGATTTCAATACGTTTCTCGCTCGACGTAAAGCTGGGAGCATTGTCGTTTACGTCTGTGATTTCTATTGTTATGCGAAACAATTCCATTGGATTTTCCAAAATCATCTGCAAATGTAAGGCACAGGGCGTCGTTTCTCCACACAACGTTTCTCTGTCTATTCTCTCTTTGATAAGGAGGACACCCCTTTCTCTATTCAGCTCGATATATTCTGCACTGTCTCCCGAATGAATACGAGCCCTGCCCGATTTGAGCCTTTTAAAATCCAAACCTAAATCCTGAGCTATATTACAGACTAACGAACCTTTCTCCAATTCCTCAGGAATGGAATAGCTGACCTGGTTGAACACCGAAGGGAAAGACAGAGCCAAGATGAACAACAGTACTTGCCGTCTCATTGTTTTGTCGGGGTATTCCACTGTTGTATTAATACAACTGTAATCCTTATGAAGATTGTTCAGATTCACACATTTATCTCAAGGAAAGCATCAACAAAAAATAACAACTTCCAGTGTCCATGAGCAGTTTTTCATTAAGACGAGGAAAGGCGGATATTGCCTGTTTTATTGTCTACCATGTCATAATCTAAGGGGGAGGTACAGTTGACAGCCCTATCGAAGACTGCCACTCTCTGGCCAATAGCGGCCCTTTCTGTTCAACACACCAAACAGCAAAAGTTGGCGTAAGGAGGGCGAGAAATGAGGTTGGTTACAGAAATAATAATAATAATAATAATAATAATAATAATAATAATAATAATAATATAAAATGGCATTCTATTATTATTATTATTATTATTATTTATTATTATTATTATTATTATTATTATTATTTCTAGTAGGCTAGGTAGTAGCTAGTATCTGTAAAATAGTGGTTGGCATTTGTCATAATTAATTAATTAATTAATTAATTAATTAATTAAGTAATTAATTAAGTAATTAATTAATTATAGATTTACCCACATAGGTTTTGGTAGTATAACATTAAAATGAATACAATTACCATCTCATAGTTTAGAAAATATAAGAACATATCCATTTTGGATGAAAGTTCAATAATGAAATTAAACTACGTAGAGTAAAGCCAATAACTTTGCACAAACCACTTCTATTACGTACTAAAGCTCTGTGCTACGCAAACAAATAATAAAACAGGCAAAAGAAAAGACAGCAGTCACTTATGATATCATGATTTCAAAAGTTGAAGTATTCAATGTAGGCATGGCAGTCTAACCTCTATAGGAGAGTCTGGTTCATCCAGGATGCTCTTTTCACTCTGTAGCCGCTGCTTCGTGCCTGTAGAACTGGGGTCCATTATCAGCACGTTCTGACTACCAGCTCTGCCGAACTTACAGTCACTCTTTCTGGAGTCAGTCGTCCTGCACACCTCATAGTTGTACACGTGCTGGAGAGTCCCTGTCCCCAAAGTGTCTGAGTAACGTGGTGGATAATACGGAATCACAGGGAGATTGGAGTGATACAGGATGCGAGACTGTCTCCATCTGTAGATTTTCACTGATATAATAACCACTAAACATGTGATGAAGAGGAAGGAAACTACCGCCAAAGCCAGCACTAAGTAAAATGTCAGGTTGTCATTGTACTCCTTATCGTGTGTAAAGTCAGTGAACTCCGACAGCACTTCAGGGAAGCTGTCCGCCACCGCCACGTTAACAATGACTGTAGCTGAACGAGAGGGCTGCCCGTTGTCCTCCACTATAACAGTCAGTCTTTGTTTCACAGCATCTTTATCAGTCACTTGGCGGATAGTTCTTATTTCTCCATTCTGTAAGCCCACTTCAAACAGCGCCCTGTCTGTGGCTTTCTGCAGTTTATAGGAGAGCCAGGCATTCTGTCCAGAGTCCACATCAACAGCCACCACTTTAGTGACCAGATAGCCCACATCTGCTGAACGAGGCACCATTTCAGCCACCAGAGAGCCACCAGTCTGGACTGGGTACAGAACCTGAGGAGGGTTGTCGTTCTGGTCCTGGATCATTATTTTCACAGTCACGTTGCTACTGAGTGGAGGGGAGCCTCCATCCTGCGCTTTGACGCGGAACTGGAAGTCTTTGATCTGCTCGTAGTCCAAAGAGCGCACTGCATGGATGACTCCACTATCAGCACTAACGGACACATATGAGGAGACTGGCACTCCGTTAACAGAGGAGTCCTCCAGTATGTAAGAAACACGGGCATTCTGGTTCCAGTCAGCGTCTCTGGCTTTCACTGTGAATATCGAGAGGCCTGGTGCGTTATTTTCTACAATGTAGGCCTCATATGAGCTCCTCTCAAAGACAGGCGCGTTGTCATTTACATCAGAGATCTGTAGGGTGAGAGTGACGCTGCTGGAGAGGGAGGGCACTCCCTCATCAGAGCAGGTCACTGTTATATTATACTCAGAGGCTCTCTCTCTGTCTAAATCACTGTCTGTCACTAAACTATAAAAATTATTAGAAGTCGACTTCAATAGGAAAGGAATATTCTCATTTATGAAACACTGAACTTTACCATTTTCACCCGAGTCTGGGTCTTGGACATTAATCATTGTAACGACAGTGTTGGGGTTTGCACTCTCTGATATAAACGCTGATTTAGACATGAATTTAATTGTAGGTTCATTGTCATTAATGTCAACAACGTCAACAATCACTTTACAAGAATCTGTAAGTCCCCCGTTATCCCTTGCACGCACATTGACCTGAAAATTTGTTTTCTTTTCATAGTCTAAGCGTCCAGTCAACCTAACCTCACCGTTGTCCTCATTTACTTCAAACATAAGTTTGACGTCATCCAAAGTATTTGTGATTGAATATGTGATTTTACCATTTAATCCATGGTCAGCATCTGACGCACTAACAGTAGTCACGATTGTACCCTTTGCAGCATTTTCAGCTACAGTGCCTTTGTATATCGGCTGTGTAAAAACAGGTGCATTGTCATTTACATCTAACACTGTGATGAGAATCTGCATTGTTCCTGACATCTGTGGCTCTCCTCCATCTAAAGCCGTCAACGCCAAAGACATGAACTCATGTTTCTCTCTGTCCAGAGGTTTTGTAAGACCATTTCAACATTCTTTGCACCATCCGCTTGAGTGTGAAGTCTAAGTACAAAATTTTCAGTTGGCTTGAGTACATAGCTTTGGAGAGTGTTAATACCTACATCCAAATCCACTGCTCGTTCTAAATCAAATTTTGCACCAACAACTGCAGACTCACTTATTATGAATGTAATTTCCCCTTTTTCAAATGTTGGTGCATTATCGTTTATGTCTGTAATTTCAACTGTTACACTGTAAAACTCCATCGGATTCTCTAACACAATCTGAAAATGCACAGCACACGGTGTCGTATCACCGCACAGCGTTTCTCTGTCTATTCTCTCTTTGATAAGGAGGAGTCCTCTTTCACTGTTTAGCTCGATGTATTCTCTGCTATCACCAGAATAAACACGAGCGTTACCCACCTTCAGTCGTTTAACGTCTAAACCTAAATCTTGAGCTATATTAGCGACCAAAGAGCCTTTCGCCATTTCCTCCGGAATAGAGTAGCTGACCTGCCCGAAGACTGAACTAAGAGAGGATCGAAATAAACAACAGCACTTGCCGACTCATTGTTTGAAATGATCTGTGCAAGAAGAAACAGGAACCTCGTAAAATCCGTCAGAAAGAAGGAAATGCATTCAAACAATATATGAAGAGAAAACAGTCGTCGAATTTAAAGAAAAACAATAACAGTTTTGCCCCGACGTGTATATCGGCCCTTTAGCGAAGACAATGATGTCTGCCTCTTTCCTTTCTCTCTAATACAACGAATTGAAGAGGCGGTACTGTTGTAAATATACTACAACTGCAAAGACTAGGCAACAGCGGCCCATTGAGTTGAGAAAGCCAAATTGCAGAACAGATTTTGTAAAATGGCAAAGGTGGAAAAGCCAAGGTGCTGAAAAAGAAAGACCAATCTAATTTACCAAAATGCTGGCGCATTTGACAAACAGCTTTGCCAATAACAAGTAAAAAGGGAAGGTGTGTGTGATGTAACACATTTCTAACCTCAAGAGGAGTGTCTGGTTCAGGATGCTCTTTTCACTCTGTGTCCGCTGCATCGTCCCTGTAGAACTGGGGTCCATTATCAGCACGTTCTGACTACCAGCTCTGCCGAACTTACAGTCACTCTTTCTGGAGTCAGTCGTCCTGCACACCTCGTAGTTGTACACGTGCTGGAGAGTCCCTGTCCCCAAAGTGTCTGAGTAACGTGGTGGATAATACGGAATCACAGGGAGATTGGAGTGATACAGGATGCGAGACTGTCTCCATCTGTAGATTTTCACTGATATAATAACCACTAAACACGTGATGAAGAGGAAGGAAACTACCGCCAAAGCCAGCACTAAGTAAAATGTCAGGTTGTCATTGTACTCCTTATCGTGTGTAAAGTCAGTGAACTCCGACAGCACTTCAGGGAAGCTGTCCGCCACCGCCACGTTAACAATGACTGTAGCTGAACGAGAGGGCTGCCCGTTGTCCTCCACTATAACAGTCAGTCTTTGTTTCACAGCATCTTTATCAGTCACTTGGCGGATAGTTCTTATTTCTCCATTCTGTAAGCCCACTTCAAACAGCGCCCTGTCTGTGGCTTTCTGCAGTTTATAGGAGAGCCAGGCATTCTGTCCAGAGTCCACATCAACAGCCACCACTTTAGTGACCAGATAGCCCACATCTGCTGAACGAGGCACCATTTCAGCCACCAGGGAGCCACCAGTCTGGACTGGGTACAGAACCTGAGGGGGGTTGTCGTTCTGGTCCTGGATCACTAATTTCACAGTCACGTTGCTACTGAGTGGAGGGGAGCCTCCATCCTGCGCTTTGACGCGGAACTGGAAGTCTTTGATCTGCTCGTAGTCAAAAGAGCGCACTGCATGGATGACTCCACTATCAGCACTAACGGACACATATGCGGAGACGGGCCCTCCGTTAACAGAGGAGTCCTCCAGTATGTAAGAAACACGGGCATTCTGGTTCCAGTCAGCGTCTCTGGCTTTCACTGTGAATATAGAGAGGCCTGGTGTGTTGTTTTCTACAATGTAGGCGTCATATGAGCTCCTCTCAAAGACAGGCGCGTTGTCATTTACATCAGAGATCTGTAGGGTGAGAGTGACGCTGCTGGAGAGGGAGGGCACTCCCTCATCAGAGCAGGTCACTGTTATATTATACTCAGAGGCTCTCTCTCTGTCTAAATCACTGTCTGTCACTAAACTATAAAAATTATTAGAAGTCGACTTCAATAGGAAAGGAATATTCTCATTTATGAAACACTGAACTTTACCATTTTCACCCGAGTCTGGGTCTTGGACATTAATCATTGTAACGACAGTGTTGGGGTTTGCACTCTCTGATATAAACGCTGATTTAGACATGAATTTAATTGTAGGTTCATTGTCATTAATGTCAACAACGTCAACAATCACTTTACAAGAATCTGTAAGTCCCCCGTTATCCCTTGCACGCACATTGACCTGAAAATTTGTTTTCTTTTCATAGTCTAAGCGTCCAGTCAACCTAACCTCACCGTTGTCCTCATTTACTTCAAACATAAGTTTGACGTCATCCAAAGTATTTGTGATTGAATATGTGATTTTACCATTTAATCCATGGTCAGCATCTGACGCACTAACAGTAGTCACGATTGTACCCTTTGCAGCATTTTCAGCTACAGTGCCTTTGTATATCGACTGTGTAAAAACAGGTGCATTGTCATTCGCATCTAACACTGTGATGAGAATCTGCATTGTTCCTGACATCTGTGGCTCTCCTCCATCTAAAGCCGTCAACGCCAAAGACATGAACTCATGTTTCTCTCTGTCCAGAGGTTTTTGTAAGACCATTTCAACATTCTTTGCACCATCCGCTTGAGTGTGAAGTCTAAGTACAAAATTTTCAGTTGGCTTGAGTACATAGCTTTGGAGAGTGTTAATACCTACATCCAAATCCACTGCTCGTTCTAAATCAAATTTTGCACCAACAACTGCAGACTCACTTATTATGAATGTAATTTCCCCTTTTTCAAATGTTGGTGCATTATCGTTTATGTCTGTAATTTCAACTGTTACACTGTAAAACTCCATCGGATTCTCTAACACAATCTGAAAATGCACAGCACACGGTGTCGTATCACCGCACAGCGTTTCTCTGTCTATTCTCTCTTTGATAAGGAGGAGTCCTCTTTCACTGTTTAGCTCGATGTATTCTCTGCTATCACCAGAATAAACACGAGCGTTACCCACCTTCAGTCGTTTAACGTCTAAACCTAAATCTTGAGCTATATTAGCGACCAAAGAGCCTTTCGCCATTTCCTCCGGAATAGAGTAGCTGACCTGCCCGAAGACTGAACTAAGAGAGAGGATCGAAATAAACAACAGCACTTGCCGACTCATTGTTTGAAATGATCTGTGCAAGAAGAAACAGGAACCTCGTAAAATCCGTCAGAAAGAAGGAAATGCATTCAAACAATATATGAAGAGAAAACAGTCGTCGAATTTAAAGAAAAACAATAACAGTTTTGCCCCGACGTGTATATCGGCCCCTTTAGCGAAGACAATGATGTCTGCCTCTTTCCTTTCTCTCTAATACAACGAATTGAAGAGGCGGTACTGTTGTAAATATACTACAACTGCAAAAGACTAGGCAACAGCGGCCCATTGAGTTGAGAAAGCCAAATTGCAGAACAGATTTTGTAAAATGGCAAAGGTGGAAAAGCCAAGGTGCTGAAAAAGAAAGACCAATCTAATTTACCAAAATGCTGGCGCATTTGACAAACAGCTTTGCCAATAACAAGTAAAAAGGGAAGGTGTGTGTAATGTAACACATTTCTAACCTCAAGAGGAGTGTCTGGTTCATCC
Source organism: Lepomis macrochirus (assembly GCA_024633595.2). Lineage (NCBI taxonomy): Eukaryota > Metazoa > Chordata > Actinopteri > Centrarchiformes > Centrarchidae > Lepomis > Lepomis macrochirus. The sequence goes on along the minus strand of JALXJV020000018.1, from coordinate 17,120,485 downwards.
ATGATGCTCTTTTCACTCTGTGTCCGCTGCATCGTCCCTGTAGAACTGGGGTCCATTATCAGCACGTTCTGACTACCAGCTCTGCCGAACTTACAGTCACTCTTTCTGGAGTCAGTCGTCCTGCAAACCTCATAGTTGTACACGTGCTGCAGAGTCCCTGTCCCCAAAGTGTCTGAGTAACGTGGTGGATAATACGGAATCACAGGGAGATTGGAGTGATACAGGATGCGAGACTGTCTCCATCTGTAGATTTTCACTGATATAATAACCACTAAACACGTGATGAAGAGGAAAGAAACTACAGCCAAAGCCAGCACTAAGTAAAAAGTCAGGTTGTCATTGTACTCCTTATCGTGTGTAAAGTCAATGAACTCCGACAGCACTTCAGGGAAGCTGTCCGCCACCGCCACGTTAACAATGACTGTAGCTGAACGAGAGGGCTGCCCGTTGTCCTCCACTATAACAGTCAGTCTTTGTTTCACAGCATCTTTATCAGTCACTTGGCGGATAGTTCTTATTTCTCCATTCTGTAAGCCCACTTCAAACAGCGCCCTGTCTGTGGCTTTCTGCAGTTTATAGGAGAGCCAGGCATTCTGTCCAGAGTCCACATCAACAGCCACCACTTTAGTGACCAGATAGCCCACATCTGCTGAACGAGGCACCATTTCAGCCACCAGAGAGCCACCAGTCTGGACTGGGTACAGAACCTGAGGAGGGTTGTCGTTCTGGTCCTGGATCATTATTTTCACAGTCACGTTGCTACTGAGTGGAGGGGAGCCTCCATCCTGCGCTTTGACGCGGAACTGGAAGTCTTTGATCTGCTCGTAGTCAAAAGAGCGCACTGCATGGATGACTCCACTATCAGCACTAACGGACACATATGAGGAGACTGGCCCTCCGTTAACAGAGGAGTCCTCCAGTATGTAAGAAACACGGGCATTCTGGTTCCAGTCAGCGTCTCTGGCTTTCACTGTGAATATCGAGAGGCCTGGTGCGTTATTTTCTACAATGTAGGCATCATATGAGCTCCTCTCAAAGACAGGCGCGTTGTCATTCACATCAGAGATCTGTAGGGTGAGAGTGACGCTGCTGGACAGGGAGGGCACTCCCTCATCAGAGCAGGTCACTGTTATATTATACTCGGAGGCTCTCTCTCTGTCTAAATCACTGTCTGTCACTAAACTATAGAACCTATTTGATGTCGATTTTATAGTCAAAGGGGTGTTATCGTTGATAAAACAGTGAACTTTACCATTTTCATTTGAATCGGGGTCTTGAACGTTCATCATTGCTACGACAGTGTTCGGTTTAGAGTGTTCAGATATCATTTTTGATTTTGACATTACATTAATCGTTGGCTTGTTGTCGTTCACATCGATCACTTCTACTATGACTTTACATGAATCTGTAAGTCCGCCATCATCACTTGCACGTATGTTAACATGATAATTCCGTGCATTTTCATAATCAATCTTTCCAATCAATCGGATTTCACCGCTGTCTTCGTTTATCTTAAACAGTGTATGGGCTTGATCTAAACTGTTTGTGATCGAATATTTAATTCTACCATTCGTTCCATAATCTGCATCTGACGCAGTAACGCTGGTGACAACTGTCTCTTCTGGGGCATTTTCAAAAACAGAGGCTGTATAGGTGGACTGTGTAAAAATAGGTGCATTATCATTTACATCTAACACCGTGATAAAAATCCGAATTGTTCCTGACATTTGTGGATCTCCTCCATCAAGCGCTGTTAAAACTAAAGATATCAGCTCCCCATTTTCTCTGTCCAGAGGCTTCTGTAAAACCATTTCAACCTTTTCTGTTCCATCACCCTGGCTGTCTCGTTTGAGTACAAAATTATCTGTAGGTTTAAGCTCGTATTTTTGAAGACCATTTTTACCGACATCAAGATCTATTGCTCTGTCTAATACAAATTTTGCTCCAATTACAGCAGATTCGCTGATTTTAAAACTGACTTCATTTTCTTCAAAGGTGGGAGGGTTGTCATTTATATCTGTAATCTCGACTGTGATACTGTAGAACTCCATGGGGTTCTCCAAAATGATCTGAAAATGTAACGCACAAGGCGTAGTCTGTCTGCAAATCGCTTCTCTGTCTATTCTGTCTTTGATAAGGAGCACTCCTCGTTCCTGATTTAGCTCAATGTATGCCACACTGTCTCCTGTATAAACGCGAGCTTTACCTGATTTCAGTCGTGTTATATCTAAACCCAAATCTTGTGCAATATTACCTACTAAAGAGCCACTCGGCAGTTCTTCTGGGATGGAGTAGCTGACCTGGCCGAGCACTGAACTGAGATGAAGGACCAAGGAAAACAACAGTACTTGCCGTGTCATTGTTCTGTCCGACATTTTCCTCGCGAAATTTAAAAAGACAGATTATGTTCCACTATGACCGGATATTTATGTTCCGTTACAATTGATTAAAAACTAGAGCAAAGAGTTATTCCATAATCCTCCACATAGGTGAAAAAAGGGTTTATGCACTGTGGTTGTTTAAGTGTACGCCGACGTTGTAGTCTAACCCTGTGTCTGTCTTTCTCTCTGTGATATCATCATGATGAGGGGAGGTTTCTCTTAAGATCTATGTGAAAAATCGACATGCTGGCCAACAGCGGCACTAAGAGTACACAGCAATGAACTACAGAAAGCACCAGAATAAAAACACTGTACAAGAAAGAATATAATTTATAAAGGCTATATATTTATATATGTACCAGGAGAAAGGCCAATAAATAGTTGATAAAAACTGCAAAACTGGATAATGGAGGGATAACTTTGAACGGGACCTAAAATGTTAATCAAATAGTCCCTTATCACACAGTGGAAAAGAAAAAACTGTCATTTTGATATATGGGGGAAGAGTTCAATTCAAATAATAATTAGTACAACCACTGTAATAAAGACAAATACTTGTAAACCCTTAGTCCTACATGTTATGTAAAGGAATATAGATGGCTAGATAGCTAGATGAAAAGATAGATGTTCCTGACAAAAATGAATATTAAGTAACAACCTATCAATCCATGCATCAAGAAATTGCCATCAGCATTGAGTATATCAGACAACAATACAAGTGCCTCTGTCCGTGGTGCTGATTGCGGACTAGTAATAAAAAGCGCCTGTTAAGGAATTTACAAGTGACAGAGAATATGCAAACAGCTAACAACTGAAATTATCCCAAATAACCAACCTCTAGAGGAGAGTCTGGTTCATCCAGGATGCTCCTTTCACTCTGTATCCGCTGCATCGTCCCTGTAGAACTGGGGTCCATTATCAGCACGTTCTGACTACCAGCTCTGCCGAACTTACAGTCACTCTTTCTGGAGTCAGTCGTCCTGCACACCTCGTAGTTGTACACGTGCTGGAGCGTCCCTGTCCCCAAAGTGTCTGAGTAACGTGGTGGATAATACGGAATCACAGGGAGATTGGAGTGATACAGGATGCGAGACTGTCTCCATCTGTAGATTTTCACTGATATAATAACCACTAAACACGTGATGAAGAGGAAGGAAACTACCGCCAAAGCCAGCACTAAGTAAAATGTCAGGTTGTCATTGTACTCCTTGTCGTGAGTAAAGTCAGTGAACTCCGATAGCACTTCAGGGAAGCTGTCCGCCACCGCCACGTTAACAATGACTGTAGCTGAACGAGAGGGCTGCCCGTTGTCCTCCACTATAACAGTCAGTCTTTGTTTCACAGCGTCTTTATCGGTCACTTGGCGGATAGTTCTTATTTCTCCATTCTGTAAGCCCACTTCAAACAGCGCCCTGTCTGTGGCTTTCTGCAGTTTATAGGAGAGCCAGGCATTCTGTCCAGAGTCCACATCAACAGCTACCACTTTAGTGACCAGATAGCCCACATCTGCTGAACGAGGCACCATTTCAGCCACCAGAGAGCCACCAGTCTGGACTGGGTACAGAACCTGAGGAGGGTTGTCGTTCTGGTCCTGGATCATTATTTTCACAGTCACGTTGCTACTGAGTGGAGGGGAGCCTCCATCCTGCGCTTTGACGCGGAATTGGAAGTATTTGATCTGCTCGTAGTCAAAAGAGCGCACTGCATGGATGACTCCACTATCAACACTAACGGACACATATGAGGAGACTGGCCCTCCGTTAATAGAGGAGTCCTCCAGTATGTAAGAAACACGGGCATTCTGGTTCCAGTCAGCGTCTCTGGCTTTCACTGTGAATATCGAGAGGCCTGGTGCGTTATTTTCTACAATGTAGGCATCATATGAGCTCCTCTCAAAGACAGGCGCGTTGTCATTCACATCAGAGATCTGTAAGGTGAGAGTGACGCTGCTGGAGAGGGAAGGCACTCCCTCATCAGAGCAGGTCGCTGTTATATTATACTCAAAAGCGATCTCCCTGTCTAAAGTGACCTCTGTAACCAAAGTATAAAATCCATTCAATGTAGTTTGTATTTTGAAGGGAATGTTACCGTCTATATTACACTCCACCTCTCCATTATTCTCCGAATCTGGATCATTTACACTTAACATAGCTATAACAGTGTTTGGAGGTGAGTCCTCTAATATGGATTCTGATTTAGAAACAACGTTTATGTGAGGGCTATTGTCATTTATATCTATAACGTCAACAATTACTTTAGTGGAATCAGAGAGCCCCCCGCTGTCTACAACCTCAATATCCATTTGAAATGTTTTTGCCTTTTCATAATCGATTTCACCGATTAGGACAATTTCACCGGTTTTCAAATCAATCTCAAACAGTTCAGATAAAATACGCTGACTAGTAGATATCAGATATGACAATTCTCCGTGCGAACCGATGTCTGTATCAGATGCACTTACAGTGGTTACGCTGGTGCCTTTCGGAGAATTTTCTAGTATTTTTGCTCTGTATAGCGGTTTAGCGAATGCAGGTGCGTTGTCATTCACATCTAATACACTGACAAATATCTGCATTGTCCCTGACATCTGCGGCTCTCCTCCATCTACAGCAGTTAATACCAGTGAGATGTATTCCTGCTTCTCTCGATCTAGAGGCTTCTGTAGAACCATCTCTACCTTTTTACTTCCATCTGCCTGGTTTTCTAGTTTTAATACAAAGTTATCAGTAGGAGTCAGTGAGTATTGTTGCAAGCCATTCATCCCAATATCGGAATCAATAGCTTTCTCTAATATAAATTTCGATCCAATCACAGCGGACTCACTAATTTCAAAGCGTTTCTCTGCATTTGTAAAAATGGGGGTATTGTCGTTTATGTCAGTGATCTCCACTGTTACACGAAATAGTTCCATTGGATTTTCCAGAATTAACTGGAAATGTAAAGCACAAGGCGTCGCCTCTCCACAAAAAGCCTCTCTGTCGATCCTCTCTTGGATATGGAGGACTCCCTTTTCTTTATTCAGCCCGATGTATTCTACACTGCCTCCCGTATAGATACGGGCTTTACCGGATTTCAGTCTTTTAAGATCTAAACCTAAATCATGCGCTATGTTACCAACTACAGAGCCTTTCGCCATTTCTTCGGGAATGGAGTAGCTGACCTGCCCGAGCACGTAGCTGAGACATAGAGCTGAGAGAAACAACAGTACTTGCCGTCTCATTGTTCTGATCGAAGTCGTTTCCTGTACCACTAAAACAAAAGCATTCCCAATGCAGTCAATGCGAAGGTAGACAACAAAAACTCGTCAGCAATCCACCATAGGAAGCGAAACAATATATCCAGTAATACGATTCATCGTAGTGCTTCTTATGAGCGCAGACTGTGTATACTCTCTTTCTCTGATTATGTCCAACGTATGGACACGAAGGGGGGGACACAGATAGAAAAAATACCATCTAGTTTAATCGCTACACGCTTGCCAACAGCGACCCTTTGAGTTGAAAATACAAATTACAACAAATTCCTACTATCAAAAAGAAGTACTTTAGTGCAAAGCAACACTGGTAATCCAACGGAAATCAAACCATAAAGAATTTGCACAATCATTTAGTTTACTGATATTTTCCAAAATACACATTTGAAATATAGTGCATATATTTGAATTATAATACATGAAAAAAGGAATTATAATAATGTGAGAAATGAAACACAACACATCGGAACATTTACTGTCCTTACCAGTGTCGCTGTCCATGGTTCTGAACGCTGTAGCCTTATTTACACTTCTCTATATGGTCTTAGTCGGACTGTTGGTGAAAACAACTGCTTTATGAAGTTAATACACCAGAACCATGGACTTTGAATTGCATACAAAGTAAACATTGTGATTGCTACATTTATCTAACCTCTAGAGGAGAGTCTGGTTCATCCAGGATGCTCTTTTCACTCTGTATCCGCTGCATCGTCCCTGTAGAACTGGGGTCCATTATCAGCACGTTCTTACTACCAGCTCGGCCGAACTTACAGTCACTCTTTCTGGAGTCAGTCGTCCTGCACACCTCATAGTTGTACACGTGCTGCAGAGTCCCTGTCCCCAAAGTGTCTGAGTAACGTGGTGGATAATACGGAATCACAGGGAGATTGGAGTGATACAGGATGCGAGACTGTCTCCATCTGTAGATTCTCACTGATATAATAACCACTAAACACGTGATGAAGAGGAAGGAAACTACTGCCAAAGCCAGCACTAAGTAAAAAGTCAGGTTGTCATTGTACTCCTTGTCGTGAGTAAAGTCAGTGAACTCCGATAGCACTTCAGGGAAGCTGTCCGCCACCGCCACGTTAACAATGACTGTAGCTGAACGAGAGGGCTGCCCGTTGTCCTCCACTATAACAGTCAGTCTTTGTTTCACAGCATCTTTATCGGTCACTTGGCGGATAGTTCTTATTTCTCCATTCTGTAAGCCCACTTCAAACAGAGCCCTCTCTGTGGCTTTCTGCAGTTTATAGGAGAGCCAGGCATTCTGTCCAGAGTCCACATCAACAGCCACCACTTTAGTGACCAGATAGCCCACATCTGCTGAACGAGGCACCATTTCAGCCACCAGAGAGCCACCAGTCTGGACTGGGTACAGAACCTGAGGGGGGTTGTCGTTCTGGTCCTGGATCATTATTTTCACCGTCACGTTGTTACTGAGTGGAGGGGAGCCTCCATCCTGCGCTTTGACGCGGAACTGGAAGTCTTTGATCTGCTCGTAGTCAAAAGAGCGCACTGCATGGATGACTCCACTATCAGCACTAACGGACACATATGAGGATACTGGCCCTCCGTTAACAGAGGAGTCCTCCAGTATGTAAGAAACACGGGCATTCTGGTTCCAGTCAGCGTCTCTGGCTTTCACTGTGAATATCGAGAGGCCTGGTGTGTTGTTTTCTACAATGTAGGCCTCATATGAGCTCCTCTCAAAGACAGGCGCGTTGTCATTTACATCAGAGATCTGTAAGGTGAGAGTGACGCTGCTGGAGAGGGAGGGCACTCCCTCATCAGAGCAGGTCACTGTTATATTATACTCAGAGGCTCTCTCTCTGTCTAAATCACTGTTTGTTAGTATGCTATAGAAACCATTCGATGTATTTTCAATAATAAATGGTACACGGTCCCTCAAGAAACATTTTACCACTCCGTTAATATCCGAGTCAGCATCATGCACATTCATAACAGCAACAACTGTTTGAAACGTGGAATCTTCCGGTATAGATTGTGTCGTTGACATCAAATCTATTATTGGAGTATTGTCATTCACATCGATTATGTCAAATAGTATTTTGCATGAGTCACTGAGCCCACCCTGATCTCTTGCTTTGACCTGTATCTGATAATGCTTTGATGTTTCATAATCAATTTTGTCAATCAGACGTACCTCTCCACTTGTTGCATTTATTTCAAATAAATCCAAAGCCTCCTCAGTATTACTCGAAATAGAATACGTTACGAAACTATTTGTGCCTTCGTCTATATCTGTAGCTGATACAGATATTAATGAAGTTCCCTTCTGGGTGTTCTCCATTAGACTGGCTTTATATGTTGACTGCGTAAACACCGGAGCATTGTCATTCACATCTAACACAGTTACGTGAATTTGCACTGTCCCTGACAGCTGAGGTTCACCTCCGTCAACAGCTGTTAATGTTAGAGTCAATTGTTCTTGTTTCTCACGATCAAGCGGTTTATCCAATACCATCTCTACTTCCTTTTCTCCACCTGCGTTGTCGTTGAGATTTAAAACGAAATTATCGGTTGGGTTAAGGGAATAGCTCTTCAGACCGTTTATACCCACGTCATAATCTAATGCTTTCTCTAATACAAATCTGCCCCCCCTTACAGCCGATTCGCTGATCTCAAATAACATATTGGTCATTTTGAATATAGGGGTGTTGTCGTTTATATCTGTTATTTCTACCGTGACGCGATAGAACTCAATGGGGTTTTCCAAAAGGATTTGAAAATGTAAAGCACAAGGAGTCGTTTGTTTGCACAACGCCTCCCTGTCAATTCTCTCCTTGATGAGAAGGAGCCCCTTTTCTTTATTCAGTTCGATGTATTGTGCGCTATTTCCAACATGCAAGCGAGCTTTCCCTGTTATGAGCCGTTTTAAATCTAAACCTAAATCTTGTGCTATGTTGCCGACCAAAGAGCCTTTTGCCATTTCCTCTGGAATAGAATAGCTGACCTGCCCAAGCACGGAACAGAGAGCGAGCATCGAGAAAAACAATAGCACTTGCCGTCTCATTGTTTCGAACAACGTTTCTTAAAGATCAAAACACTTTAGAAAGTAATCCGCAAGGAAGACAGTCGTATTCCACACATCGGAGGACTTAAAATGAAGAAGCTTGAACACAAATGTCGATAAAAAAATCCGCCTCCTTTTCCCGTGTATAGTGTCCTCGGTAACTCAGACTGTGCATTGTGTCAGCCTTGCTTCCCACAAATCTAAATGATCTGGGAGGTGCTGCTGAAATCTGCAGTGAAACTACCACACACTGGCCAACAGCGTCACTAAGGGTACAGAACGCGAAACTACACAATACTGGCACAATAAGGAGTCAAATAACTGTAAGGTTAAAGTTATGATTGAAAGTGCTGAAAACAATCGCATTGTGTAGAGTGTTATCTGCATTGTCAAACTCGTTTAATTAAATTATGGAACACAGAAAATTAAATGCCAAACATCTGAAAAACATATCAAAATAAGACAACTGCATGTTAGCTGTACTCCACTATACGGCTAGCAGGACCTTTTACGGAAATCACGTAAACACACAAATGCTCACAAACACACTTGCCTGTAACTTCAAGAATACAGGAGAAAATTTATGAACATATGGTAACTGAGCTCCTGCAGAAATTGCCATCGGCATTAAGCATATCAGACAAAAACACCAGTGCCTCTATCCATGGTGCTGTTTGCACACCAGTGAAAAAAAGCGCTTGGTAAGGAATTTATAAGTGACAGAGCATATGCAGACAGCTAACAACTGAAATTAATCCCAATAACCAACCTCTATAGGAGAGTCTGGTTCATCCAGGATGCTCTTTTCACTCTGTATCCGCTGTATCGTCCCTGTAGAACTGGGGTCCATTGTCAGCACGTTCTGACTACCAGCTCGGCCGAACTTACAGTCACTCTTTCTGGAGTCAGTCGTCCTGCACACCTCGTAGTTGTACACGTGCTGGAGAGTCCCTGTCCCCAAAGTGTCTGAGTAACGTGGTGGATAATACGGAATCACAGGGAGATTGGAGTGATACAGGATGCGAGACTGTCTCCATCTGTAGATTTTCACTGATATAATAATCACTAAACACGTGATGAAGAGGAAGGAAACTACAGCCAAAGCCAGCACTAAGTAAAAAGTCAGGTTGTCATTGTACTCCTTGTCGCGAGTAAAGTCAGTGAACTCCGACAGCACTTCAGGGAAGCTGTCCGCCACCGCCACGTTAACAATGACTGTAGCTGAACGAGAGGGCTGCCCGTTGTCCTCCACTATAACAGTCAGTCTTTGTTTCACAGCATCTTTATCAGTCACTTGGCGGATAGTTCTTATTTCTCCATTCTGTAAGCCCACTTCAAACAGCGCCCTGTCTGTGGCTTTCTGCAGTTTATAGGAGAGCCAGGCATTCTGTCCAGAGTCCACATCAACAGCCACCACTTTAGTGACCAGATAGCCCACCTCTGCTGAACGAGGCACCATTTCAGCCACGAGAGAGCCACCAGTCTGGACTGGGTACAGAACCTGAGGGGGGTTGTCGTTCTGGTCCTGGACCATTATTTTCACAGTCACGTTGCTACTGAGTGGAGGAGAGCCTCCGTCCTGCGCTTTGACGCGGAACTGGAAGTCTTTGATCTGCTCGTAGTCAAAAGAGCGCACTGCATGGATGACTCCACTATCAGCACTAACGGACACATATGAGGATACTGGCCCTCCGTTAACAGAGGAGTCCTCCAGTATGTAAGAAACACGGGCATTCTGGTTCCAGTCAGCGTCTCTGGCTTTCACTGTGAATATTGAGAGGCCTGGTGTGTTGTTTTCTACAATGTAGGCATCATATGAGCTCCTCTCAAAGACAGGCGCGTTGTCATTCACATCAGAGATCTGTAGGGTGAGAGTGACGCTGCTGTAGAGGGAGGGCACTCCCTCATCAGAGCAGGTCACTGTTATATTATACTCGGAGGCTCTCTCTCTGTCTAATTCACTGTCTGTTACCAGGCTGAAGAATTTTTTCGACGTTGTTTTCATCAGAAACGGCATGTGTTCTTCGATTTTACACGCGACTATGCCGTTTTCACCAGAGTCTGAATCTTGGACATTAAATATAGTCACTACAGTTCCTGGTCTAGAATTTTCGGATATTGAATTAGTCTTGGACATGATATTAATAGACGGGTGATTATCGTTCGTATCTGACACATCAACAATAATCTTACACGAATCTGTTAGTCCTCCATCATCACTAGCTTGCACGTGTATTTCATAATTCTGTGACTTTTCATAATCCAAGTTTCCAGACAAAGCTACCACACCATGCACTTCGTCGATTTGAAACAAAAGAGGTACCTCATCCAACGTGTTTGTTATTGAATATGACACTCTTCCATTTGATCCTTGATCTGCATCTACAGCTCTAACTGTACTCAGAACTGTACCCTTTGGAGCAGTTTCCATTACAGCAACCTTGTATACTTCCTGCGTAAACACTGGGGCATTGTCATTGACGTCTAGCACTGAAATTTCTACTCGCATTGTTCCCGACAGCTGAGGATCACCACCATCAATAGCTGTGAGAGTTAAAGAGTGGTGCTCTTGCGCCTCTCTGTCCAGATGTTTCTGCAAAACCATCTCCACCTTTTTACTTCCATCTTGTTGATTTTGGAGTTTCAGATGAAAGTTGTCTGTAGGTTTTAGCGAATAACTCTGCAATCCGTTCACACCGACATCTAGATCCATAGCTCTTTCTAGCACAAATTTTGCTCCAATCACAGCCGACTCACTAATCCTAAATTTCATTTCATCCTTTTTGAAAGTGGGTGCATTATCGTTAATGTCATTTATTTCGACTGTAACGGTGTAGAATTCAATCGGGTCTTCCAGAGTAATTTGCAGATGTAAAGCGCAAGGTGTTGTCTGTCCACAGAGCGCCTCTCTGTCGATTCTCTCTTTCACTGCCAGGGCTCCTCTGTCTTTATTCAGCTCGATGTATTCTGCTTTGTCCTCGGTATATATGCGAGCTTTACCTGACTTCAGTCTTTTCACATCCAAACCTAAATCTTGCGCGATGTTACCAACTAGAGAGCCTTTTGACATTTCCTCGGGAATGGAGTAGGTGACCTGCCCGAACACCGAGCTGAGAGAAAACATCGAGAAAAACAACAGTACTTGCCGTCTCATTGTTCTCTCCGACATTTTATCTTCGGCAAATACTGTAAAGAGATAATCCAAAGCGTTTATGTCCGTTTATTATAAAGTGATCCAGATTAAGATTGATTATCTTCGTGTTTCTTGAATCTGAAATAAATGAATCGCAGCGCGGATGTCTCCCCGTGTCTACAACGACGCTTGTGTGCTGTATGTGTCTTTTTCTCTGTTTAATATAACACATGATGAGGGCAGGCTCTATATTAGCCAACAGCGGCCCTGAGAGTCCAAACACTTGCACTGCAGAAAACTTCACTATGAAGGAGGAGGTTCAATATGAAGAAATAAATATGACTTTCACTCATCACAAAATGAATCAAACAATGCCTTAGTTTTGAAGAAATTAAATAATATTTAACTGCTCAATGAATATGAGCTATGTCAATAACAAATACATAAGAAGGTTGTTATGTATGTAGATTCTGCAATTAAGAATGTAGTAAATTAAGAAGAGATTATAAATGGATCTTGTATAGTTGATCAGAAACTGTTAAAATATTACCTCTAATAGATGCTGACTTAGTAGTTCACTTATTAATTTTTTATTATAGCCGAAAATATTCACCTGAACTTGTTTGCTACAGAGACAGCACGCAAGATGACTTGCACCACATATGCAGCTTTGAAACATTACTCCCTCACTTCTATCTGATTTAAATCCACCTATACTTGAATTTAAACTGACACTACAATACATTTTCAGACTATGTTCTATTTACTCTTGCATGCCTACACAGACCTGAACTGTAATTTAATGTGATTTACATTCTACAGTTTTTAAAACTATGTTGTTTTATTCCCACATCTCCATACTGTCCTAAAAAGTAGTTTTTTTGCAGGAATTCAGACAGCGTGGCTAATTACGTGTCACTAAGATATACAGATACAGCAAGGCAGTGCAGCTAGGTGGACTGTAATAAGAGAAGATCACAACAAGGTAACTATAAATCTATGACCATGGTTGGGTCTTTGCTGATGACTTAATAGGTGATCAACAACATGTGGATAATGCAGACAACATGCAAAGTTAGGATGATGGTAGTGGCAATGCTAGAAAGGTGTATCTGGTCCTATTAAAATGGACACTGAAGAGCTCATTGCAGGCAATGAACCTAGAAGATCAATGGATCTTCCAAAGTCTGTGCTGGGTAACTTTAACTCAATCACAACTCACTGATTCCCACACTATTTAACAGTATGTTATTTAGATTATTTACCACACAAAACACAGAGAAGTAATGAAAGGAGAGAAATAAACTATAATGACAACTGAAATACACAAGCAGTAAAGCAGGGACGACCACACTGACTATTAACTGTCGAGGCATTGCATGAGAGTCAAAAACAGTCCCAGGCTCCAGACAGAATATATGTCTTTATATCCACCGAGTCTTCAGCTACAAAACAGATTATTTCTTAACATTCCACGGGATTATAAAAACATAAAAATGTAGAATAATAGAAAGAAATGCTACAAATGTACATTAGCAAACATGGAGGAAAAAATTTCTGGAAAGGGTCCCTGAAATGATGTTTCAGAGTGACTGGGCATAATTATTCACCTGTTTCACTGGCACGTCTTTTGCATTGTCCCTCTCTGGATAGCGCTGTTCATGACAATGGTGCTGATTGCACAATAATATTAACCAATAAACCAACGAAAGGACCAACATTTTTAATTACAAAAGACCAAGAATGTTGCAGTTATAAAGAAGGCTACAGTAAATTTGCTTTTTCGCAAATATTTATGATATTTATTAAACAGGAAAGAGATTTTCAGATTAATAAAAAACATTTACATATACCCTTATTAAATATTATACTAACATCCGCAAAGGCAGAATCAACAAAAACATATTATAAAAAGAATCTAGTCAGTCTCTGAGTTTACCAGAACTCTAGAATCAAAAGTCATTTCAAAAATTGTACGTCCCACAAGACAGATGACATTTCCTTTAAATCAGACAACTCAAACAAAAAACACTCGGGAATTTTTAAGTTTACCATATCGGAGTGTCATTCGTTGTGTCATCCCAACATTCTTTTACAGAGTGTTTAAAGTGCTCTGTGTGCCAGTCAACTAAAATGTGTCTTAACAGAGAACTTTCAGCACTGGGTTTTATTGCAAAGCTATAAAAGCTAATAGAAAAATTCTAGCTTACAAAGGTGGGACTCAAATTCAAAACTGACTTCTAAACTGTTTGCTTAAAATCCATAAGATCCAATCTCTCTAAAAGCATCCACAATGGACACATTAATACATTATCTGTCTGTGACAGAGTCAATACATTTGTAAACTATAGTTAATGGTTGGAAAATGAGTAACAGCTGCAGACTTCAACAAGGCATCGCCTGTAGTAAAGGAAGTTATAAAATACAAATATGTAATCACATAATAGGCGAATATGTAAGCAAGGCAGTAGGAACAAATGTGATAACAAATGAAAGCACACTGTGAATCATGTATGAGTATGTCGATCATCCATATGTACTGTCACGTTTGCAACCAACAACTCAAATACTCACTGCAAACTAGTTATGCCAAGGGATATGTCAGCCAAACAAAAACTGTTGTGTCTGTCAATCTGTAATGTTCCAAATAAAGGTCCTCCTCTAAATATCCAACTAAAGGATTACCAGACATAACTGATACAGGACAGTTCTGTTAAACCCTGCATTATATCTAACTGCAATATTTTTAGCATGAATTTCTGTTCGTTTAGTAACTATATTAAAAAGTATTCCTAATGTTTTCACACATTTAATCTGTGATTAAGGTTGGGCTTGTATGACTAATGTTAAAATGACCAAAACTTAAAAATGCATGAGTTTTTCACTGAAGACAACTGCATACAAGTTTTATAAAACTATTCAAACGTGGAGTGTTGGATATTAAAGGTGTATTTATAAAACTGTTAAGGAGCGTAGGTTGTAAGGATGGAAAGCTGGCTAAAGAAGAAAGCATATGTGCATTTTATTATGATTCTGAGCTTTCCATGACGTTTAGTGAGCAACATGATGACTAGATAAAGAAACGATGTGGACATTAAATGTGTAATGCAACACTTTTCATTCCATGAGACTAACCTCTAAAGGAGAGTCTGGTTCATCCAGGATGCTCTTTTCACTCTGTATCCGCTGCATCGTCCCTGTAGAACTGGGGTCCATTATCAGCACGTTCTGACTACCAGCTCGGCCGAACTTACAGTCACTCTTTCTGGAGTCAGTCGTCCTGCACACCTCGTAGTTGTACACGTGCTGCAGAGTCCCTGTCCCCAAAGTGTCTGAGTAACGTGGTGGATAATACGGAATCACAGGGAGATTGGAGTGATACAGGATGCGAGACTGTCTCCATCTGTAGATTTTCACTGATATAATAACCACTAAACACGTGATGAAGAGGAAGGAAACTACCGCCAAAGCCAGCACTAAGTAAAAAGTCAGGTTGTCATTGTACTCCTTATCGTGTGTAAAGTCAATGAACTCCGACAGCACTTCAGGGAAGCTGTCCGCCACCGCCACGTTAACAATGACTGTAGCTGAACGAGAGGGCTGCCCGTTGTCCTCCACTATAACAGTCAGTCTTTGTTTCACAGCATCTTTATCAGTCACTTGGCGGATAGTTCTTATTTCTCCATTCTGTAAGCCCACTTCAAACAGCGCCCTGTCTGTGGCTTTCTGCAGTTTATAGGAGAGCCAGGCATTCTGTCCAGAGTCCACATCAACAGCCACCACTTTAGTGACCAGATAGCCCACATCTGCTGAACGAGGCACCATTTCAGCCACCAGAGAGCCACCAGTCTGGACTGGGTACAGAACCTGAGGGGGGTTGTCGTTCTGGTCCTGGACCATTATTTTCACAGTCACGTTGTTACTGAGTGGAGGAGAGCCTCCGTCCTGCGCTTTGACGCGGAACTGGAAGTCTTTGATCTGCTCGTAGTCCAAAGAGCGCACTGCATGGATGACTCCACTATCAGCACTAACGGACACATATGAGGATACTGGCCCTCCGTTAACAGAGGAGTCCTCCAGTATGTAAGAAACACGGGCATTCTGGTTCCAGTCAGCGTCTCTGGCTTTCACTGTGAATATTGAGAGGCCTGGTGTGTTGTTTTCTACAATGTAGGCATCATATGAGCTCCTCTCAAAGATAGGCGCGTTGTCATTCACATCAGAGATCTGTAGGGTGAGAGTGACGCTGCTGTAGAGGGAGGGCACTCCCTCATCAGAGCAGGTCACTGTTATATTATACTCGGAGGCTCTCTCTCTGTCTAAATCGTTGTCTGTCACTAAGCTATAAAAATCATTTGAAGAAGTTGTGATAGTAAATGGTATGTTGCTGTTTATTCTGCAGTTCACTTGACCATTGTTAGTTGAATCTGGGTCAAGGACACTGAACATAGCTATAACCGTATTTTGGGGAGAATCTTCTGAGATTGAATCAGATTTGGAAAGTATGCTGATTACAGGCTTGTTATCATTAATATCAATAACATCAACAATAATCTTACTGGAATCAGAAAGACCACCACTGTCTTTAGCCTCAATATCAATTTGATAATGCTTGGCCTTTTCAAAGTCAACGTCTCCAATTAATATTACTTCACCGTTTTCATTTATTGTAAAAATGTCAGACACACCGTCCACAGTGGTGGAAACTGAATAATAAACTTCCCCGTTTGATCCTTTATCTGCATCAGAAGCACTCACTGTTGTCACTGTTGTTCCTTTTTGAGAATGTTCCGCTATGGCTGCCTTATAAACCGACTGCATAAAAAAAGGAGCATTGTCGTTTGCATCAAGCACAGTCACATAAATCTTTACCGTACCGGACATTTGAGGTTCCCCTCCATCTACAGCTGTTAACAACAATGATATTTGTTCCTCTTTCTCTCGATCTAACGGCTTGTGTAGGACCATTTCAACCTTTTTATTTCCATCTCCATGACTTTGTATCTTCAGTACAAAATTATCTGTAGGTTTCAAGCTGTAATTCTTCAGGCCATTTACGCCAATGTCGGCATCAACCGCTCTGTCTAACACAAATTTAGATCCTGTAACTGCGGATTCGCTAATTTCAAAACGTTTCTCGTCGCTTTTAAAATTGGGGCTGTTGTCGTTGATATCGGTTATCTCCACTGTTATTCGAAAAAGCTCCATTGGGTTTTCTAGAATAATCTGCAAATGTAACGCACAAGGCGTCGTCTGTCTGCAGAGCGACTCTCTGTCGATCCTCTCTTTCACGAGGAGGACTCCTCTTTCTCTGCTCAGCTCGATGTACTCTGCACTGTCTCCCGTAAATATACGGGCTTTACCTGACTTCAGTCTTTTTACATCTAAACCTAAATCCCGTGCTATGTTGCCCACTACAGAACCCTTTGCCATTTCCTCCGGAATAGAGTAGCTGACCTGGCCGACAACTGAACCGAGAGAGAGGATCAAGATGAAAAACAGTACTTACCGTGTCATTGTTCTTTTCAGTTTTCGCAGCGCCACAAAAATGTTAAAATCTTATCACAATAAGAATAAGTCCATATGAAAATAAACATATGAAGGAATATCGATATAATCCACAGATTCTGAAGAAGAGTCTATTCGCTCAATGTGATATCTGTCCGTGAACAGTGCTTTCTCCCTTTTTCTTTCTCTGAAATAACGACATTATATGGGCGGATCTGCTTCAAATCCTTTACACATTTGCAACACGTTGACCGACAGCGGCCCATGGAGTCCATGGAGTGACATTGCAATACAATGCCAACTAATATCACTTTTAAATAGTTCAGTAATGTGAATGATATAGAGTACTGTAATGAAACAACTTTAAAATTAATTATTGAAAAAAATGGAGTTATCAGTTCCAGTCATCACATAATTGTTATGTATCATTAAAAGAAGGAGCAATGCAAGAATAACTGAATCAAATGAACGCACATTTTTACAACCGTATGACACGAAATAACAGTGAAAAGGCGGCAGCTGAAATGAAGCTGTCAGCGAGCAGATACATTTAAATATATAGCTTGGACATCACCCAAAGGAGACATTTTCTAACCTCTAGAGGAGAGTCTGGTTCACCCAGGATGCTGTTTTCACTCTGTATCCGCTGCATCGTCCCTGTAGAACTGGGGTCCATTATCAGCACGTTCTGACTACCAGCTCGGCCGAACTTACAGTCACTCTTTCTGGAGTCAGTCGTCCTGCACACCTCGTAGTTGTACACGTGCTGCAGAGTCCCTGTCCCCAAAGTGTCTGAGTAACGTGGTGGATAATACGGAATCACAGGGAGATTGGAGTGATACAGGATGCGAGACTGTCTCCATCTGTAGATTTTCACTGATATAATAACCACTAAACACGTGATGAAGAGGAAGGAAACTACCGCCAAAGCCAGCACTAAGTAAAAAGTCAGGTTGTCATTGTACTCCTTATCGTGTGTAAAGTCAGTGAACTCCGACAGCACTTCAGGGAAGCTGTCCGCCACCGCCACGTTAACAATGACTGTAGCTGAACGAGAGGGCTGCCCGTTGTCCTCCACTATAACAGTCAGTCTTTGTTTCACAGCATCTTTATCAGTCACTTGGCGGATAGTTCTTATTTCTCCATTCTGTAAGCCCACTTCAAACAGCGCCCTGTCTGTGGCTTTCTGCAGTTTATAGGAGAGCCAGGCATTCTGTCCAGAGTCCACATCAACAGCCACCACTTTAGTGACCAGATAGCCCACATCTGCTGAACGAGGCACCATTTCAGCCACCAGAGAGCCACCAGTCTGAACTGGGTACAGAACCTGAGGGGGGTTGTCGTTCTGGTCCTGGATCATTATTTTCACAGTCACGTTGCTACTGAGTGGAGGGGAGCCTCCATCCTGCGCTTTGACGCGGAACTGGAAGTCTTTGATCTGCTCGTAGTCAAAAGAGCGCACTGCATGGATGACTCCACTATCAGCACTAACGGACACATATGAGGAAACTGGCACTCCGTTAAGAGAGGAGTCCTCCAGTATGTAAGAAACACGGGCATTCTGGTTCCAGTCAGCGTCTCTGGCTTTCACTGTGAATATCGAGAGGCCTGGTGTGTTGTTTTCTACAATGTAGGCCTCATATGTGCTCCTCTCAAAGACAGGCGCGTTGTCATTCACATCAGAGATCTGTAAGGTGAGAGTGACGCTGCTGGAGAGGGAGGGCACTCCCTCATCAGAGCAGGTCACTGTTATATTATACTCGGAGGCTCTCTCTCTGTCTAATTCACTGTCTGTCACTAAGCTATAGAAATTATTGTTTGATGTTCTTAAAATGAAGGGTACTTTGTCGCTAATAAAACAATGTACTTTTCCGTTTTCTCCAATGTCCTTGTCCTCGATGTTTATCATTGTAACAACTGTATTGAGTTTCGCATCCTCTGATATCACAGTTGACTTTGACATTATGTCAATTTCAGGATGGTTGTCATTTATATCTTGTACATCGACAATTACCTTAGAAGAATCTGTGAGCCCTCCCTCGTCACTAGCAAGCAAATTTATATGATAGTTTCGCGACTCTTCAAAATCAATATTTCCAATTAAAGTAATTACACCGTTTTCCTCATTAACTTTAAACACTTTCCTAACATCATCTAATGTATTCGTGATTGAATAAGTTATTTTACCGTTAGAGCCTTGATCTGCATCTGTGGCTGTAACAGTTGCAACAACTGTGCCTTTAGGTGAATTCTCAGTAACTGCAGCCTTGTATGTGGGCTGTGTAAAAACTGGAGCATTATCATTGGCGTCTAAGACTGTTATGACAATCAGCATCGTTCCTGACAACTGCGGATCTCCTCCATCTACAGCCGTTAACACAAGAGATACCTGCTCCTGTTTCTCTCTGTCTAAAGGCTTCTGTAGCACCATCTCAACGTTTTTATTTCCATCAGCGTTATTGCGCAGTTTCAGAGCAAAATTATCTGTTGGTTTTAACTCATAGCTTTTAAGATCGTTAATTCCAACATCAAGATCGACAGCTCTTTCCAACACAAATTTTGCCCCGGTGATCGCTGACTCACTAATCTTGAATTTCATCTCACCCTTTTCAAATGTTGGTGCATTATCATTGATATCAGTGATCTGGACTGTAACAGTGTAAAACTCCATAGGATTCTCTAAGATGATTTGAAAATGTAAAGCACACGGCGTCGTCTGTCTACAGAGCGCCTCTCTGTCGATTCTCTCTTTAACAAGGAGGACTCCTCTTTCTCTGTTCAGCTCGATGTACCCGTCACTGTCTCGGGTATAGATTCTGGCTTTTCCAGATACTAGACGTTTGGTATGTAAACCTAAATCTTGTGCTAAATTGCCGACTAAAGATCCTTTCGCCATTTCCTCTGGAACAGTGTAGCTGACCTGCCCCAGCACCGCGCCAACGGACAGGAGAGAGATAAACAGCAGTACTTGCCTTGCCATTGTTCTATCCGAATTGCTTTCTCGTGATTAAATGCGTTTATTTCCCCAAAATACTGATCACGATTACATGATTAAACGTTTTTTAATCGCATGCATAATCCAGGAGAGACAAAGTCTCAAAGGTCGACGTCTTCTTTTCAAATATTCCACAGGACTCGAGTGGGTGTTCTTTCTCGTCGTGTTCTTTCTTTCTGATGTCGATGCAACATGGGAGGTGCTGCTACAACCCTACAGTCAGCCGTCGACACTCTGGTCAACAGCGGCCCTAAGAGTTCAAAAGATAAAACTACAGAAATCCAAAATAAACGAATCTCTACTTAGAAAGACTTGTTTTCCAAAAAAACTGAAATTGAGTGGAATTGGTAATAAGTACAGTGGTGATGTGAACATCTTCCCAAACCTAATCGGATATCTTGTAAACTAGTGTTTCATGTTTTATCAGTCAGTTTAACTAACAGAATGCTTTATTTACGTACTGTTTCATATTTAAATGAATCAAATAAATTGAACAAAAGCACAAACACATCGTACCATCAAATCCTTTGAAACGATATTGCCAGAAAACTGAATAATGTACAGATAGACCTCACAATATAAAAGGAGAACACGGAGTAGAAGTGAAAGCAGCAGGTAAGGTTTTTGACGCTGTCCAATGTTCTGAAGTGGACACATTCTGAGTAATGGCTGAGATCATCGCCGCACAAGTCCTTTCCCAATACCCACATTAATGTGCTAGGATGACTACACTTGTGTGACTGATGCCAACAAAATACATTAATGTCCGCTACGAACACATGAAGATTAACCAAATTACTGAAAACGACTGAGCGTATGTTCCAGATCAGTGGCAAAAGTAAGATAAACGTTTGATTAAATGGGTAGAGAGTTGTGAAACAATCGCCTGTTTTTTTAGATAATGCAAAGTCACGACGTAAAAAGGAAAGACGCGTATCCGCTTTTGAAACAAGTGAGGTCACGTGAAACAGACATCGACATTAAAAGTGGATATATATCAAACTTCTGAAATCCTAAAGGAGTTCTAAAAATAGATTAAATCAATTAATAATCCCATGTAGAGAAAAAAAATGAATAATATAGGCCTACATAGTAAAACAGACAGTATAAGGAGACATGAAGATGATCATCTAAACTCGCTGCGCCAAAAAATTTCTACCAAAAATGTTGAGTGATTTGAATTTGAAAATGTATTAGATAAAGGACTGAATAAACAATGTCAAAGCAGTCTAACCTCTAAAGGAGAGTCTGGTTCACCCAGGATGCTGTTTTCACTCTGTATCCGCTGCATCGTCCCTGTAGAACTGGGGTCCATTATCAGCACGTTCTGACTACCAGCTCTGCCGAACTTACAATCACTCTTTCTGGAGTCAGTCGTCCTGCACACCTCGTAGTTGTACACGTGCTGCAGAGTCCCTGTCCCCAAAGTGTCTGAGTAACGTGGTGGATAATACGGAATCACAGGGAGATTGGAGTGATACAGGATCCGAGACTGTCTCCATCTGTAGATTTTCACTGATATAATAACCACTAAACACGTGATGAAGAGGAAGGAAACTACAGCCAAAGCCAGCACTAAGTAAAAAGTCAGGTTGTCATTGTACTCCTTATCGTGTGTAAAGTCAGTGAACTCCGACAGCACTTCAGGGAAGCTGTCCGCCACCGCCACGTTAACAATGACTGTAGCTGAACGAGAGGGCTGCCCGTTGTCCTCCACTATAACAGCCAGTCTTTGTTTCACAGCATCTTTATCAGTCACTTGGCGGATAGTTCTTATTTCTCCATTCTGTAAGCCCACTTCAAACAGCGCCCTGTCTGTGGCTTTCTGCAGTTTATAGGAGAGCCAGGCATTCTGTCCAGAGTCCACATCAACAGCCACCACTTTAGTGACCAGATAGCCCACATCTGCTGAACGAGGCACCATTTCAGCCACCAGGGAGCCACCAGTCTGGACTGGGTACAGAACCTGAGGAGGGTTGTCGTTCTGGTCCTGGATCACTAATTTCACAGTCACGTTGCTACTGAGTGGAGGGGAGCCTCCATCCTGCGCTTTGACGCGGAATTGGAAGTCTTTGATCTGCTCGTAGTCAAAAGAGCGCACTGCATGGATGACTCCACTATCAGCACTAACGGACACATAGGAGGAGACTGGCCCTCCGTTAACAGAGGAGTCCTCCAGTATGTAAGAAACACGGGCATTCTGGTTCCAGTCAGCGTCTCTGGCTTTCACTGTGAATATAGAGAGGCCTGGTGTGTTGTTTTCTACAATGTAGGCCTCATATGAGCTCCTCTCAAAGACAGGCGCGTTGTCATTCACATCAGAGATCTGTAGGGTGAGAGTGACGCTGCTGGAGAGGGAGGGCACTCCCTCATCAGAGCAGGTCACTGTTATATTATACTCGGAGGCTCTCTCTCTGTCTAATTCACTGTCTGTCACTAAGCTATAGAAATTATTTGTAGATGTTTTTAAACTGAACGGTATATTTTCGTTGATAAAGCATTTTACGTTTCCGTTTTCTCCTGAGTCCTTGTCCTCGATGTTTATCATTATAACAACTGTATTAAGGTTGGCATTCTCTGATATAACAGCTGACTTAGACATTATGTTGATTTCAGGATGGTTGTCATTCACGTCTTGTACATCCAGAAATAATTTGCATGAATCTGTGAGTCCTCCCTCATCGCTAGCGAGTAAATTAATTTGGTAGTTTCGTGACTCTTCAAAATCAATATTTCCAATTAAAGTAACTTCACCGTTTTCCTCATTGACCTCAAACACTTTCCTAACATCATCTAATGCATTTGTGATTGAATAAGTTATTTTACCGTTAGAGCCTTGATCTGCATCTGCGGCTGTAACAGTTGCAACAACTGTGCCTTTAGGTGAATTCTCAGTAACTGCAGCCTTGTAGTTGGGCTGTGTAAAAACGGGAGCATTATCATTAACGTCCAAAACGGTGATGACAATCAACATCGTACCTGACATCTGCGGATCTCCTCCATCTACAGCCGTTAACACAAGAGATTCCTGCTCCTGTTTCTCTCTGTCTAAAGGCTTCTGTAGCACCATCTCAACGTTTTTATTTCCATCAGCGTTATTGTGCAGTTTCAGAGCAAAATTATCTGTTGGTTTTAATTCATATCTATGAACACCATTAATTCCAACATCAAGATCGACAGCTCTTTCAAGCATAAATTTTGCCCCGGTGATCGCTGACTCACTAATCTTGAATTTCATCTCACCCTTTTCAAATGTTGGTGCATTATCATTGATATCAGTGATCTGGACTGTAACAGTGTAAAACTCCATAGGATTCTCTAAGATGATTTGAAAATGTAAAGCACACGGCGTCGTTTGTCTGCAGAGCGCCTCTCTGTCGATTCTCTCTTTAACAAGGAGGACTCCTCTTTCTCTGTTCAGCTCGATGTACCCGTCACTGTCTCGGGTATAGATTCTGGCTTTACCAGATACTAGACGTTTGGTCTGTAAACCCAAATCTTGTGCTAAATTGCCGACTAAAGATCCTTTCGCCATTTCCTCTGGAACAGTGTAGCTGACCTGCCCCAGCACCGCGCCAACGGACAGGAGAGAGATAAACAGCAGTACTTGCCTTGCCATTGTTCTATCCGAATTGCTTTCTCGTGATTAAATGCGTTTATTTCCCCAAAATACTGATCACGATTACATGATTAAACGTTTTTTAATCGCATGCATAATCCAGAAGAGACAAAGTCTCAAATGTTGACGTCTTTTTTTCAAATATTCCACAGGACTCGAGTGGGTGTTCTTTCCCGTCGTGTTCTTTCTTTCTGATGTCGATGCCACATGGGAGGTGCTGCTACAACCCTACAGTCAGCTGTCGACACTCTGGTCAACAGCGGCCCTAAGAGTTCACAAGATAAAACTACAGAAATCGAACATAAACGGATCTCTGCTCATAAAGACTTGTTTTCCAAAAAAAACTTAAGATGAATGAAAGTAATAAGTATGAAAGTGATAAAATATACAGTGTCGTAGTGAATGTATTCCCGAAACTACTCTTAGTATCTTGTAACCTCTTGTTTCATGATTTTGTAGTTACTTTAACTGAGAGAATACTGCATTTACAAACTGGTTGATATTTAAATTAATCAAATTATTTGAGTAAAAGTACAAGCACATTAAACCATTACCACCATTGAAACGATATAACCAGAAAACTGAATAATGTACACATAGACCTCACCACATAAAATGCGAACACTGAGCAGAAGTGAAAGAAGCAGATAAAGTTGTTGTCGCTGTCCAATGTTCTGAAGTGGACACATCCTGAGTCACACTACCCACATTCATGTGGTAGAATGACGACATAATGCATTAATGTCCGCTACGGACACAAGTAGAATAACCAAACTACATTGAAAAGGACTGAGCGTGTGTTCAAAGTCAGTGGCAAAAAGTAAGATTAAAGAGAGTTGTGAAAAATCCCCTGACGTTTTCTAGATAATGCAAGTCAGGACGTAAAAAAGGAACTAGTGAAGTCACATGAAACCAACATCGACATTAATAGTAAATCCAGCAAGGAGTTCAAAAAACAGATTAAAGCAATTAATGAATCACTTATAGAGACCAACTCTACATAGTAAGGACAGAGAGTTTAAGAAGACATGAAGATGATCATCTGAACTTGCTGCGCCCAAAATTTCTATCAAAGAATTGAGTGATTTAATTTGAAAATGTAATTGATAAAGAACTGTATGAACAATGTCAAAACAGTCTAACCTCTAGAAGAGAGTCTGGTTCATCCAGGATGCTCTTTTCACTCTGTATCCGCTGCATCGTCCCTGTAGAACTGGGGTCCATTATCAGCACGTTCTGACTACCAGCTCTGCCGAACTTACAGTCACTCTTTCTGGAGTCAGTCGTCCTGCACACCTCGTAGTTGTACACGTGCTGGAGAGTCCCTGTCCCCAAAGTGTCTGAGTAACGTGGTGGATAATACGGAATCACAGGGAGATTGGAGTGATACAGGATGCGAGACTGTCTCCATCTGTAGATTTTCACTGATATAATAACCACTAAACACGTGATGAAGAGGAAGGAAACTACAGCCAAAGCCAGCACTAAGTAAAATGTCAGGTTGTCATTGTACTCCTTGTCGTGAGTAAAGTCAGTGAACTCCGACAGCACTTCAGGGAAGCTGTCGGCCACCACCACGTTAACAATGACTGTAGCTGAACGAGAGGGCTGCCCGTTGTCCTCCACTATAACAGTCAGTCTTTGTTTCACAGCATCTTTATCAGTCACTTGGCGGATAATTCTTATTTCTCCATTCTGTAAGCCCACTTCAAACAGCGCCCTGTCTGTGGCTTTCTGCAGTTTATAGGAGAGCCAGGCATTCTGTCCAGAGTCCACATCAACAGCCACCACTTTAGTGACCAGATAGCCCACATCTGCTGAACGAGGCACCATTTCAGCCACCAGAGAGCCACCAGTCTGGACTGGGTACAGAACCTGAGGGGGGTTGTCGTTCTGGTCCTGGATCACTAATTTCACGGTCACGTTGCTACTGAGTGGAGGGGAGCCTCCGTCTTGCGCTTTGACGCGGAACTGGAAGTCTTTGATCTGCTCGTAGTCAAAAGAGCGCACTGCATGGATGACTCCACTATCAGCACTAACGGACACATATGAGGAGACTGGCACTCCGTTAACAGAGGAGTCCTCCAGTATGTAAGAAACACGGGCATTCTGGTTCCAGTCAGCGTCTCTGGCTTTCACTGTGAATATTGAGAGGCCTGGTGTGTTGTTTTCTACAATGTAGGCCTCATATGAGCTCCTCTCAAAGACAGGCGCGTTGTCATTTACATCAGAGATCTGTAAGGTGAGAGTGACGCTGCTGGAGAGGGAGGGCACTCCCTCATCAGAGCAGGTCACTGTTATATTATACTCAGAGGCTCTCTCTCTGTCTAATTCACTGTCTGTCACTAAGCTATAGAAATTATTTGATGATGTTTTTAAAATGAAAGGTGCGTTTTCGTTTATAAAGCATTTTACATTACCGTTTTCTCCTGAATCTAGGTCCTCGATATTTATCATTGTAACAACTGTATTGAGTTTCGCATCCTCTGATATTACAGTTGACTTTGACATTATGTTAATTTCAGGATGGTTGTCATTTAAATCTTGTACATCGACAAGTAATTTGCAAGAATCTGTGAGTCCTCCCTCGTCACTAGCAAGTAAATTTATTTGAAAGTGTCTTGACTTTTCGAAGTCAATATTTCCAGTTAATGAAATTTCGCCACTTTCTTTATTTACCTCAAATACTTTCCTAACATTGTCTAATGTATTCGTTATGGAATAACTTATTTTACCGTAAGAGTCCTCATCTGCATCTGCGGCTGTAACAGTTGCAACAATTGTGCCTTTCGGTGAATTCTCAGTAACTGCAGCCTTGTATGTGGGCTGTGTAAAAACGGGAGCATTATCATTAGCGTCTAAAACTGTAATGATAATCAACATCGTACCTGACATCTGCGGCTCTCCTCCATCTACGGCCGTTAACATAAGAGATATCTGATCCTGTTTCTCTCTGTCTAAAGGCTTCTGTAGCACCATTTCAACGTTTTTATTTCCATCAGCGTTATTGTGCAGTTTCAGAGAAAAATGGTCAGTTGGTTTTAGCGTGTAGGTTTGAAGATCATTAATTCCCACATCAAGATCCACAGCTCTTTCCAACACAAATTTTGCTCCGGGGATCGCTGACTCACTAATTTTGAATTTCATTTCGCTTTTTTCAAAGGTTGGTGCATTATCATTGATATCTGTGATCTGAACTGTGACCGTGTAAAACTCCATAGGATTCTCTAAAATAATCTGAAAATGTAAAGCGCACAGCGGCGTCTCTGTGCACAACACCTCTCTGTCGATTCTCTCTTTTAGGAGGAGGACTCCCCTTTCTCTGTTCAGCTCGATGTACTCGTCGCTGTTCCGAGTATAGATCTTAGCTTTACCTGATATCAAACGTTCTATTTCTAAATCTAAATCTTGTGCTATATTGCCTACTAAAGAGCCTTTCGCCATTTCCTCTGGTATAGAGTAGCTGACCTGTCCGAACACCGAGCCAATGGAAAGGAGAGAGATAAAGAACAGTTCTTGCCGATTCATTGTTCTATGCGATGTTTCGCATGAGGCTCCAGTCTGCTTGTATTCCAAACCCCCCAAACAGATAGCCCTTAGATTCCAATGTCAAATCTCAAAGTAACATCTGCATAACTCAGTCACTGGAAGGAAATGTATTGCAGGTCGAACTATCTCCTGTTCTTTTTTAAAAATGTTCCACAAGCAGAAATGTCCGGTCTTCACCCGTCGTGTCCTCTCTGTATTGTGTCGATGTTACATGGGAGGTGCTGCTAAAACAGTGCTCTCATCCATCAACACTCTGGCCGACAGCGGCCCTAAGAGTCCATATGATAAAACTGCAGAACACCAACTAAAATCAACTCGGGAGAGCTGACGTAAACCTCCTTGACACTGAGTTACAATAATACCAAATACCATACCTGGACATACCAAAGGACGGCAAGATGAAGACATGACTGATATTCATAATGTTTACTGTCTAGGTCAGTATAATAACATATTTTAACAGAATAGATACACAATGAAAGACACTGTGCTAATCAGATCTTGTAGATGCATTAGAGACCGGGCTGGATATAAAGTTCAGTTAAAAGATCGGAAGAGGACAAATATCTCAGAAAACAAAAGTTTCTCTATAATAATAAGTATGGGTAAATAAAGAGAAGAGAAGAAGAAGAGGCCGATATTAAACGTGTGAAAACAGCAGTTAACCCGCAGGATAAGCATGCGGTTGCTCTATTTATGTCGCTGTCCACAGTTCTGAAGTAAAACAACCCTGAATGGGAGCTGAAACAGCCAGACTGCACATGATGTTCGAAAAACGTGGTCCAGCATAGCTCAAAAACATCTGGAAAACATTTTGAAACCTGTGTATAAAAACTAAAATAAATGAAATTTAGATTTATTTTCTCAGATGAAGATTTGTTTTCAAAGCCAATTCAGCACAGAAAGAAACAGTAATTCGTCTACTTGTTATAGTATCACTACTACTAATACTACTACTACTACTACTATTATGAGTGATAAATGTTAAAATTATTAATATTAACTCAATATATCGTTTCTTTCAAGAAGACAGGTTGAAGATCAAATTAATTGGAAATTCCTTTGATCAATGAACACTTGACATAGTGCCAAAATGCTAGAAAAGTAAATAGTTTACTTAGACCGTAAAACCCTGTGCCCCAAGCACAAAATGCCCCATAATATGGTATGCGCCACTGTTTATTACTGTAACCTTACTTACTGTATACATTATATATTTTGCTTACTTAATTTATGATAATAATTTATGTTGCTTATTAAACTGTGCAGTATAAGTTGGTAGGATTTGTATGTAAAAGTAAGAGTGATATAATATTATTTGGGCGTGCAGAATTACGTTTATTAATACACAGTAATTGTTTATTTTAATTTGTTTATACAGAGCAGAGCATTTTGGTTCCCACCCGGATGTTCCCAGGGGGACGCAGAAGAGTGACGGAGTCGGAGGCTGTGAGAAACGTCCTTCATCGTGTGTAGTTACTGTCATGTTTGTTGGTGTTGGTTAAAGAAGATTATTGAAGAAGAACTTGGAGCCAGTTATTACCAGTGTTTGGAATAACGGCGTTTAAAAGAACGGCGTTACGTAACGGCGTTATTTTTTTAGTAACGGGGTAATCTAACTAATTACTTTTCCCGTCGTTACAACGCCGTTAACGTTACTGGTCGTTAAATGCGGTGCGTTACTATAAACTGTGTAATCCGAACGCACCAGCTGGCTCACACAGCTAGTCAGGAGGTGGGTTAATAACGAGGTAATTAGTGCTTGAAGTGGACCGGTACGCTGCGCTCTCCATATCAGGTTCTCTGGGCGCAACGTGGCGCTCACCTGTTCCCGTTCTCGCCTGCCTGCTAAACTCTGTCAGCGGGGAGAAACGTGGGACAAGAGAAGCTCGGTGCCTTTCAACCAGCGATTATGTTGGCTAAGGCAGAGTCATGTTTCTTGGTAGCCAATCAGAGCCAGTGCTTTTACACACATGCCAGCACACGCGCCACACACACACACACACACAACACACACACCAGCTAAACAGAGATTCGATGAAGCAGCAGAGATTTTTTTTAACAGTAGGTAACGGAAATAGTTACTTTCCCTGGTAACGAGTTACTTTTATTACAGAGTAATTCAGTTACTAACTCAGTTACTTTTTGGAACAAGTAGTGAGTAACTATAACTAATTACTTTTTTCAAGTAACGTTCCCAACACTGGTTATTACCCACAGGCCTGAAGGACAGGAGGAGGCTACCAATCCAGAAACCACTGTTACATTACTTACAGAAAATAAGTGTATTATCAAAACGTTAAAAGGTATTAACTCAGTCTAACCTGTAGAGGAGAGTCTGGTTCATCCAGGATGCTCTTTTCACTCTGTATCCGCTGCATCGTCCCTGTAGAACTGGGGTCCATTATCAGCACGTTCTGACTACCAGCTCTGCCGAACTTACAGTCACTCTTTCTGGAGTCAGTCGTCCTGCACACCTCATAGTTGTACACATGGTGCAGAGTCCCTGTCCCCAAAGTGTCCGAGTAACGTGGTGGATAATACGGAATCACAGGGAGATTGGAGTGATACAGGATGCGAGACTGTCTCCATCTGTAGATTTTCACTGATATAATAACCACTAAACACGTGATGAAGAGGAAGGAAACTACAGCCAAAGCCAGCACTAAGTAAAAAGTCAGGTTGTCATTGTACTCCTTGTCGTGTGTAAAGTCGGTGAACTCCGACAGCACTTCAGGGAAGCTGTCCGCCACCGCCACGTTAACAATGACTGTAGCTGAACGAGAGGGCTGCCCGTTGTCCTCCACTATAACAGTCAGTCTTTGTTTCACAGCATCTTTATCGGTCACTTGGCGGATAGTTCTTATTTCTCCATTCTGTAAGCCCACTTCTAACAGCGCCCTGTCTGTGGCTTTCTGCAGTTTATAGGAGAGCCAGGCATTCTGTCCAGAGTCCACATCAACAGCCACCACTTTAGTGACCAGATAGCCCACATCTGCTGAACGAGGCACCATTTCAGCCACCAGAGAGCCACCAGTCTGGACTGGGTACAGAACCTGAGGAGGGTTGTCGTTCTGGTCCTGGATCACTAATTTCACAGTCACGTTGCTACTGAGTGGAGGGGAGCCTCCATCCTGCGCTTTGACGCGGAATTGGAAGTCTTTGATCTGCTCGTAGTCAAAAGAGCGCACTGCATGGATGACTCCACTATCAGCACTAACGGACACATAGGAGGAGACTGGCACTCCGTTAACAGAGGAGTCCTCCAGTATGTAAGAAACACGGGCATTCTGGTTCCAGTCAGCGTCTCTGGCTTTCACTGTGAATATAGAGAGGCCTGGTGTGTTGTTTTCTACAATGTAGGCCTCATATGAGCTCCTCTCAAAGACAGGCGCGTTGTCATTTACATCAGAGATCTGTAAGGTGAGAGTGACACTGCTGGAGAGGGAGGGCACTCCCTCATCAGAGCAGGTCACTGTTATATTATACTCGGAGGCTCTCTCTCTGTCTAATTCACTGTCTGTCACTAAGCTATAGAAATTATTGGTCGATGTTTTTAAAATGAAGGGTACATTGTCGCTAATAAAGCAATGCACTTTTCCATTTTCTCCAGTGTCCTTGTCCTCGATGTTTATCATTGTAACAACTGTATTGAGTTTCGCATCCTCTGATATTACAGTTGACTTTGACATTATGTTAATTTCAGGATGGTTGTCATTTAAATCTTGTACATCGACAAGTAACTTGCAAGAATCTGTGAGTCCTCCCTCATCACTAGCACGTAAATTTACCTGAAAGTGTCTTGACTCTTCGAAGTCAATATTTCCAATTAATGTAACTTCGCCGTTTTCCTTGTTAATCTTAAACACTTTCCTAACATCATCTAATGTATTTGTGATAGAATATGTTATTTTGCCGTTAGAGCCTTGATCTGCATCTGCGGCTGTAACAGTTGCAACAATTGTGCCTTTCGGTGAATTCTCAGTAACTGCAGCCTTGTATGTGGGCTGTGTAAAAACTGGAGCATTATCATTGGCGTCTAAGACTGTTATGACAATCAGCATCGTTCCTGACAACTGCGGCTCTCCTCCATCTACAGCCGTTAACACAAGAGATACCTGCTCCTGTTTCTCTCTGTCTAAAGGCTTCTGTAGCACCATCTCAACGTTTTTATTTCCATCAGCGTTATTGTGCAGTTTCAGAGCAAAATTATCCGTTGGTTTTAATGTGTAGGTTTGAAGATCATTAATTCCAACATCAAGATCGACAGCTCTTTCCAGTACAAATTTTGCCCCGGTGATCGCTGACTCACTAATTTTGAATTTGATTTCCCCTTCTTCAAAAGTTGGTGCATTATCATTAATGTCAGTAATGTGGATTGTAACAGTGTAAAACTCCATAGGATTCTCTAAAATAATTTGAAAATGTAAAGCACACGGCGTCGTTTGTCTGCAGAGCGCCTCTCTGTCGATTCTCTCTTTAATAAGGAGGACTCCTCTTTCTCTGTTCAGCTCGATGTACTCGTCGCTGTCTCGGGTATAGATTCGCGCTCTACCAGAAGTCAAACGTTTGGTCTGTAAACCTAAATCTTGAGCCATATTACCGACTAAAGATCCTTTCGCCATTTCCTCTGGTATAGTGTAGCTGACCTGCCCAATTACCGAGCCGAGAGAAAGGAGAGAGATAAAGAACAGCGTTTGCCCTTTCATTGTTCTATCCGACTGTTTTCTCAGCAAGGTCCTATAGTGCGATTAAATATTCCATACAATGATATTCACTCCAGTGTCAAACATCCGTTTCACAGCTGTACAATCCATTCACTGCAAAAGAACAATCTCAGAGATCATCGTATGCGTTATCAGATATACATATCCCGAATGTCCTTTCTTTACCGTAGTGTTCTCTCTTCATTGTGTCGATATTTTATGGGAGGTGCTGCTACAGTCCTATTCTTAGCTGTGCACACTATGGTCAACAGCGGCCCTAAGAGTTCATAATACAAAACTGCAGAAAACCAACATGAAATTATCCATCCAGAAAACTTACTGTTAGGAAAGTATACCTTCAATTAAGACAATAAATGCGGCATAAACACCATTATCCCGTTTGAAAATGGTGAGTAGCCACTTCAAAACAGTTTTTTGTCTACTTTCTCTGTTCAGCCTTAATAATGTTTCTATATAAACATGAAAACGCCTGACTAAAAGAAGACAAAGAAAAATTAAATCTAAAATGATAAGACAAACACGAATAAAAGAATAAAGTAATAACACAAAATAAACAAAATAGGCACACGGAGAGGGAAAAGACGAGATTATAATAGTCGCTGTCCAGAGTTCTGAAATGAGCAAAGTTTTGTAAACGGCCGACACTACTGACAGTCACAATTAATTTCATGCAGACAAATGTACTGGATGTACCAATAGTAACACAGTAAATCTAAAGTGTTGCTAAGGTTTGTGAAAAAAAAAAAGTTGAAGTTCATTATGTCACCATGTGGATAATAAGCATTCAGGATATCTTCTCACTTTATGCTCAATCTGCACGAAAATAAATAAAAATATCTAAATGCCGAAACCGCCATTTGGACATGTTAAATGCCGACATGAGGTCTCACTCTTAAGCCAGATTATTGACTCAAAGAAAAGTTGTCGATAAAAGAAGTGTCATGGGCTGGCTGTGCCACCTCTTTTGTCCTCATGTTTTCCTCCTTACCTATTTTTCCTGTCAGTCTTTGTCGTGTGTGCATGCTTGTCTGGTGTGGGCGGAGTGTTCCAGCAGGCTTGCCATGGAATCCACACCTGAGGCTCGTCACCATAATCACCTCAGCTATAAAGACCCGGCTCAACCTCCAGTCAGCGCCAGATTGTCGTTTACCCTTCTGTGGTAACTAGTGCCAAGGCCAACTCTTGTTCTTGAACAGGAAGGATTACTGACTTGTCTTGACCACGCTTACAGCCTGTGTTCTCTCCCTTTCCTCCCAGATCTCAGTCCCGTTCGCGAGGACACCGCTAGAAAGCCCAGCCTCGGATGCCTGAAGCTTGGTTTCCCCAGCCTGCCCTCACTCGGCCTCAGACCCACGCCATTCACCTGCAGATTCCCAACTAGTCATTAAACTATTGTGTTAAAAGCTACCTGCCTTGAGTCCGTTTTTGGATCCCTGCAAACTGCCCGTAACAAGAAGACCCAATAAAATTATTTGAATTAAAAATGGTGTACAATAGAATTATAAAGTCAAATGGGAAGACATTTTTATACAACGTTAAAGTGTTTAAAATTGCCATGTTTGATACTTAAACTTGTAAAATATGCAATTGAAACGTTCTGTATGAACATTTCAAAGCAGTTAAACCACTAACATTGTGATCAGTCCGCTTTCACAAACAATGCAACCAAGTCCAAGTAACGTGCGTGTGAGATAATATTACACCCTATAATTTATTAAGAGAGTATTTAAATGGACGCTGTGTAAGGGACTGGAAATAGCAAGATAGCATGCACAAGTTTACTATCAAGGCAAGTAAAAAACGAAAAAAAAATGACGGCACAGAGACGAAGCTACATAATTTAACTAACCTCTAGAGGAGAGTCTGGTTCATCCAAGATGCTCTTTTCACTATGCATCCGCTGCATCGTCCCTGTAGAACTGGGGTCCATTATCAGCACGTTCTGACTACCAGCTCTGCCGAACTTACAGTCACTCTTTCTGGAGTCAGTCGTCCTGCACACCTCATAGTTGTACACGTGCTGGAGAGTCCCTGTCCCCAAAGTGTCTGAGTAACGTGGTGGATAATACGGAATCACAGGGAGATTGGAGTGATACAGGATGCGAGACTGTCTCCATCTGTAGATTTTCACTGATATAATAACCACTAAACACGTGATGAAGAGGAAGGAAACTACAGCCAAAGCCAGCACTAAGTAAAAAGTCAGGTTGTCATTGTACTCCTTGTCGTGTGTAAAGTCAGTGAACTCCGAAAACACTTCAGGGAAGCTGTCCGCCACCGCCACGTTAACAATGACTGTAGCTGAACGGGAGGGCTGCCCGTTGTCCTCCACTATAACAGTCAGTCTTTGTTTCACAGCATCTTTATCAGTCACTTGGCGGATAGTTCTTATTTCTCCATTCTGTAAGCCCACTTCAAACAGCGCCCTGTCTGTGGCTTTCTGCAGTTTATAGGAGAGCCAGGCATTCTGTCCAGAGTCCACATCAACAGCCACCACTTTAGTGACCAGATAGCCCACATCTGCTGAACGAGGCACCATTTCAGCCACCAGAGAGCCACCAGTCTGGACTGGGTACAGAACCTGAGGGGGGTTGTCGTTCTGGTCCTGGACCATTATTTTCACAGTCACGTTGCTACTGAGTGGAGGGGAGCCTCCATCCTGCGCTTTGACGCGGAACTGGAAGTCTTTGATCTGCTCGTAGTCAAAAGAGCGCACTGCATGGATGACTCCACTATCAGCACTAACGGACACATATGAGGATACTGGCCCTCCGTTAACAGAGGAGTCCTCCAGTATGTAAGAAACACGGGCATTCTGGTTCCAGTCAGCGTCTCTGGCTTTCACTGTGAATATAGAGAGGCCTGGTGTGTTGTTTTCTACAATGTAGGCCTCATATGAGCTCCTCTCAAAGACAGGCGCGTTGTCATTTACATCAGAGATCTGTAAGGTGAGAGTGACGCTGCTGGAGAGGGAGGGCACTCCCTCATCAGAGCAGGTCACTGTTATGTTATACTCAGAGGCTCTCTCTCTGTCTAATTCACTGTCTGTTACAACGGTAAAGAAATTATTTATTGTCGATTTAATGGTAAAGGGTATATTTTCGTTTAAAACACACATGACTTTGCCATTATCATTTGAATCCGGATCTTGTATATTAAGCATCGTTACAACCGTCCCCGGTTTCATGTTCTCAGATACTGTGTTTGAGTTAGACATAATTTTAATGGACGGAGGGTTATCATTTGTATCTGTCACGTCCACGATCACTTTACACGCGTCGGATAATCCTCCCTGATCTGACACCTGAACATCTATCTCATAAAGTCTCCTTTTTTCATAATCGACATTTCCAGTTAAGGTCAATAGTCCATTATTAGCATCAATTTGAAAGAGAGACGCTGCCCCAGATTTTGAAATCGTGTATGTTACTTTCCCGTTATTGCCTTTATCTATATCTGTAGCCCTTACGGTAGTTATTACAGTGCCAGTAGGAGCGTTCTCTGTAACACTTGCCTTATATTCCGGTTTTGAACAAACAGGCGGGTTGTCATTGACGTCTAATACAGTTACGATAATCTGCATTGTTCCCGAAAGCTGTGGTTCACCACCATCCAGAGCGGTTAGTATTAATGATATATGCTCATGATTCTCTCGGTCTAATGGTTTCTGTAAAACCATCTCGACATGTTTACTCCCATCTCCTCTGCTGATGGTTTTCAGAACGAAATTATCACTGGGTTTTAGGGCGTAGCTGTTCAATCCGTTGATATCAACATCATCATCTATGGCGTTCTCTAAGACGAATCGAGCTCCGGCAAGAGCTGATTCGCTAATTTCATATTTCATCTCACCTCTCTCAAATGTTGGAGGATTGTCATTAATATCTGTAATTTCGACAGTAACCGTGTAAAACTCCAATGGGTTTTCCAGGATCATTTGAAAATGGAGTGCGCAAGGCATTGTTTGACCGCATATAGATTCTCTGTCTATTCTGTCTTTAATGAGGAGCACTCCTCTGTCTCTCTTCAGCTCAATATATTCCTCACTGTTACCATAAATACGAGCTTTACCGGACTTGAGTCTTTCCACACCTAAACCTAAATCCTGAGCAATATTGCCTATTAATGCCCCCTTTGACATTTCCTCGGGAATGGAGTAGCTGACCTGCCCGTGTACTACACTGAGAGAGAGCACCAAGATAAACAACAGCACTTGCCGTCCCATCGTTCCTGTCGACACCGTCTGTGTAGAAAACCAGATAATCCTCCGTTTCCTCGTCCCAGGATAAGATTTTGACCGGTAAAAACATTTATGAGGCCCTAAAGATGGCACTTTTCCTAAATTATAAAACAAAGTAATCCCATTGTGCCGTCCTGGCTCATGCTGCTCATGGCAATCCCGACTGTTAAATCAACCTCTCTCTATTTTTTAGTGTTATATGTTGAGGTATAGGGGAGGTACTGCAACGAAACAACTCGATGGCCAACAGCGTCCCTGTCTGTTCAATGGGTTTAACTACATGGCGTAGTACTGTGAAAACCACAATAAAGGAATTTTTTAAAAATGACATAAACATTTACTAAGATATATTTTGCTGTACATGTCAGATAATCACTTACAGTCCTGTATGCTTGAATTACTAATAATTGACAAACAGATTACTAAAGCAACACATAATATTCAATCAAACGAAAAGGTACGGCCACTAAAACACACATGTACAGCTACACGGACACGCAGGCAGCCACATATGCCAAGGTATCAGAGAGCATAACAGGGGAAAACTGTAAATTACGTTCTATGTTACCAAACCCTTTGTACAATGCAATGACATAATCAGTGTTTGCGCTGTTCATGGTGCTGAAAAATACAATATACGATTAAAAGCAATGATTTACAGTCCGCACTTTGGTGTGTGCCTATAAATTGTGTATATTAAATAAATCAGCCCTGCGATGGACTGGCGATCTGTCCAGGGTGTACCCTTCCTTTCGACCGATGTAAGCTGTGAATGGCTCAGCCCCCGCAACCCTGTACGCAGGATAAGCGGTTGACGATGGATGGATGGATGAATAATATAAATCAATAAATACCGGTCTAGTTGTCTAAATTGTTTTTCAATGAAAAGCCTAATAGGCTACACAAAGGAACTTGGAAACGGAGAGAGAGAGCGAGAGAGAGAGAGAGAGAGAGAGAGAGAGAGAGAGAGAGAGAGAGAGAGAGAGAGATGGTGAAGCATACCATTTCGAAATTTCCTGTCCGTTAAGTATGGCGCTGTCCGTGGTGCTGAATCACAAACAGCAACATGAAGTACAACACGTTTCCCAACACAATTAACTACATTCAGCAAGTAAGCATATCGTATTTGAAACGCTGAAGAACGTCAAATGCACTTTGTTGTAAAACAGGTCTACACCAAGAAGATAAAGAAAGTCTGTATCTTCTAGAAAACTAACCTCTAGAGGAGAGTCTGGTTCATCCAGGATGCTCTTTTCACTCTGTATCCGCTGCATCGTCCCTGTAGAACTGGGGTCCATTATCAGCACGTTCTGACTACCAGCTCTGCCGAACTTATAGTCACTCTTTCTGGAGTCAGTCGTCCTGCACACCTCGTAGTTGTACACGTGCTGCAGAGTCCCTGTCCCCAAAGTGTCTGAGTAACGTGGTGGATAATACGGAATCACAGGGAGATTGGAGTGATACAGGATGCGAGACTGTCTCCATCTGTAGATTTTCACTGATATAATAACCACTAAACACGTGATGAAGAGGAAGGAAACTACAGCCAAAGCCAGCACTAAGTAAAAAGTCAGGTTGTCATTGTACTCCTTGTCGTGTGTAAAGTCAGTGAACTCCGAAAACACTTCAGGGAAGCTGTCCGCCACCGCCACGTTAACAATGACTGTAGCTGAACGGGAGGGCTGCCCGTTGTCCTCCACTATAACAGTCAGTCTTTGTTTCACAGCATCTTTATCAGTCACTTGGCGGATAGTTCTTATTTCTCCATTCTGTAAGCCCACTTCAAACAGCGCCCTGTCTGTGGCTTTCTGCAGTTTATAGGAGAGCCAGGCATTCTGTCCAGAGTCCACATCAACAGCCACCACTTTAGTGACCAGATAGCCCACATCTGCTGAACGAGGCACCATTTCAGCCACCACGGAGCCACCAGTCTGGACTGGGTACAGAACCTGAGGGGGGTTGTCGTTCTGGTCCTGGACCATTATTTTCACAGTCACGTTGCTACTGAGTGGAGGGGAGCCTCCATCCTGCGCTTTGACGCGGAACTGGAAGTCTTTGATCTGCTCGTAGTCAAAAGAGCGCACTGCATGGATGACTCCACTATCAGCACTAACGGACACATATGAGGAAACTGGCACTCCGTTAAGAGAGGAGTCCTCCAGTATGTAAGAAACACGGGCATTCTGGTTCCAGTCAACGTCTGTGGCTTTCACTGTGAAAATAGAGAGGCCTGGTGTGTTGTTTTCTACAATGTAGGCCTCATATGAGGTCCTCTCAAAGACAGGTGCGTTGTCATTTACATCAGAGATCTGTAGGGTGAGAGTGACGCTGCTGGAGAGGGAGGGTACTCCCTCATCAGAGCAGGCCACTGTTATATTATACACGGAGGTTCTCTCTCTGTCTAATTCACTGTCTGTTACTATACTGAAAAAATTATTTGACGTTGAGGAAATTGAAAATGGAATGTTCTCATCAATATAACATTGAACTTTTCCATTTTCACCTGAGTCTGGATCTTGGATATTTACAATGGTCACAACTGTGCCAGGCTGAATGTTCTCTGTCACTACACTTGACTTTGACATTACATTTATGGTCGGTACATTGTCATTTGTATCAACTATGTCCACTACTATTTTGCAGGAATCGGTCAGTCCTCCTTCATCAGTGGTCTGGACATGTATTTGATATTGTCGCTTCATTTCAAAGTCAGTGCTTCCCACCAATCTAACCTCGCCAGTTTCTCTGTTTATGTCAAATATTTCAGATGCATCATCAACAGAGTTTAATATACCATAGGATATCTTTCCATTAGATCCCACATCTAAATCAGAGGCACTCACTGTAATCACTACAGTTCCTGCGGGTGAATTTTCTCTTAAGGTAGACTTATAGGTTTTCTGCGTAAAAACTGGAGCATTATCATTACTATCTAGCACATTTACATTTATCTGAACGGTCCCAGAGAGCTGCGTCTCGCCGCCGTCTACTGCAGTCAATGTAAGCGCCAAATAATCCCGTTCTTCTCTGTCTAAAGGTTTTTGTAAAACCATTTCTACCATCTTGCTTCCATCGGCTTGATTTTGCAGTCTCAACACGAAATTATCAGTTGGCTTTAACAAATAACTTTGAAGGCCATTTACACCGACATCCAGATCTACTGCCTGATCAAGAACAAATACTGTCCCTGTAACAGCGGACTCACTTATTCTGAATTTCATTTCACCTCTTTTAAAAATCGGGGCGTTGTCGTTAATATCCGTTATCTCGACGGCAATGCTATAAAATTCCATTGGATTCTCTAAAATAACCTGGTAATGCAAAGCACAGGGCGCTGTCTGTGCGCAGATCACCTCTCTGTCTATTCTCTCTTTGACGAAGAGGACCCCCCGTTCTTTATTTAAATCAATGTACTCTGTACTGTCACCTGTGTAAATACGAGCCTTTCCTGATTTCAGCCTTTTCACTGTCAAACCCAAATCTTGCGCAATATCACCCACGAAAGAGCCTTTCGGCATTTCCTCTGGAATAGAGTAGCTGACCTGCCCAATGACTGAACTGACAGAAATAACCGAGATAAACAACAGCACTTGGCGTCTCATTGTTCTGTCCGTCGTGTTGCTGTAAAATGAACGACGTAATATTCCTGTAAAAAACGATTTTTTTTCAGAGGTAATCCTTTTGACGTCCTGCGGTTGTATGGAATCAACAATTAAGTCGTAAATTACAAAAGTGAAGAAGCAATCTCCGTCCAAACAAACGTTTAAAGCTCTGGTCTTCGTATTCTGTAGTGTCCCTTGTATCTTTCTCTCATTCTCTATATGGAATGATGGGGGAGGTACTGCTGAGTTCTTCTCCTTAACTAAGACAGACTGGCCAACAGCGGCCCTAAGAGTTCACCATGCTGAACTACATAATATTGTGGAAGACTGAAAATGATTAACAAATTCTATATTGTCTGATTCTATGTACAGCTTAGCCAGCTTTATGAGATTAAAAACAAATATTAAAATAAAAACAATATTAATTTTATTGCTTAGGCTGAGCCTGAAAGGTCAACTGTATCATTTAAAAATATCAAACAAACCACGCCTTGAATTAGGTACAAGTGGAAGATATGGACTCGCTGTGGTAAAAGATGTTTTCATATCACACACACACAACACACACACACACACATACACACACACACACGCTCTTGAAATCACTTTGTCCACAGTGCTATTAAAAAGCTGTAAAATCACCTTCCTTCCCATGCTGTTTTATATAATTTAGAACAGCAGAAATTAAAATGACTGAGCTCATTTTCTATATTCATCAGATATCCATTTAGCAATGCCAAGTCAGCCTGAAAGACATAGTTTTGACCAATGCTATATTGTCACACAACCAGAATTTAAACCTAAACATAAGTCACATTTGTAGCACTGATTCACCTGCCACAAAGTGATCTTACGTCAACCCATTGCAGTCTGATGTAAAATTCTCCAAGAATTACCACACATAAGGATATCTCTGGCATATTTAGCTCTTACCTTTTTTTTGTTCAGACTATCAGGATCAGAAACATATGAAAAACTGCGCACTGAGTAACATTAGTTGGTTGTTTCACAACATGGAGTTAAGTGAAACCAAATAAACAAAACAAGTTTAAAACAATGCTCGATTTAAAACTTAAAAGAAAACATAATTATTCTGACACTGGAGAAAAATGACGTTTTGATGAGATTACCTTTTTTTTGTTCAGACTATCAGGATCAGAAACATATGAAAAACTGCGCACTGAGTAACATTAGTTGGTTGTTTCACAACATGGAGTTAAGTGAAACCAAATAAACAAAACAAGTTTAAAACAATGCCCGATTTAAAACTTAAAAGAAAACATAATTATTCTGACACTGGAGAAAAATGACGTTTTGATGAGATTAGAAGTAAAAATGTCACTGTTTGGAATTTTTTAAACATTTCAAATTGTAGAAGGAATTTCTTTAATCCAACATGCAATCTGACAGCATTCATTTACTGAAACAATTTCACATTTAAACCTCTATAGGAGGCACACTGTGTAACTGTCCATGGTGCTGAATCTATCTGTACTGCGGAAACACGCCATATTTTTAACTGCTAGGTAACCCACTACTTTGAAAAAAACAACAAAAAATATTGCCCTGACTTTTAGTAAAATAACAGTAAAATCTGTAAAGAAAAGCATTGGTTTAGGAAGATTATTTGCTCATAATTAAGTATACACAATCAAAACGCTGAGTAAGTGCCAATATAAAACAACATTTACTGAATAAAGACAAATGAAAGCTTCCCAATAAATATTTAACTAACCTTCATGTATAAGTGCAAATAAGTTGTTATTTGAAAGATGATTTCCTAAACAAGTTCACATAGAGACCGAGGACTTTTGCTGTGAGCCGCCACTGTTCAACACTGAAGAACCAAGTGGCCATGCATAAAACATGGATATGCCCTTAGTTTTAGTTGCATCATTATTTTTGGAAAACTAACCTCTAGAGGAGAGTCTG
This sequence comes from Lepomis macrochirus, assembly GCA_024633595.2. NCBI lineage: Eukaryota > Metazoa > Chordata > Actinopteri > Centrarchiformes > Centrarchidae > Lepomis > Lepomis macrochirus. The sequence goes on along the minus strand of JALXJV020000018.1, from coordinate 17,078,509 downwards.
GTTCATCCAGGATGCTCTTTTCACTCTGTATCTGCTGCATCGTCCCTGTAGAACTGGGGTCCATTATCAGCACGTTCTGACTACCAGCTCGGCCGAACTTACAGTCACTCTTTCTGGAGTCAGTCGTCCTGCACACCTCGTAGTTGTACACGTGCTGCAGAGTCCCTGTCCCCAAAGTGTCTGAGTAACGTGGTGGATAATACGGAATCACAGGGAGATTGGAGTGATACAGGATGCGAGACTGTCTCCATCTGTAGATTTTCACTGATGCAATAACCACTAAACACGTGATGAAGAGGAAGGAAACTACAACCAAAGCCAGCACTAAGTAAAAAGTCAGGTTGTCATTGTACTCCTTGTCGTGTGTAAAGTCAGTGAACTCCGAAAACACTTCAGGGAAGCTGTCCGCCACCGCCACGTTAACAATGACTGTAGCTGAACGGGAGGGCTGCCCGTTGTCCTCCACTATAACAGTCAGTCTTTGTTTCACAGCATCTTTATCAGTCACTTGGCGGATAGTTCTTATTTCTCCATTCTGTAAGCCCACTTCAAACAGCGCCCTGTCTGTGGCTTTCTGCAGTTTATAGGAGAGCCAGGCATTCTGTCCAGAGTCCACATCAACAGCCACCACTTTAGTGACCAGATAGCCCACATCTGCTGAACGAGGCACCATTTCAGCCACCAGAGAGCCACCAGTCTGGACTGGGTACAGAACCTGAGGGGGGTTGTCGTTCTGGTCCTGGACCATTATTTTCACAGTCACGTTGCTACTGAGTGGAGGGGAGCCTCCATCCTGCGCTTTGACACGGAACTGGAAGTCTTTGATCTGCTCGTAGTCAAAAGAGCGCACTGCATGGATGACTCCACTATCAGCACTAACGGACACATATGAGGATACTGGCCCTCCGTTAAGAGAGGAGTCCTCCAGTATGTAAGAAACACGGGCATTCTGGTTCCAGTCAGCGTCTCTGGCTTTCACTGTGAATATAGAGAGGCCTGGTGTGTTGTTTTCTACAATGTAGGCCTCATATGAGGTCCTCTCAAAGACAGGCGCGTTGTCATTCACATCAGAGATCTGTAGGGTGAGAGTGACGCTGCTGGAGAGGGAGGGCACTCCCTCATCAGAGCAGGTCACTGTTATATTATACTCAGATGCTCTCTCTCTGTCTAAATCACTGTCTGTCACTAATGTAAAGAAATTATTTGAAGATGACATGATTGCAAAATCAATATTTTCATCTAAAACGCAGTGGACCTTTCCATTTTCATCTGAATCTGGATCCTGAACGTTCATCATTGTCAGAACCGTGCCTGGCTTAACATCCTCAGATATACTGGACGACGCTGACATAATGTTGATAACTGGTTGATTATCGTTTGTATCCAACACCTCAATTACAACTTTACATACGTCTGAGTTACCACCTTCATCTGATGCTTGAACATCTATTTCATAATGCCGAAATTTCTCATAATCAAGTGTTCCCACTAACGTGAACTCACCGCTGTCTTTATCTACATCAAATAAGCCTAATGCCCCCTTTGGAACATTAGAAATCGAATATTGTATATGCCCGTGTGGGCCTATATCTGCATCAGATGCGCTCACCGTAGTAAGAACAGCTCCTTTCAACGAATGTTCTTTTACATTAGTCTTGTACTCTGTTTGAGTACAAACAGGGGCATTATCGTTCGCGTCCAATACAGTTATGACAATCACTATGGTCCCAGAGAGCTGCAGGTCACCACCATCAAAAGCAGTCAGTACTAAAGACAACCGCTCCTGTTTCTCTCGGTCAAGATGTTTCTTTAAAACCATCTCAACATTCCTACTGCTGCCAGTGTTATAAGGATTTAAAGTGAATGTGTCACTGGAAGTCAGCGAATAACCCTGTAAACCATTAATACCTACATCGTCATCAGATGCCTTTTCTAAAACAAATTTCGATCCAATTTGAGCAGTCTCACTTATGTCAAATTGCATTTGACTGTTTTTAAAACCGGGTGCGTTATCGTTAATGTCGGTGATCTCGACAGTTATGCTGTAAAATTGCATAGGATTCTCCAATATTATTTGAAAATCAAGAGCGCAGGGCGTCGTCTGTCCGCAGAGCGCTTCTCTGTCTATCCGCTCTTTGATTACAAGGACTCCCCTTTCTTTATTTAGCTCGATGTATTCCGTACCTTCTCCGGTATATATGCGAGCTTTTCCTGATTTCAGCCGTTTTACATCTAAACCCAAATCCTGAGCTATGTTACCGACCAAAGATCCTTTCGCCATCTCCTCTGGAACGGAATAGCTGACCCGGCCAAAAACCGTGCTGAGAGAAACAAGCGAGGTAAACAACATGAGGCCTACTTGCAGTGTCATTGTCCTGCCCGACATTCTCCCGTTCATCAAAAAGCGTAGTATCAAATTCGTTATCCAGTAAAAAGGATTTTAGACACAGATGTCAGTAAAATAATTAAGAATCCACACTCCTATTAATGCTGATAATTCGCCTGGTAGCTCCGTGTTTAATCATCTCCCTCTTCCAAAATGTGCCATTTAATTCCTTTTTCTCTTTCTCCGTAACATTTCGAGATGATGGGGGAGGTACAGCTGCAATGAGCTCTGAAATTTCAACAGACTGGTCAACAGCGTCCCTGTGAGTTGGATGCACTGAACTACACATTACACAGACATTCACGATTTGTATGGGGTCGATCACAATCTGTGTTCAATATGTAAATGATGTTTACAAGTTGATTGCTAACACAATTACAAATAGCTTGCTGTGCAGATCAGTGAAATGTAACACACACACCAGCACAATAGTCCAGCTGCAGCAAGAGGAAACGCATCTGAAAAGGGGAAAGTACACAATAGTGCAAAACCTCAGTTAAGTATCATGTAGCGCTATCCAATGTACTGGCAGGCACTGACAAGAAAGACAGAGGGAACAAGAACATAGGAAGTTTAACCATCATAACGACATAATTGATAAAAAGAACAATTCTAAAGAAAAAACGCTGTTTAACTAATGTTGTCAATCCATTCTAGTTTGCAGATTAAATAGGACATGAATTTTTTCGCAATTTGATTATTTTAAAATATTGGTATTGGTTCAGTTTTACGGAATACTTGAGTACTGATATCATTTACGCTGTAAAACCAAAGCATTTAACCTAGAGTAGACAATTTATTTAAAAATCACTGTTATATATTGTTAAATGTCTTTACATCCGGACAGCAATCAACAAATAATGCTCTGACAATTAAATGAAAAAAATATCATTGTGGCTGACTCTAATGATTCGCTAGCCTACCTGCATGTCTGCCTACCTACCTGCATATACTCTGCCCATGCACTCACTGCGCTTGAAAATATGATTTCGAGCAGTGGCTCGAAAGGAAAGGAAGGATGGGAGGGGGGGGGGCGACTTAAAAATCTAGCTATGTCTTCTTAGTTTCTCCAACGTTACCTAGCTTAGCTTTGATTAAATGTCAGTTTCTCTCGAAAATGTCACTCTGGTTTACATCCATTATGCTCACATTAGAAGAATTTACATAAGACGTGACGTGAAGTCACGATCAACTACGGCTTTTGAGAAAGTATCTGGCAAGGTCAATTATTTGGATTGACACAAAGTACTGTATAAAAAACAAAACTGAATTCCAGATTCATGTAATTTTATAAAAAGACAAGGCCAACCTCTAGAGGAGAGTCTGGTTCATCCAGGATGCTCTTTTCACTCTGCATCCGCTGCATCGTCCCTGTAGAACTGGGGTCCATTATCAGCACGTTCTGACTACCAGCTCTGCCGAACTTACAGTCACTCTTTCTGGAGTCAGTCGTCCTGCACACCTCATAGTTGTACACGTGCTGGAGAGTCCCTGTCCCCAAAGTGTCTGAGTAACGTGGTGGATAATACGGAATCACAGGGAGATTGGAGTGATACAGGATGCGAGACTGTCTCCATCTGTAGATTTTCACTGATATAATAACCACTAAACACGTGATGAAGAGGAAGGAAACTACAGCCAAAGCCAGCACTAAGTAAAAAGTCAGGTTGTCATTGTACTCCTTGTCGTGTGTAAAGTCGGTGAACTCCGACAGCACTTCAGGGAAGCTGTCCGCCACCGCCACGTTAACAATGACTGTAGCTGAACGAGAGGGCTGCCCGTTGTCCTCCACTATAACAGTCAGTCTTTGTTTCACAGCATCTTTATCAGTCACTTGGCGGATAGTTCTTATTTCTCCATTCTGTAAGCCCACTTCAAACAGCGCCCTGTCTGTGGCTTTCTGCAGTTTATAGGAGAGCCAGGCATTCTGTCCAGAGTCCACATCAACAGCCACCACTTTAGTGACCAGATAGCCCACATCTGCTGAACGAGGCACCATTTCAGCCACCACGGAGCCACCAGTCTGGACTGGGTACAGAACCTGAGGGGGGTTGTCGTTCTGGTCCTGGATAATTATTTTCACAGTCGCATTGCTACTGAGTGGAGGGGAGCCTGCGTCCTGCGCTTTGACAGTGAACACAAGCTGCTTGATCTGTTCATAATCAAAAGAGCGAACTGCATGTAAAATTCCAGTTTCAGAGTTTATGGACACATAAGAAGAAAGTGGGCTGCCACTGACTTGCATGTCCTCCAGAAAGTATGAAATTCTTGCGTTTTGATTCCAGTCCGAATCTCGTGCGCTCACACTGAATATTGGCATTCCCGGAACATTATTTTCAATTATATCGGCAGAATAATTTGGTTCAGAAAAGAGCGGAGCATTATCGTTGACATCGGATATTCTTAGGTTTAAAGTTCTTTTGATAGAAAGTGGGGGTGACCCTGAATCGGTTGCGGTTATGGTTATGTTGTATTCTGGTTTCGTTTCACGGTCAAAAGGTATATCTGAAAGCAAATTGTAATAATTAGTCAAAGAAGACCGGATTTTAAACGGGAGACTGGGATCTATTGAGCATGTAATCTGACCGTTTCTTTCAGAGTCTGCATCTTTAACATTAAACACAGCTATAGTCGTACCCGGAGGAACATCCTCTGAGATTAGGCTGGAGAAGGACATTATATTTATTACCGGAGCATTATCATTTATGTCAGTGACCTCAATGACAACTTTGGTTGCGTCACTTAGGCCACCCTGGTCTTTAGCGATCACTCTTATTTCGTATTTTTTGTCTTTTTCGAAATCAATATTATCAGCAACTGTTATTTTGCCAGATGAACTGTCAATTTGAAACAGTTCACCAGACTTCCCATTTACATTAGAAAAAGTATATGTAACCACGCCATTAGACCCACTGTCGGCATCTGAAGCATTCACAGTCGCTATATAGGTGCCCATGGGTGCATTCTCTGTCACAGCAGCAGTGTACAGTGATTGATTAAATACAGGGCGATTATCATTGACATCGATCACAGTAATATGGATATTTACTGTACCAGATCGCGGTGGAGTTCCTCCGTCTACTGCTATCAGCTTTAAAGAGAGGTGTGGTTTCAATTCCCTGTCTAATGGCTTCTGTAAAATCATTACAGCGAGTTTGATTCCATCAGCGCTGGAGTGTTGCTTCAAAACGAAATTCTCATTTGGGGATAACACATAATTTTGCAAGGTGTGACTCCCTGCATCGGGATCATATGCGCTTTCTAAGTCGAAATGCGATCCTATTGTTGCAGATTCACTGATTTCTAGATTAATTACAGTATTTTTGAACGTTGGCGCATGATCGTTCACGTCTAATATTTCTACTGTTACTCTGTGGAGTTCGATAGGATTTTCTAAAATAATTTCGATGCTGAAGCTGCACGGTGTCACGTCTCCACAAAGCTCTTCTCGGTCGATTCTCTCATTCACGACTAGAATCCCTTTGTCTGCTTTTAGCTCAGTGTACTGGTTGTTTTCTCCGGTCACGATACGGGCCCGACCAGAACGGAGCCTTTTCAGATCCAAACCAAGGTCTTGTGCTACGTTACCGATAAGAGAACCTTTCTTCATCTCTTCCGGTATTGAATAGCGAATTTGGCCGTTAATGGAGGAAATCATGAAGACAAAAAATAACAGTTGCCACGTAAGTGTCCAATACAACAGCCATTTTCCGCATCGATGCTGGCGTATCCCCATGGCGTAAAGAATAAAATCCCAAATGGAACTGCAAATTATATCACACTGCTACACACCTAGACGAAAGTTACATTCCAGTTCACTAGTGCTGCATTTCTGTCGAGCAAAACCACTCTGTTAAATGCTGTTTCACAACGACTGTCTTCCAATCGAAAGCCTCCCTGTATGGAGAGTGTTTCTCCCTCTCCTCTTTCTCTCCTCAGTGACGATCCTGACACCAATAGACTCTGTTTTAATGACCAACAGCGTCCCTTAGAGTCGAAACGGAGGAAAGAACTAGGTCAACTGCAATTAGGTAAAAAAACCTTTATATGAACTCTATTGTGGGAACTGACATGAAGACAAAATAAATTATTACCACATAAATAAATAAATAAATAAATAAATAAATAAATAAATAAATAAATAAATAATGCAACTTGAAATCACTCATTCCACACATTATCAAATCACAGACAAGTCAGCGATTTAGAGCAGCGTCAGCAAATTAGTCTCTTTGTGTGGAACTGTCTATCACAGCAGTGCTGAATATGTGAATAGAGATTAATGGTTGAGGGGAAATTCTACCTATAATTTGAATTGGAGAACGTAGAGAGGAATAGTAACTACAAAGGAAATAATATGTAGCTACATTATACATATAAGACAGAATTCGTATGAAGGGCATTTCTGATTGTCAGTACTTAGCATTTTTCTAATGCACCAAAAAACAAGAAAGATAGAGTCTGCTTTAACAAACAATGCAACTAAGTAAAATCAATGTTCGTGTAAAATAATAGTTGTTTGAGAATACAGATAATGTTATCTTTTTTAATTTCTTAATATAAATCCAGAGGCAAGTGATACAAAGCGGGTGCTGACCGTGGTGCTGAAAATAACGGTAAAGCGCGCAACAGTTCACTGTCATTTTAAATAACACAGAAAGAGAAAAAAGGCACAGTAATGCAGCTACATTGTTTAACTAACCTCTAGAGGAGAGGCTGGTTCATCCAGGATGCTGTTTTCACTCTGCATCCGCTGCATCGTCCCTGTAGAACTGGGGTCCATTATCAGCACGTTCTGACTACCAGCTCGGCCGAACTTACAGTCACTCTTTCTGGAGTCAGTCGTCCTGCACACCTCATAGTTGTACACGTGCTGGAGAGTCCCTGTCCCCAAAGTGTCTGAGTAACGTGGTGGATAATACGGAATCACAGGGAGATTGGAGTGATACAGGATGCGAGACTGTCTCCATCTGTAGATTTTCACTGATATAATAACCACTAAACACGTGATGAAGAGGAAGGAAACTACAGCCAAAGCCAGCACTAAGTAAAAAGTCAGGTTGTCATTGTACTCCTTGTCGTGTGTAAAGTCGGTGAACTCCGAAAGCACTTCAGGGAAGCTGTCCGCCACCGCCACGTTAACAATGACTGTAGCTGAACGAGAGGGCTGCCCGTTGTCCTCCACTATAACAGTCAGTCTTTGTTTCACAGCATCTTTATCAGTCACTTGGCGGATAGTTCTTATTTCTCCATTCTGTAAGCCCACTTCAAACAGCGCCCTGTCTGTGGCTTTCTGCAGTTTATAGGAGAGCCAGGCATTCTGTCCAGAGTCCACATCAACAGCCACCACTTTAGTGACCAGATAGCCCACATCTGCTGAACGAGGCACCATTTCAGCCACCAGAGAGCCACCAGTCTGGACTGGGTACAGAACCTGAGGGGGGTTGTCGTTCTGGTCTTGAATATTTAATTTAACTGTGGTATTGCTGCTTAAAGGCGGGGAACCACCATCCTGTCCTTTCACAAAAATATTTAGAGTTTTAATTTGCTCGTAGTCAAATGATCGAACTGCCTGTATTACTCCACTTTCTGCGTTAACAGATATGTAAGTGGATATGGGGTCACCATTTAACTGAGTATCAATAAGCAGGTAAGACACGCGTGCGTTCTGCCCGGAGTCAGAGTCGCGTGCTTTCACTGAAAACACAGATAATCCTGGGGAGTTATTCTCCATAATGTTAGCTTCATAACAACTCTGTTCAAATACTGGGGCATTATCATTGACGTCGAATACTCTAAGTGTCAATGTCTTGCTAGTCGAGAGTTGTGGACTACCGTCATCCACAGCCGTAAAAGTGATATTGTAATCAGAATTGCGCTCCCTGTCAAGGGCACCGTTTGTCACCAGAGTATAATAATTCTTTAGAGATGAGTGGATTGCGAACGGAATATTGTCGTTTATCGAGCAATCAACTTTGCCATTTTTGCCTGAATCTAGATCCTTAACGTTAATGATCGCCACAGTAGTCCCACTGGGGGAATCCTCAGGGATGGCATTCGAAAAAGAGGTCAGTGCTATTACAGGGTTATTGTCATTCACATCCGTCACTTCAATTATTATTTTTGTTGATGTGCTTTGTCCACCTTGATCTTTTGCCTGGACACCTATCTCATATATTTTATTCTCTTCATAATCAATCATACCGTTTACAGTTAAATCGCCACTGTTTTCATCCAGATGAAACCGTTCAGCAACATTACTAGCCATGCGATTAAAGTGGTATGTAACATGGCCATTCATCCCCTCATCTGCATCTGTTGCGCTCACGCTCACCACTAAGGTTCCTTTTGGAACATTTTCTTTAACAGAAGCCTTAAAAATTGATTGCGTGAAAACCGGAGCATTGTCATTTGTGTCTCGCACAGTTACATGTATTTTTAGTGTCCCTGATCTCTGAGGTTCACCACCGTCCACAGCAGTTAGCATGAGAAGCAGCTTTTCATCCTTCTCGCGGTCTAAAGCATTAGAAAGATACAACTGTGCATATTTATGACCATTTGGGCTGGACAGGACCTTAATATTAAAATGTGTTGTTGGCTGTAACGTATATCCGTGCAAAGCGTTGATGCCAACATCAAGGTCGGTGGCACTCTCTTGTAAGATTTCTGTTCCTGGAAGGGCAGATTCCAATATTTCTAAATGCACTTCTTTCTCATGAAACGCGGGTGCGTTATCATTAACATCCAACACTTCCACTACAACGCTGTGTAGCTGCATTGGATTCGTCAAAATCATTTCGAAATTCATGCTACAGGGCGACGTCTGCCCGCAGAGCTGCTCTCTATCTATTCTTTCTCCCACTACAACAATCCCTTTGTCTACATCCAGCCTGATATACTCGCTGCTGTCACCGCTAACTATTCGGGCACCGCCTGATATCAGTCTTTTAACGTTGATACCTAAATCTTCAGCCACATTTCCGACAAAGGAGCCCTTTCTCATCTCCTCTGGGACAGAGTAGCGGATTTGACAGACCGCCGCAACAATGAGAAAAAAAAGGATGACGGCCCGTACTTGCCATTTAATCGTGGGTTGAACTGCCGATAAAATACATATTCCCGAAACAATCCATCCCAAATCATATAAAAGTATGTCGCAAAATGCTGACTTTTTACCCCGTATCGTCCTTCAGTCAATGTATTTATAATCCATAGTGCAACAGCGAATACATTAGCCAAAAAATCACTAGAGAAAAGGCGGACCGAATGTCCTGTTCTCCGCGGTACACTAAGAGAAGTAATGGAGGTGTAGCTGTATATCAAAAGCGCCACATGTGTACTGAAGAACAACAGCGGCACTTAGAGTTTGATATGAAAATAACAAGTATTGTCACAAAAGAAATGGTAGTGGTGTTGGGGTGATCTTTAAATAACACTAGAGAATTTGCAGATACTACTACCGCTGTATGTATCTAGACATTGCGTTTAATTCAATGTGTGCATGTATACGTTGGCCTAAAATTGATACTACGATAAACAGGATGAAGCATCAGGGGACCAAGAGACAGGAAGAGATGTGGGAGAGCAAACATACCTGGAAGTATAAAGTCCAATTAATATTTTTGTAATTTGGAAAGTAACAAAACACCCTGCAATACGGAAAAGGTTCCAGGTTGGTGGCATGTAACAGCATCAGTGTACACATTTCAGAAAGAGTGAAGTGTAGTTTATGGTGTTCATTGTCCTTGCTGACTCTCTCAATTAGTTATCTGGCTAAAGTCTGAGAGGAACTGTTCGTCACTAGAGGTACTGAAGATGACCAGGCAGTGTTACAAGCCAACACCAAGTAATATCTGTAATCTAAAATACACCATAATTAATGCATTATAAATTTCTAAAGAATGATGGATTAATAAACCCACCTCTAGAGGAGAGTCTGGTTCATCGAGGATGCTCTTTTCACTCTGTATCCGCTGCATCGTCCCTGTAGAACTGGGGTCCATTATCAGCACGTTCTGACTACCAGCTCTGCCGAACTTACAGTCACTCTTTCTGGAGTCAGTCGTCCTGCACACCTCGTAGTTGTACACGTGCTGCAGAGTCCCTGTCCCCAAAGTGTCTGAGTAACGTGGTGGATAATACGGAATCACAGGGAGATTGGAGTGATACAGGATGCGAGACTGTCTCCATCTGTAGATTTTCACTGATATAATAACCACTAAACACGTGATGAAGAGGAAGGAAACTACAGCCAAAGCCAGCACTAAGTAAAAGGTCAGGTTGTCATTGTACTCCTTGTCGTGAGTAAAGTCAGTGAACTCCGACAGCACTTCAGGGAAGCTGTCCGCCACCGCCACGTTAACAATGACTGTAGCTGAACGAGAGGGCTGCCCGTTGTCCTCCACTATAACAGTCAGTCTTTGTTTCACAGCATCTTTATCAGTCACTTGGCGGATAGTTCTTATTTCTCCATTCTGTGAGCCCACTTCAAACAGCGCCCTGTCTGTGGCTTTCTGCAGTTTATAGGAGAGCCAGGCATTCTGTCCAGAGTCCACATCAACAGCCACCACTTTAGTGACCAGATAGCCCACATCTGCTGAACGAGGCACCATTTCAGCCACCAGAGAGCCACCAGTCTGGACTGGGTACAGAACCTGAGGGGGGTTGTCGTTCTGGTCCTGGATCATAATTCTAACTGTAGCCACTGAGCTCAGAGGAGGGGATCCAGCATCACGAGCAGTCACGTTGAATTCAAACCACTTGATTTGCTCATAATCAAATGACCTCACTGCATGAATGACGCCATTTTCTGAATTCACTGACACTAACGAAGTCACAGCTACCCCGTTAATCTCTTTCTCCTCCACAAAGTAAGAAACCCGAGCGTTCTGGCCCCAATCTGCATCACTAGCACTGAGAGTAAACACAGAAAATCCAGGAGAGTTGTTCTCTGGTACAGTCTTAATATATTCTGATTGATCAAATCTGGGTGGGCTGTCATTCACATCAGACACTTTTACGTTGATGTTTTTACTGCTAGACAGAGGCGGCGAGCCTTGATCAGATACTGTTATGGTAATATTATACTCAGGAATACTTTCTCTGTCTAAGAAGTCTTCGGTTACTATGGTATAATATCCTGTTAATGAAGACTCGATTTTAAAAGGTACATCAGAGTTAATGGAGCACTTGACAACACCATTACCATCAGAGTCTTCGTCATCGACGTTAAGAACAGCTATAGTTGTACCTGGAGGAGAATCCTCGGATATCGAGTTAGAAAATGACATAAGCTGAATTGTAGGGACGTTGTCATTTTCGTCCATTATTTGAATAATAACTTTGCACGTGTCTGAAAACCCCCCGTGGTCACTCGCCTGGACATTTAATTGATAAGTTTTAGATTTTTCAAAATCCAATTTACCTGCAACTTTAATCTCTCCAGTTTTAACATTCACTTCAAACAGCTGCTTTGTATCTTTGGACATATGAGGGACTGAAAAAGTCACCTCTCCATAAACTCCTTTATCTGGGTCATTCGCACTAACAGTAGTAACCACAGTTCCTTCAGGAGAATTCTCCTTCACATCTGCTTTATAAACAGGCTGGCTACAAACTGGCGCATTATCGTTAGCATCCAGCACAATGATATGAATACGCACTGTCCCTGATCTATGCGGCTCACCTCCATCTGAAGCAATCAAAACGAGTGTGTGGGTCTCCACTTTCTCTCGGTCTAACGGGTTTTGTAAAACCATTTCGATAAATGTTCCTCCATTAGGCTGGCTCTGTACCTCCAATTTGAAATTGTCTGTGGGTTTAAGTGTGTATTTTTGAATATCACTAACACCGACATCAGGGTCGTCTGCACTCACCAAAGTGAAACGAGTCCCTGTTGCAGCACTTTCAACAATTTTCAAATTGATCTCATCCTTTGGGAACGATGGACTGTTATCGTTTATGTCTGTTACCTCCACTGTCACCCGATAAAGCTGGATTGGATTCTCTAAAATGACCTCGAAATTGAAGCTACAGGGCGTCGTCTTTCCACACAGTTCTTCTCGGTCGATTCGCTCTTTAATAACAAGAGTGCCTTCGTCTCGGTTTAAATCAACGTACTGTCGGCTGCCTTTTGTAATAATACGAGCTTTTCCTGATATGAGTCTCGCCACATCCAAACCTAAATCTCTAGCAATGTTTCCTACAAAAGACCCTTCAGCCTGCTCCTCCGGTACAGAATACCGAGCCTGTGCAGTCACTGAGCTCAGCTTGAAAAGACAAAGAATGACAAACAGTGTTTGCCATCGGCCTCTGCGAGCGGTTATCCACATACAAGCCATCATGGATCCAGAGGGAGAGACGCAGTAATCCTTTCAATGTAAAACTGATGTAATTAAATCCATACACTGAGAAAAAATTAAAGCAGAGCAATTCCACGGAAAACGCTGTAATTTAAACCATGGCGGCCAGACTGTCTTCTCATCAAGCAGTGAAACACTGAAATGAACTAAAGGGGTGGACCGCTGCACAGATTATTTGGACAGCAAGTCAGTGATGTATCAACAGCGGCGCTCAGAGCCCAACTACGGTAATGTATGTGCCGTGCACAATTTTATGAACTGTGTAAGCCTTGTATTTAAAGTTTATGAATAGTTTTTATTCTTATCGTATAAAACAAACAGATTAGAACACTATAGGAGCAGTACGAATGAAACTGCTTAAATATTGCAGGGCCTGTTCATCAGAAGCAGGCAGTTTAAGATGAAACCGAAATCATGATTATTTAAAGAAAAAAAAATATTCCGCTAAGATCACAAGTGATGCTGTATGGTGAATCGTTGATTATGATGAACAGAATAAATGGCTAAATAAGAAAACATGAACGTTATACACGTAAACCGTAGCTTATTGTAAATACTGAAAAAGAAGATACGACCAAAAAACCACAGGTGGTAGAAATTGTCTTTTCTGAGACTTTTGTGTTCTGTTGTCAAACAGTTTTCATCCATTTCCCCTAGTAAACTGTGCGAAGTGGTTGATTTTGTGTTGAAAAGCGATGTTGGATTGATGACACTGACAATATTGAAAGAGTGACAAAACCTGCGTTAAAAAACAACAACAGAAAACAAACAAACAAACAAACAAACAAACAAACAAACAAACAAACAAAAAACTTGGTTGATTCCACTCATACGGATAAAGGCGAACTCTAACTGTTGGGGATCACCTTTATTTGTGTGGATGAGTATGCCAAAAACATAACCCATAACGTGATTATTGTGATTATGATTAATTATCTTGTTGTGTCGGTAGTATTTGAGGCATTTCACTAAGAACATTTATAGCCTGGTTTCTAATACAAGACACCAAAGAAACGTATTTCAAAATGAAGCCGTTGACCGTTCCAGCACCATGGACAGTGAAAAAAGGCGGTACTGCCAGCAGTACACTTTAGCCTAAACACTTGAGGAGAAAAGAAGTCAAAAGAAGGAGAAAATGGAAAACAGAGGGTAAAATCTATCACTCACCAAAGTTGACATTTGAGAACAGTTTCCAGAGAGTTGCTTATCCACCTGCGGTGTATCTGACTCAGCTCCATCCACACTCACCAAACTTTGACTCATCGGTTGCATATATTTCATATCACTCTTTCTGGAGTCAGTCGACCTGCACACCTCGTAGTTGTACACGTGCTGCAGAGTCCCTGTCCCCAAAGTGTCTGAGTAACGTGGTGGATAATACGGAATCACAGGGAGATTGGAGTGATACAGGATGCGAGACTGTCTCCATCTGTAGATTTTCACTGATGCAATAACCACTAAACACGTGATGAAGAGGAAGGAAACTACAACCAAAGCCAGCACTAAGTAAAAAGTCAGGTTGTCATTGTACTCCTTGTCGTGAGTAAAGTCAGTGAACTCCGACAGCACTTCAGGGAAGCTGTCCGCCACCGCCACGTTAACAATGACTGTAGCTGAACGAGAGGGCTGCCCGTTGTCCTCCACTATAACAGTCAGTCTTTGTTTCACAGCATCTTTATCAGTCACTTGGCGGATAGTTCTTATTTCTCCATTCTGTAAGCCCACTTCAAACAGCGCCCTGTCTGTGGCTTTCTGCAGTTTATAGGAGAGCCAGGAATTCTGTCCAGAGTCCACATCAACAGCCACCACTTTAGTGACCAGATAGCCCACCTCTGCTGAACGAGGCACCATTTCAGCCACGAGAGAGCCACCAGTCTGGACAGGGTACAGAACCTGAGGGGGGTTGTCGTTCTGGTCCTGGATCATAATTCTAACTGTAGCCACTGAGCTCAGAGGAGGGGATCCAGCATCTCGAGCAGTCACGTTGAATTCAAACCACTTGATTTGCTCATAATCAAACGACCTCACTGCATGAATGACGCCATTTTCTGAATTCACTGACACTAACGAAGTCACAGCTACCCCGTTAATCTCTTTCTCCACCACAAAATAAGAAACCCGAGCGTTATGGCCCCAATCTGCATCACTAGCACTGAGAGTAAACACAGAAAATCCAGGAGAGTTGTTCTCTGGTACAGTCTTAATATATTCTGATTGATCAAATCTGGGTGGGCTGTCATTCACATCAGACACTTTTACGTTGATGTTTTTACTGCTAGACAGAGGCGGCGAGCCTTGATCAGATACTGTTATGGTAATATTATACTCAGGAATACTTTCTCTGTCTAAGAAGTCTTCAGTTACTATGGTATAATATCCTGTTAATGTAGACTCGATTTTAAAAGGTACATCAGAGTTAATGGAGCACTTGACAACACCATTACCATCAGAGTCTTCGTCATCGACGTTAAGAACAGCTATAGTTGTACCTGGAGGAGAATCCTCGGATATCGAGTTAGAAAATGACATAAGCTGAATTGTGGGCAAGTTGTCATTTTCATCTGTTATTTGAATAATAACTTTGCACGTATCTGAAAACCCCCCGTGGTCACTAGCCTTAACATTTAATTGATAAGTCTTAGATTTTTCAAAATCCAGTTTACCTGCAACTTTAATCTCTCCAGTTTTAACATTCACATCAAACAGCTGCTTCGATTCTCTGGCGACGTGTGCTATCGAATAAGTCACCTCTCCATTAACTCCTTTATCTGGGTCATTTGCACTAACAGTTGTTACCACAGTTCCTTCAGGAGAATTCTCCTTCACATCTGCTTTATAAACAGGCTGGCTACAAACTGGCGCATTATCGTTAGCATCCAGCACAGTGATATGAATACGCACTGTCCCTGATCTATGCGGCTCACCTCCATCTGAAGCAATCAAAACGAGTGTGTGGGTCTCCACATTCTCTCGGTCTAACGGGTTTTGTAAAACCATTTCAGAAAATGTTCCTCCATTAGGCTGGCTCTGTACCTCCAATTTGAAAATATCTGAAGGTTTAAGGGTGTATTTCTGAATATCATTAACACCAACATCAGGGTCGTCTGCACTCTCTAGTGAGAATCGAGTCCCTGTAGCAGCACTTTCAACAATTTTCAACTTAATTTCATCTTTTGGGAACGATGGACTGTTATCGTTTATGTCTGTTACCTCCACTGTCACCCGATAAAGCTGGATTGGATTCTCTAAAATGACCTCGAAATTGAAGCTACAGGGCGTCGTCTTTCCACACAGTTCTTCTCGGTCGATTCGCTCTTTAATAACAAGAGTGCCTTCGTCTCGGTTTAAATCAACGTACTGTCGGCTGCCTTTTGTAATAATACGAGCTTTTCCTGATATGAGTCTCGCCACATCCAAACCTAAATCTCTAGCAATGTTTCCTACAAAAGACCCTTCAGCCTGCTCCTCCGGTACAGAATACCGAGCCTGTCCAGTCACTGAGCTCAGCTTGAAAAGACAAAGAATGACAAACAGTGTTTGCCATCGGCCTCTGCGAGCGATTATCCACATACAAGCCATCATGAATCCAGAGGGAGAGACGCAGTAATCCTTTCAATGTAACACTGATGAACTTCAATCCACAAACTGAGAAAAATTAAAGCAGAGCAATTCCACGGAAAACGCTGTAATTTAAACCATGGCGGCCAGACTGTCTTTTCATCAAGCAGTGAAACACTGAAATGAACTAAAGGGGTGGACCGCTGCACAGATTATTTGGACAGCAAGTCAGTGATGTATCAACAGCGGCGCTCAGAGCCCAACCATGGTAATGTATGTGCCGTGCACAATTTTATGAACTTTTTAAGCCTTGTATTTAAAGTTTATGAATAGTTTTTATTCTTATAGCATGAAACAAACAGATTAGAACATAGACTTTTGTGTTCTGTTAGAACAGTATAGGAGCAGTACGAATGAAACTGCTTAAATATTGCAGGCCTTGTTCATCAGAAGCAGGCAGTTTCAGGTGAAACCGAAATCATGATTATTTAAAGAAAAAAAATATATATATATATATTCCGCTAAGATCACAAGTGATGCTGTATGGTGAAACGTTGATTATGATGAAGGGAATAAATTGCTAAATAAGACAACATGAACGTTATACAGGTAAACCGTACCTTATTCTAAATACTGAAAAAGAAGATACGACCAAAAAACCACAGGTGGTAGAAATTGTCTTTTCTGAGACTTTTGTGTTCTGTTGTCAAACCGTTTTCATCGATTTCCCCGAGTAAAATATGCGAAGAGGTTGTTTTCGTATTGAAAAGCAATGTTGGATTGATGCTACTGACAATATTCAAAGAGTGACAAAACCTGCATTCAAGCAACAACAAAACAATAAACAAAAAAACTTGGTGGATTCCACTCATATGGATCAAGATGAACTCTAACTGTTGAGGATCATCTTTAATCGTGTGGATGAGTATGCAAAAAACAAAACCCAAAACCCATAACGTGATTACTGTAATTATGATCAATTATCTTGTTGTGTCGGTGGTATTTGAGGCATTTAATATGAACATTTATAGCGTGGTTTCTAATACAAGACACAAAGAAACGTATTTCAAAATGAAGCCGTTGACCGTTCCAGCACCATGGACAGTGAAAAGATGCGGTACTGCCAGCAGTGCACTTTAGTCTAAACACTTGAGGAGAAAAGATACCAGAAGAGGGAGAAAATTGAAAACAGAAGATTTCATTTGTCACTCACCAAAGTTGACATTTGAGAACAGTTTCCTGACAGTTGCTTGTCCACCTGCGGTGTATCAGCCTCAGCTCCATCCACACTCACTAAACTTTGACTCATCGGTTGCATACATTTCATATCACTCTTTCTGGAGTCAGTCGTCCTGCACACCTCGTAGTTGTACACGTGCTGGAGAGTCCCTGTCCCCAAAGTGTCTGAGTAACGTGGTGGATAATACGGAATCACAGGGAGATTGGAGTGATACAGGATGCGAGACTGTCTCCATCTGTAGATTTTCACTGATATAATAACCACTAAACACGTGATGAAGAGGAAGGAAACTACAGCCAAAGCCAGCACTAAGTAAAAAGTCAGGTTGTCATTGTACTCCTTGTCGTGTGTAAAGTCGGTGAACTCCGACAGCACTTCAGGGAAGCTGTCCGCCACCGCCACGTTGACAATGACTGTAGCTGAACGAGAGGGCTGCCCGTTGTCCTCCACTATAACAGTCAGTCTTTGTTTCACAGCATCTTTATCGGTCACTTGGCGGATAGTTCTTATTTCTCCATTCTGTAAGCCCACTTCAAACAGCGCCCTGTCTGTGGCTTTCTGCAGTTTATAGGAGAGCCAGGCATTCTGTCCAGAGTCCACATCAACAGCCACCACTTTAGTGACCAGATAGCCCACCTCTGCTGAACGAGGCACCATTTCAGCCACCAGAGAGCCACCAGTCTGGACTGGGTACAGAACCTGAGGGGGGTTGTCGTTCTGGTCCTGGATCATAATTCTAACTGTAGCCACTGAGCTCAGAGGAGGGGATCCAGCATCACGAGCAGTCACGTTGAATTCAAACCACTTGATTTGCTCATAATCAAATGACCTCACTGCATGAATGACGCCATTTTCTGAATTCACTGACACTAATGAAGTCACAGCTACCCCGTTAATCTCTTTCTCCTCCACAAAATAAGAAACCCGAGCGTTCTGGCCCCAGTCTGCATCACTAGCACTGAGAGTAAACACAGAAAATCCAGGAGAGTTGTTCTC
This sequence comes from Lepomis macrochirus, assembly GCA_024633595.2. Taxonomy (NCBI): domain Eukaryota; kingdom Metazoa; phylum Chordata; class Actinopteri; order Centrarchiformes; family Centrarchidae; genus Lepomis; species Lepomis macrochirus. Next base: position 17,059,968 of record JALXJV020000018.1, on the reverse strand, counting down.
TGGTACAGTCTTAATATATTCTGATTGATCAAATCTGGGTGGGCTGTCATTCACATCAGACACTTTTACGTTGATGTTTTTACTGCTAGACAGAGGCGGCGAGCCTTGATCAGATACTGTTATGGTAATATTATACTCAGGAATACTTTCTCTGTCTAAGAAGTCTTCGGTTACTATGGTATAATATCCTGTTAATGAAGACTCGATTTTAAAAGGTACATCTGAGTTAATGGAGCACTTGACAACACCATTACCATCAGAGTCTTCGTCATCGACGTTAAGAACAGCTATAGTTGTACCTGGAGGAGAATCCTCGGATATCGAGTTAGAAAATGACATAAGCTGAATTGTGGGCAAGTTGTCATTTTCATCTGTTATTTGAATAATAACTTTGCACGTATCTGAATAACCCCCGTGGTCGCTAGCCTTAACATTTAATTGATAAGTTTTAGATTTTTCAAAATCCAGTTTACCTGCAACTTTAATCTCTCCAGTTTTAACATTCACTTCAAACAGCTGCTTTGTATCTTTGGACATATGAGGGACTGAAAAAGTCACCTCTCCATAAACTCCTTTATCTGGGTCATTCGCACTAACAGTTGTTACCACAGTTCCTTCAGGAGAATTCTCCTTCACATCTGCTTTATAAACAGGCTGGCTACAAACTGGCGCATTATCGTTAGCATCCAGCACAGTGATATGAATACGCACTGTCCCTGATCTATGCGGCTCACCTCCATCTGAAGCAATCAAAACGAGTGTGTGGGTCTCCACTTTCTCTCGGTCTAACGGGTTTTGTAAAACCATTTCGATAAATGTTCCTCCAGTAGGCTGGCTCTGTACCTCCAATTTGAAATGATCGGAGGGTCTAAGTGTGTATTCTTGAATATCATTAACACCAACATCAGAGTCGTCTGCACTCTCCAGTGAGAATCGAGTCCCTCTTGCGACACTTTCAACAATTTTCAAATTGATCTCATCCTTTGGGAACGATGGACTGTTATCGTTTATGTCTGTTACCTCCACTGTCACCCGATAAAGCTGGATTGGATTCTCTAAAATGACCTCGAAATTGAAGCTACAGGGCGTCGTCTTTCCACACAGTTCTTCTCGGTCGATTCGCTCTTTAATAACAAGAGTGCCTTCGTTTCGGTTTAAATCAACGTACTGTCGGCTGCCTTTTGTAATAATACGAGCTTTTCCTGATATGAGTCTCGCCACATCCAAACCTAAATCTCTAGCAATGTTTCCTACAAAAGACCCTTCAGCCTGCTCCTCCGGTACAGAATACCGAGCCTGTCCAGTCACTGAGCTCAGCTTGAAAAGACAAAGAATGACAAACAGTGTTTGCCATCGGCCTCTGCGAGCGGTTATCCACATACAAGCCATCATGAATCCAGAGGGAGAGACGCAGTAATCCTGTTCAATGTAACACTGTTGAACTTCAATCCATAAACTGAAAAAAAATTAAAGCAGAGCAATTCCACGGAAAACGCTGTAATTTAAACCTTGGCTGCCAGACTGTCTTTTCATCAAGCAGTGAGACACTGAAATGAAATAAAGGGGTGGACCGCTGCACAGATTATTTGGACAGCAAGTCAGTGATGTATCAACAGCGGCGCTCAGAGCCCAACCACGGTAATGTATGTGCTGTGCACAATGTTAGGAACTGTTTACGTTTATAATTTATTTTTTATGAATAGTTTTTTATTATTACCGTATAAAACTATTAGACTAGAGCACCATAGAAGCAGTACGGATGAAACTGCTTAAACACTGGAAGCTGTGTTCCTCAAAAAGCACGCAGTTTAAGGCGAAACTGAAATCATGATTTAAAGAGATAAAAAATCCGTTAAGATCACAAGTGATGCTGTAAGGTAAAACGTCGATTGATGAAGAGAATAAATTGCCAAATAAGAAAACATGAACGTTATACACGTAAACCGTAGCTTATTCTAAATAGTGAAAAAAAAGATACGACCAAAGAAACCACAGGGGGTAGAAATTGTGTTTTCTGAGACTTTTGTGTTCTGTTGTCAAACAGTTTTCATCCATTTCCACTTGTAAAATGTGTGAAGAGTTTTTTTTTTTTTTTTGAAAAGCGATATGGGATTAATGACACTGACAATATTCAATAACAGTATAAAACCTGCGTTAAAAAAACAAACAAAAAACAAAAAAACGGTTGATTCCAGTCATATGGATCAAGACGAACTTAACTGTTGTGGATAATGTTAATATGTGTGGATGAGTATGTCAAAAACAAAACCCATAACGTAATTATTGTAAATATGATTAATTATCTTGTTGTATCGGTAGTATTTGTCGCATTTCATGAGAAAATTAATACTCTGGTTTCCAATACAAGACAACGTATTTTAAAAGAAACGCATTTTAAAATGAAGCCGTTGACCGTTCCAGCACCATGGACAGTGTAAAAAGGCGGTACTGCCAGCAGTGCACTTTAGCCTAAACACTTGAGGAGAAAAGATGTCAAAAGAAGGAGAAAATGGAAAATAGAGGATTCAATTTGTCACTCACCAAAGTTGACGTTTGAGAACAGTTTCCCGAGAGTTGCTTATCCACCTGCGGTGTATCAGCCTCAGCTCCATCCACACTCACCAAACTTTGACTCATCGGTTGTAAATATTTCATATCACTCTTTCTGGAGTCAGTCGTCCTGCACACCTCGTAGTTGTACACGTGCTGGAGAGTCCCTGTCCCCAAAGTGTCTGAGTAACGTGGTGGATAATACGGAATCACAGGGAGATTGGAGTGATACAGGATGCGAGACTGTCTCCATCTGTAGATTTTCACTGATATAATAACCACTAAACACGTGATGAAGAGGAAGGAAACTACAGCCAAAGCCAGCACTAAGTAAAAAGTCAGGTTGTCATTGTACTCCTTGTCGTGTGTAAAGTCAGTGAACTCCGAAAACACTTCAGGGAAGCTGTCCGCCACCGCCACGTTAACAATGACTGTAGCTGAACGAGAGGGCTGCCCGTTGTCCTCCACTATAACAGTCAGTCTTTGTTTCACAGCATCTTTATCAATCACTTGGCGGATAGTTCTTATTTCTCCATTCTGCGAGCCCACTTCAAACAGCGCCCTGTCTGTGGCTTTCTGCAGTTTATAGGAGAGCCAGGCATTCTGTCCAGAGTCCACATCAACAGCCACCACTTTAGTGACCAGATAGCCCACATCTGCTGAACGAGGCACCATTTCAGCCACCAGAGAGCCACCAGTCTGGACTGGGTACAGAACCTGAGGGGGTTGTCGTTCTGGTCCTGGATCATAATTCTAACTGTAGCCACTGAGCTCAGAGGAGGGATCCAGCATCACGAGCAGTCACGTTGAATTCAAACCACTTGATTTGCTCATAATCAAATGACCTCACTGCATGAATGACGCCATTTTCTGAATTCACTGACACTAACGAAGTCACAGATACCCCGTTAATCTCTTTCTCCTCCACAAAATAAGAAACCCGAGCGTTATGGCCCCAATCTGCATCACTAGCACTGAGAGTAAACACAGAAAATCCAGGAGAGTTGTTCTCTGGTACAGTCTTAATATATTCTGATTGATCAAATCTGGGTGGGCTGTCATTCACATCAGACACTTTTACGTTGATGTTTTACTGCTAGACAGAGGCGGCGAGCCTTGATCAGATACTGTTATGGTAATATTATACTCAGGAATACTTTCTCTGTCTAAGAAGTCTTCGGTTACTATGGTATAATATCCTGTTAATGAAGACTCGATTTTAAAAGGTACATCAGAGTTAATGGAGCACTTGACAACACCATTACCATCAGAGTCTTCGTCATCGACGTTAAGAACAGCTATAGTTGTACCTGGAGGAGAATCCTCGGATATCGAGTTAGAAAATGACATAAGCTGAATTGTGGGCAAGTTGTCATTTTCATCTGTTATTTGAATAACAACTTTGCACGTATCTGAAAACCCCCCGTGGTCACTAGCCTTAACATTTAATTGATAAGTTTTAGATTTTTCAAAATCCAGTTTACCTGCAACTTTAATCTCTCCAGTTTTAACATTCACTTCAAACAGCTGCTTCGATTCTCTGGCGACGTGTGCTATCGAATAAGTCACCTCTCCATTAACTCCTTTATCTGGGTCATTTGCACTAACAGTTGTTACCACAGTTCCTTCAGGAGAATTCTCCTTCACATCTGCTTTATAAACAGGCTGGCTACAAACTGGCGCATTATCGTTAGCATCCAGCACAGTGATATGAATACGCACTGTCCCTGATCTATGCGGCTCACCTCCATCTGAAGCAATCAAAACGAGAGCGTGAGTCTCCACTTTCTCTCGGTCTAACGGGTTTTGTAAAACCATTTCAGATAAATGTTCCTCCATTAGGCTGGCTCTGTACCTCCAATTTGAAAATATCTGAAGGTTTAAGTGTGTATTTTTGAATATCATTAACACCAACATCAGGGTCGTCTGCACTCTCTAGTGAGAAACGACTACCTGTAGCGACACTTTCAACAATTTTCAAATTGATCTCATCCTTTGGGAACGATGGACTGTTATCGTTTATGTCTGTTACCTCCACTGTCACCCGATAAAGCTGGATTGGATTCTCTAAAATGACCTCGAAATTGAAGCTACAGGGCGTCGTCTTTCCACACAGTTCTTCTCGGTCGATTCGCTCTTTAATAACAAGAGTGCCTTCGTCTCGGTTTAAATCAACGTACTGTCGGCTGCCTTTTGTAATAATACGAGCTTTTCCTGATATGAGTCTCGCCACATCCAAACCTAAATCTCTAGCAATGTTTCCTACAAAAGACCCTTCAGCCTGCTCCTCCGGTACAGAATACCGAGCCTGTCCAGTCACTGAGCTCAGCTTGAAAAGACAAAGAATGACAAACAGTGTTTGCCATCGGCCTCTGCGAGCGATTATCCACATACAAGCCATCATGAATCCAGAGGGAGAGACGCAGTAATCCTTTCAATGTAAAACTGATGTAATTAAATCCACACACTGAGAAAAATTAAAGCAGAGCAATTCCACGGAAAACGCTGTAATTTAAACCATGGCGGCCAGACTGTCTTTTCATCAAGCAGTGAAACACTGAAATGAACTAAAGGGGTGGACCGCTGCACAGATTATTTGGACAGCAAGTCAGTGATGTATCAACAGCGGCGCTCAGAGCCCAACTACGGTAATGTATGTGCCGTGCACAATTTTATGAACGGTTTAAGCCTTGTATTTAAAGTTCATGAATAGTTTTTATTCTTATAGCATAAAACAAACAGATTAGAACAGTATAGGAGCAGTACGAATGAAACTGCTTAAATATTGCAGGCCTTGTTCATCAGAAGCAGGCAGTTTCAGGTGAAACCGAAATCATGATTATTTAAAAAAAAAAAATATATATTCCGCTAAGATCACAAGTGATGCTGTATGGTGAAACGTTGATTATGATGAAGGGAATAAATTGCTAAATAAGACAACATGAACGTTATACAGGTAAACCGTACGTTATTCTAAATACTGAAAAAGAAGATACGACCAAAAAACCACAGGTGGTAGAAATTGTCTTTTCTGAGACTTTTGTGTTCTGTTGTCAAACCGTTTTCATCGATTTCCCCGAGTAAAATATGCGAAGAGGTTGTTTTCGTATTGAAAAGCAATGTTGGATTGATGCCACTGACAATATTCAAAGAGTGACAAAACCTGCGTTCAAGCAACAACAAAACAATAAACAAAAAAACTTGGTGGATTCCACTCATATGGATCAAGATGAACTCTAACTGTTGAGGATCATCTTTAATCGTGTGGATGAGTATGCAAAAACAAAACCCAAAACCCATAACGTGATTACTGTAATTATGATCAATTATCTTGTTGTGTCGGTGGTATTTGAGGCATTTAATATGAACATTTATAGCGTGGTTTCTAATACAAGACACAAAGAAACGTATTTCAAAATGAAGCCGTTGACCGTTCCAGCACCATGGACAGTGAAAAAATGCGGTACTGCCAGCAGTGCACTTTAGTCTAAACAATTGAGGAGAAAAAATACCAGAAGAGGGAGAAAAAGGAAAACAGAAGATTTAATTTCTCACTCACCAAAGTTGACATTTGAGAACAGTTTCCTGACAGTTGCTTGTCCACCTGCGGTGTATCAGCCTCAGCTCCATCCACACTCACTAAACTTTGACTCATCGGTTGCATACATTTCATATCACTCTTTCTGGAGTCAGTCGTTCTGCACACCTCGTAGTTGTACACGTGCTGCAGAGTCCCTGTCCCCAAAGTGTCTGAGTAACGTGGTGGATAATACGGAATCACAGGGAGATTGGAGTGATACAGGATGCGAGACTGTCTCCATCTGTAGATTTTCACTGATATAATAACCACTAAACACGTGATGAAGAGGAAGGAAACTACAGCCAAAGCCAGCACTAAGTAAAAAGTCAGGTTGTCATTGTACTCCTTGTCGTGTGTAAAGTCAGTGAACTCCGACAGCACTTCAGGGAAGCTGTCCGCCACCGCCACGTTGACAATGACTGTAGCTGAACGAGAGGGCTGCCCGTTGTCCTCCACTATAACAGTCAGTCTTTGTTTCACAGCATCTTTATCAGTCACTTGGCGGATAGTTCTTATTTCTCCATTCTGTAAGCCCACTTCAAACAGCGCCCTGTCTGTGGCTTTCTGCAGTTTATAGGAGAGCCAGGCATTCTGTCCAGAGTCCACATCAACAGCCACCACTTTAGTGACCAGATAGCCCACATCTGCTGAACGAGGCACCATTTCAGCCACCAGAGAGCCACCAGTCTGGACTGGGTACAGAACCTGAGGGGGGTTGTCGTTCTGGTCCTGGATCATAATTTTAACTGTAGCCACTGAGCTCAGAGGTGGGGATCCAGCATCTCGAGCAGTCACGTTGAATTCAAACCACTTGATTTGCTCATAATCAAATGACCTCACTGCATGAATGACGCCATTTTCTGAATTCACTGACACTAACGAAGTCACAGCTACCCCGTTAATCTCTTTCTCCTCCACAAAATAAGAAACCCGAGCGTTATGGCCCCAATCTGCATCACTAGCACTGAGAGTAAACACAGAAAATCCAGGAGAGTTGTTCTCTGGTACAGTCTTAATATATTCTGATTGATCAAATCTGGGTGGGCTGTCATTCACATCAGACACTTTTACGTTGATGTTTTTACTGCTAGACAGAGGCGGCGAGCCTTGATCAGATACTGTTATGGTAATATTATACTCAGGAATACTTTCTCTGTCTAAGAAGTCTTCGGTTACTATGGTATAATATCCTGTTAATGAAGACTCGATTTTAAAAGGTACATCTGAGTTAATGGAGCACTTGACAACACCATTACCATCAGAGTCTTCGTCATCGACGTTAAGAACAGCTATAGTTGTACCTGGAGGAGAATCCTCGGATATCGAGTTAGAAAATGACATAAGCTGAATTGTAGGGACGTTGTCATTTTCGTCCATTATTTGAATAACAACTTTGCAAGTATCTGAATAACCCCCGTGATCACTAGCCTGGACGTTTAATTGATAAGTTTTAGATTTTTCAAAATCCAGTTTACCTGCAACTTTAATCTCTCCAGTTTTAACATTCACATCAAACAGCTGTTTTGCATCTTTGGACATATGAGGGACTGAATAAGTCACCTCTCCATAAACTCCTTTATCTGGGTCATTTGCACTAACAGTTGTTACCACAGTTCCTTCAGGAGAATTCTCCTTCACATCTGCTTTATAAACAGGCTGGCTACAAACTGGCGCATTATCGTTAGCATCCAGCACAGTGATATGAATACGCACTGTCCCTGATCTATGCGGCTCACCACCATCTGAAGCAATCAAAACGAGTGTGTGGGTCTCCACTTTCTCTCGGTCTAACGGGTTTTGTAAAACCATTTCGATAAATGTTCCTCCATTAGGCTGGCTCTGTACCTCCAATTTGAAATGATCCGGGGGTTTAAGTATGTATTTTTGAATATCATTAACACCAACATCAGGGTCGTCTGCACTCACCAAAGTGAAACGAGTCCCTATAGCGACACTTTCAACAATTCTCAAATTGATCTCATCCTTTGGGAACGATGGACTGTTATCGTTTATGTCTGTTACCTCCACTGTCACCCGATAAAGCTGGATTGGATTCTCTAAAATGACCTCGAAATTGAAGCTACAGGGCGTCGTCTTTCCACACAGTTCTTCTCGGTCGATTCGCTCTTTAATAACAAGAGTGCCTTCGTCTCGGTTTAAATCAACGTACTGTCGGCTGCCTTTTGTAATAATACGAGCTTTTCCTGATATGAGTCTCGCCACATCCAAACCTAAATCTCTAGCAATGTTTCCCACAAAAGACCCTTCAGCCTGCTCCTCCGGTACAGAATACCGAGCCTGTGCAGTCACTGAGCTCAGCTTGAAAAGACAAAGAATGACAAACAGTGTTTGCCATCGGCCTCTGCGAGCGATTATCCACATACAAGCCATCATGAATCCAGAGGCAGAGACGCAGTAATCCTGTTCAATGTAAAACTGATGTACTTCAATCCTTGAACTGAAAAAAAAAAATAAAGCAGAGCAATTCCACGGAAAACGCTGTAATTTAAACCATGGCGGCCAGACTGTCTTCTCATCAAGCAGTGAAACACTGAAATGAACTAAAGGGGTGGACCGCTGCACAGATTATTTGGACAGCAAGTCAGTGATGTATCAACAGCGGCGCTCAGAGCCCAACCATGGTAATGTATGTGCCGTGCACAATTTTATGAACTGTTTAATTCTTGTATTTAAAGTTTATGAATAGTTTTTATTCTTATCGTATAAACAAATAGATTTAGCGCACTATTTGAACAGAAGGAATGAAAGTCACGAAATATTGCAGGCCGTGTTTCTCAAAAGCAGGCAGTTTATGGTGAAACTGGAATCATGATTGTTTAAAAAAATAATTCCGCTAAGATCACAACTGATGCTTTATGGTAAAACGTTGATTATGATGAACAGAATAAATCGCAAAATAAGAAAACATGAACGTTATAGACGTAAACAGTACCTTATTGTAAAATCAAAAAAGACACGACCAAAGAAAACCACAGGTGGTAAAAACTGTCTGTTCTGAGACGTTTGTGTTCTGTTGTTAAACAATTTTCAGCCATCCCCCCCTGTAAGGTGTACGAATAGGTTGTTTTTCGTATTGAAAAGCATTGTTGGATTAATGACACTGACAATATTCAAGTACAGTAAGAGACAAAACCTGCTTAACCCCCACCTCCCCTCAAAACAAACAATAAACAAAAAAACTCTAAAAGAATTAGTTGATTCCAGTCATATGGATCAAGATGAACTCAAACTGTTGTGGATAATGTTGATTTGTGAGGATGAGTATGTCAAAAAGAAAACCCATAACGTGATTATTTTGATTATGATTAATTATCTTGTTGTGTCGGTAGTATTTGAGGCATTTAATAAGAACATTTCTAATACAAGACACAAAGAAACGTATTTCAAAATGAAGCCGTTGACCGTTCCAGCACCATGGACAGTGAAAAGATGCGGTACTGCCAGCAGTGCACTTTAGTCTAAACACTTGAGGAGAAAAGATACCAGAAGAGGGAGAAAATTGAAAACAGAAGATTTCATTTGTCACTCACCAAAGTTGACATTTGAGAACAGTTTCCTGACAGTTGCTTGTCCACCTGCGGTGTATCAGCCTCAGCTCCATCCACACTCACCAAACTTTGACTCATCGGTTGCATATATTTCATATCACTCTTTCTGGAGTCAGTCGACCTGCACACCTCGTAGTTGTACACGTGCTGCAGAGTCCCTGTCCCCAAAGTGTCTGAGTAACGTGGTGGATAATACGGAATCACAGGGAGATTGGAGTGATACAGGATGCGAGACTGTCTCCATCTGTAGATTTTCACTGATATAATAACCACTAAACACGTGATGAAGAGGAAGGAAACTACAGCCAAAGCCAGCACTAAGTAAAAAGTCAGGTTGTCATTGTACTCCTTGTCGTGAGTAAAGTCAGTGAACTCCGACAGCACTTCAGGGAAGCTGTCCGCCACCGCCACGTTAACAATGACTGTAGCTGAACGAGAGGGCTGCCCGTTGTCCTCCACTATAACAGTCAGTCTTTGTTTCACAGCATCTTTATCAGTCACTTGGCGGATAGTTCTTATTTCTCCATTCTGTGAGCCCACTTCAAACAGCGCCCTGTCTGTGGCTTTCTGCAGTTTATAGGAGAGCCAGGCATTCTGTCCAGAGTCCACATCAACAGCCACCACTTTAGTGACCAGATAGCCCACATCTGCTGAACGAGGCACCATTTCAGCCACCAGAGAGCCACCAATCTGGACTGGGTACAGAATCTGAGGGGGGTTGTCGTTCTGATCCTGAATCATTAGTCTCACAGTCACATTGCTACTGAGTGGAGGGGAGCCTCCATCTTGGGCTTTCACAGCAAGTTGCAATTCTTTAATTTGTTCGTAATCAAACGAGCGCACCGCATGTAAAACCCCAGTTTCAGAGTTTATGGACACATAGTCAGACACTGGATTGCCACTGATTTGTGTGTCCTCCAGGAAATATGAGACTCTCGCGTTTTGTTGCCAGTCTGAGTCCCGCGCGCTGACAGTGGCGATGGACGCGCCGGGAGAATTGTTCTCTGTGACGTAAGCAGAATATGAGTTTTTGTCGAACACCGGGCCGTTATCGTTTACGTCAGAGATTCTAAGTTGCAATGTGATGGCGCTCGAAAGAGGAGGAGACCCCGAGTCGGTGGCTATTACTGTAATATCGTATTCAGAATTCTTCTCTCTATCAAAATGCTGATCCGTCACCAAATTATAGTAGTTCGTTAATGACGATTCGATTTTAAACGGAAGCGTTGTGTCTATAGTGCATTTTATTTGTCCATTTTTCTCTGAATCAGCGTCTTTGACATTGATAACAGCTATTGTTGTACCGAGAGGGGCATCCTCTAATATAGTATTAGAAAATGACATGATATTAATTACTGGAACATTGTCATTGACGTCACTAACATCAATAATAACTTTACTGGTCCCAGTCAAACCTCCTCGATCCCTTGCTTCTAACCTAAGCTCATATTTCTTCTCTTTTTCAAAGTCTATAAGTCCAGTAACTGATATGACACCTGTGCTTTCATCAATACTAAAAACATCCACCGCACTGCCCTTTATTTTCGAAAAACTGAATATTATTTCCCCGTTAGTGCCAATGTCTGCATCACTGGCAGTAACTGCTGTGATGTAAGTCCCTTTTGCCGCATTTTCAACGACGACGGCCCTGTAAACTGACTGGTTGAATACAGGGGCATTGTCGTTTACATCTAATACAGATACATTAATGTTCACCGTACCGGATCTCCGTGGGTTTCCACCGTCGACAGCTATTACTTTCAGGGGGAGACTGGAGTGTTCCTCTCTGTCTAATGGCTTCTGGAGTACTAATTCGGCGTATTTACTGCCGTCTGGATTTGCATGTTGTTTGAGAATAAAATAGTTATTCGGAGATATAATGTAATTTTGTAAGGCGTTTAGTCCGACGTCCGGATCAACTGCGCTTTCAACAGGAAATTTAGAACCAATTGTAGCAGATTCGCTCATTTCAAACTGGATGTCTTTATTTGCAAAGAAAGGGGCATTATCGTTTATATCAAAAATTTCGACAGTGACACGATGAAGTTGGATTGGATTTTCTAAAATGATTTCGAAGCTGAGGCTGCACGGTGTCACGTCTCCACAAAGCTGCTCTCGGTCTATTCTCTCATTCACGACTAGAATCCCTTTGTCTGTCTTGAGCTCGGTGTACTGGTTGTTTTCTCCGCTCACGATACGGGCACGGCCAGCACGGAGCCTTTTCAGGTCCAGACCGAGGTCTTGTGCTACATTGCCAATAACAGTGCCCTTTTTCATCTCCTCTGGAATAGAATAGCGCATCTGGCCAGTCACTCTATCAGCCATAAGAGTAAGCACAATGAGAAACCCCACCTGACGACGTAATATACAGGGCAATCGCCATCTTACACTCCTAGGGTAGAGCTGGCTTTGGGCTGCCATGTCAGAAGCAACAGATCTTGATAAATGATGCGTCCTCACTTGAAGAAAATAAACGCGAGCTTGTAGTCCATGTTGAATATTATATGCCTACTGCTTTCAGATGACAACGTGCTGCTCCCAAATTCCAAAGTCAAATGTGTAAAAAAAATGCTGCTTCATTCCTTGTCATCCCACGAAGGGCAGATTCTCCGCTCTCACCCCAAAGTACGGTGATGAGGGAGGAGGATAGGCTGGCTGTTAAGACTGAAATCGTTTTGCAAACCAACAGCGTCACTTAGAGTCCAAAACCTGAACTCTTTACTGGGACTTATAGGCCTAACATTTACCGATTGTGGATAAATCCAGCTTATGTTTACCTACAATTTCTACATTTGCGAAGCGTGTTATGTTGAAAAGAGGGAACCAAATGGAAAAAGGCAATAAGTGACTGCAATAAATCAAGTATAGGAATGTCGCTGTCTGTGGTACTGAAAGAAGCGGCAATGTGAATGCAGAGAAAGGAGTGAAGATGTCTTTCACAAAAGTGGTGAAAGATCAAACTACAGAATACTGTTATAAAATTAAATATAGTGACGAAACTCACTAACAGCAAACACAAACGTTATCAGTCGTTATCAGACGTTATACGGGATATATGTCAAAGTAAACAAAGTGAATTGCTGCTGTGTATGGACATTATGCGTGTTTGACAAATGGATAGTTCATCACCTGCTTGTGATTTAAAAATTTAAACAGTAGCAGATGAGCAAACACAGACAATAAACAGTCAGCAGGGATGAATCTGTCAAATTTGGGGTTGAATTCGTCTTAGAGTCAGGTGATGAAACTGAACTAACCTCTAGAGGAGAGTCTGGTTCATCCAGGATGTTCTTTTCACTCTGTATCCGCTGCATCGTCCCTGTAGAACTGGGGTCCATTATCAGCACGTTCTGACTACCAGCTCGGTCGAACTTACAGTCACTCTTTCTGGAGTCAGTCGTCCTGCACACCTCGTAGTTGTACACGTGCTGGAGAGTCCCTGTCCCCAAAGTGTCCGAGTAACGTGGTGGATAATACGGAATGACAGGGAGATTGGAGTGATACAGGATGCGAGACTGTCTCCATCTGTAGATTTTCACTGATATAATAACCACTAAACACGTGATGAAGAGGAAGGAAACTACAGCCAAAGCCAGCACTAAGTAAAAAGTCAGGTTGTCATTGTACTCCTTGTCGTGAGTAAAGTCAGTGAACTCCGACAGCACTTCAGGGAAGCTGTCCGCCACCGCCACGTTAACAATGACTGTAGCTGAACGAGAGGGCTGCCCGTTGTCCTCCACTATAACAGTCAGTCTTTGTTTCACAGCATCTTTATCAGTCACTTGGCGGATAGTTCTTATTTCTCCATTCTGTGAGCCCACTTCAAACAGCGCCCTGTCTGTGGCTTTCTGCAGTTTATAGGAGAGCCAGGCATTCTGTCCAGAGTCCACATCAACAGCCACCACTTTAGTGACCAGATAGCCCACATCTGCTGAACGAGGCACCATTTCAGCCACCAGGGAGCCACCAGTCTGGACTGGGTACAGAACCTGAGGGGGGTTGTCGTTCTGGTCCTGGATCATTATTTTCACAGTCACATTGCTGCTGAGTGGAGGGGAGCCTCCATCCTGCGCTTCGATGACAAAAACCAGCTGTTTGATTTGCTCATAATCAAATGACCGCACTGCATGTATCACTCCGCTTTCGGCATTAACTGACACACAGTGAGAAACTGGAGACCCGTCAAGATCTGACTCCACAAGAATATACGATATACGGGCGTTCTGGTTTTCATCGGGATCTTTAGCGCCAACCGTGACAAGAGAAACGCCTGGAGAGTTGTTCTCTGTGATAAACGCATTGTAAATACCTTGTGAAAAAACTGGAGCATTATCATTCACATCAGAGACCATTAACTGAAAGGTTCTTTTTGTTGAGAGAGGAGGAATTCCTGCATCTGTCGCAACTACAGTGATGTTGTACTCTGAAACACTTTCTCGATCTAATACAGTATCTGTTACCAAAGTATAGTAATTTCTTGAATTGGATTTAATCTTGAAAGGGGCATTTTCCTGGATTCTACATGATACCTGTCCGTTTTCACCCGAATCAAGATCTTTTATATTTATAATACCGATTGTTGTACCAGGCGGGGAGTCCTCTGAAACAGGACTAGTGAACGACATAATGCTTATGACAGGAGCGTTGTCATTTACATCATTTACTTCAATTATCACTTTGCTTGAATCTGTCAAACCTCCTTGATCCTTTGCATCGATTCTAAGCTCAAATTTTTTATCTTTTTCAAAATCTATTGGACCTGAAACAAATAATGCACCAGAGACTTGATCTATGGACAACAAATCAGCTATATTACTCTTCACGTTTGAAATCGAATATGTGATGTAACCATTAGACCCACTATCCGCGTCTGTAGCATTAACAGTGACGATATTAGTGCCCTTTGCTGCATTCTCAATCACAGTGGCTTTATAAACTGACTGGTTGAAAACGGGAGCATTGTCATTTGCATCTAAAACCTTTATATCTATTATTACGGTGCCAGATTTCGGTGGAGTCCCGCCATCTACTGCTATAAGCTTTAAAGACAGATGCGGGACCTCCTCTCTGTCTAATTGTTTCTGAAGCACCATCTCTGCATACTTACTTCCGTCTGGATTAACATGCTGCTTTAATACGAAATTGTCGTTTGAGGTTAAAACATAATTCTGCAGGCCATTCACGCCAACATCAGGATCCTCCGCACTGTCCAGCACAAATCGCGCCCCAAGGTTAGCCGACTCGCTTATGTCTAACATGATATCTGATTTCTTGAACATTGGAGGATGATCATTCACATCTAACACTTCAATTGTTATGTGATGTAACTCCATAGGATTTTCTAAAATCATTTCAAAGCTGAAACTGCACGGTGTTACGTCTCCACAAAGCTGCTCTCGGTCTATTCTCTCATTCACAACTAGAATCCCTTTGTCTGTATTAAGGTCGGCATAGTGTATGTTTTCTCCGGTCACGATACGGGCACGGCCGGAGCGGAGTCTTTTCAAATCCAAACCAAGATCCTGTGCTACATTACCGATAAGAGAGCCCTTCTTCATCTCCTCTGGTATCGAGTAGCGGATCTGACCTGCGACAATGTTAAAGAAGTAAAACAAGAAAAGAGCCATTACCCGTTGCGGTCCGAAATAAAAACGCCATTTGCCAAGTGATTGCTGAAACGTCATGCCAGAGACGGACATTTTCCGAGAAAAAAGAACCGAAATCCTCCGATCTGAATTATTAACATCCACTCTTCCAGCTGTGCTCTCTTTATATATTATAAAAGAGAAAAACAGAAGCTAGACGAAAAGACACGACCTTCTTTTCCGAGCTGTAAATGTTACCTGATGTTCCCTGTAAGCCTACTACAGTGCGATTTTACAAAGAACACCCCTGAACTGCAACAGAAAGATCATAGGCAGACACTGTATTATTGTTCAACAGCGTCACTTAGAGTCCAAAACGTGAACACCATACGATTTAGAAATAAATACTGAAGCAAATAAGCAAAGAAAAGAAAAAGGATAAATATCATGACATGTGATACCATGACTAATGGCTTAAGAAATATAATGATAATTCCATTTCATTTACTAAGTATGGCAGTTTATAAGTGCAAATACTGTATAAAAAAAAAAAAAAAAGAAGAAGAAGAAGAAGAAGAAGAAGAAGAAGAAGAAGAAGAAGAAGAAGAAGAAGTAGTAGTACCACTGCCATTATTGTTAGAAGTGGTGGTGGTATTTAAAAAGCATCCCGAATAGGAATTTATGAGTTTGCCTGGAAACCTTCCAAGCCAGAAACTTTAACTAAAGGGGAGCTGTCAGCACTGTGGTGCTGAAAGGAACTGCTTGCACTACAACCAACTACTTATTGCAAATGAATTTCAGCTTGCAGAAAGAAACGAAAGCAAAAGTGCTGATCTTGACTATTGCACCTCACCTCTATAGGAGAGTCTGGTTCATCCAGGATGCTCGTTTCAGTCTGCATCCGCTGCATCGTTCCTGTAGAACTGGGGTCCATTATCAGCACGTTCTGACTACCAGCTCGGCCGAACTTACAGTCACTCTTTCTGGAGTCAGTCGTCCTGCACACCTCGTAGTTATACACGTGCTGGAGAGTCCCTGTCCCCAAAGTGTCTGAGTAACGTGGTGGATAATACGGAATCACAGGGAGATTGGAGTGATACAGGATGCGAGACTGTCTCCATCTGTAGATTTTCACTGATATAATAACCACTAAACACGTGATGAAGAGGAAGGAAACTACAGCCAAAGCCAGCACTAAGTAAAAAGTCAGGTTGTCATTGTACTCCTTGTCGTGTGTAAAGTCAGTGAACTCCGACAGCACTTCAGGGAAGCTGTCCGCCACCGCCACGTTAACAATGACTGTAGCTGAACGAGAGGGCTGCCCGTTGTCCTCCACTATAACAGTCAGTCTTTGTTTCACAGCATCTTTATCAATCACTTGGCGGATAGTTCTTATTTCTCCATTCTGCGAGCCCACTTCAAACAGCGCCCTGTCTGTGGCTTTCTGCAGTTTATAGGAGAGCCAGGCATTCTGTCCAGAGTCCACATCAACAGCCACCACTTTAGTGACCAGATAGCCCACATCTGCTGAACGAGGCACCATTTCAGCCACCAGAGAGCCACCAGTCTGGACTGGGTACAGAACCTGAGGGGGGTTGTCGTTCTGGTCCTGGATCATTATTTTCACAGTCACATTGCTGCTGAGTGGAGGGGAGCCTCCATCCTGCGCTTTGACGACGAAAACCAGCTGTTTGATTTGCTCATAATCAAAAGAGCGCACTGAATTGATCACTCCGTTTTCTGCATTTATACAAACATATTCAGAAACTGGAGATGCACCGATGTTAGTATCTTCCAGAATATACGATATACGCGCGTTTTGGTTTTCATCAGGATCTTTAGCCCTGAGCGTGATAACAGAAATACCTGGGGAGTTGTTCTCTGTAATGAACGCATTGTAAACACCTTGTGAAAACACCGGAGCATTATCATTCACATCAGAGACCTTTAAATGAAAGGTTCTTTTTGTTGAGAGAGGAGGAATTCCTGCATCTGTCGCAACTACAGTGATGTTGTACTCTGAAACACTTTCTCGATCTAATACAGTATCTGTGACCAAATTATAGTAATTTCTTAAATTTGATTTGATCTTAAAAGGCGCATTTTGTTCGATTCTACAATTTACTTGTCCGTTATCACCTGAATCGAGGTCTTTTACGTTTATAATGCCAATAGTTGTGCCAGGAGGAGAGTCCTCTGAAACAGGACTAGTGAATGACATAACGCTTATGACAGGAGAGTTGTCATTTACATCACTTACTTCAATTATCACTTTGCTTGAATCTGTCAAACCTCCCTTATCTTTTGCATCGATTCTGAGTTCATACTTTTTATCTTTTTCATAATCAACAGAACCTGTTATTAAAATGACGCCAGTTTTTTCATCAATCATGAACAAATCACCGAGACCACTGTTGAGGTCTGAAAAATAATATGTGACAATACTGTTTGTGCCGGAATCTGCGTCACTGGCGTTGACTGTAGTTACATATGTATCTATTGGAGCGTTTTCCATTACTGTAGCTTTGTACACAGATTGATTAAATAATGGCGCGTTATCATTGGCATCGATAACAGTGATATCTATATTTACTGTACCAGATCTCTGCGGAGTCCCACCGTCTACAGCTATTAGCTTTAGAGATAGATTAGGATTCGTCTCTCTGTCTAATGGCTTCTGTAGCACCATTTCTGAATATTTCTTGCCATCTGCATTGGAGTTTTGCTTCAGAATAAAATTCTCATTCTCGGTCAGTAAATATTCTCGAAGTCCGTTTATTCCCACATCTGGGTCTTCTGCACTCGTCAATGAAAAACGAGCCCCAGTATTAGCTGTTTCACTGATTTCAAAATTGATTATATTTCTTTTAAAAGTGGGCGAATGATCATTTATGTCTGTTATTTCAACAGTGATTGGATGAAGCTCCATAGGGTTTTCTAAAATCACCTCAAAGCTGAAACTGCACGGTGTTACGTCTCCACAAAGCTGCTCCCGGTCTATTCTCTCTTTCACGACTAGAATCCCTTTGTCTGTCTTCAGCTCGGTGTACTGGATGCTCTCTCCGGTCACGATACGGGCCCGCCCAGAACGGAGCCTTTTCAGATCCAATCCAAGATCCTGTGCTACATTACCGATTAAGGAACCTTTCTTCATCTCCTCTGGGATTGAATATCGGATATGTCCGCTGACCAATTGGTGGAGATAAAAATGGAAGAACAGGAGATGCCACATCTTTCCGCAACAAATGCGCCATTTTACGCACCGAGTGGAGGCTCGTATTCCACACGCCATGGCAAAAAGATCACGGGGATATGCTCTGCAACGATCCAAGTACGAATCTTATTCTGAAAAACTAAAGTGAATGTACCTCTAAAGAAAAATGATGCTGACTTTTTAATGTACTGCATCCATCGGAATGTAGATAGCAATGAATGCGAGTCTGTTTTCCTCGAATGTCAGCCAACATAATGCACACCATCTACCTTTCTCTCATAGGCCACGGTGGTAAGGGAGGGGACTTTGAGGTAATGTTTTACAGATAATGTTGGATTGACCAACAGCGTCCCTTAGAGTCCAAAATCAGTAAAATCATGCAACATAGATTTCTGTATAGATTTAATAGATTTATTGCCGGCTTTTGGTGGCTAATCAAAATAGTCTCAAAAATATTTCAACACAGTATTCCGCAAAAAAGAAAAACATTAAAAAACTAAATAATCTCACACAGAGCCTTAGTATCATCATAATCCTATATTAGCTGTAGAGAAATATATGGACAAAAACATCACTGCAATACACGTCATGCAAGTTAAGAAAAACAAAAATGCCACTAGACTTCCACCATGGTTCAGGGAAGCATCGGGGAAGAAAACGAAGGGAGTTTGGTAAAGACAGTTGATGTTAAATAAAAGCAGTGAAGGGAGCACATTTGATTGTTACTATAACTATTAAAGTCACATACAAACCATTTTCCGCCAGCAATCACTACTGAATGCACCTAGATGACTTTAGAGATCATCCACGCTGTATTTATTATGTAGCAGGAAAGTAGCAAGTTAACAGAGGCGTCAACGCAAAATGCAACTAAGTAATAACAACAATGTGCGACTGAAACAATAAAACACCACATCACTGACTGAGGATCAAAGGTAATATATTGTTCTATAGATATGAATATGATGGAAGAAATCTTCCTATCAGGTGATGAAAATGAGGTGCTGTCCATGGTGCTGAAAATGACGGCAAAGCATACCACAGTTCATAATCAGAGAAACTAAGCACTGAAAGAAATGACGGCACAGAAATGCAGCTACATCATTTAACTGACCTCTAGAGGAGAGTCTGGTTCATCCAGAATACTCTTTTCAGTCTGCATCCGCTGCATCGTCCCTGTAGAACTGGGGTCCATTATCAGCACGTTCTGACTACCAGCTCGGCCGAACTTACAGTCACTCTTTCTGGAGTCAGTCGTCCTGCACACCTCGTAGTTGTACACGTGCTGGAGAGTCCCTGTCCCCAAAGTGTCTGAGTAACGTGGTGGATAATACGGAATCACAGGGAGATTGGAGTGATACAGGATGCGAGACTGTCTCCATCTGTAGATTTTCACTGATATAATAACCACTAAACACGTGATGAAGAGGAAGGAAACTACAGCCAAAGCCAGCACTAAGTAAAAAGTCAGGTTGTCATTGTACTCCTTATCGTGTGTAAAGTCAGTAAACTCCGACAGCACTTCAGGGAAGCTGTCCGCCACCGCCACGTTAACAATGACTGTAGCTGAACGAGAGGGCTGCCCGTTGTCCTCCACTATAACAGTCAGTCTTTGTTTCACAGCATCTTTATCAGTCACTTGGCGGATAGTTCTTATTTCTCCATTCTGTGAGCCCACTTCAAACAGCGCCCTGTCTGTGGCTTTCTGCAGTTTATAGGAGAGCCAGGCATTCTGTCCAGAGTCCACATCAACAGCCACCACTTTAGTGACCAGATAGCCCACATCTGCTGAACGAGGCACAATTTCAGCCACCAGAGAGCCACCAGTCTGGACTGGGTACAGAACCTGGGGCGGGTTGTCGTTCTGGTCCTGGATCATTATTTTCACAGTCACATTGCTGCTGAGTGGAGGGGAGCCTCCATCCTGCGCTTTGACGACGAAAACCAGCTGTTTAATTTGCTCATAATCAAAAGAGCGCACTGAATTGATCACTCCGTTTTCTGCATTTATACAAACATATTCAGAAACTGGAGATGCACCGATGTTAGTATCTTCCAGAATATACGATATACGCGCGTTTTGGTTTTCATCAGGATCTTTAGCCCTGAGCGTGATAACAGAAATACCTGGGGAGTTGTTCTCTGTAATGAACGCATTGTAAACACCTTGTGAAAACACCGGAGCATTATCATTCACATCAGAGACCTTTAAATGAAAGGTTCTTTTGTTGAGAGAGGAGAAATTCCTGCATCTGTCGCAACTACAGTGATGTTGTACTCTGAAACACTTTCTCGATCTAATACAGTATCTGTGACCAAAGTATAGTAATTTCTTAAATTTGATTTGATCTTAAAAGGCGCATTTTGTTCGATTCTACAATTTACTTGTCCGTTATCACCTGAATCGAGGTCTTTTACGTTTATAATGCCAATAGTTGTGCCAGGAGGAGAGTCCTCTGAAACAGGACTAGTGAATGACATAACGCTTATGACAGGAGAGTTGTCATTTACATCACTTACTTCAATTATCACTTTGCTTGAATCTGTCAAACCACCCTCATCTTTTGCCTCTATTCTGAGTTCGTACTTTTTTTCTTTTTCATAATCAACAGAACCTGTTATTAAAATGACGCCAGTTTTTTCATCAATCATGAACAAATCACCGAGACCACCGTTGAGGTCTGAAAAATAATATGTGACAATACTGTTTGTCCCGGAATCTGCGTCACTGGCGTTGACTGTAGTTACATAAGTATCTATAGGAGCGTTTTCCATTACTGTAGCTTTGTACACAGATTGATTAAATAATGGCGCGTTATCATTGACATCGAGAACAGTGATATCTATATTTACTGTACCAGATCTCTGCGGAGTCCCACCGTCTACAGCTATTAGCTTTAGAGACAGATTAGGATTCGTCTCTCTGTCTAATGGCTTCTGTAGCACCATCTCTGAATATTTCTTGCCATCTGCATTGGAGTTTTGCTTCAGAATAAAATTCTCATTCTCGGTCAGTAAATATTCTCGAAGTCCGTTTATTCCCACATCTGGATCTTCTGCACTCGTCAAGGGAAAGCGAGCCCCAGTATTAGCTGATTCGCTAATTTCAAAATTGATTCTATCTTTTTTAAACGAGGGCGAATGATCATTTATGTCTGTTATTTCAACAGTGACTTGATGAAGCTCCATAGGATTTTCTAAAATAATTTCAAAGCTGAAACTGCACGGTGTTACGTCTCCACAAAGCTGCTCTCGGTCTATTCTTTCTTTCACGACTAGAATCCCTTTGTCTGTCTTCAGCTCGGTGTACTGGATGCTCTCTCCGGTCACGATACGGGCCCGCCCAGAACGGAGACTTTTCAGATCCAAACCAAGATCCTGTGCTACATTACCAATTAAGGAGCCTTTCTTCATCTCCTCTGGGATTGAATATCGGATATGTCCGCTGACCAATTGGTGGAGATAAAAATGGAAGAACAGGAGATGCCACATCTGTCCGCAACAAATGCGCCATTTTACGCACCGAGTGGAGGCTCGTATTCCACTCGTCATGGCAAAAATATCACGGGGATATGCTCTGCAACGATACACGTACGACACTTATTCTGAAAAACTAAAGTGAATGTACCTCTAAAGAAAAATGATGCTGACTTCTTAATGTACTGCATCCATCAGAAAGGAGATATCAGTGAATGCGAGTGTGTTTTCCTCGAATGTCAGCCAACATAATACACACCATCTCCCTTTTTCTCATAGGCCACGGTGGTAAGGGAGGGGACTGTGAGGTAAGGTTTTACAGATAATGTTGGATTGACCAACAGCGTCCCTTAGAGTCCAAAATAAGTAAAGTCATGCAATATAGATTTCTGGAAATACATTGATTACATGTTTTTGGTGGCTAATCAAAATAATCTCAAAAATATTTCAACACAGTATTCCGCAAAAAAACAAAACCATTAAAACAACTAAGTAATCTCACACAGAACCTTAGTACCATTATAATCCTATATTAGCTGTCGAGAAATATATGGACAAAAACATCATTGCAATACACGCCACGCTAGTTAGAAGAAATTACTAGACTTCCACCATGGTTCAGGGAAGATTCGGGGAAGAAAATGCAACCCCCTAAACTGTATTTATAATGTTGCAAGTGATAAGCAAGTTATCAGTCCGCATCAACACAAAATCCAACTAAGTTACAAAAGCAATGTGCGCGTGAAACAATAAAACACCATATCACTGACTGAGGATCAAGGGTAGTATAACTTGTAAAGATCTGGATATGAATACAGAAGCAGTCTTCCTATCAAGGGATGCAAATGGGATGCTGTCCATGGTGCTGAAAGTAACGGTAAAGCCTGCCACAGTTCATAATCGTTACTTAGCACTTAAAGAAATGACGGCACAGAGATGCAGCTACATCATTTAACTGACCTCTAAAGGAGAATCTGGTTCATCCAGGATGTTCTTTTCACTCTGTATCCGCTGCACCGTCCCTGTAGATCTGGGGTCCATTATCAGCACGTTCTGACTACCAGCTCTGCCGAACTTACAGTCACTCTTTCTGGAGTCAGTCGTCCTGCACACCTCGTAGTTGTACACGTGCTGCAGAGTCCCTGTCCCCAAAGTGTCTGAGTAACGTGGTGGATAATACGGAATCACAGGGAGATTGGAGTGATACAGGATGCGAGACTGTCTCCATCTGTAGATTTTCACTGATATAATAACCACTAAACACGTGATGAAGAGGAAGGAAACTACAGCCAAAGCCAGCACTAAGTAAAAGTCAGGTTGTCATTGTACTCCTTGTCGTGAGTAAAGTCAGTGAACTCCGACAGCACTTCAGGGAAGCTGTCCGCCACCGCCACGTTAACAATGACTGTAGCTGAACGAGAGGGCTGCCCGTTGTCCTCCACTATAACAGTCAGTCTTTGTTTCACAGCATCTTTATCAGTCACTTGGCGGATAGTTCTTATTTCTCCATTCTGTGAGCCCACTTCAAACAGCGCCCTGTCTGTGGCTTTCTGCAGTTTATAGGAGAGCCAGGCATTCTGTCCAGAGTCCACATCAACAGCCACCACTTTAGTGACCAGATAGCCCACATCTGCTGAACGAGGCACCATTTCAGCCACCAGAGAGCCACCAGTCTGGACTGGGTACAGAACCTGAGGCGGGTTGTCGTTCTGGTCCTGGATCATTATTTTCACCGTCACGTTACTGCTGAGTGGAGGGGAGCCTCCGTCCTGCGCTTTGACTACTAGCTGAAGTTCTTTAATTTGTTCATAATCAAAGGAACGAATCGCGCTAAGAACTCCCGTTTCAGAGTGAATGGATACATACGTAGAGACTGGGAAACCACCAATTTGCGTATCTTCCAAGAGATAAGAGATTCTCGCATTTTGATTCCAATCAGAGTCCTGTGCACGGACAGTGACTATCGACATACCAGGAGAATTATTTTCTGGAATGTCGGCAATATAAATTAATCTATCAAACAAAGGAGGGTTATCATTAATGTCAGAAAGTGTAAGGCGCAAGTTTGTGGCACTTGAGAGAGGCGGGGAACCCGAATCTGTCGCAGTTATAGTAATGTTGTATTCATGTGTCTTTTCACGGTCAAAAACTGATTCTGTAACGAGTGAGTAGTAATTAGTCAATGAAGATTTGATTTTAAACGGTAAATTCCTATCTAGTGTACACGTGATCTGCCCGTTTCTTTCTGAGTCTGCGTCTTTAGCATTAAAAACAGCTATGGTCGAGCCAACCGGAGCATCCTCATGCAAAGAACTAGAAAAGGACATGACGCTTATAACTGGGGCATTGTCATTTACATCTACAATATGAATTATTACCTTACTGAGATCCGTCAACCCTCCTTGATCTTTAGCTTCAACTCTTATTTCATATTTTTTGTCCTTTTCAAAATCTGTTTGTCCAGAAACCGTTATTTTACCGGTGGTCTTGTCGATGTTAAAAATGTCAGCCACATTTTCTTTCAAATTAGAAAAAGCATAAGTCACCATACCTTGTGATCCACTGTCAGCGTCTGTAGCATTTACGGTTATAACGTGAGTCCCTAATGTAGCATTTTCTTGAACGGTAGCCCTGTATACAGACTGACTGAATACGGGAGGGTTATCATTGACATCTAACACGGTGATATCAATATTTACTGTACCAGACCTCTGCGGCGTTCCACCATCCACTGCTATCAGCCTAAACGAGAGGCGGGGTTGCTCCTCTCTGTCCAGCGGTGTCTGTAGGATTATTTCAGCAAATTTACTGCCGTCTGGGTTGGCATGTTGTTTCAGGACAAAATTGTCGCTTGTGCTTAAAACATAATTCTGTAGTCCATTAACTCCTACATCTGGGTCATTCGCACTTTCCAATACGAAGCGAGAGCCAATTACAGCGGATTCGCTTATTTCCATTCGTGTGTGGTTATTTCTAAACACAGGCGAATGGTCATTTACATCCAGTATTTCGACCATTATACGATGCAATTCAATTGGATTTTCCAAAATAATTTCGAAGCTGAAACTGCATGGTGTGACGTCTCCACAGAGCTGCTCTCGGTCTATTCTCTCATTCACGACTAAAATCCCTTTGTCTGTGTTCAGCTCGATGTATTGGGTGTTTTCTCCGGTCACAATGCGGGCCCTTCCAGAACGAAGCCTTTCCTGATCCAGACCGAGGTCTTGTGCTACATTGCCAATCAAAGAACCTTTCTTCATCTCCTCTGGAATAGAATAGCGAATCTGGCAATTCACAACTGCACTGACGAACAGAAAATAAGCAAATAGCCATCTGGGCCACCACAAGCGTGAGGGAAAATGCCATTTAAAACGTTGCAATAATCCGACAGTAGCCATACTAGGCTGTAGAACAAGCGATCTCCACAAAAGGCAATTCTTAAGAAGCAAATACAACACTTGATAAATGTCAGAAAAGGGTCGAAAACCACTGCAGAATTGTAGCAGCTCAAATACTTTGGGCGGTGTACATGAGCTACTGTCCTCTTGAAGAAAAAGCCTCTCCTCTAAATTAAGGTGATGGGAATGCAGTTACTGACAACACTGAAACATTTTTTCAATGAGCAACAGCGTCCCTTAGAGGGTAGATCATTTAAGATGCTTTAAATTGTGCAGGTCTGCTACCTATCTAAAGCTCTAACAAAATGAAAAGTGAGCACGCTCTGTGAACCTTTTGCATAATGACAAAAAATTATATTCAAGCTGGTTGGTTACATTTATTGTTTAAAAACAACAGTTAACATATTATTAATATATGAATTTAATAATTATCTGAGCCAGTATAGAAAATAACATAAAAACGTCAAACATGTGATTAGAGCGCTGTCCAAACAGCAGGTGCTGAAATACCCCTGATGGCCATGACTGTAATCTGCATTTGAAAATTTTACTTGCAAAACGATCATGAGAATTTAAATCTCCAAATACATACTAATTGCATTACCAGTTAGTGCATGAGGCAAAATATATTTTCATCTTAGATAAGAATAACAATGTATGTCAACATTTCAGACCATAACAACTGACCTCTAGAGGAGAGTCTGGTTCATCCAGGATGCTCTTTTCACTCTGTATCCGCTGCATCGTCCCTGTAGAACTGGGGTCCATTATCAGCACGTTCTGACTACCAGCTCGGCCGAACTTACAGTCACTCTTTCTGGAGTCAGTCGTCCTGCACACCTCGTAGTTGTACACGTGCTGCAGAGTCCCTGTCCCCAAAGTGTCTGAGTAACGTGGTGGATAATACGGAATCACAGGGAGATTGGAGTGATACAGGATGCGAGACTGTCTCCATCTGTAGATTTTCACTGATATAATAACCACTAAACACGTGATGAAGAGGAAGGAAACTACAGCCAAAGCCAGCACTAAGTAAAAGTCAGGTTGTCATTGTACTCCTTGTCGTGAGTAAAGTCAGTGAACTCCGACAGCACTTCAGGGAAGCTGTCCGCCACCGCCACGTTAACAATGACTGTAGCTGAACGAGAGGGCTGCCCGTTGTCCTCCACTATAACAGTCAGTCTTTGTTTCACAGCATCTTTATCAGTCACTTGGCGGATAGTTCTTATTTCTCCATTCTGTGAGCCCACTTCAAACAGCGCCCTGTCTGTGGCTTTCTGCAGTTTATAGGAGAGCCAGGCATTCTGTCCAGAGTCCACATCAACAGCCACCACTTTAGTGACCAGATAGCCCACATCTGCTGAACGAGGCACCATTTCAGCCACTAGAGAGCCACCAGTCTGGACTGGGTACAGAACCTGAGGGGGGTTGTCGTTCTGGTCCTGGATCATTATTTTCACCGTCACATTGCTACTGAGTGGAGGGGAGCCTCCATCCTGCGCTTTCACAGTAAGCTGAAGCTGTTTGATTTGCTCATAATCAAAGGAACGAATCGCGCTAAGAACTCCAGTTTCGGAGTTTAAAGACACATAAGTAGAAACGGGACTACCACTGACATCCGTGTCCTCTAAAAGATACGAGATTCTCGCGTTTTGATTCCAATCAGAGTCTCGCGCATTGACAGCAAATATGGAAATTCCAGGAGGATTATTCTCCGTGACGTAAGCAGAATAGCTCTTTTTATCAAATAATGGTGCGTTGTCATTTACGTCAGATATTTTAAGGTGTAGTTTTGTTGAGCTGGACAGAGGGGGAGTCCCCAAATCAGTGGCTGTTATTGTTATGTTATAATCTGAGACAGATTCTCGATCAAAATGGTGATCTGAGATCAAATTGTAATAGTTCGTTAGAGATGATTCAATCTTAAAGGGAAGTTTGCCATCTATGGAACATCTTATTTGCCCATTTCTCTCAGAATCTGCATCTTTTACGTTCAAAATAGCAACAGTTGTACCAGGAGGTGCATCCTCAGATAGTGGGCTGGAAAATGACATAATATTTATAACTGGGGCATTGTCGTTGACATCAACAACATCAAAAATAACTTTACTTGTCCCTGTTAGGCCACCCTGATCCTTTGCCACGACCCTCACCTCGTATTTTCTGTCTTTTTCATAATCTATCTGACCAGACACAGAAATCATGCCAGTGTTTTCATCAATACTGAAAATATCTGCTGCACTTCCTTTCATTGTAGACAAGCTGTAAGTAATGAGTCCATATGAACCACTGTCGGCGTCTGTGGCATTTACTGTAATGAACGCTTGTGCCTTTCATCGTGTTTTCCACAACATTTGCTTTATATACTGATTGATTAAACACCGGAATATTGTCGTTGGCATCTAACACAGTGACATCTATATTTACTGTACCAGATCTCTGTGGCGTTCCTCCGTCAACAGCTATTAGTTTTAAAGACAAATGGGGACGTTGCTCTCTGTCTAAAGGCTTCTGGAGAACCATCTCAACATATTTACTCCCGTCTGGATTTGCATGTTGCTTCAATATAAAATTGTCGTTTGGTGATAAAACATAACCTTGCAACGTGTTCTGCCCCACATCTAGATCCTCTGCACTCTCGAGTGGAAACTGCACTCCAACTGCAGCTGATTCACTTATCTCAATATTGATAGGTTTATCTTTATTTGGGAAGAGGGGAGCGTGGTCATTTATATCCAAAACCTCAACAGTTATTCTGTGCAACTCCATGGGATTTTCCAAGATCACCTCAAAGCTGAAGCTACATGGTGTTATTTCTTCACAAAGCTGCTCTCGATCTATTCTCTCATTCACGATTAGAATCCCTTTGTCTGTCTTCAGCTCGGCGTAGTGGATGTTTTCTCCGGTCACGATACGGGCCCGCCCAGAACGGAGCCTTTTCAGATCCAAACCAAGATCTTGTGCTAGATTACCAATGACAGAGCCTTTCTTCATTTCCTCTGGTATAGAATAACGAATTTGGCCACCTACCATGTTAACCACAAGAAGCAGCAAAATAAGCAGTCCTATTTTCCGTCGCAGTCCATAAAACAATCGCCATCTTGCGCATCTGTAGGTGAGGGATTCTCGACCTGCCATCATGGCAACAAAGACAAATAAAGAGTGATTTGTATCCAGTTGTTATGACGGAAAATATGGTTCTAACAAATCCGTTTCCTGGTTACATTTAATCAAATCTTCAACCTTTACACGCAAGACGGTGAGACCATGCTCTCTTTTGTGCTGTAACTCAGGTTAAACCCAGAGAGCCTTCGTCACTGTGTAGTCAGTCGGGGGATGAACAGAATGACGACACAACACTGAAAATACTTTACTGACCAACAGCGTCCCTCAGAGTCTGAAAGAAGAACATCAGATAAGGCCCTAACAAACTAACACTTCAAAGCAGACAGTCTTAACACAACTCTATCTCGAGTGAAACCCACTTTGGATTGAGTTTAATAAACCATCGGTAAATGAAAACAACTTTCAAGTCAGCATATTGTATTGTGAAAGATTCTGTGTAAAAAGTAAAACTCAAATCCACCTGTCAAAAATAACAGAACACGGGATCTCATGGTCAAACGATTCGGTGACAACGTCCTCGGTCCTAAAAATAACTATAAAACATTTAAATTAAAAAAAATATAATTGTTATCATCGTGGAAAATATCCATGTTTAAATTCTAAACCACATCAAAGACTCCTTACAATGAATGGACAGTTTATTGGGTCTAAAAAGACTAATGTGTAGTTAAAGCACTCTCCTCTAAAATATGATATCTACAGATTCAGTTTATGGAGCTATTCCACTATTTATGCAATGCAAATGTAGAAAGAAAACTAGACACTTAAATATTCTGAAGTGAAAGTATATCGGGGAATCAGGTTCTGCATTAAACTATTGCATGGTGCTGAAATGTTGATGATTTTACTCTGACTGTATCTGTTCCTCAACATTTTTTTCAGTTACTAGTACGCCTAATATAAACCACAGTATCCTTTCTTGCCATTTCAGCATATTATGGTAAAAACAAAAGCAAAATCAAAACCTGAGCAGGGAAATTGCGTTTTAAAGTTTGAACAGTAATTAATGTCAACATTGTTTTATCCAAGATGTATGTCGGACAATAAAACATTAGTCATATGCCACAGTTCTTATGTGATTAGATCAGGAGCCTTTGCTTTCCATAGCTGTATTTAGGAATAATTAAACAGATGGAGCACTTCTATCAGGTGATGCAAACTGAGATGTTGTCCGTGGTGCTGAAAATGGCGCTATGACGTGCAGCTGTTTATACCGGACCATCTAAATAAAGAAAGAGAACAAGGGGCACATCGATGAAAATGTATTATCAAACTAACCTCTAGAGGAGAGTCCGGTTCATCCAGGATGCTCTTTTCACTCTGTATCCGCTGCATCGTCCCTGTAGAACTGGGGTCCATTATCAGCACGTTCTGACTACCAGCTCGGCCGAACTTACAGTCACTCTTTCTGGAGTCAGTCGTCCTGCACACCTCGTAGTTGTACACGTGCTGCAGAGTCCCTGTCCCCAAAGTGTCTGAGTAACGTGGTGGATAATACGGAATCACAGGGAGATTGGAGTGATACAGGATGCGAGACTGTCTCCATCTGTAGATTTTCACTGATATAATAACCACTAAACACGTGATGAAGAGGAAGGAAACTACAGCCAAAGCCAGCACTAAGTAAAAAGTCAGGTTGTCATTGTACTCCTTGTCGTGAGTAAAGTCAGTGAACTCCGACAGCACTTCAGGGAAGCTGTCCGCCACCGCCACGTTAACAATGACTGTAGCTGAACGAGAGGGCTGCCCGTTGTCCTCCACTATAACAGTCAGTCTTTGTTTCACAGCATCTTTATCAGTCACTTGGCGGATAGTTCTTATTTCTCCATTCTGTGAGCCCACTTCAAACAGCGCCCTGTCTGTGGCTTTCTGCAGTTTATAGGAGAGCCAGGCATTCTGTCCGGAGTCCACATCGACAGCCACCACTTTAGTGACCAGATAGCCCATCTCTGCAGAACGAGGCACCATTTCAGCCACCAGGGAGCCACCAGTCTGGACTGGGTACAGCACCTGAGGCGGGTTGTCGTTCTGGTCCTGGATCACTATTTTCACAGTCACATTGCTGCTGAGTGGAGGGGAGCCTCCGTCCTGCGCTTTGACAGTGAACTCAAGCTGTTTGATTTGCTCATAATCAAATGACCGGACAGCGTGTATCACTCCGCTTTCTGCATTTATAGAAACATATTCAGAAACTGGAGATCCACCGATCTCGTACTTTTCCAACATATAGGAAATACGGGCGTTTTGGTTTTCATCAGGGTCTTTAGCATTAACGCTTAGTACAGCTACACCTGGAGAGTTGTTCTCTGCGATAAACGCACTGTAAATATCTTGTTGAAATACTGGAGCATTATCATTGACATCCGAGACCTTTAGATAAAAGGTTCTTTTAACTGAGAGGGGAGGGGACCCTGCATCTGAGGCAATAACAGTGATGTTACATTCTGACAGCTTTTCGCGATCCAATGAAGCATCAGTCATCAATGCAAAGTAATTTCTCACATTGGATTTAATTGTAAAAGGAATATTGCCTTCGATCGTGCACCGTACTTGTCCGTTTTCACCAGAATCAAGATCCTTAACATTAATTATGCCAATGGTGGTGCCAGTAGTCGAGTCTTCTGACACAGTACTCGTGAAGGACATCACATTAATGACCGGAGCATTATCATTTACATCTATAACCTCAATTTCAACTTTGCTAGAATCGGTCAGTCCGCCTTGATCTTTAGCTTCAACTCTGAACTCAATTTTTTTGTCTTTTTCAAAATCTATTTCTTCTGCCACATATATTCTCCCAGTAGCCTCATCTATATAGAACAAATCAGCGATTCCTGCTTTTGATTTTGAAAAGGAATACGCTACTTGTCCATTTGAAGCGCTGTCTATGTCGCTTGCATTAACAGTAATAATGTAAGTGCCTTTTGGAGCGTTTTCAATCACCGTAGCCTTATACACAGACTGATTAAACACAGGGGCATTATCATTAGCATCTAAGATATTGACTTCTATATTTACTGTACCAGATCTTTGTGGATTTCCCCCGTCCACAGCCAGCAGTTTTAGAGACAGGTGTGGCTGTTCTTCTCTGTCTAAGGGTTTCTGAAGCACCATTTCGGCATATTTACTGCCGTCGGGATTAACATGTTTTTTCAAAACAAAATTGTCGTTCGGGGTTAAAATGTAATTCTGCAGACCGTTTTCCCCAACATCAGCATCGTCAGCACTCTCTAAAACAAAACGGGAACCAAGAGCAGCCGATTCGCTTATTTCAAATTCCAAGTGTCTGTTTTGGAAAGTGGGAGCGTTGTCGTTTACGTCCAATACTTCTATGGTGACAGGGTGCAACTCCATCGGGTTTTCCAATAAAATCTCAAAAGTAAAGCTGCATGGTGTTACGTCTCCGCAAAGCTGCTCTCGATCTATTCTCTCATTCACGACCAAAGCCCCTTTGTCTGCCTTCAGCTCAGTGTACTGGATGTTTTCTCCGGTCACGATACGGGCCCGGCCAGAACGGAGTCTTTTCAAATCCAAACCAAGGTCTTGTGCGACGTTTCCAACAAGGGACCCTTTCTTCATCTCCTCCGGGATCGAATATCGGATCTGTGCTACTGCTTTACAAAGAAAAATAAACTGAAAAATAAAGATGTACATTGCCACTCGAAATCGCCATCTTGCACCTCTGTCTCGATGATGTTCTTTTGACGCCATGTGATAAAAGGGCCTTCAACAAAACCGAATAATGGGATTAAGATTTAAACTCACTGAGGGAAAAATGCAAATGTTCCAGGTTAATTGATATTAGCGATAGAAGTGGAAATCAACTGCTTAGCTGATGATCCCCAGCTCGTATGAAACAGAGATCATCTTCTCTTGTAAAACGCAGTGACAGGGGAGGGAACAGCACTGCCTTGCGATGCACAGTAGAATTGATTTACCAGTCAACAGCGTCACTTAGAGGATATAATATATAACTTGTATAACCAGACATCGAACTCCACGAGTTTGATCTTTGGGATGACATTCTCTATAGTAATGGCATATTTGGCAATAAAAACAAGTTAATGTTTGCTCATTCTAGTCGTATTCATGTGATTTTTTTCAGGAAATGAGGGAAGTAATTAATCAATATAAAGGAAGGCTCTCTTTACTTCAAAGCTCTTTTCTGTTGGCAAAAAATATACATGTGTAAGACGATCAAACGCTGCTTGATGAATAGAGAGAGAGAGAGAGAGAGAGAGAGCGCGCGGAATGGACATGCGGGATCAGTAGTGTGTTGTGTTAGTCATGGGATAATTCATGACAAAGTCAGACTTCAAAATTAGCATGATGGTGCAGCTGACTCGATAAATAATAATAAACACAACCAAAGCCTATACTGAAAACTTTCTTTTCAACATACAGACAGTAGCCTACACTGACAACATACCAGTTCGCAAGGAAGCGTTAGTAAAAACCTAATCTGTTCTGAAATGCTTCACAGTCACAGTCACAGTCATTATTATTATTATTATTATTATTATTATTATTATTATTATTATTATTATTATTATTATTATTATTATTAGTAGTAGTAGTAGTAGTAGTCACCGATTTGTGCAAATAAATTCGACCAAGGTCTCGTCAAAGTCAACCCAACGATCCTCAAACAACATCGTCTCTGGGCACTTCAGCACCACGGACAGCGAAAGAGCTGCGGAACACATGACTAAAGCTAAATCAGTGACATAAACACTAACATATAAAAGTGAACTTTCTAATAACATTGTATTATGCTCACAGATGTAACAGCTAGATATGATAACGTCGCACAGGCCAACTTACCAGAGTAGACATGTGGGATGCTGCTGATAACTGCTCTTCATTCTGCAGAGTTTCACGTCCAGCGTCATCCACACTAACCAAACTTTGACTCATTGGTTGCACATACTTAACGTCACTCTTTCTGGAGTCAGTCGTCCTGCACACCTCGTAGTTGTACACGTGCTGGAGAGTCCCTGTCCCCAAAGTGTCTGAGTAACGTGGTGGATAATACGGAATCACAGGGAGATTGGAGTGATACAGGATGCGAGACTGTCTCCATCTGTAGATTTTCACTGATATAATAACCACTAAACACGTGATGAAGAGGAAGGAAACTACAGCCAAAGCCAGCACTAAGTAAAAGTCAGGTTGTCATTGTACTCCTTGTCGTGAGTAAAGTCAGTGAACTCCGACAGCACTTCAGGGAAGCTGTCCGCCACCGCCACGTTAACAATGACTGTAGCTGAACGAGAGGGCTGCCCGTTGTCCTCCACTATAACAGTCAGTCTTTGTTTCACAGCATCTTTATCAGTCACTTGGCGGATAGTTCTTATTTCTCCATTCTGT
The DNA here is from genome assembly GCA_024633595.2 of Lepomis macrochirus. Taxonomy (NCBI): domain Eukaryota; kingdom Metazoa; phylum Chordata; class Actinopteri; order Centrarchiformes; family Centrarchidae; genus Lepomis; species Lepomis macrochirus. The sequence continues at coordinate 17,026,099 of JALXJV020000018.1, read as the reverse complement.
GAGCCCACTTCAAACAGCGCCCTGTCTGTGGCTTTCTGCAGTTTATAGGAGAGCCAGGCATTCTGTCCAGAGTCCACATCAACAGCCACCACTTTAGTGACCAGATAGCCCACATCTGCTGAACGAGGCACCATTTCAGCCACCAGAGAGCCACCAGTCTGGACTGGGTACAGAACCTGAGGGGGGTTGTCGTTCTGGTCCTGGACACGCACAAGAACTGTTGTGTTGCTACTTAATGGTGGCGAGCCTCCGTCCTGCGCTTTAACTCGTATTTTGTACTCTTTGATTTGTTCGTAGTCAAAGGAACGCAGAGACTGAATGACTCCACTCTCCGTATTAATGGAGAAATATGCGGAGACCGGATTACCATTAATATCACCGTCAATCAGAAAATATGATATGCGTGCATTCTGACCCTGATCTGGATCAGTAGCTTGAATCTGCAACAGAGTGACACCAGGGGAATTGTTCTCTATTACCTGAGTGCTGTAAACATTTTGACTGAACGTTGGTGCGTTGTCATTAACATCAGTAACGTCTAAAACGACAGTTTTTTTGCTTGAGAAGGAAGGCAGGCCCTCATCTGTGGCAGTGAGAGTGATGTTGTACTTGGGACGCTTTTCTCGGTCGAGACTGTGCTCCGTGACCAATGTGTAATAGTTTCTGAGAGACGATTTAATCTTGAACGGGATATTTTCATCTATATTTAAATGAACCTGTCCATTTTTACCGGAGTCTTTATCTTGGACACTAATCAACGCCACGACTGTGCCAGGAGGTGAATCCTCTGATATTTTGCCCGAATATGAAGCCATTGTGATTATTGGCCTGTTATCATTCACATCGGTTATCTCAATCATCAGTTTGCTGACTCCCACTACACCCCATGGATCTTTTGCTTGAATGTTTATTTCGTAATTTGGAGAAACTTCGTAATCGATGGTAGCGGTGAGTTTAACCTCTCCCGTGTAATAATTTATTTCGAAAGGACATGAGGATTCCTCCTCTAAGTGGGTGAACATATATGTAACATTACCATTGTAACCTTGGTCAGCGTCTACGGCACTGACTTTAGCAATAACTGTGCCCCGCAAAACATTTTCTAAGACAGACGCTTTGTACACTGACTGCGTAAAAACGGGTGCGTTGTCATTTGCGTCCAGAACAGATACATGTATCCTTACTGTTCCAGACCTTTGCGGTTCCCCACCGTCTACAGCCGTCAATATGAGCGTATGCTCGCTCTGCTTCTCGCGGTCCAAACCACTCTGAAGCATCATTTCAGCATATTTACTCCCATCTGCTCGAGTCTGTTGTTTGAGAACAAAATGATGATTTTCCTTTAAAGAGTAACTCTGCAGTGAGTTTATTCCAACATCAGGATCAGCTGCGCTATCAAGCAAAAAGACAGTCCCCGTGGGCGTGGATTCGCTTATTTCCAAATTAATTTCCTTTTTGGGAAAAGCAGGAGCATGATCGTTTACATCCTGTATTTCAATGGTAATGGAGAATAATTCAAGTGGATCTTCGAGGACAATTTCTAAACTAAAGCTACACGGTGATTTCTTGGCGCACAAATTCTCTCTGTCAATTCTTTCATTGACAACGATATGCCCTTTGTTCGGGTTTAGCGCGACATATTGGTTATCGCCATCTATAACAAGTCTAGCCCGACCAGAAACCAACCTTTTAACATCCAAGCCCAGGTCTTTTGCAACGTCTCCGACAAACAGCCCCTTCCTCATCTCCTCGGGTATAGAATAACGTATTTGTCCGCTAACCGCAGCAACAACGCAGAAAAGCAAAATGGAGACTCTCCAATCCAATGAAGTCCCTTTGCTCTTTAACATATCCATTTCTTCCCATGAATATCAGATCCAGAATTACACGGTTATCCGTGTTTCTCGCTCACAATATGGACCGTGTATGTTGTAGTTCTCAGTCAAAATAAATGCAATGCCACCATCCTCAGTGGAGGCTTAGTAAGTATGCGGACAAATATCGCCTGTTTCCCTCAAAGACGGGCGGTGACTTGTAATAAGACTGCTGTTAGACAAATAGTATGCTTAGGCAACAGCACCACCAACAGTGACTAATTAAAACAACATCATCATCTGTCTTTTCTGTATAATCGGGTGCATCCAAACATTACAAGCACTTGAATGGTGCAGATCAAAATTCAGTGAAGAATACAAAAGACAAAAAATATGACAATATAAAATGTTAGTATTGGTAGAATGGACAATAAAGTTCTTGGATCATTTTTATGTGTTCTTAGTATTTGATGATACAAGTAATTTGCCATTGTCATCATGTTTAGTTATCAATAGACAGAAAATAAAAGTGGGTAAGCCTGGGAATACTTTGCATTCAGGTCCTTTTAAATTCTAACAGCAAACTGAATAACGTTTTAAACGATGCTAAGGACATATGTTGGACATATATACAGTGAAACAAAGTGACACAGTACTAGACAGACAGCCAGACAGACAGATAGATAGATAGATAGATAGATAGATAGATAGATAGATAGATAGATAGATAGATAGATAGATAGATAGATAGATAGATAGATAGACAGAGACGGCGCAATGGAGCAATAGGAAGATAATCTCTTCTTTCTTGATGCAATCTGACTGATGAATCAAGTGACCTACTTTGCGCAGTGGAATCAACTCTTATAAAACTACTGCAGCCCTCATGCACAGGCATGTACAAATACTAACACATTTCACAGCAGTTCTTCTCTATGTAGCTAAAACGTGGTGTCTGCACAGGTAGCAATGATTTTTAATGGGTCATGATAGTTTGCATCATCCCCCTGTTCAATTAGCATAAGTATTAGCATATACTGCTGCAGAGCATAACAGTTTGCACATCATGATTGTGAATTATTCAGGTAATGACTGCACAGCAGCAGCCAAGATATTTAATATTCATGTAGCTTAAATCCTAGGATAGAATCAAAAAGAACACAAAAATAAGAGCAATGCAGCTGCCCTTGTTTCAAGACTGCTAGCCAAAATGCTCAGTCTTGAATGAAGATGAATTTAAAAGAAGCTTTTTGGAAGAGAGGAGTCTTACACCTGCATTATGACCATTTGTATTAGTTGGTTTAGATACAGAGAAAAAGAGATATAGAGGATAAGATATAGAGAATGGATGGAAACTCATTCTGGGTCAATTGTGTTCTATTTTGACTGTGAGATTTGAGTATGGTGTTGATGAGCCTGTTGATACTAAAATAACAGTGTGTACTAAAACGTAGTGTACTGTGTGAGATTTAAAGAAAAAGGAAAACAAAAAATTATCTTACCTGTTTGATTGAAATGGAGGTTCATTCAAAGAGTGCACCGAGAAAAGAAAGAAGAAACAGAAGCAGTTAATATTAATCACATCTGGTCATATTCACATTATGTACAGTACATATCCATAGTGAAATAATGAATATTATTATGATTTGATCTTGTGACATAGACACTGTGATGTTTTATAACTGCCCTAAAAAAGTCTTCACAGACATAGCACTTCAACGGGCTGCTAACCAAGATACATTCAAAGTATGGTGTAGAGTTAACAAATAGATGTCCAAGTCCATCAGCTGAATAAAGTAGTCTATTTCTGACTTATTTCAGAAGGACTACTTTGCTATTTTGATAAATAAAGAATAAGATATTGTCAAGCAAGCTAAAGCTTAAACCTGCTCAGCTCTGTTCTGCTCCATTTCTTGCTCACTCCAGTGCATTGTTAGCAAAACCCAAAATGGAGCTGTGTTTTCCTCTTTTAATTAGAGTCTTCAGAGGCTTACTTTGACTGTCAGTCTGCGTGTTGGATTGTTGCCAGGCAGCTCTCACTTTTAATTTAACCTGGAGTTTAACAAGTTTTTTGGTAACAGTTCACCTATTTCAGAACACTTAACCTACCCTATATTATGTTACTTTTATTCTTTAACCAGCATTTCACTTAAATAACTTCATCGTGTGATTTTATTATCACACTGTTAGAACACTGTCATAAATGAATTACCAATTCATGTAAAATCACATTTTCAAGTTCAATGTTTATCACATTACAATCTAAGTAGAATGCTGTGCAAGAATCATGTACTTGGGTGATGACATAGAATCAAATTTAAAAAATAAATTTGTCTACACAATTACCTAGTGAAAGGTTTTATTAACAAATACACACAAATAAGTGCAGCTTAAAGGTATTGTCTTAGAATTACAATTACACAATGTGTTTTTTCAACATTTTATCTCCTAGTTTGCACAAGATGCTTCTATAAAACAAAACTACCCTCAGTATTCAAGAACACTGAAAACTCTGACACTTGTGTTAATTAAAATGAGCTGCACTGTTAAATCTACATAATTTTCCATCATTCTCCAATAATGTCAACCACACTGCTTAAACAGTATTCTTGTGACCCAGATAATAATATTTTTAAAAATGAAGTACTGTATGTTTGTTTTTTGTTTTTTTTGTTTTTTTAACTGTTTTTCCCTCCTGCCATGGCTGAAAATAGGAGCAAATGCGAGCCTGAAGCTAACATGAACAGTAACACGCATGAATTCACATGGAAATTATTTTGATGACAAAACCTCTCTGCCACTTTATGTGACACAGAAATAAGCACACATCACCAATAAACTGTTGTATAAGACTCTAACCACTGACCTTTAGATAATCTAATTTTCAGCATTCATATGCATATAAAATATGTTTTATTTTTGGTTGTGTATGTGGCATGCGTCATTTTGTTGCTACAGTTGAGTAATTAATTGCCTTGATGCTAAAAAGGCTATAGAAGAGTGAGTCTAAAAAAACAATGTGTTTAAAAGAAAGAAAGAAAAGACGGGTATCAGATTGATATTGTATGCAATAACTGAAGTTATAGAAATAATCATGGCTTCATCGCCATAGGTATTTCCTGGTTAAATGATATTAGGCAGTGTTTTAGTAGTGCTGGTATTGAAGCATTGAACTATTTACTTACTGATGTCTACAGATTCAAATACAACATATTTCAGATTGTATAATGCAATGGATCCATGGGAAATGTAACTTGACAAAAGCATTCACACTGAATATTACAAATACACAGCAAAATTATGACAAAATAACTAAAAACACTCTGCAATTTTCTACACATGTTGTTTTGCATTCATTGTGTATGACTTGTAACTACATTATACAATTGCAGTGTCCATGTTTCAGGCTAAAGCAGAGAAGTAAGAGTTTCTAGAGGAGGTTAACATGAGTTTTATTTACCAATATATTGCAAATACTGGTTGCTCAAAACCGAAGGGAAGCATGTTGTACTGCCCAAACATGCATGCAAGTCTTTTTCAGAGTGCAAGTTCTTTTTTTTCTTGTTAATCACAGTTACCTTGGATTTGTCTTATGATGATCATCAGTTATGGTTTCTGTTGAATGTCCTTTACAAGTTCTGCGCCAATGGAAGTAGTAAAACACAATCTTCTCTTAATAAGTTTATTTTTCATCAGGGTATAGTCATAGTCTGCTTTACATATTGTTCAATTCATAGCATGTAGTGCAATGCTTTTATTGTGTCACTATCAAACAACAAAATATTTGTGATATTTTGTGAAAACACAACATATCACAAACAGAGGCCAAAACAAATATACCACAAAGAAAATATTAATAGTCGAGAGGTCTACAATGCATTTTGAAATGAGACACATCAACCATATAAATATGTATATTATAGGTTATTTCCCCATTCCCAAATCAAATTCCAATATGTATATGGTGTTTGAACTTATAAGGAAAAAGCAAAACACTCATACTTATAATACAAACACTCAGTCCTGTTTGGGAACAAGCAACTGCAAACCTTCTCAGTCTTTGACAAAAACTATTGCAAACAAAAAATAAAAATAAATAATTTAAAATAAATAAATAAATAAATAAATAATTAAGTAATTTATGTTACTATGATACTATTGTCCAGAAGATAGACAACAAAGGTTAAGATTGTCAGTGTGCAAGGTCAGGTTTGGGGGATGAGGTTGAAATCATATGCAAAACTCCAAGAACATTACAAAACATACTGATGCAATGAAAACATATCCATGCACAAAACGTTCTGTAGAAAAAATGTCCACATTTTAAACAGCCACAATAATGCATCAAGTAACGCTATACTACCATGAGACAAATTACAGCATATTTGACAGTCACAGGGTCCAAATGTATTTACAATGCATGGCAAACTCTCATTTGAACACATAACAAGGATGCGGTGCACCTGCCCTCACCTTCAAACTAGCTCTGTCTGTACTGGCGCGCCTTAGGGTGTTTTTTTGGTAGGCTGCACTTCTTTGCTTCAGTGTGTCAGTGTCTGTGTTCGAGCCGAAACGAAAATCGCCTCTCCACGACCCAGTGGTCAAGAAGGAATCATAGCGTTCATCTTTCAGCAAGGTCCCACAACGGCTTAAATCTGTAAAATGAGGGGGGCAGTAGGCCGTGGGGAAAACGGGGAGACTAGCGGAGGGTGAACGGTAAACATAACCACGCCGGCAGAGCTTAAGATAAAACACTCCACCGATTAAAAGGATGAAAAGAGAGGAAACCGCTGCAAGAGCTATAATCAGGTAGAGCGTTAAGTTGTCGCTATCCTGTGATTCATCTGTTAATTCAAAGAGCTCGTTTAAAACAGGTAGCCCGTCATCTATTGCTATACTGACTGTAACAGTGGCGGAAAGAGTTTCGGACCCATTATCTGTTACTAAAACGACAACAGTATGTTTTGGTTCATCGTCCTCCATGAATGCTCGCACAGTTCTGATTTCGCCTGTGTGTAGACCGACTACAAACAGATTAGGCTGCGTTGCTGTTATTATTCTGTAGGAAAGCCATGCGTTATGGCCAGAGTCGGCGTCCACAGCTACCACCTTAGTAACCAGGTAACCTCTAGGCGCTTCAGCTGGCACCATATCTTCAGTAATGAGCCCGGAGGTTTGGGCAGGGTATAGAACCACAGGTGCATTGTCATTTTGGTCCTTAATAAAAACGTTTACAGTGCAAGTGGTGGAGAGTGGAGGATCGCCTCCATCTCGAGCTGTCACCTTAATTTGGAAGTGAACTGACTGTTCGTAATCAAAGAGGCGTGATGTGAAGAGTCCCCCTGTTTCTGAATTGATGGTAAGGAAAGAGGACGCCTCTGAGTTTGTGTCCCTTGATATTTGGTACAGTATTTTAGCATGAGACCCGTCGTCAGTGTCCTCTGCTTTCACTTTCATCACAAACGTGCCAACGGGCTGGTTTTCCAATATGTTGGCATTGTACTCGCTCTGCGTAAAAGTCGGGGGGTTATCATTTATGTCATTAACCAGGATTGTTATAACGTTTACACTGGAGAGTGAGGGAGATCCCGCATCAGTGGCAGTAACTGTGATGTTATACTCTGGTTGAAGTTCTCTGTCTAGTGTTTCGTCAGTCACCAACATGTAGTAGTTTTTGACCTCTGATACAACTGTAAATGGAACATTGTCTGGGATTGTACATGTGACGCGCCCACTGCTCCCAGTGTCCAGGTCATAAACATTAATTAGAGCAACCATAGTCCCTGGTTTAGAGTCTTCAGCCACGTTAGCAGAGGGTGATTTTATCTCGATCACAGGTTTGTTGTCATTTACATCAATGACGTCAATTATAAGTTTACAGTGAGATGCCTGACCACCCCCATCTTTAGCCTGAACATCCAGCTCGTGCGTTATGTCCTCTTCATAATCAATAAGACCCGCCACTCGAACTTCTCCACTCAGAGGGTTAATTTCAATAACTTTCCCCGTCTTGTCTGACAGGTGACTGAAAGCGTACGTTATCTCTCCATAAACACCTTCGTCTGGGTCCGTGGCATTCAGCCTTGCTATGACAGTCCCTATGGCCGAGTTCTCTGGCACAGAAGCTTTATAAACTCGTTGGCTGAAAACTGGGACATTATCATTAGCGTCCAAAACACGGATATGGATAGAAGCAGTTCCTGATCTGACTGGACTCCCCCCGTCAATTCCATTGATTTTCAGTACATGTTCAGCTTCTGCCTCCCGGTCTAAGGCCTTTTTAAGAACTAGTTCCGGATATGCATTGCCGTTTATTTGAATACTCATTTCCAGTGCAAAGTGATCATTCGGGCTCAGTTTATATTCACGGATTGAGTTGGTTCCCAAATCGGGGTCATGCGCGCTCTCCAACGGAAAACGCCTCCCCAGAACTGTGGATTCCACTAAATCTAGTTTGATCTCCCCTGCAGCAAACACTGGACTGTTGTCATTTATGTCTGCAATATCCAAAACTAAGCTGTAAGCTTGAAGGGGGTCTTCAAGTAAGAGCTGATACTGTAGGATGCAGACGCTGGCTTGCGCGCAGAGCTCCTCTCGGTCAATCCGTTGGCTGATCAAAAGATTGCCTGACGCAGTGTCCAGTTCGCACAGCTGACTAGTTCCTTCTGCAACAACACGGGCACGACGAGCTTCGAGCTCCGGTAATTGCAGCCCCAGATCACGAGCAACATTCCCAATAACAGACCCCCGCTGCATCTCCTCTGGAAGGATGTAACGGACTTCTCCAAGCGAAAAACCAAAAAGGAGGTTAAACAGTAAAATATGCAGCCACCATTTTAAGCTTATTCGCTGGTCCATTTCTAAACATGCGTCGGAAACAGATGTACTGTCGAAATTATAGCTAAATCCTAAATATATACATCCAACTAACTGAAAATGCTGCTGTAATGAGACGGTTGTCTGCCTCTCTATACTGAGTTAATCATGCTCTATTAGGGAAGCCGTCAGCTTGGATTCCTCTCTCTCTCTCCCAGTTTCATAGCTTCTCTCTCTCTCCCTCTCCCTCTCTCTCTCTGTCACACACACACACACACACACACACACACACACACACACACACACACACACACACACACACACACACACTCTCACTTCTTCACATACCCACCCACACATATACACAAACACGCATGCCTACACAGCCCTCGGCTCTAACCCAATATTCCAGTTCCACTGACACAGATACAGATAGAGTGAGACACGCCATATGAGTCAGACATTATAAAAGAGCGTCACCAAGAGACTGCGATGCAAACTACAACAGTGCTATGAGATACATCCAGGAACCGGCTGAAAATTGTAATTTAATTGTTATCACCTTGAACTGTGTAAATGTTACAAAGCTTAACTATTGTTGATATTCTCAGAGATGGCCAATCCTTGTGACACAATGATTTAAGTACACTTTTTAGACTACAGTTTGTGTTTCTCTTTGACATTGCATAACACTGAATCGGAGTTCAACACACGCAGTGTGGAGATGGCAAGGGATTTCAGGGGAAACACACACTATCTCTCTCTTTCTCTCATTTTCATTTTTCATTTCACTTAGCATTATTGGCATGGATGTTTAGGTGCCAAAGCAGAAATTCACGTTACAAATTAAAGAATAAAATTATATTTTAAAAAAACACAAAAAACCCACAAATCTCTCTCTCTCTAACCTCCAACTTTCTGAGGATCTACAATCACAGACTACAGTTTGTTGCAGATTGATCTACACATATATATCATATAAATCACAGTCTGGTCTGTTAATTGGCGCCCAATGCCCACAGAACTTGCATTCTGAGAATTATTGTAGACGCCTCAAACCCTGGTCATTCCTCGATTCAACATCTTCCCTTTGGTAGGTGCTATAGCGCTCTACACCCAAACAACCAACACAAGAACAGTTTCTCTCCACATGCCATCACACATACAGAAAGTTGAATCACCCATGTGAGGTCTACAAAATGCAAAACTAAATCATCTTCCTGCAATGTATGGACAATAACATCCTATAAGTCTGACTGAATATACTGTAAATGTTTTCTTACATCAACATATGCAAATAAGAGACACTCTGAATAAAGAATTACTTATTATTCATTATGGAGAAGCGAGATATGCACACTCTGTAGCGATTGAGAGAAAGTCTACCATCACAAAACTCCAGATGGTCTAAGAAGCGGCAGCTGAACTGAGAAGTTGTTTTTTGTTTGTGATATATATGCATGTCTGAAATATGAGAGATTTGCAATGTTTCAAATAATTTGGCAATATGAAATAGATCACTGTTAAGCACACTGTGAACTAACAAAATTAAAATGCATGTTTAAACAACTTAAACTGTTGCACGCAATTTAATTAAACAAACCCAAAGTAAAGACTGGTGAAAGTATCGGAGGCTACTGCAGTCATCAGCTCTGTCGATATCCAGCATTCTCTATAACATTAAGAGTTTAAAAAGGATAATACCAGTACAAGTTTACTTTTTCTTTTACCCCTATCACCGTCAATAAATACAAAATAAAGTGAGTGAGGGTTGAAGTCATCTTAATGGCAGGATGAAACCGCTAGGGAGGCAGAGATTCCCACTGATTTTAGGAACATATTAGGCCTACAAACACCTTAGAGACACCACAATGACATCCAATTTAATTTCACATCTGTTGAATCAATGGACATGTTCTACTGATCCTGCTTGACAAAAATACGGTAACACTTTCAATGAAGGTCATCGCTATAATGACTTATGCATCTATTTACAACACGATATAATGCGTCCATAACACATATGACAGTTGTTATCATCACTTACAAACATGCATTAGGCGCTATAGCAAAGTTCATAATACATTATGAACTTTTGATTCAATGTTTTATAACTAATAGTCATACCAGTTTATATCAATGTGCGGCAAGAATCTCCGACCCTGTTCCATAACACATTAGGCTATAACTACCGACTCTGACCCGTTATAAATACACTTTAGTCACCACTTAGAATTAGTGATATAAAATGGAATAAAAGCTTATAGTAATGGCAGTAATATTGAATAAAAGCTTATAGTAATGTTTAATGTTATAGCATGACTCTGTTTGCTTTAAGTAAAGTGTTAAAATATCTATCCCTGTATAATATATTACAGGTGGACATAATAGCATATGAACTAATTATAAGACCTTGTAACACGTCATTGTTTGCTTCAAGTAAAGTGACACACATTTTGCGCAGGAAAACAACTTTTATTTATGTTTCTTCACTTTGTGAGCAATATGTATGAATTTTGAACATTTTGCATTTAGCTCAAAAACAACATAATTACATCATGGACACTCATTCTCAGGGTGGCGAGAGATCGCTTGAGAGAAGCCCTGTTGCCGACCAACATCATGTAAGAGACTAGTATCAGAGAATAGTATCATGGACAGGCCCTAACAGATGCAGTGGACAATTAAACCACGCTACTAAAATTTCACATAGTCATCAAAATGACTGCGACATAATTTTTCACCGGTGTTATGCCGAGTTTGCTTGCCTGCCGAAAATTGCATGTACCTCAAAATACTGCTTTTAAAATAAATACTGCTATGCTATTTGTTGGAATCTTTATGTATATAAGTTATCTCATATTTACTCAGTACATGGAAATACATATATGGAAATATAAGCATTGTATTTTAATATGATTCTTTGAGTTTGTTCACAGGAAACCTGCAGTGGATGGGTCACAGAGCCAGACACCCAAAGAAGCAAGAACCAAAACAGCTACTGATATGCAGCTGTTACACATAGTTCCTGGAACATTCTGCACAGCACCATAGCCATAACAACATATGCTAATCTAACTGTCTCACAGTTCATGTTGCTGCTTATTCCCTTTTCCCATGTAGCAGCAATGTGTATGTAACTAGGGACCTCCTTGATAATAATAAAAAGAGAGGAGGCGGCAGAGATACTCAGAGCGGTTGGAGTTTGTAACTGAGTACATCTCTGTCCGTTCTCCTCGCGAGTAAAAAGCTATTAACTCTCTTGTCTTTCTTCCTTGTTTGATATTTTAGGTGTCTAAACCTGACACTATTCTTTGTGGGGTTCATCAGTGGTGATAAATGATTCGAAGTATATATTTTAGGAACGTTTAGAGTCTTTAATATTTCCCCGGTCTGTAAAGCAAAGGTTTTGGCGGCAGTGTAGCTTTAGCTAAATTAGTAATGGAGTAATGTTAATTAGTCGCATGTCATTACTACCTAACTTGTTGAGGAATGAGAAAAGCAGGTTGAAGCTAAAGCGGTGTCCTGTACACATGGACATTCTGATAGTTAAATTAAATTATATTTCAGTGTCCAGAGGAGTCTGACTGGTTGTTAAAGGAAGGACACTGGTGACCACGGAGGTGCTGAGGTCACTTAAGTAGATCAGGGATGTAAACTAGTCCTTTTAAGCAATAGGAGACATTTCTTTTGAATTTTAATGCGCAAACGAAATGTAATTATCCAGAAATTACACAGAAAAAATGCATCAAGATGGATCGCTACCCTCTGAATTGTAACGTTAATCAAATCGAATTGTGGGGTGCCAAGAGATTCTCATTCATATTCATATTCCCATTCAATTACTTTAAAATGTCTTTTAATGGGCTACGTTTTGTGAAGTGGTTGTCTTTAATTGTTGTCTTTAAAAGACTGGTGTCTTACAGTAATTTATTATTTAAACTAAACAAATCTTATCTCTAACAAATCAAATATTAAACTTGACTTCCCCTCCAAAGCAGATGTCATCTGAAGGGACTGAAAAAAGAATTTGGATTGGAACAAGTTCAGAGCAGTGATTTCCTGAAATTAAACCATTAAGACAAAAAAGCACATAATTTGGAAAATATTACATTATAGCCAATGTAATATAATAGCAAATCCAGCAAAAAAAACAGAGACAACTGAAAAGAAGATGGTGGTCAATGTTACGGCAGAAAATTGTGTCCTCTTACATTTAATCTTTAGCCTATATATGCTCTTTTAATATTACTATTATTGTTACAGATATGTATTGTGTTTTTATCCTTAACCTTTCCTCTCCTATACTCCTTATACTCCTGGGAGAGGGGGTTGTAGCCAATTCTGTGGTCTGGTCTCTGCCACACAGACCACTGGTCTCTACCACTAGGGGCGCTAGAGATACTGGTCTCTGCCACACCGACCACTGGTCTCGGCCACACAGACCACTGGTCTCTACCACTAGGGGCGCTAAAGATACTGGTCTCTGCCACACCGACCACTGGTCTCGGCCAGTGTTGTAATGTAACGAAGTACAAATACTTTGTTACTGTACTTAAGTAGAAATTTCATGTATCTGTACTTTACTTCACTATTTAAATTTATGTCAACTTTCACTTTTACTCCACTACATTTCCTAGATAAAATGTATACTTTTACTCCGATATATTTCCATTAAGCATCTTCGCTACTCGTTACTACAAAATAAAATCAGAAGAAATGTGTGTGACTGCAAAAAGGCAGGCTTGGCGAATCACTGCTCCTAGATTGCATTATGCACGTTCCGCACGCTCTATTTCAGAGTGATGCTTGTTTGCTGCCAAAGGAGGAGGAGGAGGAAGCGCAACTGAAACCGCCATGGAAGCGCCTACTGGAAGACCTCCCGTTATCGTAGAAGACGACCACCGCGACAACAGTGGTGAACTCGGTGAACAGGGTAGTGGTGAAGATAACGTTACACACCCATGGCCGTATTTGCATGAAATGTTTCTGTACAATGGAATGAAAGATTCTTCCTACCGGATGAAGTGCCTCTTATGCCTACTGAAAGTCACTGACATTTTTGCATTCAAAAACTCCCCGTCCAACCTGGAGAAGCACATCGAGGTAGGTTAAATTAAAAGTTATTCAGCAAAGCCACAATGTCAATGTGATTCAACATTAGTTATCATAAGCTCCGTATGAGCCGTATCAGATAACAATATCTGGCTAACATGATGTCCAGGCTAACATCTGCTAGCTAACGTTGCTAATTAGCTGACATGGCGCACATATTCAACTAATGTCAACTTTAACGTTACACCGCTGATTTAATTAAACAGAGAACTCTCAAAGACATGTCCATAATACTGAAACCCGCTTAACTGTTTATGGTATAACTGCCAGGCCGAATATTTTCTCAGGTAGGCTAATGTTAGATTGAGAAATATTTTTTGAAAACTGCTAGGTTAATCAGTGTCAGGTTAGAAAGTGTTAATCCTGCTGAACTCGCCTTTTTCACAGAGTATGCCGCTGCCATGAGCCCAGTCGCCCAGGGTACCAACAGCTTGCAAGCAGAAGCAAATGCCATGATGGGGTGGCTACTTCCAACCATCAACCTGCTCACTGTCAAACTTGACAGAGTCAAGTTGCCACTGAAGTACTGCAAGCCTCTGGTGGATGCTCTACATGTAACTTTTATTCTTGTATTTATTTCCTGTTGTCTTAAGGACAATAGGAAATAAATGTCTTCAGTCCAAGAAGAGCAAGACTGAATTCTAGCAACTTTGAAAACCAGCTTCTTTTGAAGATGAACAGACACCTTTTCAGTTTCAACTAGTAGCTGCTGGACATAGGTAGCCTGTGTGTGTGGTGTGTGTGTGTCAGAGGTCCTGCCTACACCGGCCTAACATTTCTGCAGTGGTTGAAGAAGAGACTGTGACCTGGGGAGTAAGCCCTACAAATGCTCATACCACATGTCCAAAATTTTATCCCTACCACCACGTCATTTTTTTAAATAAATACGTTTTTTATTTGTACATTTTTTCATTTTTACCTGAAGTTCATACAAACGTGAAATTTCTTTTTCCATTTTTTTTCTTTGATGTCAGCTCTAAAAATAGGCTGTTTGTTCTTTGAACTTAAGAGAATTGTGCCTGAAAAGTTGTGGAAAAGAATGTGATTTTGATTTGATGAGTGAGATTAAGAAGAGATGGGAACCCTGATATTGCATTATGCTTTGCTGTAAGAAAGCCACAATAAAGTTCTCAATCGAAGTTCTAACTGTTTGCTTAAAAAAAACATTTTTTACTTTTACTTCAAATACTTAAGTATATTAAATATCAGAAAGTTACTTTTGATACTTAAGTAAAGTATATAGGCTATCAGGTACTTTAAGACTTTTACTTAAGTAATATTCTAAAAGGTAACTTCCACTTCTACCAAAGTCTTTTTCTAGTACGATACTTGTACTTTTACTCAAGTATTGCTTTCTAATACTTTATACAAGACTGGTCTCGGCCACACAGACCACTGGTCTCTACCACTAGGGGCGCTAAAAATACTGGTCTCTTGCTGCGTTCCCGGCAACTCGGAACTGGGATATTTCCGACCTCCAACTAGGAAAAGTACCCCGGAACGCCACTTGAAGTCGGATTTCCTACTTGTGAACTCGGAGAAAGAATTTGTACCCCGACTTCACGAGTAGCAGCTGAATGACGTCAGAAAACAATGTCAGCGCCCATGGAAGCTCACTTTGTAAATGGTAAACCATAAACTAAACGGCAACAAAACGTATATTTGCATGTATTTGAATTAAAATAATAAATACGATCATGCAGAAAAACTTGTTCTGCATGTATATTGATGTAGAAATATGTTTTACACATACGGTAGCTGGCTACAGTAAATA
Organism: Lepomis macrochirus; assembly: GCA_024633595.2. Classification (NCBI taxonomy): domain Eukaryota; kingdom Metazoa; phylum Chordata; class Actinopteri; order Centrarchiformes; family Centrarchidae; genus Lepomis; species Lepomis macrochirus. The sequence goes on along the minus strand of JALXJV020000018.1, from coordinate 17,010,580 downwards.
ATCTCATAAAGTCATCTTTTCTGCATAAAAGTTATTGTTAAAAATGCCAAAACATTAGGAAGTGTAACGGACAACAATGACTTACTTCAGGGCTATCAACTTGGGGTACACATAACTAGTAACGTATGGACTATTTATTTCAGTTGTTGCAGTTAAACTGCCATCCTTTTAATTAACACCTAAAGCACTGCTGAGGGTGCAACTGTGTGTTCACTTTGTCATGGTCACCCATGATTTTCGTTCACTTTCGGCGTCATGCACCACCATGCACCTGGAACGCTTTGATGTCGGAAGTCGGAAGTTTCAACTGGGAAATATCCCAGTTACGACCAGTCTCGAACGCGCCATCTGCCACTACCGACCTAGTGGCAGCGACCACCGTCTTTAGCGCCCCTCTACCAGATGGTGGTAGAGGGGCGCTCTCTGAATGGTAGAACTCTACCATTCAGTGAAAGATGCCTCATCCACCACATGTTATTGCAGGGTTTTTCATTGTTATCACACCCAGGGATGTAACTGGGTTCTTCACAGGGATACAATTAACTTCTGATAGTTCACATTCCTTAAGTTCCTCAACACATCTAATTGCTTTGATCCATTCCTCTCTATTAGACAAAAAAATTGTCTGCCAGTTGAGATAATTTAAATGATCTAACGTCTCTTTAGGTCTACTTTGGAACCATAGACTGTATAAAAACTTGAAACTTGTTTTAAATGTGTACAGCCATCCCTTAGAGACTGTAGCAGAGACCAGTGGTCGGTGTGGCAGAGACCAGTATCTTTAGCGCCCCTAGTGGTAGCGACCAGAGGTCGGTGTGACAGAGACCAGTGGTCGGTGTGGCAGCGACCAGACCACAGAATTGGCTACAACCCCTGCTGACTCCTGGTCTGTCCACATTAGAGTTTAGGTCAGAGCTGTGAGATTGTTTTGGTGTTCTCCCTCTCTTGTTGTTCCTTTCCTCTCGTGGAATGTTCATTCAAGGGTGAGAGAGGATCTCTGTTCTCCAAAACATAGAAACCTAGACTGTGTAAATGATAATGCATCCCTTTGTTCGGGGCAACACGCCCGATGCTGCCCTATAGGCGGCAGGTCTCTGGACCAGCTGTATGTGTGCTCTGTTTATTCTCTTTTGTTAAATAAATTCTTCAAAGACAACAGATGGTTGTAACTAAATTCTTTGCTAAACCCCTCACCAGGAATATAATTCAACGACAGTCAAGAAGACCAAAAATCAGAAAATCTGTGTTCAGCACCAAGGACAGAGAAACGAGTAAAAACAGTGAAAGATGTTCCCCTGGTTGACAGCAGTTTGTCCTAGCAAAGACCACTCACATGAAAAAAAGAGACAGGTCAGCTGTGTGTGTGTGTGTGTGTGTGTGTGTGTGTGTGTCGTTTTCATAAATCTGGGACAGATGCCATGAAACATATTCCTACCTCAGGAGAAGAATCACAATCTCCAAACACCTCAGCAAAGTCTGTCGGACTTTTCCTCAGAGTCTGCTCAGCAGGCAGTGTGTTGTCATTGTAAGATGACACGAACTTAAAGTCACTGGTCCTAGAACCCGTTGTCAGGTAGGCGTCATAATTGTAAGTGCTGCGTAAAGTTCCTGTGCCGTCAACATCTGCATAATTAGGAGGGAGATAAGCGCTGGGGATGGCAACTGCTCCATCAAACAACAGTCTGGGCTTTCTCCTGCGACAAAACCTCACACCGAGGATGATGATAATGAAGGTCAGGAAAAAGGTGGACACAGACACCAGCGCGATGATCAGGTATGAGGTCAGCATGGAGTTCTTCTCATCATAAGAAATGTCCTTCAGCTCTGGCACCTCAGCCAAGTTATCAGAAATAAGTAAATACATAGAGCAGGTGGCAGAGAGAGAGGGCTGTCCGTTATCTTTCACTGCCACAATAAGGTTCTGTTTCATGCTGTCAGACTCAGAAATGTCCCGCTGGGTCCTGATCTCTCCGCTGTGGACACCGATAGTGAAAAGTCCCGGATCAGTGGATTTGACTATATGATAGGACAGCCAGGCGTTCTGTCCGGAGTCCGCGTCCACCGCTATCACTTTGGACACCAGAGAGCCTCCGTGTGCAGCTTTGGGGACCAGCTCGGTCATGAAGGAGTTGCCCTCCGGGGCGGGGTACAGAATCTGAGGAGAGTTGTCATTTACATCCGATACGAAGACACTAACGGTCACGTTGCTGCTGAGCGGAGGAGAACCGTTGTCTCTGGCCATCACGTGGACTTTAAAACTCCTGAACTGTTCATAATCAAACGACCTCACAGCGTGGATCACCCCCGTGTCTCCGTTAACAGACAGATAGGAGGACACCGGGGCACCGTTCACCTCACCGGGTAACAGAGAATAAATCACTGTACCGTTTTGTCTCCAGTCGGGGTCTCGAGCACTAACGGAACATAAAGTGGAGCCAGGTTTGTTATTTTCACTCACATATGCGCTGTACGACTGTTCCTCAAACATCGGTGGGTTGTCGTTGATGTCTGCTACAGATAACTGAACAGTTTTAGAGGAGGACAGAGGTGGAGAGCCCTCGTCAGTGGCAGTGATTGTAATGTTGTAATCAGACACTAGTTCACGGTCCAGTTGTCCTGTGGTCACCAGAGAATAATAGTTTTTAATAGAAGGAAGCAACTTAAAGGGGGCGTTTTGCTGAATGGAGCAGCGGACCTGTCGGTTACTCTCAGAGTCTCTATCCTGCACGTTAATGATGCCCACCTCTGTACCAGGTAAGATGTCTTCCGGTATGGGATTCGACAGTGATTTCAAATTGATTACAGGGGCGTTGTCATTCACATCAGTGATCGAAATTATTACCTTAGCATAAGATGACAGTCCTAACCCATCTTTTGCTTTAACGCGTATTTCAAATGATGCGGTAGTTTCATAATCAACAGTGCTAATTACTCGAATCTCACCTACTTTACGGTCGATACTAAAAATCTTCTTCACATCATCAGTAACATGGCCGAATTCATAAATCACATCTCCATTGATTCCCTCGTCTGCGTCAGTTGCCTTCACTGTGACCACTACAGTATCTAAAGGAGAGTTTTCAGGCAGACTGGCTTTATAAACGGCCTGGCTGAACACTGGGGCGTTATCATTAGCATCCAGCACAGTGACGTGTATCACTACTGTACCTGATCTCTGAGGGGAGCCACCATCTAGAGCTGTAAGGAGTAAATTGATCTCGTTTTGTTTCTCTCGATCAAGCTCTTTATCAAGAACAAGCTCTATTGTGTTTCCATTAGCAGCCAAAATGAAATTCTCATCCTTTTTAAGGTTGTATTGCTGAACTGAGTTTTGTCCTATATCCGCATCGTGCGCCTCTTCTATCACAAAACGAGCACCCCTGACTGCCGACTCTCGAATTTCTATGTTTATCAATTCTTCCTTAAACTGTGGCGAGTTGTCATTAATATCTTGAATGTGAAGACCAATCCGGTGGAGCTCGAGAGGATTTTCAAGCACTAGCTCGTGTTTTAGGATGCACGAAGCCTTTTCTCCACAAAGCCCCTCTCGGTCAATCCTTTCGGCAACAATCAGTTCTCCGTTGTTCAGGTTTATGTCACAGTAACGTTTATCAGTCCCATCGGTGTCAATGCGGGCTTTTCTGGTGGACAGCGCGCCCGTGTCCAGCCCGAGATCCTTGGCTATATTTCCAACAACTGATCCTCGTTTCATCTCTTCGGGAAAAGAATAGCTCATGTCTCCATAGGCGGCGTGTAAAAAAAGAAGGAGGAAATGAAACACGCACGTTTGAAACACGAATATTTTAAAATCCATCATCGACAACCAGTTTCTAAAAGGTTGAATAACAAAGCGAACAAAAACAGTTCAACCACATAACACGAAGATTAAGGGCGATTCTAAGGTGATCGTCGCTATTTGGACACACCAGCACAAGAATTTGCGTCCACACCAAACGATAGAGGAATCCAAACATCTTTAGGCTGGTGTATAGCGCCACCGTGAGTTCAAGAAACACAACTATAAAAATAAAAGGAACACTTCAATTTGATCAAACTGTACTATGATATAAGTTTAAACCATAGTTTGCAACTGGTGATTCCACCATGAAACCATAAGGTTTAGACCAGGACACAATCGGAAAACTAGAAACCTTGACAAACACATCTTAAACCATGTCTAAAATGCAGACTGGTATGTTTTTAATAGTATGTTTAGTTACAGTGAGGATCTGTGATGTAAATCCTCACACAGTCAAACACCTTGTGGCATGGCTACTAAAACATTGACTTTTGTCTAGATAAATAATGGTAGCAGGCTGGTATTTACTGTAACCATCTGAGGTAACCTTGTGCAGTGATCCCAGTGTATGTGTACGTTTCCCCCCTTCAGGATGTGATGCCAACCGGGTTTTCTGCATGAGTGTTTCAACACTGTACATCCTGGTCCTATATTGTTTAGCCTCAACTGCATGCATGCCAAGTTCAGTGTGGAAGTTTGATTATATCCTTTTTTAAGTGTCGGATCGTCATCTACTGTTCTCCCGATGATGCCGTCAGATTGTATCCAGTATGGGTAAAAAATAAAATCAATCCAGATAGTTTTGTTTATTTCTTAGTCATTATTTTGATGCTTTTAAAAGTGGCAAAACTAAATTGGCTGTGATCATTAATTAACTGCTGAACACTTGGTGGATTAAAAAGTATAGTATCAGTCTGTAATATTTAAAAGGGAAGTGAGATTATGTAGTTTCATTGAGGCATTAAATGTTTACAGAGTTAACGATTACATAATTTTACCTACAACTTAAATCATTCACGATAAATTCACTACTTGTACCTCTCTGTTTTTATCATCGCATTCACCTACATGTGGACTTAACTTCGGATTGTTTTTTCAATCACACCATAGCAGAAGAAGTGTGGAGAATGATGCAGGTGTGCAAAACTAAACTAGAAGCTTCTGAAAAGATATTTCACCATCCCGTTTCTTCTTCAGTTTGGAAAAATCCTCCATATAAACTCTGAAAGTAGAGTAGAATCTCCTCACTATATTCTAACAAATAACAGTGACTTTTGGATTTCTGTTTTCAGTGTTCTTTATTTGTTACAGTGTCAAGATAAATCTGTAGTTTTATGTCCTTTACTGTAATAGATATTTTGTTTCACCACTTAGTTTATTTCTGTAGTAGTGATGTTTGCTCCCAACTCAGTCATTCATTTATTTGTGAACTGAATGCATGTTTATTAAATGTAATCTTGATTTCAACAAGTTTGCAAAGAAACATGGAAGAAGGGAGACATATTCAGCTTTGGTCAGCTTTGACCAATAAAACATGGCTTTGTGCTCTATATCAAACAGTTCTTTTCTCACACATAATAAACAGATCTTCTACAATGCAATTCAAACATTTTCAAAATATAAGATAATTTCTATAGTGATATGGTTCTAAACTTCCTTAGCTATGAAAGGTGATAGATTGTGATGGTGATGAACTGGTCAAAAACATATGTTTAAACAGATATGAGATTCTTATTCACAAGAGTTAACACAGAACATTATTGCTCTGTGACATGAGTTCTTGTGATATTATTCTGGCAGCTCTGACATTAAAACAACCAACTTGCTCTGATGTTTTCATACTTTATAGAAAAAAAAACATGCACATCGTTATTGACGGTATTATGGAAATGCATCAAATATAAGCACAACATCTTGTAATAAAGGTAATCCCTGCAAACCACTCTTGTATTCAATGAGAACACATACTATAAATAAGTTCTGTGGGGAGCAAAATTATCAGTTGATGTGCAGATTCATAAAATGCCTTGCATGCAATAGCAGGGTGCAGATGACTCCAGTGTTGTATTTTCTTTAACAAAAAAATGCCACAATCCTTAAAGAACATATATACTTTAGTACTAGCAACTTGTGAAACACTGCAGATCTACAAATACCATGGTGATTTAAGTTGATTACAACAGCTTACCAGATCACATAAAGTTTAAGATGGACTGAACAAGCCTCTCCTCTATTCTGTAGAGAGGAAGACAAAAACAAACCCCCTCCTACCCTCACTGAATAGAGATACGTGAAATGGGGATAAACAAGAGAACAGCAAATATTTTAGATCCAGCATTTACCATAAATAAGACATTAAAACAACCAGAGCTGGCAGTATAGCCTACTTTAAACCAATAACTTTACACCCAGTCAATCCACAGAACAAAATCAGACAAAACAACTGTTATCAAAGTCACAGTACTGGAAAAAAACTATCTGGGTGACCTGGGAGGAAAAATCCATCATTCTGTCAGTATGACCTATTTAAACTTGGATGAACAAGGTGACTAATATTTTGTCAAGTCATAGCCTAACAAAATTGACCAAGACAGAAGCTTAACAGTGAAAACACAAAGTGGATAAAATGCACATATGAATAGCAATGTGAATAAAATAAAGTTCAGTCATTCAGGCAATATCATTGATCTAGCACAATCGCGGCAGAAATATCCATCGAGCTGACACTACTGTACAAACAGACAAACGGCAATTAAAATGAATACGTTGTTGTCTTTCCTCTCTATATTTGTATGATCTGTATGTCACAATCACAGTGGTCAGAGCAGAACACAAAACAACCTCAACCAAACTCAAACATAAGGAAGCCCATTCAAACACACCTGTTTATAAAGTGTGGTGGGCTGGATTCAAATGTACAGACCTACATACTACAGGTGATGCCATCCACCTAAAGAACCAGCATTAGACAACTACAGTAGGTTTTCAGGAATTCCGCTTTTAAATCAGTCTGTTAGAAATTATTATAACATTAATACCCTGGAAAAGTGTAACAGAGTTCAGTTTCAAATTCCTTCTGATAAAAGTGGCAAAAGATTGCATGCATATTAAGTAATATGAAAGTATATGAAGAGGAGAGATTTGTCTGTCAGAGACTTTCAGCAAAGAAGTCACCTACTGATGACTGACAAGGAAAATAACATGTATAGACACAGACATTGTTTTTGTTGCAACAAAGATCACCTGAGTGTCATACAGAATCTCTTAAACATAATTACTGGAACTCTGAACTCTGACTTTATGCTCCAGCTGATTAGTAGTATATGTTGATTTTAGCAATTAGTACCATGAATTAGTAATCATTTGACTCAAGCAATGCCTGGACTATATCTGAATATTTTCAGATGTTAAGAGATAATATATTGAATTACGGTAGTAAAACCTGTGGACCAGGGTTTTTATGACAACATGAGAACTCAAAAATTAATATCACTATGTCACAACTTTCCATGGCAATAAACGTTATGCTGACCACAGACCAACAAATCTACAAATGAATCATCAGTCTCAGCAAATTGACAAAATGACAGCAAATTAGAGTAGAAAAAACATAAAATAGATTCAATTCCTGAAATTTAAACACAACATTGACCAAGAAAAGATCATTATTCCAACTTGGACTCGAATTCCCTGCTAGATGAATACACTGTAGGTGTACAGAATGTATTCATTTGTAATGAATACATTACACAATACATTAAACTAATAATGCTCACAAACATCTAAAACTAAAACTCAACATGACATCTAATAATAAACAATTATGAAAATGAAAATGAAAATGAAAATGAAGATGAAAATTACCATGGTTGAAATTAAATCGCTTTTGAAAAATAAACAAACACTTTTTGAAGAAAAGTCTTTTTTAAAAACGTTTGCAACAATTAATTACACAGACAGTCAAAAGGAAAATTACACACCACAACCGATTATTAACATTAGTAAATGATAAAAATAACTTTGATTTTGGAAGATGTCCTAGATTAAGTATGTAATGATTGACAGGACAATATTTTTAAAGTGATGCAATGTGTATTTATACCTCTGACTACCTCTGCGTTTCTCCAAACGCTTCAGCAAAGTCTATCGGGTTTTTGAAAAGAGTCAAAGCTAAACACAATAATAGCTTCTTTAGGACTTGAATATCAGTCCTGTAATATGAAATGTTTCCGTACCTCAGGAGAACCATCACAATCTCCAAATACGTCAGCAAAGTCTGTCGGACTTTTCCTCAGAGTCTCGTCAGCAGGCAGTGTGTTATCATTGTAAGATGACACGAATTTAAAGTCACTGGTCCTAGAACCCGTTGTCAGGTAGGCGTCATAAGTGTAAGTGCTGCGTAAAGTTCCTGTGCCGTCAACATCTGCGTAATTAGGAGGGAGATAAGCACTGGGGATGGCGACTGCTCCATCAAACAACAGTCTGGGCTTTCTCCTGCGACAAAACCTCACACCGAGGATGATGATAATGAAGGTCAGGAAAAAGGTGGACACAGACACCAGCGCGATGATCAGGTATGAGGTCAGCTTGGAGTTCTTCTCATCATAAGAAATGTCTTTCAGTTCGGGCACCTCAGCCAAGTTATCAGAAATAAGTAAATACATGGAGCAGGTGGCAGAGAGAGAGGGCTGTCCGTTATCTTTCACTGACACAATAAGGTTCTGTTTCATGCTGTCAGACTCAGAAATGTCCCGCTGGGTCCTGATCTCTCCGCTGTGGACACCGATAGTGAAAAGTCCCGGATCAGTGGATTTGACTATATGATAGGACAGCCAGGCGTTCTGTCCGGAGTCCGCATCCACCGCTATCACTTTGGACACCAGAGAGCCTCCGTGTGCAGCTTTGGGGACCAGCTCGGTCATGAAGGAGTTGCCCTCCGGGGCGGGGTACAGAATCTGAGGAGAGTTGTCATTTACATCCGATACGAAGACACTAACGGTCACGTTGCTGCTGAGCGGAGGAGAACCGTTGTCTCTGGCCATCACGTGGACTTTAAAACTCCTGAACTGTTCATAATCAAACGACCTCACAGCGTGGATCACCCCCGTGTCTCCGTTAACAGACAGATAGGAGGACACCGGGGCACCGTTCACCTCACCGGGTAACAGAGAATAAATCACTGTACCGTTTTGTCTCCAGTCGGGGTCTCGAGCACTAACGGAACATAAAGTGGAGCCAGGTTTGTTATTTTCACTCACATATGCGCTGTACGACTGTTCCTCAAACACCGGTGGGTTGTCGTTGATGTCTGCTACAGATAACTGAACAGTTTTAGAGGAGGACAGAGGTGGAGAGCCCTCGTCAGTGGCAGTGATTGTAATGTTGTAATCAGACACTAGTTCACGGTCCAGTTGTCCTGTGGTCACCAAAGAATAATAGTTTTTAATAGAAGGAACCAACTTAAAGGGGGCGTTTTGCTGAATGGAGCAGCGGACTTGTCGGTTACTCTCAGAGTCTCTGTCCTGTACGTTAACGATGCCCACCTCTGTACCAGGTAAGATATCTTCCGGTATGGGACTCGACAGTGATTTCAAATTGATTACAGGGGCGTTGTCATTCACATCAGTGATCGAAATTATTACCTTAGCATAAGATGACAGTCCGAATCCATCTTTTGCTTTAACGCGTATATCAAATGATGCGGTAGTTTCATAATCAACAGCGCCAATTACTAGAATCTCACCTACTTTACGGTCGATACTAAAAATCTTCTTCACATCATCAGTAACATGGCCGAATTCATAAATCACATCTCCATTGATTCCCTCGTCTGCGTCAGTTGCCTTCACTGTGACCACTACAGTATCTAAAGGAGAGTTTTCAGGCAGATTGGCTTTATAAACGGCCTGGCTGAACACTGGGGCGTTATCATTAGCATCCAGCACAGTGACGTGTATCACTACTGTACCTGATCTCTGAGGGGAGCCACCATCTAGAGCTGTAAGGAGTAAATTGATCTCTTTTTGTTTCTCTCGATCAAGCTCTTTATCAAGAACAAGCTCCAATATGTTTCCATTAGCAGCTAAAATGAAATTTTCATTCTTTTTAAGGTTGTACTGCTGAACTGAATTTTGTCCTATATCCGCATCGTGCGCCTCTTCTATCACAAAACGAGCACCCCTGACTGCTGACTCTTGAATTTCTATATTCATCAATTCTTCCTTAAACTGTGGCGAGTTATCATTAATATCTTGAATGTGAAGACCAATCCGGTGGAGCTCTAGCGGATCCTCCAGCACTAGCTCATGTTTTAGGATGCAGGACGCCTTTTCTCCACAAAGCCCCTCTCGGTCAATCCTTTCGGCAACAATCAGTTCTCCGTTGTTAAGGTTTATGTCACAGTAACGTTGATCAGTTCCATCGGTGTCAATGCGGGCTTTTCTGGTGGACAGCGTGCCCGTGTCCAGCCCGAGATCCTTGGCTATATTTCCAATAACTGATCCTCGTTTCATCTCCTCGGGAAAAGAATAGCTCATGTCCCCATACGCGGCGTGTAAAAAAAGGAGGAGGAAATAGAAACTGCGCAACTGAAACGCAATACTTTTTGCATTCATCGTTAAGCGAGAGTCTCTAAGACATTAAAGAGTCGACGCAACAAAAACCGCTAAACCACATACTACAAATAGCAACAGTAATTCAATGTGATTGTGCCTATGCACACTGGGGGTATACAAGGTCTGTCCACAAAGGATAGAGGAATAAAACCATCTGAAGGCTGGTGTGTAGCGACACCGTGAGTTAAGTTTAACAACAACACTGATTCAAAAAGTAAAGGAACACTGTTAAAATGTGTTGTTGTCTTGTCCACTATTTATCTAAATAAAACAGCAGGCTAACTTACTTCTTAGTTCAGTGTTTACAACTCTTGCAATTGCAGTCACTCTCAAATAGTCCAAACCAGGGAACCCGCTGCAGCAATTTCTACTCTGCATTTTGTTCAGTGCATTAAAGACAGACTCACATCATGATCTGAGGACAACATGCACTCCTTCAAGCCACACCTCTTTCCAAGTAACTTTATGCAAGCTAATATAAAACAAATAGCATCAATTGTAATAAAAAAGGTATTGTACAATAATTAGTATGGAGAACAGTCTGTGTCAGATATAAGTGCATTCAAAATAGAATAATTTCCTTCATCTGTAACTGCATCCCAGTTTTAAATATGAAAATGCTCTTAAAGGGGTTGTTGATTTTATTTTTGGTCATTTTATCAGATGGGTGTTTCTGCAATGAGTAGACCATATGTGGTCTGATAAAATATGTAAAACTGAAAGTCTGCTCTCATCATAACATTGATGTATACACCAGAAGGTGTGGTAACCTGGCCTTTCAAAAATATTTATTTTGTTCAGTATTTGGTCGCATTAGGAAGAGGTGATATTTTGGCACATATTCAAGAAGATGTATTAGTGAAAAGGTGCTTTCTTTAAACTAAGATTGTAGTCTAAATTTACTCTAGCACAAGCTTGACCGCACAGAGTTGCTGCTGCTGTATTAATAACATCCATGTGCTGGTTTGCAATGTATATTAATATCACAGCTCACCTAAGTAACCTTTGTTATCATATCATATGGTACGTTTGGAATCATGAACAGGATTGTCTCATGTGTGTCCAGCCTTTATTTGACTATATTTTTGTGGGACTATTAGATTTTTGTTTTGATTATTTGTATTGTTGGCAGTCTACATGTAGTGTAATTCACATTTTTTCACGCTTACATCATAACTTAAATGTATGTGAACTAAATCCACATCTGTAGGCTCTAGAAATGCTGGAATTACCAAATCTGTAACTACTTCTGTCGTTGCCCCCAATTGACCTGGCATCCTATAATCAGTTTTAACTTATGTTGACAAAAGTTACATTTTTCAAGTTCCAGAAAGAGTACGAGGCATGCATTACGTTTACAAACAGAAGATTTATTGACATTATGTCTAAGAAACAACCTGTATCTTAGGAAAAAGCACTGCTAACAAAGAAAAGAAAACGCAAAAATCAAAAAGTCTTAAAACATGCTTTGGGAATAAAATACTCCATTATTACTGTACAAGTAAAAAAATTATATAACACTGCCAATCTACAAATGGTCTGGTAATTTACAGTTATTGTAGTTTTTGCATTGTACTACTCCCCAACATATGGTGATGAGGCAGTGGGGCCCAGCAAACACCTGACAGCAACTTATTTCTTCTCAGAGACGGGGGGAAAATCACATTTCAAGAAGTGAGAATAGAGATCCAGGATACAGTCTGACAGTTAATATCCTTTCAAGAACGCAATAGACATAACTAAATAAAATCCCTGCATAGTAAAATCAGAAGCTTCCCCATAGGACTATGTTAGCACAGGCACTGAACATAACTCTATGAGAAGCACACTGATACTGGCAAACTAAATGTATGATACAAACAACTCTACATTTACTTATATCTTAAGCTGTGGTCAAACAGCAAACAACACCAAGGCCCAGTTATGCTGAACAAATATGTTGCTATCAAGCTGATTGGTGAAATAGACAATATTTTGGATGGATCACTATTAAGCATTTGTTTCTAGGGGTGTGATGGAACAATGGATAAGACACATGTCTTTGGTGTGAGAGACCTGGGTTCAATTCCCCACTGTGACCCATCTACCAATGTGTCCCTGAGCAAGACACTTAACCCCTTGTGCCTCCAGAGGCGTGTAACCTCTGACATGTATAGCAATTGTAGGTCATAAATAAAAGCGTCAGCTAAATGAATAAATGTAACTGTAAATGTTTCTCCCAAGATTTCAGAGGACTACAGGCAGTTGTATTTGTAAAAAACAACACCTAACTAAGAATACAAGACACAGCATCTATAAAAAGGGATGTTACTCTCTGATCTTTTATGCAGGCCAAACCAAATCAACAGCAGATGCATAATGAATGATCAGCCAGAAAAATGTGCTTTGCCCTTACAAACACTTCAAATGGATGAAAAAGGATGAAGAATTTTTTGAGAAAATGACTCAGAGAACAACAGATTATTAGCTTAGTATGTAGTTAATCATGATTTACTTATCAATGGGGCATTAATTGACCATGAGGGAAATTATTTCCAGAATTCCCTGATCTGCTTGAACAATCTGTAAACCCCAGAAATGTACTCAAATGAAAAATGTAATTTTCCAGTAGTCTCTGGTAATGTATGAGTGTGCTCATAGTGTAAATAAAGCATAAAGTGACTGCACAGAATAAGCCATTTGGTGACTATGGAAGGCATTCAATAAGCTGTCATTTGTAAGATGAAGAAACTGCAGCTGTGAGAAACTTAAGACTGTTAACTATGTCAAGAGATAGATTGGAAGCATGAATTTATAAACACAACATTAATAATTAACTCTTTTGAAACCAAATACAAACAGAGCAATCAAAACCTAACCTAAAACAGTTGATATTAAAGCAGATTTAGAAATGTTCAAATTTGAGCATTAATAAAGATCCTAACAAGAACTTTCCTATATGTATTCTTGAAAGAATTCATTCAAACAGAAAAACCATAATGAACAATTCCATGCAAAGATATGGACATAGAAGACCTATAATCAAGAAAGTTTGGTGGGGTGTATTTTCTCTTATGAAAGTAGCACTGAAATGTCTGAGAGAAATGCAAATTTGATTAAACTAATTTTAACAGGTTAGTCATACATTGGAAGAAAACTGCAATTCGCAAATAGAACTGAAAAGAGTCGAAACAAAATACTACAATGATTTCCTGAATGCCATCTTGAACATCAGTTCACTAATATGAAATGTGTCCCTACCTCAGGAGAAGAATCACAATCACCAAACACTTCAGCAAAGTCTGTCGGACTTTTCCTCAGAGTCTGGTCAGCAGGCAGTGTGTTGTCATTGTAAGATGACACGAACTTAAAGTCACTGGTCCTAGAACCCGTTGTCAGGTAGGCGTCATAATTGTAAGTGCTGCGTAAAGTTCCTGTGCCGTCAACATCTGCGTAATTAGGAGGGAGATAAGCGCTGGGGATGGCGACTGCTCCATCAAACAACAGTCTGGGCTTTCTCCTGCGACAAAACCTCACTCCCAGGATGATGATAATGAAGGTCAGGAAAAAAGTGGACACAGACACCAGCGCGATGATCAGGTATGAGGTCAGCTTGGAGTTCTTCTCGTCATAAGAAATGTCCTTCAGTTCTGGCACCTCAGCCAAGTTATCAGAAATAAGTAAATACATGGAGCAGGTGGCAGAGAGAGAGGGCTGTCCGTTATCTTTCACTGCCACAATAAGGTTCTGTTTCATGCTGTCAGACTCAGAAATGTCCCGCTGGGTTCTGATCTCTCCGCTGTGGACACCGATAGTGAAAAGTCCCGGATCAGTGGATTTGACTATATGATAGGACAGCCAGGCGTTCTGTCCGGAGTCCGCGTCCACCGCTATCACTTTGGACACCAGAGAGCCTCCGTGTGCAGCTTTGGGAACCAGCTCGGTCATGAAGGAATTGCCCTCCGGGTTGGGGTACAGTATCTGAGGAGAGTTGTCATTCAAATCCGATATGAAGACACTGACGGTCACGTTGCTGCTGAGCGGCGGAGAACCGTTGTCTCTGGCCATCACGTGGACTTTAAAACTCCGGAACTGTTCATAATCAAACGACCTCACAGCGTGGATCACCCCCGTGTCTCCGTTAACAGACAGATAGGAGGACACCGGGGCACCGTTCACCTCACCGGGTATCAGAGAATAAATCACTGTACCGTTTTGTCTCCAGTCGAGGTCTCGAGCACTAACGGAACATAAAGTGGAGCCAGGTTTGTTATTTTCACTCACATATGCGCTGTAGGACTGTTCCTCAAACACAGGTGGGTTGTCGTTGATGTCTGCTACAGATAACTGAACAGTTTTAGAGGAGGACAGAGGTGGAGAGCCCTCGTCAGTGGCAGTGATTGTAATGTTGTAATCAGACACTAGTTCACGGTCCAGTTGTCCTGTGGTCACCAGAGAATAATAGTTTTTAATAGAAGGAAGCAGCTTAAAGGGAGCGTTTTGCTGAATGGAGCAGCGGACCTGTCGGTTACTCTCAGAGTCTCTGTCCTGTACGTTAATGATGCCCACCTCTGTACCAGGTAACACGTTCTCAGGTATGGGATTGGTGATTGATTTTAGATATATAACTGGGGCGTTGTCATTTATATCTGAAATCTCAATAATTAAGGTTGCATAGGACGCCAATCCTAAACCATCTTTGGCGCTAATCTGCATTTCATATAACGATTCTTTTTCATAATCAATAGATCCAGCCACTTTAACTTCGCCTGTTTTAGGGTCCAGAGAGAAAACTTGGTGTTCATCCGAAACATGGTCAAATCCATAGGTTACTTCGCCATTCACTCCCTCGTCGGCATCAGTTGCACTTACTGTGACTACAACTGTATCCAAAGGAGAGTTTTCAGGCAAAACAGCTTTATAGACGGTCTGGCTAAACACGGGTACATTATCATTAGCATCCAGCACAGTGACGTGAATGACTACAGTGCCTGACCTCTGAGGAGAGCCGCCATCAAATGCTGTAAGTAATAACATAATATCCGTTTTGTCCTCTCTGTCTAACTCTTTGTCTAAGACTAATTCACCATATTTTCGCCCGCCTGCCTTTGTGTTTATATTTAATTTGAAATGATCATTCTGTTGAAGTGAATATCCCTGAACAGCATTTTCTCCGATGTCTCCATCGTGCGCCTCATCCAAGAGAAAACGTGCACCCTTGACCGCAGATTCCTGAATTTCAAATTTAAGTGACTCCTCTTTAAATTGCGGTGAATTGTCATTAATATCTTGAACGTGGATACTAACACGGTGCAGCTCTAACGGATTTTCCAGTACGAATTCCTGTTTTAGAACACACGATGCCTTTTTCGCACAAAGCCCTTCTCTGTCTATCCTTTCGTGCACAATCAAGTCTCCGGTGCCGAGATTCACACCGCAGTATTTAACACTGTTATCCTCTGTATCGATACGGGCCTTGCGAGCAGGCAGTCTGCCCAAATCAAGTCCCAGATCCTTAGCGATATTTCCAATTACAGATCCACGTTTCATCTCCTCCGGGATAGAGTAGCTCACGTCTCCGTGGCTGAGGTGGAGGGCAAGAAGTATTACAGCAAGGCCGCGGAGCAGTAAAAATCTGTTGTTACCCATTATGACGACGAAACAATAGGCCGAAAAATGTAAGTTTTCAATTAAATAAGATCAACGTTGCATTGGTAATCTCATTTGATTTTCAAAAGTAGTTACACTGCAGCCATAATACCAAGCTGTTTTAGTCCAGTGCAGCACAATACTGGAATCTGCCTCTACATTTCTCGACGTAAAAGGGTGGGGAGTGAGCTTGCAGTCTCGTTTATTAGTGTACACTGACACCTTGAGTACTTTGTGATATTTACACTGGGTTGTATGATTTTCTGAACGAATTTTTAAAAATCTTTAAAGATAACGTTAGCAATCATTCAGCAAATCTAATTCGACAACTTGGATATTCTTACAAAAAACTATGAACAGACATATCAGTATTTGATCTTATTCATAGTTTTGAAAAAGCAAGAAATCTAACAATCACAACGGAATGCGTTTTACATTATACATCAACTTGTCTATTGCTATGTAAACTAAAACAACGGAAAACGGAGGGAAATTATTTATTTAAAAAATGCTGTTGGAGATAAAACTGATTTCAACACCATGGACAGAGGGACGGGGAAGCCAATTCAAAAGGCTTTTCCCAAAAGAGAGCAACTTTGCGAGAAGATAGACATGAAGATTACAAAAACAAAACAAAACAACAATGTAAGAACAGCATCGGCAAACTGTGACTACAGAATTTACATCTTGGGCATATAGAACATGAATGTATGCGTTTCATTATAATGGGAAGAAAGGGTGGCTGAGGCCAAGACCCCCAAACATATGCTTAAAGAGCTGTTCAGCATTTCCCCACCAAAAGGGGAAGTCTTGTTTGGTTAAAACTTCTATACGTGGGAGATGTAAAATTAAAGCAATTACAAGGTTGTATAAGACAAAACCTAAACTTTAAAGTCAACAACCTTTAGCTGCCATTATTAATTATTACATAAGTTAGACCCTTCAGCATTTCTATATGCCTGTTTAAAGACAGAAACTCATGAGACATCAATAACGTCTGTTGGACTTGTCCTCACAGTCTGATCAGCAGGCAGTGTGTTGTCATTGTCAGATGTAACAAACTTGAAGTCACAAACAAGAACCAGACTCTTTCTAAATTGATCAGCTGTAAGCATTTCATAGCGATAATAATAGTAAGATAACAATCCCCAAACGTTTATACTAAACATTGTCTGACAACACACTGGCTGTGTTGTCCCACGATGCATGTTGTATATTATATTGGTATCTTAACTAAAGTAAACAAATTCCAGCATCTGTGACCCTGGTCTTAGCTTTTTTCTGCGTTTAAATGCAGTACAGTCAAGCTCCCAGAGAAGACCATCTCTCTATGTCTGCCTG
Source organism: Lepomis macrochirus (assembly GCA_024633595.2). NCBI lineage: Eukaryota > Metazoa > Chordata > Actinopteri > Centrarchiformes > Centrarchidae > Lepomis > Lepomis macrochirus. Next base: position 16,993,198 of record JALXJV020000018.1, on the reverse strand, counting down.
TCTGTGTAGATGTTGGATTCCGGCAGCAAAATGATAGCAAGAAATGGCAGTGTCAGACTAATAGAGTCAATTTATACACGGAATATGATAGCTTAACCTTCCAGATGAATGTCAATAGATGTTCTAAAACTTACAGTGAAATTATAGTCAGAGATCAGTTCTAAGCGCAAAAAACCCTTTTGTTAGTACTGTTTATCAAAGTTTTTTACTAACGCATGTAAGTTGGCGATCCATACAACGTTTGGACATGGTAGCTAAAGATTATTATTGTGAAATATTAGTCAAACAATAATGAAAAAACAGAATCAAATCAATGTCAAAAATTAAACAGTATGAAACGGAAAAAATGTGCGATGGTTGTTAAAAGAAAATATGAAGACCTACCCAGCACTTCTGAACAATAACTTTATTTTCTTTAGATGGAAATTATACTAATTTCTTCATTGGCTAATAATTACTACTTAAGCGAATTTAAAAATAGACATAATTGGTATGTTATCATGAAGCAGTTAAATCCCTAAAACGTTACTGACTGTGAAGTCAAACATTTCACAATTCAAATGAGTTTAGCTTTGTTTTGTTTTTACCTTGACGAAAACAATAAAGAGTAACAGCGTTACTCAAAAAGTGGAACATAGACGTGTCTGAATATAAGGAAAGCTAAAATCCAAAACATAACGAAGCAAATTTATGTTTCAAATGGTAGACAGGACAGATGGAAGTTGTTCCTGAAACACTAACAACAGGGTAACAGCGAGGCTCAGCACCAAGGACAGAGACAAAAAACGCTAGAAGCAGCTCTACTAAAGACACAGATGCGAACACAGCTGTGTTCTGTACACATGGAAACGAATCAAAAAATGAAACCTATTGCAGTCTTAGCTGGAGTGAACACGAAAACTGAGCAGCTACATTTAAAAACATAGATACTACATTTGACCTTCAGTTGAAGAGCTTGGGAAAGAGGGCTGAAAATACAATTAAGCATCAAATACGGAACAGTTTATGAGGGGAAAGAGATGGACGAAGCAAAAGATAGACAATCCCTCATGTTTCAACAGAAATATTAAAAAAGAGCTTAAGAGATGCAAAAAAAATATTTGTGTGCAATACAGCTAAACAGCTGACGATTGGTAAACCCAAACAAATAGAACCGATTAGAGTAAAATTGCATGAAAGAAGACTTCCTCAAAATAAAATAAAAATAAACACTGAATCTGGATATAAAAATATAATAATCATGAATATTTCAGATGCTCAATTGCGCACTTTGGTGATGAAGGTAGGTCGACAAAAAGGGAACGCATGAGCAACTAAAAACAACGCGTTTAACATTGTAGTAGCTGGAACGGGAATAACCAAAGAAAAAGACAGTTATGGAACCTATACGATGAGTGTCAGCTAATAGCAGGACCAACGATATGTAGCAATTGTCCCTACCTCAGGAGAAGAATCACAATCGCAAAACACCTCAGCTAAGTCTGTAGGACTTTTCCTCAGAGTCTGGTCAGCAGGCAGTGTGTTGTCATTGTAAGATGACACGAACTTAAAGTCACTGGTCCTAGAACCCGTTGTCAGGTAGGCGTCATAATTGTAAGTGCTGCGTAAAGTTCCTGTGCCGTCAACATCTGCGTAATTAGGGGGGAGATAAGCGCTGGGGATGGCGACTGCTCCATCAAACAACAGTCTGGGCTTTCTCCTGCGACAAAACCTCACACCGAGGATGATGATAATGAAGGTCAGGAAAAAAGTGGACACAGACACCAGCGCGATGATCAGGTATGAGGTCAGCTTGGAGTTCTTCTCATCATAAGAAATGTCCTTCAGTTCTGGCACCTCAGCCAAGTTATCAGAAATAAGTAAATACATGGAGCAGGTGGCAGAGAGAGAGGGCTGTCCGTTATCTTTCACTGACACAATAAGGTTCTGTTTCATGCTGTCAGACTCAGAAATGTCCCGCTGGGTCCTGATCTCTCCGCTGTGGACACCGATAGTGAAAAGTCCCGGATCAGTGGATTTGACTATATGATAGGACAGCCAGGCGTTCTGTCCGGAGTCCGCGTCCACCGCTATCACTTTGGACACCAGAGAGCCTCCGTGTGCAGCTTTGGGGACCAGCTCGGTCATGAAGGAGTTGCCCTCCGGGGCGGGGTACAGAATCTGAGGAGAGTTGTCATTTACATCCGATACGAAGACACTAACGGTCACGTTGCTGCTGAGCGGAGGAGAACCGTTGTCTCTGGCCATCACGTGGACTTTAAAACTCCTGAACTGTTCATAATCAAACGACCTCACAGCGTGGATCACCCCCGTGTCTCCGTTAACAGACAGATAGGAAGACACCGGGGCACCGTTCACCTCACCGGGTAACAGAGAATAAATCACTGTACCGTTTTGTCTCCAGTCGGGGTCTCGAGCACTAACGGAACATAAAGTGGAGCCAGGTTTGTTATTTTCACTCACATATGCGCTGTACGACTGTTCCTCAAACACCGGTGGGTTGTCGTTGATGTCTGCTACAGATAACTGAACAGTTTTAGAGGAGGACAGAGGTGGAGAGCCCTCGTCAGTGGCAGTGATTGTAATGTTGTAATCAGACACTAGTTCACGGTCCAGTTGTCCTGTGGTTACTAGGGAATAATAGTTTTTAATAGAAGGAACCAACTTAAAGGGTACGTTTTGCTGAATGGAGCAGCGGACCTGTCGGTTACTCTCAGAGTCTCTGTCCTGCACGTTAATGATGCCCACCTCTGTACCAGGTGACACGTTCTCGGGTATGGGACTGCTGAGTGATTTGATATATATAATTGGGGCGTTGTCGTTCACATCAGTGATATCAATAATTACTTTTGCTTCTGAAGACAGGCCATAACCATCTTTGGCCTCAACAAACACTTCATATTTAGATCCCTCTTCATAATCTATGCCACCTGACACACTGATTTCTCCAGTTTTCTCATCTAGTGAAAAAAGCTTTTGTGATTTATCTGATATTCGGCTAAATTCATATGTAACCTCTCCGTTGACACCTTCATCTGCATCTGATGCACTAACGGTGATAAATGGAGTCTTAATGGGTGTGTTTTCCGGTAAATTCGCTGTATATACAGCCTCAGTAAACACCGGGGCGTTATCATTAGCATCCAGCACAATGACGTGTATGACTACACTCCCGGATCTCTGAGGAGAACCACCATCCACAGCTGTAAGTAATAATTTAATTTCCTTCTGCTTCTCCCGGTCTAACTCCTTATCTAAAACCAACTCACCGTACTTACTGCCAGCATTTGTCGTCTGAATACTGAACACAAAGTGGGGGTTTTGTTGCAAAATGTAGCTTTCAACTGAGTTCTTGCCTATATCAGCGTCATGTGCTGCATTAATGCGATATTTTGCTCCTTTGAATGCTGATTCTCTAATTTCAAGTTTTATAACATCCTTCGGGAAAATTGGTGCATTGTCATTCACATCCTGCACCTGCAAGTACAACCGGTGTAACTCCAATGGATTCTCTAATAACAGCTCGAATTTAAGAACACACGAAGGCTTTTCTCCGCAATGCTCCTCTCTGTCTATTCTTTCCGCTACGACTAAATCCCCGCTTCGAAGGTTGATCCCGCAATATTGTCTGTCGTTTCCCTCCATGTCAACCCGAGCTTTGCGAGCAGATAGTCTGCCAACATCCAATCCGAGATCCTTGGCGACATTTCCAATAACGGATCCGTGCTTCAGCTCCTCCAGTACAGAATAGCTCAGGTCTCCGTGTGCGTAGTGCTTCACAACAAAGACAAAGAAAAAGCCAAAGCTTTGAAGAACGCTCAGTCTGTGCATCATCCTCAGACCTTACTACACAAATTAAAACACGATAGTTTACAGCATTAAATATGCCCTAATCGATCAATATGTGTGCCTTCCAAGCATTTCTCGTCTTTGTTGAAGGTTGTGCAGAACACAGGACTGGTCAATCCCAATAGTGGGTGGCGTGCAAAGCAGGCTGAACGTTTGACTCCTTCGCTGGTCTATAGTGACACCGTGAGTAAAAGTGAAATATTACAGTTTCGCAGAAGAGATGGAAAATCCTTTAACACATTATCGGGTGGGTGACCTTTATATTTCAAAAAACACATTTTGATAATGTATTAAAAATGTTTAATGACGCACTATCCCATCTCTCGTTTGTTTAATTAAAAAGATATGCTTGTTCGCTGTGACATAATTCTTTATAAACACGACTATATCACCTCCTCAAGTATCACCTAAAGTATTTCATAGTCATTATAGTAAGGCAACATGCACTAAATATTAAACGATGTTTTACCACCGATCATGCCCTTAAGTGTTGCACGCTAAAAACTCGACTATCGCTTTTAAACTCGTATCTGTCTCCCTCTGCCGCTCTCTTTTTTCTGTCTTAATAGGATAGGAAAGATTCCAATAGTTTACTTGTGAAACATGTCAAGCTCGACCTCAAGCTTCCACTATAATCCAAATGAATCCATTGACAAAGTCTACTTAAAATATTCCAATGCGTACAAACACAACACAAACAGCGTACGACAGCATGCTTTTATGTTGCATTTGTCGAAAAGCATGCTTATGACTTCAATATGACTGGAATTTTTAAAAATGAATAAATAAGAGGAAAACAATATTTCTTACACAGAATAACTATGTAAAGTACAGTAAATGGTAGAAATCTCTTAAAGAAATTAATTTAGAAACACGAAATGTTACTTACTTACAGAATCAAGTTTCACTCAATCCACTGATAAGAACTTTTCACATGTTTTAGAATATGTACATTACAGAGCCCAAAAGTAAATATCTAAATGGGAAAAAGATGTCTCAGGAACAAACAAGAGCAAACATAACCAGAACACAAGCGACGTTCAGCACCAAGGACAGAGACAAAAACAACAGGCTGCAACTCAACCCAAAAGACACTTGAGCAGAGACTAAATACAGTGTTAGAAAGATTTGGGGAAAGGAGACGACATAAAGATCAACAGCTTCTACTCAAAAGACCAGAAAATATAAAAAACCCTCACCTCTGTGCTCATAGTGCACTATAACGATCAATGTGAATTTAGAAAGAGTGAAACTAACTATGTACTGAAGGATGTAATAACTTTTACATGAAATGCCACACATGGTAAGTAGACTAAAATTGTAGTATAAACATAACAGGAAAGCAAATAAAAATAATAACTGTAAGCATACTGTCTGGATGACGAAGGTATGAACAAGTAATAGGATATGTGACATATGTTCGTACCTCAGGAGAAGAATCACAATCCCCAAACGAATCTGCAAAGTCTGTTAGGCTTTTCCTCAGAGTCTGGTCAGCAGGCAGTGTGTTGTCATTGTAAGATGACACGAACTTAAAGTCACTGGTCCTAGAACCCGTTGTCAGGTAGGCGTCATAATTGTAAGTGCTGCGTAAAGTTCCTGTGCCGTCAACATCTGCGTAATTAGGAGGGAGATAAGCGCTGGGGATGGCGACTGCTCCATCAAACAACAGTCTGGGCTTTGTCCTGCGACAAAACCTCACTCCCAGGATGATGATAATGAAGGTCAGGAAAAAGGTGGACACAGAAACCAGCGCGATGATCAGGTATGAGGTCAGCTTGGAGTTCTTCTCGTCATAAGAAATGTCTTTCAGTTCGGGCACCTCAGCCAAGTTATCAGAAATAAGTAAATACATGGAGCAGGTGGCAGAGAGAGAGGGCTGTCCGTTATCTTTCACTGACACAATAAGGTTCTGTTTCATGCTGTCAGACTCAGAAATGTCCCGCTGGGTCCTGATCTCTCCGCTGTGGACATCGATAGTGAAAAGTCCCGGATCAGTGGATTTGGCTATATGATAGGACAGCCAGGCGTTCTGTCCGGAGTCCGCATCCACCGCTATCACTTTGGACACCAGAGAGCCTCCGTGTGCAGCTTTGGGGACCAGCTCGGTCATGAAGGAGTTGACCTCCGGGGCGGGGTACAGAATCTGAGGAGAGTTGTCATTGACATCTGATATGAAGACAATCACGGTCACGTTGCTGCTGAGCGGAGGAGAACCGTTGTCTCTGGCCATCACGTGGACTTTAAAACTCCTGAACTGTTCATAATCAAACGACCTCACAGCGAGGATCACCCCCGTATCTCCGTTAACAGACAGATAGGATGTAACCGGGGCACCGTTCACCTCACCGGGTAACAGAGAATAAATCACTGTACCATTTTGTCTCCAGTCGGGGTCTCGAGCACTAACGGAACACAAAGTGGAGCCAGGTTTGTTATTTTCACTCATATATGCGCTGTACGACTGTTCCTCAAACACCGGTGGGTTGTCGTTGATGTCTGCTACAGATAACTGAACAGTTTTAGAGGAGGACAGAGGTGGAGAGCCCTCGTCAGTGGCAGTGATTGTAATGTTGTAATCAGACACTAGTTCACGGTCCAGTTGTCCTGTGGTCACCAGGGAATAATAGTTTTTAATAGAAGGAAGCAACTTAAAAGGTACGTTTTGCTGAATGGAGCAGCGGACCTGTCCGTTACTCTCAGAGTCTCTGTCCTGCACGTTAATGATGCCCACCTCTGTACCAGGTGACACGTTCTCAGGTGTGGAACTGCTGAATGATTTGATATATATAACTGGGGCGTTATCATTCATATCACTAACATCTATGATGACTTTTGCGTAAGAAGTTAATCCTAAACCATCTTTCGCTGTGACACGCAGTTCAAACGATGACGTTGTTTCAAAATCAACCATGGTTGTCAAGTTTATATCACCTGTCTTATGATCTATGGTAAACATTGACTTAATATCTTCTGAAATGTGTCCAAAATCATATGTAACGTCTCCATTAAGTCCCTCGTCTGCATCAGTGGCACTCACTGTCAACAAGAGAGTTCCTAGTGGAGAGTTTTCAGACAGACTGGTTTTATAAACGGCCTGGCTAAACACGGGGACGTTATCATTAGCATCTAATACATTGATGTGAATCACCACAGTACCTGATCTCTGAGGAGAGCCACCATCCAGAGCTGTAAGAAGTAGATTGATTTCGTTTAATTTTTCACGGTCAAGCTCTTCATTGAGGACAAGTTCTACAGAATTTGTTTCAACGCCCAGACTAAAATGATCATTCCTTTGGAGACTGTAAGTCTGAACTGAATATTTGCCTACATCCGCATCATGTGCTTCTTCTATTGGAAAACGAGCACCTTTGACCGCGGATTCTTGAATGTCTATATTGATTAATTCTTTATTAAATTGCGGAGAGTTGTCATTTATATCTTGGACGTGCAGACTAATTCGATGCAATTCTAATGGATTCTCTAACATGACTTCCTGTTTTAAAACGCAGGATGGTTTGTCTCCACAAAGGCCCTCTCTGTCAATCCTCTCGGCAACAGTCAGATCGCCGTTACGGAGGTTTATGTCACAATAACGTTTCTCGTTTCCATCGGCATCAATGCGGGCCTTTCGAGCTGATAGTCTGCTGGCGTCAAGACCCAAGTCTTTGGCAATATTTCCAATCAAGGATCCGGGTCTCATCTCCTCAGGAAAAGAATAGCTAGTATCTCCACTGGCAAAAGGCAAAGAAAAGAGCAGTAAAGCAACGGCACATCTTTGTAATGCGAGTGCCATGAAAGCCACCATGATGCCCATCTGACAGAGTAAACGTTTCCTGGTCGGTGTACAGGCATACAGCGTAAAATGATGGATTTAAACCAAAATCTACACAATCCGAGACCAGGTCTCTGTCTCTCTGTACGATCAACTGCAGCACATTTAGTCACATTATGCGTCAGCAACAGAGGGTGTGCATTAACGCAATCTATAACCGCTGGTACATAGCGACATCGTGAGTCTCATCTAGAAACTGCATACTTCATAAAGTGATGAAAACGTTATATATGGAAGAGAAATTGATTTACAGAGAAAAAAATATCGAAATGTGTTGAGACATGTCAGGAGGATCAAGCATAAAGGGCACTTTTAAAGCAACAGTATTATTTCACCAGGGCATATCGTATTGAATGCTGCTTTTTTAGGTGCGAAAAACAAACTAATATGTATTGTCTCAAAAGAAACTTTCGATAAAGTTTAGCATTTAGCAGATGCATCTTTGTGGTTAAATGTCTCCTGAAGTGGTATGACTGTTATTCAGGACAACTGATTTGGCAACAAATTAAGTTTGTGGGGAGTGGGGAAAATGACAGCCTATAACAAATGCTCTAAAACATTTAAGTAATGTGTGGTTTAAGATAATGAGAATCTATGATTAACTTGTATTTCATTACTGTGAAGAGGGTAATGAACAAGCTAATAAGGGCACAAGAATAATAAAGTCTTATTTAACTAGTGTTATCATTTTGCTCAACAACATAAAAATCTTGGAAAGACTATCAGTATTTGCAAAATTCAACAACTCGGGCATATGGCTGGACATTTCTGTTCAATACAACTGATAATGGAAAAAAATTCAGAATAACTAGATTGCCTGAAAAAAATCATTAGCTTGTACATAAATAGGAAATTGGCTACATTTTATCTGGAACCGTAAATATGACAATGACAAAACAAAATCGAGAGATGGGGGATTTGTCAAATATGAAGACGCCATAAAATCTCAAAGTAAGTAGTTGTACCACATAAGAAAAGGGAACAAAATGTACAACGTAAATGACAGACAATAACACAGAGCCCTAAAGCTATAGTCCACAATATGATTTACAATGTATCGTGTAATCCTGTGATCAAGAATAGAACGTGTCAATCTCCAAAAACCCTACCGAAAGCACAAGCTATGAGACCAAGACATTTTTAAACCTTTCTTCTAAACTTAGAGTGCAAAAGCAAGAAAATTATAAACAATTAAAAAGTTTTGAATTTTCAAAAGGGCATATTTGACTGAGCCGTGCTAGTCACCAAATGTTTGAGGAGGGTTAGTGAAAGTGAAGTGAAGACCCAAAAGAGTTATATAAATCATTAGCCTCAAGGCAACTCGGCTATAGATGCTACAAAGAGTGTAAAAAGAGTCTGATAACAGATGGATCAGTGATATTCATTGGTATATTTCAGGGAACAATTGGAAAACTGGAGGGACGATATTAGCAAAACCTTGACTAAAACAACTAAGATGGAAAAATCAGAACCCCATAGACTCCGCCCTCTTTTCATTATATTCAGTTGTGCGAAGGGTCATTGCCTAAAATATACCTAAATAATAACAACTAAGGTGATAAGGTGCGTTTTAGTATTTTAAAAGGCAAATCTAGATGCCTAAATATAAACTACACAGTGCCATTCAAAATTATGACAAAGTCAAAAATCCGATCTGTCTGATTACTAAATGGGAAAGAGATGTCTCAGGAGCAAACAAGAGAAAACATCACAAGAACAAAAGTGAAGTTCAGCACCAAGGACAGACACAAAAACAAAAGGGTTGCAACTCAACCCAAAAGACAATTGAGCAGAGACGCAATACAGTGCTAAAGAGATTTGGGGGAAGGAAACGACATAAAGATCAACAGCCCCTACTCGAAAGACAAGAAAATATGAAAAAGAAATCTCACCTCTGAACTCATGGTGCATTATGACTCTTAATCTGAATTTAGAAACAAGTGAAACTAACTATGTACTGAAGGATGTGGTAAACTTTACATGAAATTAATTAATTGACACACACGTTAAGTTCACTAAAATTGCAGTGTAACAATGACAGGAAAGCAAATACAAATAATAACTGTAAGTGTACTGTCGGGACGACTACGGTGTGAATGAGTCATAAGATTTGTGACATCTGTTCCTACCTCAGGAGTGTCATCACATTCATTCATACATTGCGAAAGGTAATTGCCTAAAATGTACCTAAATAATAACCACTAAGGTGATAAAAAAAACGCGTTTTAGTATTTTAAAAGGTAAATCTAGATGCTTAAATATGAACTACACACTGCCATTCAAAAGTATGACAAAGTCAAAAATCTTTATTTTTTGGGCTAATATAATGTCTCAAATATATGATGCTCTTACCTCAGGAGAGTCATCACAATCACCAAACACCTCAGCTAAGTCTGTAGGACTTTTCCTCAGAGTCTGGTCAGCAGGGAGTGTGTTGTCATTGTAAGATGACACGAACTTAAAGTCACTGGTCCTAGAACCCGTTGTCAGGTAGGCGTCATAATTGTAAGTGCTGCGTAAAGTTCCCGTGCCGTCAACATCTGCGTAATTAGGAGGGAGATAAGCGCTGGGGATGGCGACTGCTCCATCAAACAACAGTCTGGGCTTTCTCCTGCGACAAAACCTCACACCGAGGATGATGATAATGAAGGTCAGGAAAAAGGTGGACACAGCCACCAGCGCGATGATCAGGTATGAGGTCAGCTTGGAGTTCTTCTCATCATAAGAAATGTCTTTCAGTTCTGGCACCTCAGCCAAGTTATCCGAAATAAGTAAATACATGGAGCAGGTGGCAGAGAGAGAGGGCTGTCCGTTATCTTTCACTGACACAATAAGTTTCTGTTTCATGCTGTCAGACTCAGAAATGTCCCGCTGGGTCCTGATCTCTCCGCTGTGGACACCGATAGTGAAAAGTCCCGGTTCAGTGGATTTGACTATATGATAGGACAGCCAGGCGTTCTGTCCGGAGTCCGCATCCACCGCTATCACTTTGGACACCAGAGAGCCTCCGTGTGCAGCTTTGGGGACCAGCTCGGTCATGAAGGAGTTGCCCTCCGGGTCCGGGTACAGTATCTGAGGAGAGTTGTCATTCAGATCTGATATGAAGACACTGACGGTCACGTTGCTGCTGAGCGGAGGAGAACCGTTGTCTCTGGCCATCACGTGGACTTTAAAACTCCTGAACTGTTCATAATCAAACGACCTCACAGCGAGGATCACCCCCGTATCTCCGTTAACAGACAGATAGGAGGACACCGGGGCACCGTTCACCTCACCGGGTATCAGAGAATAAATCACTGTACCGTTTTGTCTCCAGTCGGGGTCTCGAGCACTAACTGAACATAAAGTGGAGCCAGGTTTGTTATTTTCACTCACATATGCGCTGTAGGACTGTTCCTCAAACACCGGTGGGTTGTCGTTGATGTCTGCTACAGATAACTGAACAGTTTTAGAGGAGGACAGAGGTGGAGAGCCCTCGTCAGTGGCAGTGATTGTAATGTTGTAATCAGACACTAGTTCACGGTCCAGTTGTCCTGTGGTTACTAGGGAATAATAGTTTTTAATAGAAGGAACCAACTTAAAGGATACGTTTTGCTGAATGGAGCAGCGGACCTGTCCGTTACTCTCAGAGTCTCTGTCTTGCACGTTAATGATGCCCACCTCTGTACCAGGTGGCACATTTTCAGCTATGGGATTTTTGAGTGATTTCAGATATATCACAGGGGCGTTGTCGTTTATATCCGTTATTTCAGTTATTAAAGTAGCATACGACGCCAATCCTAGGCCATCTTTTACGCTTATCTGCATGTCATATAATGATGCTTTCTCATAATCAATAGTTCCAGCCACTCTAACCTCTCCAGTTTTAGGGTGTAAAGAAAACACATTGCTATTTTGATTAGAAAAATGGTTAAAACCATAAGTTACTTCACCATACATTCCCTCGTCTGCATCCGTTGCACTCAGTGTGATCACCAGTGTATCTAGAGGAGAGTTTTCAGGCAAAACAGCTTTATAGACGGTCTGGCTAAACACTGGTACATTATCATTAGCATCCAGCACAGTGACGTGAATGACTACAGTGCCTGACCTCTGAGGAGAGCCGCCATCAAATGCCGTAAGTAATAACATAATCTCCGTTTTGTCCTCTCTGTCTAACTCTTTGTCTAAGACTAATTCACCATATTTTCGCCCGCCTGCCTTTGTGTTTACATTTAGTTTGAAATGATCATTCTGTTGAAGTGAATAGCCCTGAATAGCGTTTTCTCCGATGTCTCCATCGTGCGCCTCATCCAAGAGAAATCGTGCACCCTTGCCCGCAGATTCCTGAATTTCAAATTTAAGTGACTCCTCTTTAAATTGCGGTGAATTGTCATTAATATCTTGGATCCGGATACTAATACGGTGCAGCTCTAACGGATTTTCCAGTACGAGTTCCTGTTTTAGAACACATGATGGCTTTTTCGAACAAAGCCCTTCTCTGTCTATTCTTTCCTGTACGATCAAATCTCCGGTGCCGAGATTTATACCGGAGTACTGAACGTTGTTGTCTTCAGTATCGATACGGGCCTTGCGAGCAGACAGTCTGCCCAAATCAAGTCCCAGATCCTTAGCGATATTTCCAATTACAGATCCACGTTTCATCTCCTCCGGGATAGAGTAGCTCACGTCTCCATGGACGAGGTGGAGGGCAAGAAGTATTACAGCAAGGCCGCGGAGCAGCGCAAATCTGTTGTTCCCCATTTTAACGACGAAACATTAGGCCATCTAAAAATGTAAGTTTTCAACAAGATAAAATCAACGTTGCATTCGTGATCTCTTTGGATTTTCAAAAGTCGTTACACTGCAGCAATAATAACAAGCAGTTTTTGTCCAGTACTGCACAATGGAATCTGCCTCTACATTTCTCGACGTAAAAGGGTGGGGAGTGAACTTGCAGCCTCGTTTATTAGTGCACACTGACACCTTGAGTACTTTATGAGATTTACACTGGGATGTATGATTTTCAGAAGGGGTATGAGAAACATACACAGATAACTTAATTTATCGTCAAACAAAAGATAATTCGACAACTTGGATTTCTTTAGAAACACCTTGAAAAACATATAAATATTTGATATTATTAATGGTCTTAAAAATAAAGCATATGGCTATACATAGTGAGACTAACCACTCAGAAGAAGGAGAGTGTTGGTTTGAAAAAATGTAGCTGGAGACAAAACTGTTCTCAACACCATTGACAGAGGGACAGGGAAGGGAATTCAAAGGTTATCCCCAGAAAGAGAGCAGCATTGCATGAAGACAGAGAGAATGACTACAAAAACTAACAAAAACAAAGTAATAGCCTAAAAAATCTGGCCACAGAATTTACAGCTTCCACATAAAGAAAAAGAATGTGAGTGTTTCATTTTAACGTGAAGAGAATGTGGTTGAGGCCAACACCCCTCAAACATATGTCTAAAGAGCTGTTCACGATGTCTGCACCAAAAGGGAAAGCCTTGTTTGGTTAAAACATATATATGTGAGAGAGGTAATATTAAAGCAATTACAAAGTTTCATAGGACCAAACCAAAAATCCGAAGTCAAAAACCTTTAGCTCCCATCATTAATTACTACACAAGTTAGACCGTGTGGCAGGCAGTGTGTTGTCTTTGTAAAATGTCTCAAACTTGAAGCCACAAACCAGAACAAGACTCCTTCTAAGTTGATCCACTTTATAGTGATAATATTAATAGTAGGACAACAATCACAAATGTTTATACTCAACAATGTATGACCACACAGTGGTTACATGTTGTCCCATGATGCATGCTGTATATAATATAGGTCACATAACTAAGTCAAACAAATTCCAGCATCTGTGACCCTGGTCTTAGCTTTTATTCTGCAGTTAAATGCCATGCAGACAAGCTCCCAGATAAGTTCTCTCTATCACTCTGTCTACATTCAGATGCTGGATTCAAGCAGCAATATGTTTTCGAGAAATGTCAGTTTCAGACTAATAAAATCAATCTATACAGAAATTATAAAAGCATTCACCTACATTGATGGTAATAGATGTTCTTCAAATTATAGTCAGGCATGTAAGATAAAAGCAAAAAATGTTTTGTTAGTAATGTTTATGAAAGTCTCCTACCAACATATGTCAGTCTGTGATTCGTACAATGTTGGGGCATAGTCACTAAAGGTTAGCATTGTGAAATATTAGTCAAAGAAAATGTATAATATAATAACAACAAAAGAATAAAATTAATTTAAGAAATGAAACAGTACACGATAAATCACCTGCATCAGTTGTCCAATCAAAATGTAAGGACCCACTCACCATTTCTGAAAAAAAAAAAAAGTATTTTCTTTTGATGAAAATTATAGTACTTGCTGCATTAGCACATAACTAAATTACTAATATAGAAAACTATAAAATAGATGTAATTTGTAGGATCTTGGTAACCAATTAAATATGTAAATTTTAATAACTGAAAAGTCAAATATTTCTCATTTCAACAGACGTGATTTTTTTCCTCTCATTGAAAACGATGGAGAGGAACAACATCAGTTACAAAGTGGACATGTCTGGATATAAGAAAATCTAAAATCTAAAACATAGAAGCATATTTATATTTTTAAATGGTAATAATTAACAGAGCAGATGTAAGTTGCTCCTGAAAAAGCTATAACATAGTAGCAGCGAGGTTCAGCACCAAGAACAGACACAAAAAACTAGATGCAGCTCAACTACACACACATGTGAACACACCAGTGATGATTAGGCCTACACATAAATACAACCTTATTGTAGTATAATGTTAGATGAAACACCTAATCTTACCAACAGCATTTACAGACACTAATCCTACAGTTGAATTTCATTTGAAGAGCTTGGGAAAGAAGAGACAATATATACTTAAGAACCAAAGACCAACAGTACATGGCAGGAAAGAGATGAAAGGAAGATATGATAGACAACCCCTCATGTTTCAACAGATATACTAAAACATGCTTGAGATGCAAAGAATGCTTGTGTGCATACAGCTAAATGACTGATGATTGGTAAACCCGTAAAAAATCGAGCCAGATATTAGAGTCAAACCGCTTGGAAGAAGATTTTATCAAAAGGAAAAAAAAAAAAAAACACTGAATCTGGATATAAAAAACACAACTAACGTCAGTATTTCAGATGCTCAACTAAATGCTTTCCCGGTAGATCACATTTAGGAACACCTCAACAACAACTAACATCTACACATTATAGCTTGTAGAAACTTTGAACTGGAACTAAATTAACCAAATAAAAAGACAGTTATGGAACATATTCGATGAGTGTCAGCTAATAGCAGAACCAACGATATGTGGCAATTGTTCCTACCTCAGGAGAAGAATCACAATCTCCAAACACCTCAGCAAAGTCTGTCGGACTTTTCCTCAGAGTTTGCTCAGCAGGCAGTGTGTTGTCATTGTAAGATGACACGAACTTAAAGTCACTGGTCCTAGAACCCGTTGTCAGGTAGGCGTCATAATTGTAAGTGCTGCGTAAAGTTCCTGTGCCGTCAACATCTGCGTAATTAGGAGGGAGATAAGCGCTGGGGATGGCGACTGCTCCATCAAACAACAGTCTGGGCTTTCTCCTGCGACAAAACCTCACACCGAGGATGATGATAATGAAGGTCAGGAAAAAGGTGGACACAGACACCAGCGCGATGATCAGGTATGAGGTCAGCTTGGAGTTCTTCTCGTCATAAGAAATGTCCTTCAGTTCTGGCACCTCAGCCAAGTTATCAGAAATAAGTAAATACATGGAGCAGGTGGCAGAGAGAGAGGGATGTCCGTTATCTTTCACTGACACAATAAGGTTCTGTTTCATGCTGTCAGACTCAGAAATGTCCCGCTGGGTCCTGATCTCTCCGCTGTGGACACCGATAGTGAAAAGTCCCGGTTCAGTGGATTTGACTATATGATAGGACAGCCAGGCGTTCTGTCCGGAGTCCGCATCCACCGCTATCACTTTGGACACCAGAGAGCCTCCGTGTGCAGCTTTGGGGACCAGCTCGGTCATGAAGGAGTTGCCCTCCGGGTCCGGGTACAGTATCTGAGGAGAGTTGTCATTCAGATCTGATATGAAGACACTGACGGTCACGTTGCTGCTGAGCGGAGGAGAACCGTTGTCTCTGGCCATCACGTGGACTTTAAAACTCCGGAACTGTTCATAATCAAACGACCTCACAGCGTGGATCACCCCCCGTGTCTCCGTTAACAGACAGATAGGAGGACACCGGGGCACCGTTCACCTCACCGGGTATCAGAGAATAAATCACTGTACCGTTTTGTCTCCAGTCGGGGTCTCGAGCACTAACTGAACATAAAGTGGAGCCAGGTTTGTTATTTTCACTCACATATGCGCTGTACGACTGTTCCTCAAACACCGGTGGGTTGTCGTTGATGTCTGCTACAGATAACTGAACAGTTTTAGAGGAGGACAGAGGTGGAGAGCCCTCGTCAGTGGCAGTGATTGTAATGTTGTAATCAGACACTAGTTCACGGTCCAGTTGTCCTGTGGTCACCAGAGAATAATAGTTTTTAATAGAAGGAACCAACTTAAAGGGGGCGTTTTGCTGAATGGAGCAGCGGACCTGTCCGTTACTCTCAGAGTCTCTATCCTGCACGTTAATGATGCCCACCTCTGTACCAGGTAACACGTTCTCAGGTATCGGATTGGTGAGTGATTTTAGATATATCACCGGGGCGTTGTCATTTATATCTGAAATCTCAATATTTAAGGTTGCATACGACGCCAATCCTAAACCATCTTTGGCGCTAATCTGCATTTCATATGACGATTCTTTTTCATAATCAATAGATCCAGCCACTTTAACTTCGCCTGTTTTAGGGTCCAGAGAGAAAACTTGGTGTTCATCCGACACATGGTCAAATCCATAAGTTACTTCGCCATTCACTCCCTCGTCGGCATCAGTTGCACTTACTGTGACTACAACTGTATCCAAAGGAGAGTTTTCAGGCAAAACAGCTTTATAGACGGTCTGGCTAAACACGGGTACATTATCATTAGCATCCAGCACAGTGACGTGAATGACTACAGTGCCTGACCTCTGAGGAGAGCCGCCATCAAATGCTGTAAGTATTAACATAATATCCGTTTTGTCCTCTCTGTCTAGCTCTTTGTCTAAGACTAATTCACCATATTTTCGCCCGCCTGCCTTTGTGTTTATATTTAATTTGAAATGATCATTCTGTTGAAGTGAATATCCCTGAACAGCATTTTCTCCGATGTCTCCATCGTGCGCCTCATCCAAGAGAAAACGTGCACCCTTGTCCGCTGATTCCTGAATTTCAAATTTAAGTGACTCCTCTTTAAATTGCGGTGAATTGTCATTAATATCTTGAACGTGGATACTAACACGGTGCAGCTCTAACGGATTTTCCAGTACGAGGTCCTGTTTTAGAACACACGATGCCTTTTTTGCACAAAGCCCTTCTCTGTCTATCCTTTCGTGCACAATCAAGTCTCCGGTGCCGAGATTCACACCGCAGTATTTAACACTCTTATCCTCTGTATCGATACGGGCCTTGCGAGCAGACAGTCTGCCCAAATCAAGTCCCAGATCCTTAGCGATATTTCCAATTACAGATCCACGTTTCATCTCCTCCGGGATAGAGTAGCTCACGTCTCCGTGGCTGAGGTGGAGGGCAAGAAAAATTACAGCAAGGCCGCGGAGCAGTAAAAATCTGTTGTTACCCATTTTAACGACGAAACAAAAGGCCAAGAAACGTAAGTTTTCAATAAAATGAAATCAACATTTCATTCATAATCTCCTTGGAATTTCAAAAGTAGTTACACTACAGCCATAATACCAAGCTGTTTAGTCCAGCGCAGCACAATACTGGAATCCGTTTTTACATTTCTCGACGTAAAAGGGTGGGGAGTGAACTTGCAGTCTCGTTTATTAGTGCACACTGACACCTTGAGTACGTTGTGAGATATAACACTGTGGTGTTTGATTTTCTTAAGGTATTTTTAAAAATCTTTAAAGATAACGTTAGCAATCATACATGAAATCTAATACGAAAACTTAGATTTTCGTATTAGATTTTCTTATACAAAACTATGAACCGACATATATTTTATCTTATTCATGGTTTAAAAAAGCAAGAAATCGATCAATCACAAGGGAATGCGTTTTAGAATTTACAGCTTAGGCTTACAAAATAAGAATGTGTGCGTTTCATTATAATGTGACGAGAATGTGGTTGAGCCCAACACCCCTCAAACATATGTCTAAAGAGCTGTTCACAATGTCTGCACCAAAAGGGAAAGCCTTGTTTGGTTAAAACATATATATGTGAGAGAGGTAATATTAAAGCAGTTACAACGTTACATAGGGCCAAACCAAAACTTTAAAGTCAAAACCTTTACCTTCCATTATTTATTATTACACAAGTTAGACACTTCAACATTTCTGTGTCCCTGTTTAAAGACAAAAATCATGAGGCATCAGGAAAGTCTGTTGGACTTTTCCTCACAGTCTGATCAGCAGGCAGTGTGTTGTCATTGTAAGATGTCACAAACTTGAAGCCACAAACAAGATCCACACTCTTTTTAAATTGATCCGCTTTCAGCATTTCATTGTGATAATAGTAATAGTAAGACAACAATCCCCAAAAGTTCATATTAACATTGTCTGACAACACACTGGCTATGTGTTTTCCCAAGATGCATGCTGTATATTATATTGGTCACTTAAGCAAAGTAAACAAATTCCAGCATGTGACCTTGGTCTTAGCTTTTATTCAGCGTTGGAAAGCTGTAGAAGCTCCCACAGAAGTCCATCTCTTCCTCTCTCTCTATCTGTATGCCCTTTCTGTATAGATGATGGATTAAAGCAGAAAGATGTTTTCAAGAAATGTCAGCTTCAGACTAATAGAGTCAAATTGTGAACAAAATATATTAGCTTTAACTACATGGATAATGGATGTTCTTTAAATTATAGTCAGACATCTCTGCCAAGTGCAAAAAAAACATTATTTTGTTAGTAATGTTTATGAAGGTTGCTTGGACATGGTAACTAAAGATTATTATTGTAAAAAAGAAAGTCAAACAATAATGAAAAAAAGTACCAAATCAATTTAAAAAGTGAAACGACAAACAGTGTAATCACTGTCAAAAGAAAATATGGGGCCCTTTTTTTCCTAAAGTAAAATAACTTTTTTAAAAATTTTCTCTAGATGAAAAGTATACCACTTGCTTCACTGGCACATAATTACTAATGTAGAGAATTTTAAAATGAACATAATAGGTATCATGTCACGAGGCAGTTAAATCCATAACACTTGACTGACTGT
Source organism: Lepomis macrochirus (assembly GCA_024633595.2). Taxonomy (NCBI): domain Eukaryota; kingdom Metazoa; phylum Chordata; class Actinopteri; order Centrarchiformes; family Centrarchidae; genus Lepomis; species Lepomis macrochirus. The sequence continues at coordinate 16,974,159 of JALXJV020000018.1, read as the reverse complement.
CAAGTCAGATATTTCCCAATTCACCTGAGGGGATTTTTTCACCTTCTTGAAAACAATGGAGAGAGTTACAGAATAACGTGGAACATAGACGTGTCTGAATATAAGGAAAGCTAAAATCCAAAACATAACAAAGCAAATTTATGTTTTAAATGGTAAAGAGGAGGGATGTAAGTTTTTCCTGAAAAACTAACAACAGGGTAACAGCGAGGCTCAGCACCAAGGACTGAGGCACAAAAAAATAGAAGCAGCTCTAAAGACACAGATGCGAACACATCAATACACATAAATACGAAAAAAAAAAAAATCCTAGATGGAGAGAACACAAAAACTGAGCAACTACATTTAAAAACCTTACATACTATAATTGACCTTAAGTTGAAGAGCTTGGGAAAGAGGGCTGAAAATACAGTTAAGCATCAAAGACTGAACAGTTTATGAGGAGAAAGAGATGGACGAAGCATTGCATAGACAATCCCTCATGTTTCAACAGAAATATTAAAAAGATAGCTTAAGAGATGCAAAAAAAATGTTTGTGTGCAATACAGCTAAACAGCTGACGATTAGTAACCCCCCCCCCAAAAAAATACAACCGATTAGAGTGAAATTTCATGAAAGAAGACTTCCTCCAAACAAAATAAAACTAAACACTGAATCTGGATATAAAAAGACATAATAAACAAAAATATAGCAGATGCTCAATTGCCCACGTTGATGATGAAGGTAGGTCGACAAAAAGGGAGCATGAACAACAACTAAAAACAACGCGTTATACATTGTAGTAAGCTTTAACTGGAACTGGAAGAACCAAAGAAAAAAGACAGTTATGGAACATATGCGATGAGTGTCAGCTAATAGCAGAACCAACGATATATGGCAATTGTTCCTACCTCAGGAGAAGAATCACAACCACCAAACACCTCAGCAAAGTCTGTAGGACTTTTCCTCAGAGTCTGGTCAGCAGGCAGTGTGTTGTCATTGTAAGATGACACGAACTTAAAGTCACTGGTCCTAGAACCCGTTGTCAGGTAGGCGTCATAATTGTAAGTGCTGCGTAAAGTTCCCGTGCCGTCAACATCTGCGTAATTAGGAGGGAGATAAGCGCTGGGGATGGCGACTGCTCCATCAAACAACAGTCTGGGCTTTCTCCTGCGACAAAACCTCACACCGAGGATGATGATAATGAAGGTCAGGAAAAAGGTGGACACAGCCACCAGCGCGATGATCAGGTATGAGGTCAGCTTGGAGTTCTTCTCATCATAAGAAATGTCTTTCAGTTCTGGCACCTCAGCCAAGTTATCCGAAATAAGTAAATACATGGAGCAGGTGGCAGAGAGAGAGGGCTGTCCGTTATCTTTCACTGACACAATAAGTTTCTGTTTCATGCTGTCAGACTCAGAAATGTCCCGCTGGGTCCTGATCTCTCCGCTGTGGACACCGATAGTGAAAAGTCCCGGTTCAGTGGATTTGACTATATGATAGGACAGCCAGGCGTTCTGTCCGGAGTCCGCGTCCACCGCTATCACTTTGGACACCAGAGAGCCTCCGTGTGCAGCTTTGGGGACCAGCTCGGTCATGAAGGAGTTGCCCTCCGGGTCCGGGTACAGTATCTGAGGAGAGTTGTCATTCAGATCTGATATGAAGACACTGACGGTCACGTTGCTGCTGAGCGGAGGAGAACCGTTGTCTCTGGCCATCACGTGGACTTTAAAACTCCGGAACTGTTCATAATCAAACGACCTCACAGCGTGGATCACCCCCGTGTCTCCGTTAACAGACAGATAGGAGGACACCGGGGCACCGTTCACCTCACCGGGTATCAGAGAATAAATCACTGTACCGTTTTGTCTCCAGTCGGGGTCACGAGCACTAACGGAACATAAAGTGGAGCCAGGTTTGTTATTTTCACTCACATATGCGCTGTAGGACTGTTCCTCAAACACCGGTGGGTTGTCGTTGATGTCTGCTACAGATAACTGAACAGTTTTAGAGGAGGACAGAGGTGGAGAGCCCTCGTCAGTGGCAGTGATTGTAATGTTGTAATCAGACACTAGTTCACGGTCCAGTTGTCCTGTGGTCACCAGGGAATAATAGTTTTTAATAGAAGGAACCAACTTAAAGGGAGCGTTTTGCTGAATGGAGCAGCGGACCTGTCCGTTACTCTCAGAGTCTCTGTCCTGCACGTTAATGATGCCCACCTCTGTACCAGGTGACACGTTCTCGGGTATGGGACTGCTGAGTGATTTGATATATATAGTTGGGGCGTTGTCGTTCACATCAGTGATTTCAATAATTACTTTTGCTTCTGAAGACAGGCCATAACCATCTTTGGCCTCAACAAACACTTCATATTTAGATCCCTCTTCATAATCTATGCCACCTGACACACTGATTTCTCCAGTTTTCTCATCTAGTGAAAAAAGCTTTTGTGATTTATCTGATATTCGGCTAAATTCATACGTAACCTCTCCGTTGACACCTTCATCTGCATCTGATGCACTTACGGTGATAACTGGAGTCTTAATGGGTGAGTTTTCCGGTAAATTCGCTGTATATACAGCCTCAGTAAACACCGGGGCGTTATCATTAGCGTCCAGCACAATGACGTGTATGACTACACTCCCGGATCTCTGAGGAGAACCACCATCCACAGCTGTAAGTAATAATTTAATTTCCTTCTGCTTCTCCCGGTCTAACTCCTTATCTAAAACCAACTCACCGTACTTACTGCCAGCATTTGTCGTCTGAATACTGAACACAAAGTGGGGGTTTTGTTGCAAAATGTAGCTTTCAACTGAGTTCTTGCCTATATCAGCGTCATGTGCTGCATTAATGCGATATTTTGCTCCTTTGAATGCTGATTCTCTAATTTCAAGTTTTATAACATCCTTCGGGAAAATTGGTGCATTGTCATTCACATCCTGCACCTGCAAGTACAACCGGTGTAACTCCAATGGATTCTCTAATAACAGCTCGAATTTAAGAACACACGAAGGCTTTTCTCCGCAATGCTCCTCTCTGTCTATTCTTTCCGCTACGACTAAATCCCCGCTTCGAAGGTTGATCCCGCAATATTGTCTGTCGTTTCCCTCCATGTCAACCCGAGCTTTGCGAGCAGATAGTCTGCCAACATCCAATCCGAGATCCTTGGCGACATTTCCAATAACGGATCCGTGCTTCAGCTCCTCCAGTACAGAATAGCTCAGGTCTCCGTGTGCGTAGTGCTTCACAACAAAGACAAAGAAAAAGCCAAAGCTTTGAAGAACGCTCAGTCTGTGCATCATCCTCAGACCTTACTACACAAATTAAAACACGATAGTTTACAGCATTAAATATGCCCTAATCGATCAATATGTGTGCCTTCCAAGCATTTGTCGTCTTTGTTGAAGGTTGTGCAGAACACAGGACTGGTCAATCCCAATAGTGGGTGGCGTGCAAAGCAAGCTGAACGTTTGACTCCTTCGCTGGTCTATAGTGACACCGTGAGTAAAAGTGAAATATTACAGTTTCGCAGAAGAGATGGAAAATCCTTTAACACATTATCGGGTGGGGTGACCTTTATATTTCAAAAAACACATTTTGATAATGTATTAAAAAAGTTTAATGACGCACTATCCCATCTCTCGTTTGTTTAATTAAAAAGATATGCTTGTTCGCTGTGACATAATTCTTTATAAACACGACTATATCACCTCCTCAAGTATCACCTAAAGTATTTCATAGTCATTATAGTAAGGCAACATGCACTAAATATTAAACGATGTTTTACCACCGATCATGCCCTTAAGTGTTGCACGCTAAAAACTCGACTATCGCTTTTAAACTCGTATCTGTCTCCCTCTGCCGCTCTCTTTTTTCTGTCTTAATAGGATAGGAAAGATTCCAATAGTTTACTTGTGAAACATGTCAAGCTCGACCTCAAGCTTCCACTATAATCCAAATGAATCCATTGACAAAGTCTACTTAAAATATTCCAATGCGTACAAACACAACACAAACAGCGTACGACAGCATGCTTTTATGTTGCATTTGTCGAAAAAGCATGCTTATGACTTCAATATGACTGGAATTTTTAAAAAATGAATAAATAAGAGGAAAACAATATTTCTTACACAGAATAACTATGTAAAGTACAGTAAATGGTAGAAATCTCTTAAAGAAATTAATTTAGAAACACGAAATGTTACTTACTTACAGAATCAAGTTTCACTCAATCCACTGATAAGAACTTTTCACATGTTTTAGAATATGTACATTACAGAGCCCAAAAGTAAATATCTAAATGGGAAAAAGATGTCTCAGGAACAAACAAGAGCAAACATAACCAGAACACAAGCGACGTTCAGCACCAAGGACAGAGACAAAACAACAGGCTGCAACTCAACCCAAAAGACACTTGAGCAGAGACTAAATACAGTGTTAGAAAGATTTGGGGAAAGGAGACGACATAAAGATCAACAGCTTCTACTCAAAAGACCAGAAAATATAAAAAACCCTCACCTCTGTGCTCATAGTGCACTATAACGATCAATGTGAATTTAGAAAGAGTGAAACTAACTATGTACTGAAGGATGTAATAACTTTTACATGAAATGCCACACATGGTAAGTAGACTAAAATTGTAGTATAAACATAACAGGAAAGCAAATAAAAATAATAACTGTAAGCATACTGTCTGGATGACGAAGGTATGAACAAGTAATAGGATATGTGACATATGTTCGTACCTCAGGAGAAGAATCACAATCCCCAAACGAATCTGCAAAGTCTGTTAGGCTTTTCCTCAGAGTCTGGTCAGCAGGCAGTGTGTTGTCATTGTAAGATGACACGAACTTAAAGTCACTGGTCCTAGAACCCGTTGTCAGGTAGGCGTCATAATTGTAAGTGCTGCGTAAAGTTCCTGTGCCGTCAACATCTGCGTAATTAGGAGGGAGATAAGCGCTGGGGATGGCGACTGCTCCATCAAACAACAGTCTGGGCTTTGTCCTGCGACAAAACCTCACTCCCAGGATGATGATAATGAAGGTCAGGAAAAAGGTGGACACAGAAACCAGCGCGATGATCAGGTATGAGGTCAGCTTGGAGTTCTTCTCGTCATAAGAAATGTCTTTCAGTTCGGGCACCTCAGCCAAGTTATCAGAAATAAGTAAATACATGGAGCAGGTGGCAGAGAGAGAGGGCTGTCCGTTATCTTTCACTGACACAATAAGGTTCTGTTTCATGCTGTCAGACTCAGAAACGTCCCGCTGGGTCCTGATCTCTCCGCTGTGGACATCGATAGTGAAAAGTCCCGGATCAGTGGATTTGACTATATGATAGGACAGCCAGGCGTTCTGTCCGGAGTCCGCATCCACCGCTATCACTTTGGACACCAGAGAGCCTCCGTGTGCAGCTTTGGGGACCAGCTCGGTCATGAAGGAGTTGACCTCCGGGGCGGGGTACAGTATCTGAGGAGAGTTGTCATTCACATCTGATATGAAGACAATCACGGTCACGTTGCTGCTGAGCGGAGGAGAACCGTTGTCTCTGGCCATCACGTGGACTTTAAAACTCCTGAACTGTTCATAATCAAACGACCTCACAGCGAGGATCACCCCCGTATCTCCGTTAACAGACAGATAGGAGGACACCGGGGCACCGTTCACCTCACCGGGTAACAGAGAATAAATCACTGTACCATTTTGTCTCCAGTCGGGGTCTCGAGCACTAACGGAACACAAAGTGGAGCCAGGTTTGTTATTTTCACTCACATATGCGCTGAAGGACTGTTCCTCAAACACCGGTGGGTTGTCGTTGATGTCTGCTACAGATAACTGAACAGTTTTAGAGGAGGACAGAGGTGGAGAGCCCTCGTCAGTGGCAGTGATTGTAATGTTGTAATCAGACACTAGTTCACGGTCCAGTTGTCCTGTGGTCACCAGGGAATAATAGTTTTTAATAGAAGGAAGCAACTTAAAGGGTACGTTTTGCTGAATGGAGCAGCGGACCTGTCCGTTACTCTCAGAGTCTCTGTCCTGCACGTTAATGATGCCCACCTCTGTACCAGGTGACACGTTCTCAGGTGTGGAACTGCTGAATGATTTGATATATATAACTGGGGCGTTATCATTCATATCACTAACATCTATGATGACTTTTGCGTAAGAAGTTAATCCTAAACCATCTTTCGCTGTGACACGCAGTTCAAACGATGACGTTGTTTCAAAATCAACCATGGTTGTCAAGTTTATATCACCTGTCTTATGATCTATGGTAAACATTGACTTAATATCTTCTGAAATGTGTCCAAAATCATATGTAACGTCTCCATTAAGTCCCTCGTCTGCATCAGTGGCACTCACTGTCAACAAGAGAGTTCCTAGTGGAGAGTTTTCAGACAGACTGGTTTTATAAACGGCCTGGCTAAACACGGGGACGTTATCATTAGCATCTAATACATTGATGTGAATCACCACAGTACCTGATCTCTGAGGAGAGCCACCATCCAGAGCTGTAAGAAGTAGATTGATTTCGTTTAATTTTTCACGGTCAAGCTCTTCATTGAGGACAAGTTCTACAGAATTTGTTTCAACGCCCAGACTAAAATGATCATTCCTTTGGAGACTGTAAGTCTGAACTGAATATTTGCCTACATCCGCATCATGTGCTTCTTCTATTGGAAAACGAGCACCTTTGACCGCGGATTCTTGAATGTCTATATTGATTAATTCTTTATTAAATTGCGGAGAGTTGTCATTTATATCTTGGACGTGCAGACTAATTCGATGCAATTCTAATGGATTCTCTAACATGACTTCCTGTTTTAAAACGCAGGATGGTTTGTCTCCACAAAGGCCCTCTCTGTCAATCCTCTCGGCAACAGTCAGATCGCCGTTACGGAGGTTTATGTCACAATAACGTTTCTCGTTTCCATCGGCATCAATGCGGGCCTTTCGAGCTGATAGTCTGCTGGCGTCAAGACCCAAGTCTTTGGCAATATTTCCAATCAAGGATCCGGGTCTCATCTCCTCAGGAAAAGAATAGCTAGTATCTCCACTGGCAAAAGGCAAAGAAAAGAGCAGTAAAGCAACGGCACATCTTTGTAATGCGAGTGCCATGAAAGCCACCATGATGCCCATCTGACAGAGTAAACGTTTCCTGGTCGGTGTACAGGCATACAGCGTAAAATGATGGATTTAAACCAAAATCTACACAATCCGAGACCAGGTCTCTGTCTCTCTGTACGATCAACTGCAGCACATTTAGTCACATTATGCGTCAGCAACAGAGGGTGTGCATTAACGCAATCTATAACCGCTGGTACATAGCGACATCGTGAGTCTCATCTAGAAACTGCATACTTCATAAAGTGATGAAAACGTTATATATGGAAGAGAAATTGATTTACAGAGAAAAAAATATCGAAATGTGTTGAGACATGTCAGGAGGATCAAGCATAAAGGGCACTTTTAAAGCAACAGTATTATTTCACCAGGGCATATCGTATTGAATGCTGCTTTTTTAGGTGCGAAAAACAAACTAATATGTATTGTCTCAAAAGAAACTTTCGATAAAGTTTAGCATTTAGCAGATGCATCTTTGTGGTTAAATGTCTCCTGAAGTGGTATGACTGTTATTCAGGACAACTGATTTGGCAACAAATTAAGTTTGTGGGGAGTGGGGAAAATGACAGCCTATAACAAATGCTCTAAAACATTTAAGTAATGTGTGGTTTAAGATAATGAGAATCTATGATTAACTTGTATTTCATTACTGTGAAGAGGGTAATGAACAAGCTAATAAGGGCACAAGAATAATAAAGTCTTATTTAACTAGTGTTATCATTTTGCTCAACAACATAAAAATCTTGGAAAGACTATCAGTATTTGCAAAATTCAACAACTCGGGCATATGGCTGGACATTTCTGTTCAATACAACTGATAATGGAAACAAATTCAGAATAACTAGATTGCCTGAAAAAAATCATTAGCTTGTACATAAATAGGAAATTGGCTACATTTTATCTGGAACCGTAAATATGACAATGACAAAACAAAATCGAGAGATGGAGGATTTGTCAAATATGAAGACGCCATAAAATCTCAAAGTAAGTAGTTGTACCACATAAGAAAAGGGAACAAAATGTACAACGTAAATGACAGACAATAACACAGAGCCCTAAAGCTATAGTCCACAATATGATTTACAATGTATCGTGTAATCCTGTGATCAAGAATAGAACGTGTCAATCTCCAAAAACCCTACCGAAAGCACAAGCTATGAGACCAAGACATTTTTAAACCTTTCTTCTAAACTTAGAGTGCAAAAGCAAGAAAATTATAAACAATTAAAAAGTTTTGAATTTTCAAAAGGGCATATTTGACTGAGCTGTGCTAGTCACCAAATGTTTGAGGAGGGTTAGTGAAAGTGAAGTGAAGACCCAAAAGAGTTATATAAATCATTAGCCTCAAGGCAACTCGGCTATAGATGCTACAAAGAGTGTAAAAAAGAGTCTGATAACAGATGGATCAGTGATATTCATTGGTATATTTCAGGGAACAATTGGAAAACTGGAGGGACGATATTAGCAAAACCTTGACTAAAACAACTAAGATGGAAAAATCAGAACCCCATAGACTCCGCCCTCTTTTCATTATATTCAGTTGTGCGAAGGGTCATTGCCTAAAATATACCTAAATAATAACAACTAAGGTGATAAAAGGTGCGTTTTAGTATTTTAAAAGGCAAATCTAGATGCCTAAATATAAACTACACAGTGCCATTCAAAATTATGACAAAGTCAAAAATCCGATCTGTCTGATTACTAAATGGGAAAGAGATGTCTCAGGAGCAAACAAGAGAAAACATCACAAGAACAAAAGTGAAGTTCAGCACCAAGGACAGACACAAAAACAAAAGGGTTGCAACTCAACCCAAAAGACAATTGAGCAGAGACGCAATACAGTGCTAAAGAGATTTGGGGGAAGGAAACGACATAAAGATCAACAGCCCCTACTCGAAAGACAAGAAAATATGAAAAAGAAATCTCACCTCTGAACTCATGGTGCATTATGACTCTTAATCTGAATTTAGAAACAAGTGAAACTAACTATGTACTGAAGGATGTGGTAAACTTTACATGAAATTAATTAATTGACACACACGTTAAGTTCACTAAAATTGCAGTGTAACAATGACAGGAAAGCAAATACAAATAATAACTGTAAGTGTACTGTCGGGACGACTACGGTGTGAATGAGTCATAAGATTTGTGACATCTGTTCCTACCTCAGGAGTGTCATCACATTCATTCATACATTGCGAAAGGTAATTGCCTAAAATGTACCTAAATAATAACCACTAAGGTGATAAAAAAAACGCGTTTTAGTATTTTAAAAGGTAAATCTAGATGCTTAAATATGAACTACACACTGCCATTCAAAAGTATGACAAAGTCAAAAATCTTTATTTTTTGGGCTAATATAATGTCTCAAATATATGATGCTCTTACCTCAGGAGAGTCATCACAATCACCAAACACCTCAGCAAAGTCTGTCGGACTTTTCCTCAGAGTCTGGTCAGCAGGGAGTGTGTTGTCATTGTAAGATGACACGAACTTAAAGTCACTGGTCCTAGAACCCGTTGTCAGGTAGGCGTCATAATTGTAAGTGCTGCGTAAAGTTCCCGTGCCGTCAACATCTGCGTAATTAGGAGGGAGATAAGCGCTGGGGATGGCGACTGCTCCATCAAACAACAGTCTGGGCTTTCTCCTGCGACAAAACCTCACACCGAGGATGATGATAATGAAGGTCAGGAAAAAGGTGGACACAGCCACCAGCGCGATGATCAGGTATGAGGTCAGCTTGGAGTTCTTCTCATCATAAGAAATGTCCTTCAGTTCTGGCACCTCAGCCAAGTTATCAGAAATAAGTAAATACATGGAGCAGGTGGCAGAGAGAGAGGGATGTCCGTTATCTTTCACTGACACAATAAGGTTCTGTTTCATGCTGTCAGACTCAGAAATGTCCCGCTGGGTCCTGATCTCTCCGCTGTGGACACCGATAGTGAAAAGTCCCGGATCAGTGGATTTGACTATATGATAGGACAGCCAGGCGTTCTGTCCGGAGTCCGCGTCCACCGCTATCACTTTGGACACCAGAGACCCTCCGTGTGCAGCTTTGGGGACCAGCTCGGTCATGAAGGAGTTGACCTCCGGGGCGGGGTACAGTATCTGAGGAGAGTTGTCATTCACATCTGATATGAAGACACTGACGGTCACGTTGCTGCTGAGCGGAGGAGAACCGTTGTCTCTGGCCATCACGTGGACTTTAAAACTCCTGAACTGTTCATAATCAAACGACCTCACAGCGTGGATCACCCCGTGTCTCCGTTAACAGACAGATAGGAGGACACCGGGGCACCGTTCACCTCACCGGGTAACAGAGAATAAATCACTGTACCGTTTTGTCTCCAGTCGGGGTCTCGAGCACTAACGGAACATAAAGTGGAGCCAGGTTTGTTATTTTCACTCACATATGCGCTGAACGACTGTTCCTCAAACACAGGTGGGTTGTCGTTGATGTCTGCTACAGATAACTGAACAGTTTTAGAGGAGGACAGAGGTGGAGAGCCCTCGTCAGTGGCAGTGATTGTAATGTTGTAATCAGACACTAGTTCACGGTCCAGTTGTCCTGTGGTCACTAGAGAATAATAGTTTTAATAGAAGGAACCAGCTTAAAGGATACGTTTTGCTGAATGGAGCAGCGGACCTGTCCGTTACTCTCAGAGTCTCTGTCCTGCACGTTAATGATGCCCACCTCTGTACCAGGTAGCACGTTTTCAGGTATGGGATTGTTGAGTGATTTCAGATATATAACTGGGGCGTTGTCGTTTATATCTGAAATTTCAGTTATTAAAGTAGCATACGACGCCAATCCTAAGCCATCTTTGACGCTAATCTGCATGTCATATGACGATGCTTTCTCATAATCAATAGATCCAGCCACTTTAACCTCGCCTGTTTTAGGGTCCAGAGAGAAACACATTGGTGTTTCGATTCGAAACATGGTCAAATCCATAGGTTACTTCGCCATTCACTCCCTCGTCGGCATCCGTTGCACTTACTGTGATCTACAACTGTATCTAGAGGAGAGTTTTCAGGCAAAACAGCTTTATAGACGGTCTGGCTAAACACTGGTACATTATCATTAGCATCCAGCACAGTGACGTGAATGACTACAGTGCCTGACCTCTGAGGAGAGCCGCCATCAAATGCTGTAAGTAATAACATAATATCCGTTTTGTCCTCTCTGTCTAACTCTTTGTCTAAGACTAATTCACCATATTTTCGCCCGCCTGCCTTTGTGTTTATATTTAATTTGAAATGATCATTCTGTTGAAGTGAATAGCCCTGAACAGCATTTTCTCCGATGTCTCCATCGTGCGCCTCATCCAAGAGAAATCGTGCACCCTTGTCCGCAGATTCCCGAATTTCAAATTTAAGTGACTCCTCTTTAAATTGCGGTGAATTGTCATTAATATCTTGGATCCGGATACTAATACGGTGCAGCTCTAACGGATTTTCCAGTACGAGTTCCTGTTTTAGAACACATGATGGCTTTTTCGCACAAAGCCCTTCTCTGTCTATTCTTTCCTGTACGATCAAATCTCCGGTGCTGAGATTTATACCGGAGTACTGAACGTTGTTGTCTTCAGTATCGATACGGGCCTTGCGAGCAGGCAGTCTGCCCAAATCAAGTCCCAGATCCTTAGCGATATTTCCAATTACAGATCCACGTTTCATCTCCTCCGGGATAGAGTAGCTCACGTCTCCATGGACGAGGTGGAGGGCAAGAAGTATTACAGCAAGGCCGCGGAGCAGCGCAAATCTGTTGTTCCCCATTTTAACGACGAAACATTAGGCCATCTAAAAATGTAAGTTTTCAACAAGATAAAATCAACGTTGCATTCGTGATCTCTTTGGATTTTCAAAAGTCGTTACACTGCAGCAATAATAACAAGCAGTTTTTGTCCAGTACTCAATGGAATCTGCCTCTACATTTCTCGACGTAAAAGGGTGGGGAGTGAACTTGCAGCCTCGTTTATTAGTGCACACTGACACCTTGAGTACTTTATGAGATTTACACTGGGATGTATGATTTTCAGAAGGGGTATGAGAAACATACACAGATAACTTAATTTATCGTCAAACAAAAGATAATTCGACAACTTGGATTTCTTTAGAAACACCTTGAAAAACATATAAATATTTGATATTATTAATGGTCTTAAAAATAAAGCATATGGCTATACATAGTGAGACTAACCACTCAGAAGAAGGAGAGTGTTGGTTTGAAAAAATGTAGCTGGAGACAAAACTGTTCTCAACACCATTGACAGAGGGACAGGGAAGGGAATTCAAAGGTTATCCCCAGAAAGAGAGCAGCATTGCATGAAGACAGAGAGAATGACTACAAAAACTAACAAAAACAAAATAATAGCCTAAAAAATGTGGCCACAGAATTTACAGCTTCCACATAAAGAAAAAAGAATGTGAGTGTTTCATTTTAACGTGAAGAGAATGTGGTTGAGGCCAACACCCCTCAAACATATGTCTAAAGAGCTGTTCACGATGTCTGCACCAAAAGGGAAAGCCTTGTTTGGTTAAAACATATATATGTGAGAGAGGTAATATTAAAGCAATTACAAAGTTTCATAGGACCAAACCAAAATCCGAAGTCAAAACCTTTAGCTCCCATCATTAATTACTACACAAGTTAGACCGTGTGGCAGGCAGTGTGTTGTCTTTGTAAAATGTCACAAACTTGAAGCCACAAACCAGAACAAGACTCCTTCTAAGTTGATCCACTTTATAGTGATAATATTAATAGTAGGACAACAATCACAAATGTTTATACTCAACAATGTATGACCACACAGTGGTTACATGTTGTCCCATGATGCATGCTGTATATAATATAGGTCACATAACTAAGTCAAACAAATTCCAGCATCTGTGACCCTGGTCTTAGCTTTTATTCTGCAGTTAAATGCCATGCAGACAAGCTCCCAGATAAGTTCTCTCTAACACTCTGTCTACATTCAGATGCTGGATTCAAGCAGCAATATGTTTTCGAGAAATGTCAGTTTCAGACTAATAAAATCAATCTATACACAAATTATAAAAGCATTCACCTACATTGATGGTAATAGATGTTCTTCAAATTATAGTCAGGCATGTAAGATAAAAGCAAAAAATGTTTTGTTAGTAATGTTTATGAAAGTCTCCTACCAACATATGTCAGTCTGTGATTCGTACAATGTTGGGGCATAGTCACTAAAGGTTAGCATTGTGAAATATTAGTCAAAGAAAATGTATAATATAATAACAACAAAAGAATAAAATTAATTTAAGAAATGAAACAGTACACGATAAATCACCTGCATCAGTTGTCCAATCAAAATGTAAGGACCCACTCACCATTTCTGAAAAAAAAAAAAAAGTATTTTCTTTTGATGAAAATTATAGTACTTGCTGCATTAGCACATAACTAAATTACTAATATAGAAAACTATAAAATAGATGTAATTTGTAGGATCTTGGTAACCAATTAAATATGTAAATTTTAATAACTGAAAAGTCAAATATTTCTCATTTCAACAGACGTGATTTTTTTCCTCTCATTGAAAACGATGGAGAGGAACAACATCAGTTACAAAGTGGACATGTCTGGATATAAGAAAATCTAAAATCTAAAACATAGAAGCATATTTATATTTTTAAATGGTAATAATTAACAGAGCAGATGTAAGTTGCTCCTGAAAAAGCTATAACATAGTAGCAGCGAGGTTCAGCACCAAGAACAGACACAAAAAACTAGATGCAGCTCAACTACACACACATGTGAACACACCAGTGATGATTAGGCCTACACATAAATACAACCTTATTGTAGTATAATGTTAGATGAAACACCTAATCTTACCAACAGCATTTACAGACACTAATCCTACAGTTGAATTTCATTTGAAGAGCTTGGGAAAGAAGAGACAATATATACTTAAGAACCAAAGACCAACAGTACATGGCAGGAAAGAGATGAAAGGAAGATATGATAGACAACCCCTCATGTTTCAACAGATATACTAAAACATGCTTGAGATGCAAAGAATGCTTGTGTGCATACAGCTAAATGACTGATGATTGGTAAACCCGTAAAAAATCGAGCCAGATATTAGAGTCAAACCGCTTGGAAGAAGATTTTATCCAAAAGAAAAAAAAAAAACACTGAATCTGGATATAAAAAACACAACTAACGTCAGTATTTCAGATGCTCAACTAAATGTTTTCCCGGTAGATCACATTTAGGAACACCTCAACAACAACTAACATCTACACATTATAGCTTGTAGAAACTTTGAACTGGAACTAAATTAACCAAATAAAAAGACAGTTATGGAACATATTCGATGAGTGTCAGCTAATAGCAGAACCAACGATATGTGGCAATTGTTCCTACCTCAGGAGTGTCATCACATTCATTCATACATTGCGAAAGGTAATTGCCTAAAATGTACCTAAATAATAACCACTAAGGTGATAAAAAAACGCGTTTTAGTATTTTAAAAGGTAAATCTAGATGCTTAAATATGAACTACACACTGCCATTCAAAAGTATGAAAAAGTCAAAAATCTTTATTTTTTGGGCTAATATAATGTCTCAAATGTATGATGCTCTTACCTCAGGAGAAGAATCACAATCACCAAACACCTCAGCAAAGTCTGTCGGACTTTTCCTCAGAGTCTGGTCAGCAGGGAGTGTGTTGTCATTGTAAGATGACACGAACTTAAAGTCACTGGTCCTAGAACCCGTTGTCAGGTAGGCGTCATAATTGTAAGTGCTGCGTAAAGTTCCTGTGCCGTCAACATCTGCGTAATTAGGAGGGAGATAAGCGCTGGGGATGGCGACTGCTCCATCAAACAAAAGTCTGGGCTTTCTCCTGCGACAAAACCTCACACCCAGGATGATGATAATGAAGGTCAGGAAAAAGGTGGACACAGACACCAGCGCGATGATTAGGTATGAGGTCAGCTTGGAGTTCTTCTCGTCATAAGAAATGTCCTTCAGTTCTGGCACCTCAGCCAAGTTATCAGAAATAAGTAAATACATGGAGCAGGTGGCAGAGAGAGAGGGATGTCCGTTATCTTTCACTGACACAATAAGGTTCTGTTTCATGCTGTCAGACTCAGAAATGTCCCGCTGGGTCCTGATCTCTCCGCTGTGGACACCGATAGTGAAAAGTCCCGGATCAGTGGATTTCACTATATGATAGGACAGCCAGGCGTTCTGTCCGGAGTCCGCGTCCACCGCTATCACTTTGGACACCAGAGACCCTCCGTGTGCAGCTTTGGGGACCAGCTCGGTCATGAAGGAGTTGCCCTCCGGGGCGGGGTACAGTATCTGAGGAGAGTTGTCATTCACATCCGATATAAAGACACTGACGGTCACGTTGCTGCTGAGCGGAGGAGAACCGTTGTCTCTGGCCATCACGTGGACTTTAAAACTCCTGAACTGTTCATAATCAAACGACCTCACAGCGTGGATCACCCCCGTGTCTCCGTTAACAGACAGATAGGAGGACACCGTGGCACCGTTCACCTCACCGGGTAACAGAGAATAAATCACTGTACCGTTTTGTCTCCAGTCGGGGTCTCGAGCACTAACGGAACACAAAGTGGAGCCAGGTTTGTTATTTTCACTCACATATGAGCTGTACGACTGTTCCTTAAACACCGGTGGGTTGTCGTTGATGTCTGCTACAGATAACTGAACAGTTTTAGAGGAGGACAGAGGTGGAGAGCCCTCGTCAGTGGCAGTGATTGTAATGTTGTAATCAGACACTAGTTCACGGTCCAGTTGTCCTGTGGTCAACAGAGAATAATAGTTTTTAATAGAATGAACCAACTTAAAGGGAGCGTTTTGCTGAATGGAGCAGCGGACCTGTCCGTTACTCTCAGAGTCTCTGTCCTGCACGTTAATGATGCCCACCTCTGTACCAGGTGACACGTTCTCGGGTATGGGACTGCTGAGTGATTTGATATATATAATTGGGGCGTTGTCGTTCACATCAGTGATATCAATAATTACTTTTGCTTCTGAAGACAGGCCATAACCATCTTTGGCCTCAACAAACACTTCATATTTAGATCCCTCTTCATAATCTATGCCACCTGACACACTGATTTCTCCAGTTTTCTCATCTAGTGAAAAAAGCTTTTGTGATTTATCTGATATTCGGCTAAATTCATACGTAACCTCTCCGTTGACACCTTCATCTGCATCTGATGCACTTACGGTGATAACTGGAGTCCTAATGGGTGAGTTTTCCGGCAACTTCGCTGTATATACAGCGTCAGTAAACACCGGGGCGTTATCATTAGCATCAAGCACAATGACGTGTATGACTACACTCCCGGATCTCTGAGGAGAACCGCCATCCACAGCTGTAAGTAATAATTTCATTCCCTGCTTCTCCTCCCGGTCTAACACATTATCCAAAACCAACTCACCGTATTTACTGCCAGCATTTGTCGTCTGAATACTGAACACAAAGTGGGGGTTTTGTTGCAAAATGTAGCTTTCAACTGAGTTCTTGCCTATATCAGCGTCATGTGCTGCATTAATGCGATACTTCGCTCCTTTGTCAGCTGACTCTCTAATTTCAAGCTTTACAACATCCTTCGGGAAAATTGGTGCGTTGTCATTCACGTCCTGCACCTGCAGTGACAACCGGTGTAACTCCAATGGATTCTCTAATAGCAGCTCGAATTTAAGAACACACGAAGGCTTTTCTCCGCAATGCTCCTCTCTGTCTATTCTTTCCTCCACGACTAAATCTCCGCTTCGAAGGTTGATCCCGCAATATTGTCTGTCGTTTCCCTCCATGTCAACCCGAGCTTTGCGAGCAGATAGTCTTCCCACATCCAATCCGAGATCCTTGGCGACATTTCCAATAACAGATCCGCGCTTCAGCTCCTCCTGTACAGAATAGCTCAGGTCTCCTTGTGCGTAGTGCAACACAACAAAGACAAAGACAAAGCTTTGAAGAACGCCCAGTCTGTGCATCATCCTCAGATCTTACTACACAAATTAAAACACGATAGTTTATACCATTAAAATGCCCTAATCGATCAATATGTGTGCCTTCCAAGCATTTCTCGTCTTTGTTGAAGGTTGTGCAGAACACAGGGATGGTCGATCCCAATAGTGGGTGGCGTGCAAAGCAGGCTGAACGTTTGACTCCTTCGCTGGTCTATAGTGACACCGTGAGCAAAAATGAAATATAACAGTTTTACAGAAGAGATGGAAAATCTCTTAACACATTATGGGTGGCGTGACCTTCATATTTCAACAAAAAGACATTTGAGTAAGGTATTAAAAAGTGTAATGAGGCACTATCCTGTTGTCTCTATTTTAAGTTAAAAAAAAATTGTTCGTTATGATAAAATGCTTTATAAACACGAGTAAATCTCCTCCTGAAATATCCCACCTGAAGTATTTCATAGTCGTAATAGTAAGGTAACATGTACCAAATGTTAAACGATGTTTTACTACCGATCACGCCCTTTAGTCTTGCAGACTAAACCTCGACTATCGCTTTGAAACTCGTATCTGTCTCCCTCTGCCGCTCTCTTTATTTCTCTCTTAATAAAATAGAAAATATTTCAATATTTTTCTCGTGAAACATGTCAAGATTGGCCTCAGACTTCCACTGTAACCTACTTGACTCAAATCACAAAGTCAACTTAAAATATCCTGATGCATACAAACACAACACAAAAAGAGTAGACAGCCTCCCTTTTATGTGGCATTTGTCGAAAAAACATGTTTATGACTTGAATATCACTATGGAATTTGAAAAATAAATAAATAAGCAGAAACAAGATTTCGAATAAGTATGGGAAGAAGAGTAAATCGGAGTAATCTCTAAATGAAAAGAACTTATAAACATGAAATGTCACTCACTGAAGGAAAACTTTCACTCATTCCACATATGTGAGCCTTTCTCATTTTTTTTTTTCAATAAGTGTATAACAGAGCCCAAATATTGATTGCTTAAATGGGAAAGAGATGTCTCAGGAGCAAACAAGAGAAAACATCACAAGAACAAAAGTGAAGTTCAGCACCAAGGACAGAGACAAAACAACAGGTTGCAACTCAAATCAAAAGACAATTGAGCAGAGACGCAATACAGTGCTAAAGAGATTTGGGGATAGGAAACGACATAAAGATCAACAGCCCCTACTCGAAAGACCAGAAAATATGAAAAAGAAAACTCATCTCTGAACTCATGGTGCATTATGACTCTTAATCTGAATTTAGAAACAAGTTGAAACTAACTATGTACTGAAGGATGTGGTAAACTTTACATGAAATTAAGTAATTGACACACAGGTTAAGTTCACTAAAATTGCAGTGTAACAAATGACAGGAAAAGCAAATACAAATAATAACTGTAAGTGTACTGTCGGGACGACTACGGTGTGAATGAGTCATAAGATTTGTGACATCTGTTCCTACCTCAGGAGTGTCATCACATTCCCCACACGAATCAACGAAGTCAGTTGGACTTTTCTCAGAGTCTGGTCTGCAGGCAGTGTGTTGTCATTGTAAGATGACACGAACTTAAAGTCACTGGTCCTAGAACCCGTTGTCAGGTAGGCGTCATAATTGTAAGTGCTGCGTAAAGTTCCTGTGCCGTCAACATCTGCGTAATTAGGAGGGAGATAAGCGCTGGGGATGGCGACTGCTCCATCAAACAACAGTCTGGGCTTTCTCCTGCGACAAAACCTCACACCCAGGATGATGATAATGAAGGTCAGGAAAAAGGTGGACACAGACACCAGCGCGATGATTAGGTATGAGGTCAGCTTGGAGTTCTTCTCGTCATAAGAAATGTCCTTCAGCTCTGGCACCTCAGCCAAGTTATCAGAAATAAGTAAATACATGGAGCAGGTGGCAGAGAGAGAGGGCTGTCCGTTATCTTTCACTGACACAATAAGGTTCTGTTTCATGCTGTCAGACTCAGAAATGTCCCGCTGGGTCCTGATCTCTCCGCTGTGGACACCGATAGTGAAAAGTCCCGGATCAGTGGATTTCACTATATGATAGGACAGCCAGGCGTTCTGTCCGGAGTCCGCGTCCACCGCTATCACTTTGGACACCAGAGACCCTCCGTGTGCAGCTTTGGGGACCAGCTCGGTCATGAAGGAGTTGACCTCCGGGGCCGGGTACAGTATCTGAGGAGAGTTGTCATTTACATCCGAAATGAAGACACTCACGGTCACGTTGCTGCTGAGCGGAGGAGAACCGTTGTCTCTGGCCATCACGTGGGCTGTAAAACTCCGGAACTGTTCATAATCAAACGACCTCACAGCGTGGATCACCCCCGTGTCTCCGTTAACAGACAGATAGGAGGACACCGGGGCACCGTTCACCTCACCGGGTAACAGAGAATAAATCACTGTACCGTTTTGTCTCCAGTCGGGGTCTCGAGCACTAACGGAACATAAAGTGGAGCCAGGTTTGTTATTTTCACTCACATATGCGCCGTAGGACTGTTCCTCAAACACCGGTGGGTTGTCGTTGATGTCTGCTACAGATAACTGAACAGTTTTAGAGGAAGACAGAGGTGGAGAGCCCTCGTCAGTGGCAGTGATTGTAATGTTGTAGCCAGACACTAGTTCACGGTCCAGTGGTCCTGTGGTCACCAGAGAATAATAGTTTTTAATAGAAGGAACCAACTTAAACGGGACGCCTTGCTGAATGGAGCAGCGAACTTGTCCATTAGTTTCAGAATCTCTATCCTGCACGTTAATGATGCCCGCCTGTGCCCCAGGTGACACGTTCTCAGGTATGGGGTTATTAAGAGATTTTAAAGTGATTTCGGGTGGGTTGTCATTAACATCGGAGATTTCAATTATCACTTTGGAATCTGAGGTAAGGCCATATCCGTCTTTGGCGTCTATGCGCATTTCATAAGTCGACTCTTTCTCGAAATCCAATGGCCCTATGACTTTAATTCCACCTGTGCTATGATTTAAAGCAAACACTCTTCTACCTGTTTCTGAAATACGACTTAATTCATAGGTAACCTCACCATTTAGACCTTCATCTGCATCATGAGCAGCGACTGTAACCACTAAAGCACCTATAGGAGAGTTTTCAGGCAGAATGGCTCTATACACGGTCTGGGTAAACACTGGGGTGTTATCATTAGCGTCCAGGACAGTCACATGCACAGTTGCAGTGCCAGTTCTTTGAGGACTGCCTCCATCTAGTGCAGTGAGTAATAACCTCAATTCCTCTTGTTCCTCGCGGTCTAATTCCTTATTCAACACTAGCTCTGCAAATTTACTCCCATCTGATTTTGACTGAATTTTCAGCACTAAATAATTGTTCGTCTGTAATGCATAGTTCTGAACAGCGTTTTGCCCGATATCTATGTCATGTGCCTCCAAAAGACGGAAACGAGATCCTTTTACAGCCAATTCATTGATTTCTATCTTGATTTCATCTTTAGTAAAAACAGGCGGATTATCGTTGATGTCCTGTATTTGTAGTGAAATTCGATGCAACTCTAGGGGTTCCTCTAGGATTAACTCAAATTTAAGGGCACAAGATGCCTTTTCGCCGCAAAGCGCCTCTCTGTCAATTCTTTTATCTACAATCAAATCTCCAGTGTTAAGATTTATGTCACAGTACCGGTCACGGTTCAGCTCGCTGTCAATGCGGGCCTTTCGAGACGATAATTTCGCCATGTTCAGCCCGAGGTCCTTTGCTATATTTCCTATAACAGATCCAGGTTTAATTTCCTCGGGAATAGAAAAGCTCACGTCTCCATTACTGATGGGAAGCAGTTGAAGAAAGAAAGCAAAGCCATAAAGCAGACCAATCCATGGATATCCATTGTGTGCCATCCTGAGACAAGAATGGAAAACAACTGGAAAACGTTGAATGATGTTTTTCACCTGTGAAAATCCAGTATAAGATAAATCAAACATGCGTCGCACTTGCAAACTGTGTATCTGAAGCGAACGGCTGACCAAAGCACGTTCAAGGATGTAATTTGACAAGGAGAAGATCAAGCCTAGAGGAACAAAGCAGGAGCAAATGGTGGAGGCGTTTCCTCTGCTGGTGAACAGCGACACTATGAGTTCAATTTCATTTCTGCACGTGAATGATCAACATTAAATACTTACACTAGAACTATTTCCTTGTTAATTTCATTATACTTTGACACCAATCCACGGGCAAAAAGTCAAGTCATGAATATTTAATTAAATTTCCTTTTATTTGAGCGCTGTATTATAAAAAATGCATTTGTATAGGGGAAAACAGCTTACAAATTAGGTAAACTAAAAGCCAAGGTCACTTGGTTGTGGATTTCGCAAGAAAACAGACAATGGGCAGCCGACAAGCAAACCAAGCATCTTTAGGCTAGCCCAAACCATTTTATCTCTATCTACATAAGAAAAATATTACTTTATGTAAGTTCAGCATCCAGTATGAATTTCATAGAAAAGGGTACCGCTGAGAAAGTGAATGCACAAAAGTATTGGAGAGATGAGCAGACAAAGTAATCAGAGAGGAGTAGGAAGTGTAAACGCATACTAGTTGCACACTGAAGGCTTAATTTAACGAATATACAAAGCTACTATAATAACATGACAGGCGTTAGGGGTCTTACACACTTTATCACAGAGCTTATATGGAAAAAAATACTCATAATTGAGTATTATGGAATATGTTTGTAAATCTTAGGAAGTTACCATGCTGATAAAGCTGTATATCCATGGCTGTGCACACCTAACATTTGATTGGTAAGGAAATAAATAACTTTTAATTCTTATTCAGAATATCCTTAATAAGAAAGTGCACGGGAATCAGTCTGGAAAGCATTTTTGCACCACATATAGGTGTCTCTTCTGGAAACATCGATGGTAATAGCAGGTTACACAGAGGCGGAAGAAGCAGGATATAAGTGCACAAGGAGTCCTTAAGGTTCTACCTTGAAAAATAATTTAAAGGGCATTCTGCTGAATAGTGGATAAACAGGGGTCATATATTAACACATCTTAATGCTTGTTGTGATAACCCTAGTGGTAGCTGGGAGATTAACTGAGCAGTACCCTCTCTATGAAAGAGAACACACATTTTAAGCATATTGGCAGGTAGATGGTTGGATTTGGCTGCTTGCTAATCATCTATGTAAACTGGTGAAATCAGTGTCTCTCTCTCTATACTTGTACTTCTCTTTTGATTTGATTTTATAAATAATGCATGCATCTTTTATTCATTTGATGCAAATATGTTTCAGTGATTTAAATACTTGACATGTTACATATTAAAGTTAAATTTAGGTTTGTCAGTCAGTAGTTAAGGTTTAGTGGTATATTCCTCTTTCTTAATTGCTTTATGCTGACTATGACTCTGTGGGAAAAAAATGATAAATCTATGCACCATAGCAGGAGTTTATTGTAATAAAACAAGAACAAAAACGGTCCAGGGTCACTTTGTATGTGACTATATATTTGAGACCTTGGCTCTTTGTCAGCACATATAACTGCAAGAGTTAAGAGATACTGCCAAAAAAAGATGGCATCTTTATTTTTTTAAAGCTGTAATGAGATGGTTTTAAGGATTTTTTAATCTGAATATCATATCATGCATTAACTAAATGCCATCAGATATTCACAGAGCAGAGCAAGCATTTTAATGTTGATTACAAGGAAATTTTAATAGTTTTTGGAGACAAACATCAAATAACGAGGCACATCCTTGTCTTGTCCAAACCAAGGAAAATGGCCACTGTTTAGTATTTAATGTTGGTGCATATTATATACTGGCACTAAATGGACTGAACACTATATCCAACAACATTATCTAAACTATACTGTCAATTCCACCTGTATTGCAAAGGTGATACTACATGGTCCTATTCTGAATGAAGCATGAGCAGATGAAAAAAACTCTGAATAGTAAAAATATATCACCGCATCAAACTCATGCTCGATTACACCAAATTAAAATGAAAACAATGATGACATAACATCAGAGAATTTTGATTTACAGAGAACATCCCTCTATCTGCCAAGAAAACCAAACAGGTAGTTTGCCAAATGTATTAATATGCAATTGTTTTAAAAACTCAATTTCAGACCATGACAAGGACAATTGTTGTCATTATTAAATTATTATTAGAATAAATTATGAATATTTTAATACAAAATGTCCACATAATAATATTTTATATTATTATATTTTCTCTAACTATACATAAACAGTGAATTTCTGGACCACATAATAATATTTTATATTATTATATTTTCTCTAACTATACATAAACAGTGAATTTCTGGACTACAATACATAAAGGTTTATAATTTTATTATAGTGTTTAGAGGCATAGGGATAGTTAAATCCCATCACACGCAGACTATCACCCTGAACAGTAGAAGCTCTACTGTACTATTAACTATGAACTATAAATTTGTTTGACGCTGCATATTTCTCACTCAGTGCCAAAAAGCTGAATTTAAAATGAAAAACGAAAATTAATTATTTGCATCTATGAACAAACAGTTACAAATGTTACATGAGGTGTAACCCTGTCAAATAAGAGGGAAAACAATGCTTTACATGAATCTTGAAGAAAAAAAGCATTACTCCTACCTCTCCATCTGACTCTCCAAATAGATCAACAAACTACAATCCAAACTTTAAAACCATAAAAGCATGAACATTTAACCAAATCACGCTTGAAAACAAACAGAAAAAATATGATGTTCTCCTAAAACTAAACACTTATTAGGAATTTTGAGTTTTAATAACATGATAGGCGTGGATGAAAACGAGAACTGTTGTTATTATTGTTATCAATAAAAACAATAACAATTTAAATTATGATGCTCTTATCATCCATGCAACCCATTCAAAAATGATCACTGTGGCTAAAATCAACGCCATAGCTACAGTTGTGGCTGTGCATGGAGACTGTTTCAGCACCATGGATAGTTACCCTGTGATTTCGAAGGACAGCTGTCAAAAAGAAATGAAAGAGATGTATGTATTAAGTTGACAGTGTTCTTTAACTACACTGAATTGAGTAAGAAGGTTCAACAAAAGTCGAAAAAGACTCAATCTAAAATTAGCCCCATTCAAAACAGTCATTATAAACGTATTTACAGATGGAAACTAACTCGGTTATTTCTAAATATTCTTTGGGATGGAGAGCCTTAAACAAAATTCATTTGAAAAATCATGATTAAAAGAAGGCGTAGGGAAGAAACAGAAACAAGAAAACAGGAAAATTACGTTTTACAAAGTATCGTTTCCCTCATAATTACGGAACCTACCATTTGCTGTTTGAAACTCTGGATTCCGCGGTTATGAGAGACAAAAAAGAAATATATTTCAACATCTGCTAATGTGACGTACAAGATTCAGGGTGACGAATAACGCAATGTCTCATCATGAACTGAGCATTTGACTAAAATGTCAACAAAACACTTAAGAGTGCCTAAAATGGTTAAAATGGGACAGCAATGCTTGATGTAAAAGGCGCCTACCTCTACAGACGCATCCAAGTCTTCAAAATGGTCAGCAAAGTCAGTCGGACTTTTCCTCAGAGTCTGCTCAGCAGGCAGTGTGTTGTCATTGTAAGATGACACGAACTTAAAGTCACTGGTCCTAGAACCCGTTGTCAGGTAGGCGTCATAATTGTAAGTGCTGCGTAAAGTTCCCGTGCCGTCAACATCTGCGTAATTAGGAGGGAGATAAGCGCTGGGGATGGCAACTGCTCCATCAAACAAAAGTCTGGGCTTTCTCCTGCGACAAAACCTCACACCGAGGATGATGATGATGAAGGTCAGGAAAAAGGTGGACACAGACACCAGCGCGATGATCAGGTATGAGGTCAGCTTGGAGTTCTTCTCGTCATAAGAAATGTCCTTCAGTTCGGGTACCTCAGCCAAGTTATCAGAAATAAGTAAATACATGGAGCAGGTGGCAGAGAGAGAGGGATGTCCGTTATCTTTCACTGACACAATAAGGTTCTGTTTCATGCTGTCAGACTCAGAAATGTCCCGCTGGGTCCTGATCTCTCCGCTGTGGACACCGATAGTGAAAAGTCCCGGATCAGTGGATTTGACTATATGATAGGACAGCCAGGCGTTCTGTCCGGAGTCCGCGTCCACCGCTATCACTTTGGACACCAGAGACCCTCCGTGTGCAGCTTTGGGGACCAGCTCGGTCATGAAGGAGTTGCCCTCCGGGGCTGGGTACAGAATCTGAGGAGAGTTGTCATTCCCATCTGATATGAAGACACTGACGGTCACGTTGCTGCTGAGCGGAGGAGAACCGTTGTCTCTGGCCATCACGTGGACTTTAAAACTCCTGAACTGTTCATAATCAAACGACCTCACAGCGTAGATCACCCCCGTGTCTCCGTTTACAGACAGATAGGAGGACACCGGGGCACCGTTCACCTCACCGGGTAACAGAGAATAAATCACTGTACCGTTTTGTCTCCAGTCGAGGTCTCGAGCACTAACGGAACACAAAGTGGAGCCAGGTTTGTTATTTTCACTCACATATGCGCTGTAGGACTGTTCCTCAAACACCGGTGGGTTGTCGTTGATGTCTGCTACAGATAACTGAACAGTTTTAGAGGAGGACAGAGGTGGAGAGCCCTCGTCTGTGGCAGTGATTGTAATGTTGTAATCAGACACTAGTTCTCGGTCCAGTTGTCCTGTGGTCACCAGAGAATAATAGTTTTTAATAGAAGGAACCAACTTAAAGGGGGCGTTTTGCTGAATGGAGCAGCGGACCTGCCCGTTACTTTCAGAGTCTCTGTCCTGCACGTTAATGATGCCCACCTCTGTGCCAGGTGGGGTGTCTTCTGGTATGGGATTTGTCAGTGACTTAATGAAGGTAAGAGGTGCGTTGTCATTGACATCTGTGATATCAATTATTAATGTAGAGGATGATACTAATCCTAAACCATCCTTGGCTGTAATTTGCATTTCGTAGGCGGACAACTCCTCATAATCTATTGATCCACTTACTTTCACTTCACCAGTTGTCTGATCAAGAGAAAATACGTTACTTTCATCTGAAATGTGATCAAATTCATAAGTCACCTCTCCATTGATGCCCTCGTCTGCATCAGTAGCACTTACTGTGACCACTACAGTATCTAAAGGAGAATTTTCAGGAAGACTGGCTTTGTAAACGGCCTGGTTAAACACCGGAACGTTATCATTAGCATCCAGCACAGTGACGTGAATGACTGCAGTACCTGATCTCTGAGGTGTGCCTCCGTCCGTTGCCACAAGCACAATCGTTAGCTCCTGCTGTTGTTCTCTATCCAGCTCCTTCTCTAAAACTAACTCGCTGTATTTGCCTCCCCCGCTTTTGGCTATAACGTTTAATCTGAAGTTTTCATTTGCATCGATACTATAGCCCTGGATAGCGTTTTGTCCAATATCTGCATCGTGGGCCTCATCTAAACGATACCGACTTCCTTTAGAAGCCGATTCACTAATTTCATATTTGATTGTATTCTTTTTAAACTGTGGTGAATTATCGTTGATGTCTTGAACGTGGACACTAATGCGGTGCAGCTCTAACGGGTTCTCTAAGACAAGTTCCCGTTTTAAAAGGCAAGATGCCTTTTTGCCACAAAGCCCCTCTCTGTCAATCCTGTCGGTAACAATGATATCTCCAGTACTCTGATTAACTTCACAATACCGTTTGTTGTTCCCGTCTGCATCGATCCGAGCCTTTCGAGCTGTCAGTTTGCCCATCTCAACTCCGATATCTTTCAATATATTTCCAATAACTGAGCCGCGTTTCATTTCCTCTGGAACGGAATACACCATATCCCCGCTGACGGTTTGCAGTGCCAGAAGAAATACTCCCAAAGAGGGAACTAGGCCGAGCACGGAAGACGCTTTGTGTCCCATTTTCCCTGCAAGACCACTGCCGGATCCACCAAAAACAAAACTTGTAAAAATAAAACTAATAAGCCAACTGGAATCCTTGTAGAATAACAAGTGCAGTCGACAAGAATGCTGCGACTTCACTGATTTAACCAACGAACAATCAATCTTGATTTGAAAATGTGCAAGCGTGTAGGGTAACACAATGTGGCCACCCCTAAGTAAAGCTGGTGAATAGCGACACTGTGAGCAAATTGTAAGTATTACAAAATATTTAAAAAAAATAAGAACTCTCATGAGAAAACAACTAACTAATACAAAGTCCAATCTGCAGTCGAATCCAAACATGATTAAGTGATTAATACAAAATGTTGAGAGGGGTTTTCTGTTTGTAAATGCCAGTGTGTATTTACCTTCGTAAACTGCATTTATAGCACAGCAGCAGCGAGAGTGGGACCCTGCAGTATGAGGTTTGGGTTAGTTTTCAGCACCATGGATAGATACTGCAGTGTATTATAAAGCGCACAGTGGACAAGGGACTATATTGATCGCGACTCTTAGATGAAGACAAAACAAACAAAATGAAACTAATAATAACGGTATACAATAATTCATATGCAAAAAATATCTAATATCCCAAATGTTCTTAAAGTAAAAGTGTATGCTAAAAAGGCGACATTTAAGGATGATATGACCAAAAGCTTAAGAAAATGATGGATCCATAAAAAAACGTACTGCTTTGCATTACTTAATTAATTTGATATTTTTTCTCTATCTATCTTCGAACCACTCTAGGCCAGGAGTAATAAAAGAATGCGGTCTTCACCCCAGTAACCGGTCTCCAGGAGAAGTTATCGGCGCTGACTCAACCTGATTTTAAGTTTTAATGCCGATTTACGTGATACGGACATATAAAACAATTTTGATACAAGGGTAAGAAAAAAATTGCAAGGGGCAGAATGACGTTCATATTGACAAGTCAATTAAGCATTTTGATGATTATACACGGAAGATATCATAAATGCCAAATGTCAAGTTATTGTATAGGGCCTTTGTGCAGCTTTGAGGCACAAAGTATGAACGTTACACAAACATCGCCATGTATTATGATAAATTTGACGCAAATCCCGGAAGAGGGTTTCAGAAGCATTTCACACAACACCAAATGTTAAAAAAATGTATGTTTCAGGTAGTTTTTTTAATATGTATTTAAAAAAATATTAAAGAGTCAGTTTAGACTAAAAGACCAAATATCCTGATGGACAAAAACTAACATGTTTTTCTGTATCAGTCCACCCCATTAAGTAACTAATAAGGAAGAAAAGTACTGTGCAAGCAAGTGCTGTTTAAGTAATGCTGATGTGAATTTGGTTTGGTAAAAAAAACAAACATATTAAGCAATTTCACTCGGCTTAAAACCAGCACATGCGCCTACCTCTAGAGCTTCAGTAGAATCTTGAAACACCTCAGCAAAGTCAGTCGGACTTTTCCTCAGAGTCTGGTCAGCAGGCAGTGTGTTGTCATTGTAAGATGACACGAACTTAAAGTCACTGGTCCTAGAACCCGTTGTCAGGTAGGCGTCATAATTGTAAGTGCTGCGTAAAGTTCCTGTGCCGTCAACATCTGCGTAATTAGGAGGGAGATAAGCGCTGGGGATGGCGACTGCTCCATCAAACAAAAGTCTGGGCTTTCTCCTGCGACAAAACCTCACACCCAGGATGATGATAATGAAGGTCAGGAAAAAGGTGGACACAGACACCAGCGCGATGATCAGGTATGAGGTCAGCTTGGAGTTCTTCTCATCATAAGAAATGTCCTTCAGTTCTGGCACCTCAGCCAAGTTATCAGAAATAAGCAAATACATGGAGCAGGTGGCAGAGAGAGAGGGATGTCCGTTATCTTTCACTGACACAATAAGGTTCTGTTTCATGCTGTCAGACTCAGAAATGTCCCGCTGGGTCCTGATCTCTCCGCTGTGGACACCGATAGTGAAAAGTCCCGGATCAGTGGATTTGACTATATGATAGGACAGCCAGGCGTTCTGTCCGGAGTCCGCGTCCACCGCTATCACTTTGGACACCAGAGACCCTCCGTGTGCAGCTTTGGGGACCAGCTCGGTCATGAAGGAGTTGCCCTCCGGGGCGGGGTACAGTATCTGAGGAGAGTTGTCATTCAAGTCCGATATAAAGACACTCACGGTCACGTTGCTGCTGAGCGGAGGAGAACCGTTGTCTCTGGCCATCACGTGGACTTTAAAACTCCGGAACTGTTCATAATCAAACGACCTCACAGCGTGGATCACCCCCGTGTCTCCGTTAACAGACAGATAGGAGGACACCGGGGCACCGTTCACCTCACCGGGTAACAGAGAATAAATCACTGTACCGTTTTGTCTCCAGTCGGGGTCTCGAGCACTAACGAAACATAAAGTGGAGCCAGGTTTGTTATTTTCACTCACATATGCGCTGTAGGACTGTTCCTCAAACACCGGTGGGTTGTCGTTGATGTCTGCTACAGATAACTGAACAGATTTAGAGGAGGACAGAGGTGGAGAGCCCTCGTCTGTGGCAGTGATTGTAATGTTGTAGTCAGACACTAGTTCTCGGTCCAGTTGTCCTGTGGTCACCAGAGAATAATAGTTTTTAATAGAAGGAACCAACTTAAAGGGGGCGTTTTGCTTAATGGAGCAGCGGACCTGCCCGTTACTTTCAGAGTCTCTGTCCTGCACGTTAATGATGCCCACCTCTGTACCAGGTGACACGTTCTCAGGTATGGGGCTAGTAATAGATTTTAAGTATATTACAGGGGCGTTATCATTCACATCAGTTAGGTCTATATAAACCTTTGTGTAAGAACTTAATCCCAGTCCATCTTTTGCCATAACTCGCAGTTCAAATGAATTTTTCTTCTCAAAGTCCGTGGTACCAATTACCCTTATTTCTCCAGTTTTACTGTCAATAGAAAACAGTTTTTCATCTGTCTCTGAAACATGACCAAAGTCATACGTCACGTCACTATTCACTCCATCATCTTTATCACTAGCACTTACTGTAACCACTACAGTGTCAAGAGGAGAGCTTTCCGGCAGACTGGCTTTATATACGGCCTGGCTAAACACAGGGGCGTTATCATTAGCATCCAGTACAGTCACATGTATCATTACAGTACCCGATCTCTGTGGAGAGCCACCATCAAAAGCTGTTAGAGTCAAATCCATCTCTTGTTGTGTCTCTCGATCAAGCCTAGTTTCTAGAACAAGTTCAACTTTGTTCGCATCAATCGTTAGAATAAAATGTTCATTCTTTTCTAGGCTGTACCTCTGAACAGAACTTTGACCAATATCCGCATCATGTGCTTCCTCTATTAGGAAACGAGTCCCCTTTTCTGCGGATTCACTTATCTCCATTCTAATCAAATCTCTTTTGAATTGCGGAGAGTTGTCATTTATATCCAGGAGGTGTACGTGTATACGATGCAATTCTAAAGGATTCTCCAATACAAGTTCCTGGACTAAAATGCAAGACGGTTTAGTGCCACAAAGATTCTCTCTGTCAAGCCGCTCAGTAACACTTAGATCCCCGGTTTTCAAACTGACAACACAATATCGTTCGTTGTTCCCTTCGGAATCAATGCGGGCCTTGCGAGTTGCTAGAGTCCTTATATCTAGACCAAGATCTTTGGCAATATTTCCAATGATCGTTCCTGGTTTCATCTCCTCTGGGATAGAATAGCTCACCTCGGCACATACGGATTCCAGCGCAAGTAGACAGACGATGAAGCAGGTGACCAGGCCCAGCTTTGATGATCCGTTGTGTTCCATTATTCAATAATGAAAAATATCCTCAGCAAAGACAAAATATTTCAAAGGTATGTATTTCAACTTGAAAACGCGTGTGAGATATACTAGAGAAGACAAATCCAAAGACAGAAATCAGCAACACGATCTCACAGCTCGATCCACAGCCGCAACATAAATGGAAGCACAAAGCAAGAACAATGGGTGGAGACGTTATGCTACATGGCAATCCAATATTGCGACGTGAACTGGTCAACAGCGACGCAGTGTGTTCATTTGAGATAGAGCATATGATAAAATTATAGCAATCTGGTTCATAGCTTAATTGCGTGATATCTATATTTCCACAATAAGCAGAGAGCCCAATGTGTGAGCTTAGTAGATAGGAGGGTATGAATTTCATTGAAACAGATTCCAGGAATATATAGCCACGACTTTTCTTAGTATGAAATACTGTGTATCCTAGTTTTATGCAGCTTTTTAAACGTATGGAAAGATGTAACAGTAAAAGCTACAAGGGCGTTATATTGATTGTCACGCATATAAATATATGATTGAAAAAAAATAGTGCAAGTTTTAGTATTAACTTGCAAACTGTTAATATTGTTTTATTCCGTTTTTACTGCGTTTTAATGACATGCGTCTTAAAAAATTTTAAATGGCGTATACAGACGTGCCTTTAAACTGGGGTGTGACCTCTTTAAATTTTTTCAGGACCATGGACAGAGGTTATTCGCTTTAAACCAGAAGGATCGAAAGCGTCTCCTTTTAAAAACACTTTCAGAAAATTTGTCACGTTTGGATTAAAAAAAAGATGTTGCTTCATCAGAGCCACGGAACTTGACGCTCTGTTAAATAATAAAATAACTGTCAAATAATAATGGGTGCTAATCATTTAAATCAATTACATTTCCTAATAAAAAGCGGCAAAATGTACCAATTACGTTACTGGTCTGTATCAGAAACTGAGCTCTTATGAACAGAGAGGTGTTGGTGGCAGTTAACACTCACTTTTAATAAATTATACATATTGTACTAAAAACTACTGGAACGTATCCATATGGCTGGTTCCAGTTTTACCGGTTCGATAGAGGAGAAAAGGGGCACATTAGTCTGATATCAAGCAAACTCATGAGAAAGCTCATTGCTATTTAACAAAGTATCACTTTGCCAGCGTAACGTGCAGATGACTAGTAGAGTAGTGAAAGTGTTCTGTTGATTATTGCCCGGTCTGTAAGGTGCCATACTGCACAACATGTTGTATTTCTGCAATCCCACAGATAGCTATCTACCTTAGAGTAATGTGAAGGTTTTAATCTACTGCTAAGGCATAAAGGACAAGGGGCAGAAGTGCTAAAGTAAATACATGTTGAACTAATAACCTCGACGGTACTTCATGCACTATTTGGACTGCATTATGTTGAGTTGTGTTACTACACTTTTACCCATCACATTTAGATGGACAAATATAATACAATGAGAAGACAATATGATGCAACACAACTTCGCCATAAAATTAAACATCAAACCCTCCAAGAGTTACATCAACAGGTTCCATTCAAAATATAAATGATAATTGAAAATTATGTTTCAAACAGGTACTTTAGGATTGTTGGATTTGATTGTTCTATTAATCCACATCTGACTACACTGTGCTGTTAATGGATTCTTAACTTACAATAATAAATAAGACCGTGGTAGGTTTTTTTTAACTCTATGATAAAAAACAAGAATCCAGGAGGAATTTCCTTTTTTTCCCGCGCGTGTATGAACATGAGGAACGATACATCATAAACAGTGTTGGGCAAGTTACTTCCAAAATGTATCTAAAATGAGTTACTTTCAAATCTAATTAATGGGCGCATTATTCTGATAGTAAGATGTGCTCCATAGGTGGGTTCTAGTGATGTGCAGGGTTATATCCGCAGATCGGGTGGCTCTTTGCCATAAAAGTTAACCTTCTGATTAATAGCAAGTTGGGATGGGTGAAATAGGATGAATCTCTGCCCCTTTATGAAAGAGGCTGTGGGCATTTATGCGCGCGGTACAGCAGCATAACAATTATTTGAATCTCCCGACACTCTGACGGGATCGGTCAGGATGAACTGACAGCAGCCTCTCTAATCATGAAAGTAATTAATTTAAGCACAAACACACAGCCTATAGAAATCTATTTACGTATGATGCATCAGGGGAGCTACCGTCTTGTTAAGAGGAGGCGAGCTCCCCCGTAGATTGCTCCCGGACTACAGTCTCAATCATCGGATTCCAGCAACAGGAAATAACGTTACTCTTTTACTCATGGATTTGTTTCTCTGGAACTAAAAGGTTTCTCAGTGTTTGTGAACTATTAAAAAAAACAAGACCACTTAATTTCTGGTTTAAAGTGCGCTGTAACGCGCGTAACTGAGATTGTAATGGGTATAATATTACAGATTGTTTGGTTATATTACTGCGTTACATCAAAAGGCAATACATTACTGTAATTGCGTTACTTTTGTAACGAGTTACTCCCAACACTGATCATAAAACGAATATAATAAGAAGTTTCATGACCATGTGAAAGTTGAATGTCTGAATGACATGGGGAAAACATTTAAATGTGAAACAGACAAGAGTAAATAGGTTAATGACAAAACGCACAGGGAAAATTACATGACCTTAAACCATTAGTTTCTGTTTTCTGTAATGAATATTTTCAAGGCCTGTAACAGGTAGCTTCAGCCAGATAAAACTTTATATGAAAAGGTAACGATGTATTGCTGGTGAATAATTGTATACAATCTGTGATGCGTGAAACTTTCAAATACATCAAATAGGTGGACCAATGTCATATAACCTCTAATTTTGCTTTGCAATCACGTGTTAAGGGTTACCTCTGAGTGAGTGAAGTGAGACAAATATTGGACGTTTTACTCCAGAATTCTTACCTCGGAGGAGTCATCAGGGTGACCAAATATTTCAGTGAAGTCAGTCGGACTTTTCCTCAGAGTATGGTCAGCAGGCAGTGTGTTGTCATTGTAAGATGACACGAACTTAAAGTCACTGGTCCTAGAACCCGTTGTCAGGTAGGCGTCATAATTGTAAGTGCTGCGTAAAGTTCCTGTGCCGTCAACATCTGCGTAATTAGGAGGGAGATAAGCGCTGGGGATGGCGACTGCTCCATCAAACAACAGTCTGGGCTTTCTCCTGCGACAAAACCTCACACCCAGGATGATGATAATGAAGGTCAGGAAAAAGGTGGACACAGACACCAGCGCGATGATTAGGTATGAGGTCAGCTTGGAGTTCTTCTCGTCATAAGAAATGTCCTTCAGCTCTGGCACCTCAGCCAAGTTATCAGAAATAAGTAAATACATGGAGCAGGTGGCAGAGAGAGAGGGCTGTCCGTTATCTTTCACTGCCACAATAAGGTTCTGTTTCATGCTGTCAAACTCAGAAATGTCCCGCTGGGTCCTGATCTCTCCGCTGTGGACACCGATAGTGAAAAGTCCCGGATCAGTGGATTTCACTATATGATAGGACAGCCAGGCGTTCTGTCCGGAGTCCGCGTCCACCGCTATCACTTTGGACACCAGAGAACCTCCGTGTGCAGCTTTGGGGACCAGCTCAGTCATGAAAGAGTTGCCCTCCGGGGCCGGGTACAGTATCTGAGGAGAGTTGTCATTCAAGTCCGATATAAAGACACTGACGGTCACGTTGCTGCTGAGCGGAGGAGAACCGTTGTCTCTGGCCATCACGTGGACTTTAAAACTCCGGAACTGTTCATAATCAAACGACCTCACAGCGTGGATCACCCCCGTGTCTCCGTTAACAGACAGATAGGAGGACATCGGGGCACCGTTCACCTCATCGGGTAACAGAGAATAAATCACTGTACCGTTTTGTCTCCAGTCGGGGTCTCGAGCACTAACGGAACATAAAGTGGAGCCAGGTTTGTTATTTTCACTCACATATGCGCTGTACGACTGTTCCTCAAACACCGGTGGGTTGTCGTTGATGTCTGCTACAGATAACTGAACAGTTTTAGAGGAGGACAGAGGTGGAGAGCCCTCGTCTGTGGCAGTGATTGTAATGTTGTAATCAGACACTAGTTCACGGTCCAGTTGTCCTGTGGTCACCAGAGAATAATAGTTTTTAATAGAAGGAACCAACTTAAAGGGAGCGTTTTGCTGAATGGAGCAGCGAACCTGCCCGTTACTTTCAGAGTCTCTGTCCTGCACGTTAATGATTCCCACCTCTGTGCCAGGTGGGGTGTCTTCTGGTATGGGATTTGTCAGTGACTTAATGAAGGTAAGAGGTGCGTTGTCATTGACATCTGTGATATCAATTATTAATGTAGAGGATGATACTAATCCTAAACCATCCTTGGCTGTAATTTGCATTTCGTAGGCGGACAACTCCTCATAATCTATTGATCCACTTACTTTCACTTCACCAGTTGTCTGATCAAGAGAAAATACGTTACTTTCATCTGAAATGTGATCAAATTCATAAGTCACCTCTCCATTGATGCCCTCGTCTGCATCAGTAGCACTTACTGTGACCACTACAGTATCTAAAGGAGAATTTTCGGGAAGACTGGCTTTGTAAACGGCCTGGTTAAACACCGGGACGTTATCATTAGCATCCAGCACAGTGACGTGAATGACTGCAGTACCTGATCTCTGAGGTGTGCCTCCGTCCGTTGCCACAAGCACAATCGTTAGCTCCTGCTGTTGTTCTCTATCCAGCTCCTTCTCTAAAACTAACTCGCTGTATTTGCCTCCCCCGCTTTTGGCAATAACGTTTAATCTGAAGTTTTCATTTGCATCGATACTATAGCCCTGGATAGCGTTTTGTCCAATATCTGCATCGTGGGCCTCATCTAAACGATACCGACTTCCTTTAGAAGCCGATTCCCTAATTTCATATTTGATTGTATTCTTTTTAAACTGTGGTGAATTATCGTTGATGTCTTGAACGTGGACACTAATGCGGTGCAGCTCTAACGGGTTCTCTAAGACAAGTTCCTGTTTTAAAAGGCAAGATGCCTTTTGCCACAAAGCCCTCTCTGTCAATCCTGTCGGTAACAATGATATCTCCAGTACTCAGATTAACGTCACAATACCGTTTGTTGTTCCCGTCTGCATCGATCCGAGCCTTTCGAGCTGTCAGTTTGCCCATCTCAACTCCGATATCTTTCAATATATTTCCAATAACTGAGCCGCGTTTCATTTCCTCTGGAACGGAATACGCCATATCCCCGCTGACGGTTTGCAGTGCCAGAAGAAATACTCCCAAAGAGGGAACTAGGCCGAGCACGGAAGACGTTTTGTGTCCCATTTTCCTGCAAGCCCACTGTCGAATCCACCAAAACCAACACTTGTAAAAATAAAAATAATAAGCCAACTGGAATCCTCTCCGGATAACAAATGCAGTCCGACCAGAAATGCTGCGACTTCACTGATTTAACCAATGAACAATCAATCTTGATTTGAAAATGTGCAAGCGTGTAGGGTAACACAGTGTAGCCACCCTAAGTAAAGCTGGTGAATAGCGACACTGTGAGAAAATTGTAGGTGTTACAAAATATTTAAAAAAATTAAGAAGTCTGATGAGAGAACAACAACAAACTAAAACAACGTCCAATCTGCAGTCGAATCCAAACATAAATAAGTAATTAATACAAAATGTGGAGAGCGGTTTTCTGCTTTAAATGCCAGTGTGTATTTACCTACTGTTTCTATTGCACTGCAGCTGCGAGAGTGGGACCCTGGGGTATGAGGTTTGGGTTGGTTTTCAGGACCATGGAAAGATACGCAGTTTATTATAACGCGCACAGTGGACAAAGGACTATATTGATCGTGACTCTCAGATGAAGACCAAACTAACAAAATGAAAGTAATAATAACGGTATACAATTATTCATATACTACAAATATTTAATATCCCAAATGTTCTTTAAGTAAAATTATGTGCTACAAAGGCGACATTCAAAGATGCTATAAATCAATCAATCAATCAATCAATCAATCAATCAATCAATCAATCAATCAATCAATCAATCAATCAATCAAACTTTATTTCTAAAGCACATTTAAAGCAAACAGGTCGACCAAAGTGCTGTACATTGACATGAAACAATAAATAGACAAAATACAACACCAAACAAATACAACATACAGTTCTCATGCCAGATTAAAAACCAAGAAATAAAAATGTGTTTTAAGTCGCGATTTAAAAACCGAAAGGCTTGGGGCCAGTCTGACATGGAGAGGCAATTCATTCCACAGTCTCGGGGCTGCGACTGAGAAAGCTCGACCTAAAGCTATGACCAAAAGCTTAAGAAAATGATGGATCCATGAAAAAAACATACTGTTTTGCATGGCCTATCTCAATTCCAACAATTCTAGGCCAGGGGTAATGAAAGAATACGCTCGTCACGCCAGTCACTGGTCTCCAGGAAAAGTTATCAGGGCTGACCGCATCTAATTTAGATTAAAATGTTGTGTGTGCTTATTCGTATACATCAGCATAAGTTCCAATGTGGATTTACCTGATACGTACATATAAAACAATTCTGATGAAGCGACTTACATGAAAGGATTAGTAAAAAAAATGCAAGGAAGAGTGTGGCGTTCATATTGCCGCGTCAGTTAAGTATATCGATGATTACACAAGGGAGATATCATAAATGTCGAATGCAAAGTTATTGTATAGGGCTTTTGTGCAGCTTTGAGCCACA
Source organism: Lepomis macrochirus (assembly GCA_024633595.2). Lineage (NCBI taxonomy): Eukaryota > Metazoa > Chordata > Actinopteri > Centrarchiformes > Centrarchidae > Lepomis > Lepomis macrochirus. The sequence continues at coordinate 16,936,655 of JALXJV020000018.1, read as the reverse complement.
AACTGTGAACTTAAATCAAACATCGTGATATATTGTGATAAAGTTGCCGCAAGACCCGGGAAAGTTTGTCGGCAGCATTTTCACACAACAACAAATGTTTAAAATTTGATGTTTGAGGTTGTTTTTTTTTTTTAATATCGATAAACCATTAAGTATTAAAAAGTCCGTTTAGACTAAAATACCGAATATCCTGATGGACAAAAACTAACATGTTTTTTCTGTATCAGTTCACCCCATTAAGTAACTAATAAGGACAAAAAGTGCTGTTCAAGCAATACTGATTTCAAATTGGTTTAGTATTACAACACATATTAAGGCATTACACTCTGCTTAAAACAAGCACATGCGCCTACCTCTAGAGCTTCAGTAGAATCTTGAAACACCTCAGCAAAGTCTGACGGACTTTTCCCAGAGTCTGGTCAGCAGGCAGTGTGTTGTCATTGTAAGATGACACGAACTTAAAGTCACTGGTCCTAGAACCCGTTGTCAGGTAGGCGTCATAATTGTAAGTGCTGCGTAAAGTTCCTGTGCCGTCAACATCTGCGTAATTAGGAGGAGATAAGCGCTGGGGATGGCGACTGCTCCATCAAACAAAAGTCTGGGCTTTCTCCTGCGACAAAACCTCACACCCAGGATGATGATAATGAAGGTCAGGAAAAGGTGGACACAGACACCAGCGCGATGATCAGGTATGAGGTCAGCTTGGAGTTCTTCTCGTCATAAGAAATGTCCTTCAGTTCGGGCACCTCAGCCAAGTTATCAGAAATAAGTAAATACATGGAGCAGGTGGCAGAGAGAGAGGGATGTCCGTTATCTTTAACTGCCACAATAAGGTTCTGTTTCATGCTGTCAGACTCAGAAATGTCCCGCTGGGTCCTGATCTCTCCGCTGTGGACACCGATAGTGAAAAGTCCCGGATCAGTGGATTTGACTATATAATAGGACAGCCAGGCGTTCTGTCCGGAGTCCGCGTCCACCGCTATCACTTTGGACACCAGAGACCCTCCGTGTGCAGCTTTGGGGACCAGCTCGGTCATGAAGGAGTTGCCCTCCGAGGCCGGGTACAGTATCTGAGGAGAGTTGTCATTCAAATCTGATATGAAGACACTCACGGTCACGTTGCTGCTGAGCGGAGGAGAACCGTTGTCTCTGGCCATCACGTGGACTTTGAATCTCCGGAACTGTTCATAATCAAACGACCTCACAGCGTGGATCACCCCCGTGTCTCCGTTAACAGACAGATAGGAGGACACCGGGGCACCGTTCACCTCACCGGGTAACAGAGAATAAATCACTGTACCGTTTTGTCTCCAGTCGGGGTCTCGAGCACTAACGGAACATAAAGTGGAGCCAGGTTTGTTATTTTCACTCACATATGCGCTGTAGGACTGTTCCTCAAACACCGGTGGGTTGTCGTTGATGTCTGCTACAGATAACTGAACAGTTTTAGAGGAGGACAGAGGTGGAGAGCCCTCGTCTGTGGCAGTGATTGTAATGTTGTAATCAGACACTAGTTCACGGTCCAGTTGTCCTGTGGTCACCAGAGAATAATAGTTTTTAATAGAAGGAACCAACTTAAAGGGAGCGTTTTGCTGAATGGAGCAGCGGACCTGCCCGTTACTCCCAGAGTCTCTGTCCTGCACGTTAATGATGCCCACTTCTGTACCAGGTGACACGTTCTCCCCTATGGGGTTTATCAGGGATTTCATATATATAACTGGAGCGTTGTCATTTACATCAGTGATATCAATCATTAATTTGGAATCAGATGAAAGTCCATAACCGTCTTTAGCATCGATTCGGATTTCATATTTTGAATTACTCTCGAAATCAAGTGGTCCTATTACTTTAATCTCTCCAGTTTTACTGTTCAGTGAGAAAAGCTTTTTGGCTCTTTCTGAAATGCGGCTAAATTCATATATCACCTCCCCATTGACTCCCTCATCTGCATCAGTGGCACTTACTCCGACAACTACAGTATCTAGCGCAGAATTTTCAGGCAGACTGGCTCTGTAAAGGCTTGGTCAAACACTGGGGCGTTATCATTAGCATCCAGCACAGTCACGTGTATTTTGGCAGTTCCTGATTTTTGTGGGTTTCCACCATCAGCAGCAATAAGCATGAAATTTAAATCATGTTTTTTTTCACGGTCTAGCTCTTTGTCTAACACCAACTCCACGTTCCTAGATCCATCAGTATCGTCTCGAACAGATAAAACAAAGTGCTCATTATTTTGTAAACTGTATTGTTTAACCGCATTCTCTCCGATGTCTGCGTCATGTGCTTCGTTCACACGATAACGAGCTCCTTTGACAGCAGATTCGCTTATTTCCAGTTTAATTGTATCCTTTGGAAAAACGGGTGCATTGTCGTTTACATCCTGGATCAGCAGTGAAATGCGGTGCAGCTCCAAAGGGTTCTCGAGGACCAACTCAAATTTAAGCATACAGGAGACCTTTTCCCCACACAGCTCCTCTCTGTCAATCCTTTCCCTGATGACAAAATTTCCCGTTTTTAGATCAATATCGCAGAAGTGCTGATAGATTTCCTCGGTATCAATACGGGCTTTACGAGCGAATAATTTCCCTCCTTCCAGCCCGAGGTCTTTGGCAATATTTCCAACAATGGATCGGGGTCTCATCTCCTCCGGAACACTATAGCTGATGTCTGCTGTTGTGATGTGAACGAAGACAGCAAAGCCCCAGATGAAACTAAGAAACGATTTGTCGGTGTGATCCATTGTTTATCCTGAACGAAAACAGGGGCATGCAAATTACTGATGTATCATATACACTCGAAATGTAATCGTAACATTACCCTACGCTGCTCCCTCAACAATGGCAGCTCTGGTGTTAATGCTGGTATTACTGCCCTCTTGCAGTGGGTGGAGGAAAAATCTGCCTCACATCTGCAAGTGAGCAGCGACACTGTGGGATGAACTGGAAAATTACAAATGAATAACTCGAAGACCACCACAGGATGCCACAGTTAATTTCATAATTGAAAAACAAACTACGAAGCCTTGATTTAACGTTAACATAAGAATTCATGTTGTATTTAATTTTTCTTCAATCGTTAAAAAACGTATCATTTCAAAATGAGGACCGACAGAAATACAATTCAGCACCACGGACAGAGCTAGAAGAGCGGCAGACCCACTATTTCCACATTTCTTAAGTGCAACTGCTGAACGCCTGACAAACAAGTCCTAATGTTTGCTGGAGACCAGTGTCCGCCTGAAAACATGACAAATATGTGGTCTAACGCGAAAAAATCATAAGCAATACGACAGTCTACTCAGTGAAAATGGCAAAAACTTAGTCATATTTTAAAATCATAAGCCTTTACAGGTAACAACAAACCACCCACATTCGTTTCCTGTATTTATTCAGGTGAAATATGACAATTGTTTTTTTCTCTGATATGCCCCAGATCCGACTAAAAATATATCCAATACATATGCATATGTGAGTATGAAGCAATTTCTTATGGCAACATCCAATCATCCTTTACGTCAACTTTTTATTCTGTTCAGGGTATGAGGGGATTGTTGCCAAATCATACAGCCTATTGGGTGAGAGGCGGTGTACACATTGGTCAGATAAAGAGTCTAACACATATACTGTACACAAAAATTCACAGCCACACACACCAACGGGGAGTTTCGTATTTCCTATTTATATAAACCTCATTATGTAAGTGCGGTGTGAGGAAAATGAGGAGCCCAGAGAAAATTCACTTGGAAACAAGGTAAACATGCAAGCTCCACATAAAATGTTACAGCAGGCCAGAGGAACAGAAACCAGATCCTTCTTTCTGTGAGGCTCCAGTGCTAAAAATCTTTTTTATTACTTTTGGTGATTTGGTTTATTGAAATCAGAATATGTATATCACGTTGATATAGATATTAATTATCATTAAGTAGGGGCATCTCAATTTCTGAAAAACTGACGTTTCTTATTCCACATCTCAAATTATCAGCACCACAGAAACAAATCGACTGGAACTTCTGTTTCACGCGAACAAGCTAATCTTATTTGGTCGCAACATGCAAAAAGAAAAAACCGATATGAATTGACAATAGGTCAGTTACAGTTGTTCTTCCCCTGTTATATATGTATGAGTATTTAGATAAGAACCTGGTCACACATAAACGGGCGAAATATGACAGCTCGCGTCTAACATGAGTTGATGCACAATGCATATTTAGATGGAACTTATAAACTGCTACTAAGAATGTAAAGCCACAATCAGCGTAGAATATCACGTTGACCAAAAGGAGTCAACGTGAGTGTCCTATTCTAGCACTCTCTGATGCGTACTGCAATATCCACAGTTCGATTCTGGCTGGAGACCTTTGGGTATTGTCATATACCCAAAACCCTTCTAGTCTGTCCTCACTTTCAGTCGTCAAAATAAGAATATAATTATTAACAACGATAATAAATATTATTATTATTATTATTATTATTATTATTATTATTATTATTATTATTATTATTATTCAATTGTTGAACAACCAAACATTTAGGCCTACCTCGGATGATTCATCTGGGTGACCAAACACTTCAGCAAAGTCAGTCGGACTTTTCCTCAGAGTCTGGTCAGCAGGCAGTGTGTTGTCATTGTAGGATGACACGAACTTAAAGTCACTGGTCCTAGAACCCGTTGTCAGGTAGGCGTCATAATTGTAAGTGCTGCGTAAAGTTCCTGTGCCGTCAACATCTGCGTAATTAGGAGGGAGATAAGCGCTGGGGATGGCAACTGCTCCATCAAACAAAAGTCTGGGCTTTCTCCTGCGACAAAACCTCACACCGAGGATGATGATAATGAAGGTCAGGAAAAGGTGGACACAGACACCAGCGCGATGATCAGGTATGAGGTCAGCTTGGAGTTCTTCTCATCATAAGAAATGTCCTTCAGTTCTGGCACCTCAGCCAAGTTATCAGAAATAAGTAAATACATGGAGCAGGTGGCAGAGAGAGAGGGCTGTCCGTTATCTTTCACTGACACAATAAGGTTCTGTTTCATGCTGTCAGACTCAGAAATGTCCCGCTGGGTCCTGATCTCTCCGCTGTGGACACCGATAGTGAAAAGTCCCGGATCAGTGGATTTGACTATATGATAGGACAGCCAGGCGTTCTGTCCGGAGTCCGCGTCCACCGCTATCACTTTGGACACCAGAGAGCCTCCGTGTGCAGCTTTGGGGACCAGCTCGGTCATGAAGGAGTTGACCTCCGGGGCGGGGTACAGTATCTGAGGGGAGTTGTCATTCATGTCCGATATAAAGACACTGACGGTCACGTTGCTGCTGAGTGGAGGAGAACCGTTGTCTCTGGCCATCACGTGGACTTTGAAACTCCGGAACTGTTCATAATCAAACGACCTCACAGCGTGGATCACCCCCGTGTCTCCGTTAACAGACAGATAGGAGGACACCGGGGCACCGTTCACCTCACCGGGTAACAGAGAATAAATCACTGTACCGTTTTGTCTCCAGTCGGGGTCTCGAGCACTAACGGAACACAAAGTGGAGCCAGGTTTGTTATTTTCACTCACATATGCGCTGTAGGACTGTTCCTCAAACACCGGTGGGTTGTCGTTGATGTCTGCTACAGATAACTGAACAGTTTTAGAGGAGGACAGAGGTGGAGAGCCCTCGTCAGTGGCAGTGATTGTAATGTTGTAATCAGACACTAGTTCTCGGTCCAGTTGTCCTGTGGTCACCAGAGAATAATAGTTTTTAATAGAAGGAACCAACTTAAAGGGGGCGTTTTGCTGAATGGAGCAGCGGACTTGTCCGTTACTCTCAGAGTCTCTGTCCTGCACGTTAATGATGCCCACCTCTGTACCAGGTGACACGTTCTCAGGTATGGGGTCAGACAGTGATTTTAGATATATCACCGGGGCGTTGTCATTTACATCAGCAACATCTATTATAACTTTGGCGTAAGAGGTTAACCCTAAACCATCTTTAGCTTTAACTCTCATTTCAAAAGAACTCCTGTCTTCAAAGTCAATCACACCAGTTACTCTAATTTCTCCGGATTTAGGATCAATAGAAATTATGTTTACATCTTCATCAGATACATGGCCAAATTGATATGTCACATCTCCATTCACTCCCTCATCTGCGTCAGTTGCACTAACTTTAAGCACAATGGTATCTGGAGGAGAGTTTTCAGGTAGACTGGCTTTATAAACGGCCTGGCTGAACACTGGGGCGTTATCATTAGCATCTAACACAGTGACGTGTATGACTACAGTACCTGATCTCTGAGGAGAGCCACCATCTAAAGCTGTGAGAAGCAAATTCAACTCTCTTAGTTTCTCTCGATCAAGTGTATTCTCTAACACGAGCTCAACTTTGTTGCTGTCAACAGCGAGAACAAAGTTGTCGTTCTTTTGAAGGTTGTACCTTTGAACAGCATTCTGACCTATATCTGCGTCATGGGCCTCCTCGATAGAGAAGCGGTTACCCTTGTCTGCAGACTCGCCTATTTCCATTTCAATCAAATCATCGTTGAATCTTGGCGAATTGTCGTTTACATCTTGAATATGAAGACTTAGTCGATGAAGCTCCAGAGGATTTTCCAACACCAGATCTGCTTTAACAACACACGACGGTTTCTTTCCACAAAGGCTTTCTCTGTCAATTCTCTCTGATGTGATCAAATCTCCGGTACTCAGGTTGATATCACAGTACCGCTTACGAGTTCCCTCAAAATCAACACGGATCTTTCGTGAAGATAAGGTCCTCAGATCCAGACCGAGATCCTTGGCTATATTTCCAACAACAGAGTCGCGTTTCATCTCTTCAGGAATAGAATAACTCAGATCTCCATTAACGAGGTGCAGCGTTACAATAAAGGAAGCGAAGCAGAGAACCGGACGAAGCGCTGAAAAGCCTTTGTCTCCCATCCTGACAGAAAAAGGTGTCGTCAGTTTGTACAACTTATACTGTCCAGTGCGGGAAAGTAAAAACTGTCCAAAATACTCAATAATCCAACACTCCACAGCAATGTACAGTGTAAAACATGGTCGGAAATGTAACCGGTTTCTGTGGAAAATCTGCAACTGATATATAAGCAGCAGCAGTGGGTGGAGTGGTGAGGGTCTGTTTTCTGTCAGACAACAGCGACGCCATGAGTCTCTTTTCACAGTAGTATTTAATAAAATAATATTCACGAAGTCTTAGAACACATAAAGAAAATATTTACTCGAGTCTATATGAATTGTGTTTTGCAGCAATTATTTTATTTTCTTAAAACACACGCGGTAGATTGATCTCTTTGAAGTTTTGATTACATATAAATGAAATCATAATTATCACCATTATTATATAAAAAAACGCTGACAGGTTGACTTAGGAGAAAAAAAGACATCTCAAGTTGCGGTTGTGCCTGAGAGCCTGAGGAGTGGTTCAGCACCACGGACAGATGCCTTGAGATTTGCCAGAGCTGATGGCACAGAGGTATTTAACTATGTGTTGGTCTCCTGGCCAGTGTTCTTACACTGTATTATTGAGAATTAAATCCAGTTTCACAAAGGGAACATTGACTTACTCTTAGATCTAAACCAACAGACACATAACTCCGAGGCTGGCTCAGAAATCAGAGCTGTTTCCATCACTTGATGATGAGTGATGATCAGTCACATGCTGAGCCCTGAAAATAATGTTTAACAGCGAAAATG